>JAWNNJ010001637.1:0-600000 GCA_035045125.1 Hypselothyrea guttata
CCAATTACATGAAAAACTACACATCAAATTAGCTATATTTATATTAATTTTAATTAATTGTGCTTAGGAATGTCAAACATTCTGATCCAAATGGCAAAATATAATTGATTTCTCTCAATGTATAATTTTTGACAACACAACAACAAAACGAATGCGGTTCCACAAAGAAGCGCTCACGTCAGTAGAGAGCGCTTCGATGAGAGAATATGTATAGCAGAGGTGCCCACGCCATTGCTCTCTCTCACAATTTGCCTATGTTTTCTCATTCCACTCATTTCTGCCTATGTCGCGGCGTCGCTTCACAGTGGGCAATTTGGCCTCGCTAGCGGCATTTAAATAATAACTTGTAAAAAATCAAAGTATTATTAGGTTTATAAAATGTTTTTACAAGTTGTTTTATTGTTTTTTTTTTAATACCTTTGTTTTTTAAAAAGTTTTGTTATATTTTAATTTTTTATATACATATTTTGGTACATTATTATTATATAAACATATTAAAAAAAATATTTACAATTGATATAAAAATGATTGACACATTTTTGATAATAAAATACAAAATTGCTTTGCATAAAATATTATTAATAAAATGCTATTAAAATTTGTAATTAAATGCCGCTAGCGAGGCTAAATCCCCCACTGTGTGTTTGGTAGCTTGCGAGTTTTTTTCTTGGAATTTCATGCGCTTTGTTTTTGGTTGCCGAAATACATGCAGTGAGCGAAATCAATTCTGTTTATTTATTTCGATCAGAATGTGCGCAATCGCAGGGCACATTTAACTAAAATTAATGAAAATATAAATAATACGTTGTGTGGATTTTAAGTTGATATATCTTGATTGAAATGAAAATGTTTATTCTCGTTCCAAATTGGATCTTCTCGAACTTTTCATTAAAAATATTCACATAATTTTTTTTCAGTGCAGCAAATTGAAACTAAAAAAAATGCTTGCGTCTATGTGTTTGTGTTTTTATTTGTGTGTATTAGTGCGGGCTCTTTTGTATTCTCAGCTTGGGCACCACAGGGCTGCCATCTTAGCCACTTTGTGGCTAGATCTAGCCACTTTTTGAGCGGGTTAGCCACTTTTTTTTGAAAATGCTATAAGCCACAAATCTAACCACTTTTTGGTTTCATTTAGCCACTTTTAGCCATTTCGTTTATTTTGTTGTATTTCAACTAATAACAATTTAAAAAATTTTTAGCCACTTTTTTCGTCAATTTTAGCCACTTCTGGCTAAAAACATCTGGCAGCACTGATGTGTAGTGGACATAGGCATGGACCGTGTTTTTTTCGAGTCACGGTCTTACACAAAGGGCGCCCGCGTGTTCGTGTTCAAATTTTTTATATTTTGTCCATGGGCTTGAACATGCAACATCAAATACCCAAATTTTAAACTTTGCACCACAAAAATACCCAGTCTAAAATGTACTGGAAAATTAGCCAAGAAAAGGCCAAATATTAAATAAGTTCCGTTCTCGCTTATCTATTTCAAATATTGATAAACTATTATTCTTATATATAAAACCAATTTTTCAACTTCGTGTCGTGCCGTGTTTGACAATTTCTTAGATGTTTGTACGTGCCTAAAAAAAAATTTCAGCTCATGGCCATCTCTAAGAGATCGGCAACTCAAATTTACCGTTCATCGTTTACGCGCATGCGCTTTGTTGTTGGCCGATCGAAAAACATGCATTGAGAGAAATCAGTTCTGTTTTGCAGTTCTATCAGAATCATCGCGAATTGTAACATTCTATTTAGTATATTTAACTATGTATATGTAAAATATTATTAATTATTTAGCTCTGTCCGTCTATCTGTTCGTCTCTTTGAACGTTCAGATTTTGGAAACTATGAGTTGGAATAGGACATCCGATGATCTAACGTTACATTTGGGGACTCAAAACCGATGTCCCCGAAATAAACATTCTATATATTATTTTTATTTATTATTAATTATTTAGCGCTGTCTGTCCGTCTGTTTGCCTATCTGCGCGTCTGTCGGTCTGTTCGTCGGTCCTTCTGTTTGTCTGTCCGTCTGCATGTAGTAAAGTTGGGCATGGAACATGTTTTTTTCGAGTCACGGTGGGACACGATAGGCTCCCGCGTGCTCGTGCTGAAATGCGTACGTATGTCGCATACTTCCATACAAGCCTGACCACTGTGCGTTGCCTTGCTTGCCCTCTGGCAGCGTGGACCATTGGCACATACAAAAAATTAAAAATTTGGACAGGGCAGATCAGTCGGACGGGGCAGATCAGTCGGACTGGCCCGACTGTAGAATACCCTGTACCCTATATTTTATGTCAAACAAAACGTATCAGCAATTCTTTTTCGTACTTCGTTATGTGTGCCAGCTTTAACGGCCGCGCTGCTAGAGTCGGCGAGTTGCCGCCTGCAATATTGTTTCGCTAATAACTCCTGTGTTTATCAACCGAATTTAATGCGCTTTGCAAGATAGTTAAATATAATGAAAGCGAGTATATATTCCAAATAACAACATTCTATGTTCAATATTACGCTTGTTATTCGGTTTTTTCCGATTAAGGCGTAAAAGGGGCGTGGCATCAAAAATTTGAACAAAGCCTCATCTGCGTGTGATATAGACCTACCAACTACTGAAAACAGAATTTATGTAAATAGCTTAGTGTCTCTTAAATGGGCGAATGTATTTTATTTCATTCATTGTGGGCGGCAGGGGCGTGGCATTCAAGATTTGAAATAAACTTGATCTGCGTACGTTATTTATCAACCTACATGTCAAAATTGGCAGCTCTAGCTTTTGTAGTTTCCGAAATCGACGCGTTCATACAAACACACAGACGGACAGACAGACAGACAGGGCTTAATCGACTCAGCTCGTCTCCCTGATCAAGAATATATATAGTTTGTGGGGTCTGCCACGCCTCCTTCTGCCTGTTACATACATTCGCACAAAGTTATTAACCCTGTATTTCCCATTTTTCAATGGGTACAGGGTATAACAAGAGGAAGCATTGATGCTACGCTTCGTATAACTGTTTTTTTTTTATATCAGATTAATAGTTTATCAAGATTTATAGAGATAGATAATCGCTCATGAACAAAATACATATATATTTTCAGCACGAGCACGCGGGAGCCTATCGTGTCCCACCGTGACTCGAAAAAAACATGTTCCATGCCCAACTTTACTACATGCAGACGGACAGACAAACAGAAGGACCGACGAACAGACCGACAGACGCGCAGATAGGCAAACAGACGGACAGACAGCGCTAAATAATTAATAATAAATAAAAATAATATATAGAATGTTTATTTCGGGGACATCGGTTTTGAGTCCCCAAATGTAACGTTAGATCATCGGATGTCCTATTCCAACTCATAGTTTCCAAAATCTGAACGTTCAAAGAGACGAACAGATAGACGGACAGAGCTAAATAATTAATAATATTTTACATATACATAGTTAAATATACTAAATAGAATGTTACAATTCGCGATGATTCTGATAGAACTGCAAAACAGAACTGATTTCTCTCAATGCATGTTTTTCGATCGGCCAACAACAAAGCGCATGCGCGTAAACGATGAACGGTAAATTTGAGTTGCCGATCTCTTAGAGATGGCCATGAGCTGAAATTTTTTTTTAGGCACGTACAAACATCTAAGAAATTGTCAAACACGGCACGACACGAAGTTGAAAAATTGGTTTTATATATAAGAATAATAGTTTATCAATATTTGAAATAGATAAGCGAGAACGGAACTTATTTAATATTTGGCCTTTTCTTGGCTAATTTTCCAGTACATTTTAGACTGGGTATTTTTGTGGTGCAAAGTTTAAAATTTGGGTATTTGATGTTGCATGTTCAAGCCCATGGACAAAATATAAAAAATTTGAACACGAACACGCGGGCGCCCTTTGTGTAAGACCGTGACTCGAAAAAAACACGGTCCATGCCTATGTCCACTACACATCAGTGCTGCCAGATGTTTTTAGCCAGAAGTGGCTAAAATTGACGAAAAAAGTGGCTAAAAATTTTTTAAATTGTTATTAGTTGAAATACAACAAAATAAACGAAATGGCTAAAAGTGGCTAAATGAAACCAAAAAGTGGTTAGATTTGTGGCTTATAGCATTTTCAAAAAAAAGTGGCTAACCCGCTCAAAAAGTGGCTAGATCTAGCCACAAAGTGGCTAAGATGGCAGCCCTGTGGTGCCCAAGCTGAGAATACAAAAGAGCCCGCACTAATACACACAAATAAAAACACAAACACATAGACGCAAGCATTTTTTTTAGTTTCAATTTGCTGCACTGAAAAAAAATTATGTGAATATTTTTAATGAAAAGTTCGAGAAGATCCAATTTGGAACGAGAATAAACATTTTCATTTCAATCAAGATATATCAACTTAAAATCCACACAACGTATTATTTATATTTTCATTAATTTTAGTTAAATGTGCCCTGCGATTGCGCACATTCTGATCGAAATAAATAAACAGAATTGATTTCGCTCACTGCATGTATTTCGGCAACCAAAAACAAAGCGCATGAAATTCCAAGAAAAAAACTCGCAAGCTACCAAACACACAGTGGGGGATTTAGCCTCGCTAGCGGCATTTAATTACAAATTTTAATAGCATTTTATTAATAATATTTTATGCAAAGCAATTTTGTATTTTATTATCAAAAATGTGTCAATCATTTTTATATCAATTGTAAATATTTTTTTTAATATGTTTATATAATAATAATGTACCAAAATATGTATATAAAAAATTAAAATATAACAAAACTTTTTAAAAAACAAAGGTATTAAAAAAAAAACAATAAAACAACTTGTAAAAACATTTTATAAACCTAATAATACTTTGATTTTTTACAAGTTATTATTTAAATGCCGCTAGCGAGGCCAAATTGCCCACTGTGAAGCGACGCCGCGACATAGGCAGAAATGAGTGGAATGAGAAAACATAGGCAAATTGTGAGAGAGAGCAATGGCGTGGGCACCTCTGCTATACATATTCTCTCATCGAAGCGCTCTCTACTGACGTGAGCGCTTCTTTGTGGAACCGCATTCGTTTTGTTGTTGTGTTGTCAAAAATTATACATTGAGAGAAATCAATTATATTTTGCCATTTGGATCAGAATGTTTGACATTCCTAAGCACAATTAATTAAAATTAATATAAATATAGCTAATTTGATGTGTAGTTTTTCATGTAATTGGTTGACAAATGCTTATTCTTTATCTTTTTTGGTCATTATTTATTATTTGCTCATTAAAAATAAAACTTAATTTTTATTTCACCTTCGATTTACAATAACAAATAAGCTGCGAGAGGTGGGCATGTGTATTTTTTAATATTCAATAAGTTCCCGTTTACACTGACGTGCAGTCAGTGTAACTAAGGTAGAAAGTAATCGTTGTGATGGACAAAATATAAGTTTTCGACACGAACACGAGGGCGCCCATCGTATCACACAGTGACACGAAAAAACATGGTCCATGCCCAACTCTATGTAGTTCAGACCGACAGACAAACAGAAGGACAGACGAACAGACCGACAGACGCGCAGATAGGCAAACAGACGGACAGACAGCGCTAAAATTTAATAATAAATGAAAATAATATATAGAATGTTTATTTTGGGGACATCAGTTTTGAGTCCCCAAATGTAACGTTAGATCATCGGATGTCCTATTCCAACTCACAGTTTCCGAAATCTGAGTGTTCAAACAGACAGACAGACAGAAAGACGGACGGATAGACGGACAGACGGTCAGACGGACATACGGACAGACAGGGTTAAATAATTAATAATAATTAATAATAATAAAAAAATATATAGAAAGTTCATTTTGGGGACATCAGTTCTGAGTCCCCAAATGTGACGTTAGATCATCGGGTTGTTAGTCTTTCGAGTTTAGCTATTTTGTCGCTAAATAATTGAAGTGCGTGAAAAAGTAACGGCTTCAATACATAGAGAGTCCCAAAATGTAACGTTGGATAAAAGTTTTGTGTCCCGAAAAGTAACTCTGAGTAAAAATATATTCGGGTCCCCAAAATCATCTTAGCACATAAATTTTTTTCTTTCAGGTGGCAACCTTGTATTTTTGTACCCAAATTAATCGTTTGATATAAAATTATTTATACATTTTTACTTAACGTGTATTTTGGGGTCAGAGTCCTTGTATAAGACAATACATCGCTTGTCCCCAAAGTAAACATTCCATATAAAGTTTTAAACGATTTTGGCTATAACATCAAGATGGAAGCCCCATAAGCTCCAATATTTTTCCAGGGCATTTTTGGGGATCTAGTTCATAAATTGAATGGGGCAAAACCCCAAAATTTTTGTGTCCCCAAAGTAATCGTTCCACATACATATATATATATATATATATATATATATAATGTAATAATATATATTTATATAAAATAATATATAAATTACACTCATTCCATTTGTTTTGAAATTGCACATAAAACTATGCTACGCTTTCTTTTTGGTTTGAAATATTTAAAACAAATTAATTTAAACTATTTCTTTATATAAATAGCATAAGCTGCCGACGTAATTATTTGTATTTGTTTAATATACTATGCCTAACAGCGTATAGCTAGCTAGCTGCTTAAAAAAAAGAGAGGCTAGCTAATCTCCCCCATCTCGCTAGCAATTTAAAGCTGCTGCTTAAAAGCTCGTTGCAGTTTTTTACGTGGCGAAAATCATAAATAAAAGCCAGTTAATATGAACTGCCTAAAAATATGCTCATAAATTTTATGTGACGGCATTTCCTTGGCTACATTTTCCCCTTTTTGCCCCCCCTCCCCCAAGTCACAGCTTTTCAGCCCGGCGTTTCCCTTGCTCGCATTTTTAATTTAAAAGTTTGCGATAACAAATGATGCACATACCCATACATATCCCCAAGCCCATTGAGTTACGTACTTAAAATCAGAAATAATGTTGACTGCTGATTTAGTAACCACAGGACCTCACACACAGCTACATATGAGTCTATCTCTTTGTCTGAAATGCAGAAATAAAGAAATCAGGCAAAGAAATGAAGCAAACTTTGCTGCTAATAAATTGTTTCATATCTTGTGTCATGGCAAAAAAACGCTAATATACTCGCAGATAACTCATACGACGCGTGGGCCAAAAGTAATAGCAGGTGGAGCGGCAACCGCACCCAGTCTAACGCCATATATGCATATTTATTTCCTTTCGCTTATCAGCGTATAACAAAGTATAAAAAAGACTACCCGACTGAATGAAAAAAAGAAAGAAAGAAATAAAGCAAAGCATATGAGAAATTGCCAAACACATTACCACACATTAGCCAGCAGGACAGCTCTTCCTGCGGAAAAGTGGAGGGAAAGCGTAGCAAATAAAATAGGTACTTTTTGGACTTTTAACTGCAGAGGAGCAGCTGGATGCTGCAAGCTCGAAATACAATCAGAAAGATCTCCAAGAAAACATAAATATTAAGAGAATTTTTTCCGCCAAGTAGAGGCTAATTTATTTAAGTAATTTCTGTATTGATCTTGTTGTTATATAACCTGACAAATTCTAATAATATTAAATAAATGAAGCAAAGTATATATAAGTATATTATACTTTGCCCACAACAGGCTATATCTTTCTGTACAAGTCTTACCGCCTTTCTATATAGAATTGGGTCATAGTCCGCATGGGAAAAGCCTCTTAAGCTGGCATAGCTCTAACAAGAGTCAATAGGAATTGACTCTATCAATCATTTCTACTACGTGTTCAATGCCACAGAGCAAAGTCAGCCTGACCAAATAAGTGCTATACAAGACCGATAAAGTTCTCTAGTCTTAAAGACGTTATAAGTTGTATAATAATATACGCAAAGTTGGCTTCTTGGTAAAAAATACATCAGCTTCCCATAATTAAAAAAACCATAAAATTTACAACAAATTGTTGACATTTAAAATTGTATTTATTTAATTATTTAATAATTGCTGGGAATACATATTAGATTATAATTTATGTATGTATTTTCTGTTTAATATTTATTTATATGTGTGTGTATCGATGCTTTCAATAAATTACAAGTAAATTTAGTTGTGGCTTATGGAACTAATGGAACAATTTTTTATTAAACATTGTTTAGGTTTTAGCGCTAGAAATTGTGGAACTACTCGTAAATATTTCAAATTTCTAAGTAGAATTTATAGTATTTTTATGTTTTAGACATGAAACTGAATCGAAATAGATTTGCTTCTGATATTTTCTTTAACTCTTTTTATAGGTATTAGATACCAGTAGACGAAGTCAAGCGACTTTTATTGTTAGATATGTGCTAAGCTGGAAACGAACTAGAAATAAGGCAAAATTTTCACGAAATCAAATAAATCGTAAATGATATAAAAAACATTATAAAATAAGGGATTTACTTAAATGTTACATAGTAAATATATTTACAGTTCGGATTAGTTTTCTTTGGTTACAATCCTAGTTTTTTATTGTGTTTTATTTATTTTTTTTAATCAAATCTTAGCTTATAGAGTGTTTAATAATTTTTTCTATAGCTAGTTGTCATCATGAATTTTAATTATTTCCTCTGGGTAGGTAGGTTTTAATTTATTAGCTGTATTAATTTGTAACTAATTTATTTTACTAATTTTTAACTGGGTTAGAAATGTTTACTGGTTATGGAACTGGGACTCGAGTTTTGTTATATCTCTTGCTATAGTAATACTATAAGTTATTTAGAGAGAGTGTGAGAGAGAGTTAGAGTTGACTTAACTACTTTTGGATTGATAGTTATTTAATTAGTGCTAAAATATTTTAGTTACGTTTAATTTAGTTTACTTTTCAGCCAAGTTATGTGCTGTTAGCCAAGTATTTACAACTGCAAAAGTAACTCAAAGTTTTTATTCAACCCTGTACTTTGAAAAGGTAAAAAGGGTTGTTTTTTTTATTTTATACTCCAGAGCAGCTTGTGTCTAATCCCGTTCCTCGTATTTGGGCACAAAGGCGCTTAATCCGCCCAGTTGACTGCACTGGCTGTTGTCGTATAGGGACATCTTGAGGCGCTTGCACTTGGCCCGACGATTCTTGAACCAGAACTGCACGTTCTTGCTCTCCAAACGCGGAAATTTTTGGCTGCAATTGGAAGAAATGAAAGAAAACATATTGTAGTTAAAAAATAAATAAATATATAAGATATTAAAGGAGTTTTTAGAGTAAGACCGTACTTAACAAATATAAATGGTATATGAGTTTTATGCATTGCGAAAAGTAAAATTATTTTTAGGTTCGCAGCAATCTTTACTGATTTTTTTTTAGAGCTCTAATGATCTACTTTGTGTAGCTTAGTAATAATTTAATTTCTACCTACCGATAGGGCATTGTGTTGAGATCCTCCGTGTACTTGAGGATCAGATTGTGCGAGGGATGCGTGTTCATGGCAAACCATTGCTCCAGCTTGGGCACCTCGGTCACCGGATCGATGAAGGTGCGGTTCCGCTTCCTGCGCTCCTCATTCGAAATGCTCGACAGGTTGAGTCCGGCTCCGCCCATCAGCGCATTCGGCTGCATGCCAGCGGCAGCTGCGGCGGCGGCAGCGTGATGCGCATGCGGATGGGTAGCGGCTGCCTGGCCAAAGGCCGGTATGTAGTGGCTCATGTACATGAAGGAGTGCGAGAGCATGGAGTTGGGTAGGGGGAAGGGCAGCTGGTCCTTGTGGGGCACGACGCCGCCGTGCAGGTCGGGCGAGGGGGAGCGGAACTCGTCCAAGTGGCTGGCATCGTTCTCGTTGTCGTCGTCGTCCTCGTCCATGTCGAGATCGTCGTCCTCCTCCTTGGGCGTGCTGCGCTTGGGCGTGGATGCGGACTCCGGCTCGTTGTGGTGCGAGTTGTTGCTGCTGTTGTCGTTGTTGTTGTTGTTGCTGCTGCTGTTGTTGTTGTTGCTGCTGCTGGAGTTGTTGTTGTTGCTGGCGCTGGCATCCACGCCGCCCTCAGCAACGGCGCCCGCATTGCCGTTGTTGGAGTTGGAATTGGAGTTGGAATTGTTGTCATGCGTTTCGGCCTCAGCCACCGTGGGCTTCTCATCGCGCTCCTCCACGACGCCATTGATCACATCGCTGCCAGCGCTCTTGACCCTCTGCGGCTGCTGCTGCTGCTGCTGCTCCTCCTCCTCCTCGTCCTCGTCCAGCATGGGGGAGCTGCGATGGCGCTCGTGCGTGGTCAGCGACAGCGGCAGCTGCGGCGTTGTCGGCCTACTGGCCTCCTCCTCCAGCTCATCCGAGTGCTGCGACATGGTGTCGATGTCCTCCGACTTCAAGCTCATTGGACTCTTCAGATAGTCGTGCGACATCGACAAGTTTCCCATGCTCAATGCCTGACTCCCTGCGCTGCTGCTCGAGTTCTGTCCCAGCGGCGCATGCTGACTCAGATAGCCATTCATGGCCGCGTGTCCCAGCGCACTCATGGCATTGCCCAGGCTGCCGCCGCGCATCTCGGCACGCTTCTGGGCGGCGCGTGCGTTCTTGAACCAGTAGACCACGTTGTTGACATCGAGGGGCTTGCGACCTCGACGCGATTCCAGCTGATTCAGTTGCACCACATAGGTCTGTATTTGCTGGCGCGAGGGATGCGGATTCTCCTGGAACCATTTCTGCAGCTTGGGCAGCTCCATTTCCGGATCAAAGCTGGTGCGCATGCGTGTCTTCTGATTGGGATACTGCCCCCCATGCGAGGTGGCATGATGGTGATGATGCATCGAGGCATGTATCGGATGCACCAGCATATTGCCATGATGTCCGGCTGCCGCCTGCGCCGCCGCCTGACTCACAGCCGCCGCATTCGGATGATGCGCGGCCGCAGCCGCCGCCACAGCTGCCTCATTGGCCAGCAGCAGCGACTCCCGACTGCTCATGGCGCCCAACGGATTGGCAGCGGCACCTGCGCCAGCTGCTGCCGCATGAGCTGCTGCTGCCGCCGCTGCGGCCATGGCTGTGCCCACGGGAAAGTCCATGTCGCCGGGCACCACGGGCACCGAGGCCGGTGCGGACATGAAGGGCAGCATCTTTGGCGTCATGGCGGACTGGGGCGACAGCTGATTCGACCACCACTGATCGAACTTGCGACGCAGGTCGTCCGATATCTCGCCGCCGGGCAGCGCATAGGTGTTCTGATGGGAGCTGCGGCAAATCTGCGAGAGTGTGACCTGTAAAAAAATAGAGGAGATCAGAGAAGCTGTATTAGTAAAATAAAACAAAGAAATCTAGAAGCGGATCTTAGAGATATGCATCTTCGTATCATTTCAGATATATTGCTAAACGAGGTTATAATATCTTGATCTCATATTTTTGAATATATTCGAACCCGCGTTGGGCGCCAAATTTAGTTGTATGGCGCCCAACGTGGGTTTGCAGTACCTATTACAAAATATCTAATTGTTACCAAGCTCGGAAGTTCCGCATGTAAATTCTTGCAGATATTGCGTGTAGTTCGTTGGATAAACCCCACAGACCGCTGAGCAATACTTATTATCGAACCTAGCGATATCAGCCGCAATGACTTGACTGTCATTAGTCACATTTCGCTGCAGTGTAAACGTTATGTGTCTGTCGCCAGGCTAAGCCCCTTGTGGCTTTGACCACACTAAGCGGGTGTCATAAAAATCACAGTCGGGCCGCAGCTGACGGGGATAGGATAGGTAAGTCCCTGAAGTGTCCGGGATTTACTTAGCCATAAAATGTATGTATGCGATTGCGACAGTCTCAAAATTGGTCTATTACGATATCGGGCAAGAGCTACAAACTCATAACGTGGTAGTAGCTGATACCACATTGCTGATATTAACTGACGGCCCCCGTCAAAAACCCGGGGCGATAAATAGATAGTTTCGTAGTCCCTAGTCCCTGATAGGGGAACGACAGACAGAACAGCAACAGCCCAAGCAGCTTATGCGATTAAAATTGAATTTAATTGTACAGAAATAGACTAAAATACAGAAAATAAAAAAAGTTATAGCACCTATGTGGTGGCTATCGCTTGGGTTTTGACTAGGCTAAGGTGAGAGAAGGTGGGGGAAGACTGTGCTAAACGCTCACAGATACCAAGACCCCCCAACTCCTTCTCTCCCTCTCTCTTAGGCTCTCTCTCGCTCGCCTTATAGATAATGTCGTGTCTGTGCTATCAGCTAAGGAGGCGCCCCAAATCACTTAAGCTGCTCGAAACATACACACACGCGTAGCCGAGGGGGGTGTGCGGGTGTGTGTTATAGACAACTAATTGTAAATAAAATGGGTTGACGCGCATTACGGGCTGAGGTACGACGGCAATTATTAAATTGATTTTTCCATATCGCGCCCCTTTCGCAATTCTTGGAACGAAGACCATTAGCCAACGGACGAGGCAGACCACGAGACCAGCCACAATACGCACACATCGAAACATGAGGGAGGTCTATATAGAGCTTATCATGTGATTAGGAGCACTCTTTGCAGCTAATATTAATCAAGGGGGGTGAGGGCAATCAAATAAAATAAAATACAATAAAACAGAAAAACAGAACAACAAAAAAATCACTGGCAATATCAATTGAAGGGTATTTCGGTCGTGATTTCTATTAGATAGTGTGTGATATAACTCTCCACATACGATAGACGATAGACGATAGACGATAGACAGACGACTGTGATTTATGGCAGCAGGGATTTAGGCTCTATGTGGGTCATGTGCCCCATGGCCCATGGAGAGTGCAACGATATCGGTATCATACACGAGTTTTACCATTTTGCTAAGACTATGATCTGGCCCAGCTCAATGTGCTGTAAGTACCTTTAATAAATTTATATACATACACACATTTAATAAGCCTTTTCAATCAGCACACACACACACACACACTTCGGTTATCTATGGTAGTTGGAGTTAAGCGCAAAGCTGATTAAAAATGAAAACTATTGCGAAAAAGGATTAGTTAAGTGAACCAAAATAAATGAACTCTCGGCTTAACAACATTTCTTTGTAGTCATTATCAAAACACACATTTTCAATGCAAATTTCATATGCAAGACAGACAGACAGAGAAATAGAGAGATAGAGAGATAGAGAGACAAAGAGACAGCTGGCATTGACTGGTGTTAGAGCAGCAGGGAAGGGGAGAAGTAAGGTACACGCAAAGGCCTTTAAGGGGTTAAGGGGGTTTAAGGGTACGCAAAACTTTTGCTTGCCAACAGTTGGCACTTGGTGTATTCTGTGTGTGTGTGTGTGTGTATTCTGTGTGTGTGTGTGTGTTTATACTTCAATTCACGCAAATTAGCGGTTTGGGTGTTTTAAGTTCTGCTCGGGCTTAGTTTTCGCACCGAGTCTAGGCTGGATTCCGCCGTAGAGAAAGGGCACGCTAAGTTTTAACAACTCTTCAAGACGGGATAATAGCCAGGAGTACGACATGTGTGTGAGTGTATTGTATGTGTGTGTGTGTGTGTGTGTGTGTTGTCTCATAAACCGCTTATGCATCATTATAGAATTTTGTCGTCTTAGTGCGTAAATTTTGTCAGCGTCGCATCAAAAGTTCAGGCAGTTTAGCACAGTTCAAAGTGAATGTCTAATTAGCTATAATTTTCGCTTTTTTTGAAATCTATATTGAATTCAAAATGTTTAGCTTGCACAATTTTAAAGTTATGGCTTTCATATTTGGCATAGATCGAAATACAGATAATGTTAAGGAGTGCTTAACATTTTATAATGATTGCTAAAAAAAAAACATGAAAATATAAGTAGACCTTTTAAGTCTAATAACTAATTTAAAGTAGAACCAACTTACCTCATCTAGGGGACAGCCTGTGGAGCGTAGTAAACCATGGGATTGAAGGACAAGCAGCTTGAGCAGCTTATCCTTGATCTCGCCGAAGGACGAGGTCTTTGGGCGTAATATGACAATACGTAGCGTTATCACTGAGGTCAGTTCGCCCACAATATCGCTGACGGGCACCGCCGGATTATCGGAGATCTGTTCCAGCGGTATGGGTTTCCAGTGCTTGATGATGAGCGAGCCTGCAAAGCGAAGGTACGAATTTAGTAGATAATTGATATGATAGATATGAATTGTTGGTGAAAGGAAGTAGGTATCATGCTCTCAACTTTTGAAAGAAACTGTTAGAGAAAGGAGATAGGTGTAATATGCTCAGCTCCCTCTTACCTCTTGCTGTGTTGGCCACCTCTTGGGAGTAGCCGAGTCGTTGGAGTGCAGTCTGCACTATCTCGCTCCAGGGCGTGGCAGCTGCTATGATCACGTAGCTGTCTGTCTCGATATTCGGCCGGCGCTTCCAGGGCTGGCGTGTGTCTATGGTGAGTGAGGCATGCAACGAGTGCACCGACTCCACCACGCAGTGCAGTGGAAGCGATTTCGCTACAAGAGAAAGAGAGAGAGAGAATGATGAGTTAGTTATGCTAAAAGAGGCGTTTAGAAATTTAATTAGTTTCGCTGTGGTCGCTAAGTGGTTCTTGCAGCTGGCCCCGCCCCCAATTGCGCATTAAGTGGGCGTGCATTCAAATTAGTTTGCTATTCAGATACCCTAGGTAATTGATTTGTTAGAGTATATGAGGTTTACTATTGGAAGTAGTGTGTTTTAATTCAATTTAAAAATTAAAATTCTATATTTTTGCACTCGTTACAATTATAGCTCTTAGTATATACAGATAGACCCCCCACATCCCGCCCTTTCCACTTCGTTCGACAAACACTCAAATTGTTGTTGCCGCTGCTAATCGGTTTAGTTTTGTAGTTTGAAGTGCAAATCGGCAAATTAAAATAAGCAATTAAAACATATTTTATACACTGTACACAATATTGTAGTCAATCCCACGCCCCTATCGCATTTGAGTCTATTCGACTACCGAGTACTGAGTGTTGTGAGTATTCAAATAAATTATTGCATGCTGCGGTTAGCCACAAAATGGTTTTAGCCGTTTACACGTAAATGGTGCAATTCTCCTCCCACACTCCCACTCCCCTCTCACCACTCCTCACTGCCCATTCCTCGCATAGATTATGAATATGCATAACATGCTAAATTATTACTATTAATGCATAATAATTGCATGAGCAGCTGGCCAGTTTTGCTTATCGGAGAATGAATAGATTTGCCAGCACTTAAATCGAGTGCGAGTGCATTCATACTGTTAACTGCATTTATAATCATGCCAAGAGTGCATTCAAATTTATATATGTTTATGCATTATAATCGCAGCACTTTAACTGCTAATTTGTCATACACTAGCAAAAATTATTGAGCATTCAAAATGCTCTGAGCTGTTATTGTACTTCATTTATTAAATATTTATTAAAAATTATACAGCAAAAAAATTAATAAATTGGAATTATATTTTTAATATTTTTCAAATACTTGCTTTTGTAAATTATAAATTTATTATTATATATTATTACATTATTTTAAGATACTATTTTAATTTTAAAATATTTTGAAAATACTTGATTTATTAAATTATGAAATTTATTTTATAAAATTATATTTATTATTATATGTTATTACATTTATTTAATATACTATTTTAATTTTAATGCCAATTACTATGTTTTTATAAAAAATTAACTTATTTTTTCACAATATATATTTTTTTTGTAACTCCGTTTATTTTTCTCTCAGTACAACCATAATAAATTACCTAATGCCTTTTGGTGCAGCGTATTGTGGGCCAACAACTGATTGGTAAATCATATTTCAGTATGGTTATTTTAAATTTTTTCTAGGACCAATTATGAACAGCTTAAAAATAATTTACCCAAAAATTTCACCAATAGCCGCTGGCAAATGCAATTGGCCCAATCCAGCGGCGAGGGGGGCGAGGGGCGTGGCACTGCAGTAAATAGGCTTAACGCCCAGCTACTGCCGGCCATAATGGTATAATTAATTATTCCAATTATAAAAATTGTAAGCAGCCGATTCCCGATTGCCGATTGGCATTTTGGGCTGCAGCGCTTTAAAATAGCCAAAAAAAGAAGAAGAATGGACAAAAGGTTCGGCATAATTATGAACGATTTTCCTATATATGTAAAATATACATACATATGTACATCGGTCTGTGTGTGTGTGTAAATCTTTTAATTGCCATAAAATCCGCATTGGGAATTAAAAATGAATATATCAATTGTACGCGAATATGAAAAATGATATGCATTCAATATGAGCCGTAAAGCAGCGAGTGCAGAAGTTAAACTCAACTGCATCCGATATCAGCAGATAGTAATTGAATATATACAGCATATATGGAGTTTCCCTTGCAGTCTGTATATCTTGCAAATCTGCTTTGTAAAAGAAGAGCAACAAAGAAAGAGGCATACGGTTGCTCTAAACTATATTTGATAATAATTCAGTAGCAATTACAGTAGAATCCGGTTGTAGCGACATTCAAGGGACCGACGATTTTACGTCGTTATATCCGGCAGACGCACTATCCGAAAGGAGCAAAAAAAAAATTTTTTTTTATATTATGGATGCCATGTTCGTAATAGGTTTTAAAATAAAACAAATTAATTTTTTAATCAAAACAAAAAATTTAATACAGTAGAATCCGGTTATAGCGACTTTCAAGGGACCGACGTCGTTATATCCGGAAGACAAAATCCATGATTTTGTTTCTTTTTCGTATTGAAAAAACACAAAATCCATGATTTTGTTTGCTTCTTTTAGCATTGTTAAAGAAATCAAATTTTCCTCTTTAAAGTTTTTTTTTTGTTCGGCACGTCGCAATATCCGGTTGAATTGAAATGAAAATTGAATTGAAATTGAAAAATCTCGTCGTTATAAGCGGTTTGTCGCTAAAAGCGGAGTCGTTATAAGCGGAGGCCGTTTCATATAAGTTTGTATGGGGACCAACCAAACCATCGAGTTTTCGTCGCAATAACCGGACGGACGCTATAAGCGGCGTCGTTATAACCGGATTCTACTGTATATTCAAAATGTTTAATTTACACAATTTTGAATATATCTGTTTGAAATTTATTATACATGTTTATAAGACTTGTATTAAACTAAGTTGAAAATTTTAAAATTATTGGTAAAGAAATACAAAAGTTACAGCAACTGTAATATCTGCATAGATATATCATTAATGTTTTGTTTAAGCCAATTATGAATCCCATAATCAGATGGAACCTACACGTATTTGAGGTGTGTAATACCATATTTTCCATATGCTTCATTAAAGCGCTGCCGCAGCTTTTGTAATGTTTTTGCGTAATATTCACAATTACGAATTTTCACATAGACTGGGAAATTGGATTGGGATTGGGGTCTGAGTGGGTGCATAATGCATTTTTGGGTGGCGTTTGGTTTGGTTTTAGCTTTGCCACTGCCACTGGCATTGGCATTGGCATTATGCATATGCAGCATAAATGGCGGATTGTTGCGAGGGGCGTTGGCATTATTGGGAGGCGCCATAGGTGCATTTATCGCTGCACTGGTCGGACTGGAAAAATCCCATTGGCAAAAGAACAATGCAGCGGGAAAATGCGCGCAGCGCAACCGAATAATAAACTCATTAAATCCATTATCCCTGGCCTCCATTGATTTGGGGCTAACACAAAAGCGGATTTACTACGTAAGTGCATATGTGTGTGTGTGGGTGTGTGGGTGTGTGAGTATTTATATATATGTGTGTGTGTGTGTGTGTGTGTGGGAAAAACCACTCGAACAGTGGCCACAGCGCACACACTAATTGTCGCTCTACCGAGTCTGCGGGTCGAGTACTGAGCGCATACAAAAGTTTCAGTGTAGAGCGAAGTTAGAGGGGTTGGGGAAGGGGGAGTTTTGGATGACTGGGAGGTCTACAAACCTATCCAGTGCAGCGCTTAAGTGTTTCAGGGCCAGTCGCCGCTGCCATGGGCTGGCGCTTATCCTTATTAGCATTATCAGTGGAAAAATAATCGAGACAGCGCAAACAAATTGAATTAAAAACGTTTGAGGCATTAAATCTCAGTCACAGACAGAAGAAGCAGCGATATAGAGCAGGGAAGGGGAGAGGGGGGAAGGAGAGGGGAGACATCGCCCAGTGCCCTATAAGCTGACAAACGATTTGTAATGAACTCTACTTGCATAGGCTTAGACGCTGCTGTCGTCGTCGTCGTCGTCTTGCCTCAAAATCCACCCTTCCCCTGCCCTGCTGCTCCCTCTCCCCCTCTGCTTCTTACGGCTTTTCCATTTTGCTTTTTTCCTGTGTCGCGGCTTAAGATTTATTAACCTGCGCCACCGTCGATGTCGCTTGTCGATAGCGTTGCCAGCGCGTAGAAATATAAAAAAATAATGAAGTTGCCAATTGCCAATTGCCTGGCATCCTCTAACTACAATCGTCTACAATCGCCCGATATACCCTGTGCTTATGGCCTTCTTAAAGTATTAGTTGTAATAGTTGCGAGGGCAAAGTTAAAGCAGTTATGAAATCATATTAAAGCGGTTTGATTTAGTAAGTTTTAAAGCATTTCCAGGGTATCTTAGTCACGTAATTCAAATATTCGATATTTACAGGGTACGTAGTAGTCTAAATGAGCCTGAACAAACTACAAAATCCAGTTCTAATCTGTTAGTTTATTATTTTAAAGTGAATTTTATGCGGCTGTTATTACAGGGTAACTAATAGCTGTGCTGCTAAGCATAATTGTGCAATTCATGTGCGTAGTTTTCAAGTTGAAAAACACTTTAAAGTTTTACAGGGTATAATGCTTGTTGCACTGCCTTTAGAAAACAACTGCCTTAGAGTTACAGGGTATGTTAAAGTCGTTAATTTTAGGGCAAACGACGCTTGATTACCTCAGTTGGCTTATCGCAATCTCTGAATTGAAATTTTGAAATAAATGAATATTTTTGATTTGGTTTTTCGCTTGTTAGTTGCTGCCGCCGTCGGCTAAGCTTCAAGGCAGCTGAGGAGCGAGCGGGGGGGAGTGGGAGAGGGGAAGAAGGGCAACGATTATGTAATGCCTAAGGCGAAAGGCCAATTAGCAGGGACGAGCAACCCCCGAAATAGATTTAAATCTTTTGAAAATGCTATGACACAGCCAAAGCGCTGTCTCAAGTCTCCATCCCTCTCTCTCTCTATCTCTCTTTCTCTCTCTTTTTCTCTATTTCTCTCTGTCTCTGTCTAGTGTGTGCATATAGGCATGAAATTTGATTGTAGGTGAGTCAAGTTTCTTCTAAGAAATTGACCAATTGGCTGACCACAAGCCATAGCCGGCATGGCATGCGAGGCTAAGAATAATTATGAATCTCCTTCGAACAACATCAAAACGACTTAATCCCCAACTAACACACACACACACACACACACATAGATACAGAGTCGGGAGCAGGGGTTGAGGGTGTGCAGGATTATGCAAGTTTTACCAAACGAGAGGAAAATATCCTTTTGGCAAACAAATACTTCTGCAGCTGCTTTTTCTATACAGTTCTTCAACTTGACCTAAGTCGTAGTTCTATCTAAGGAGGGGGGGCAAGGAAGGAGCAGTTTTCCTAGGGGTTGGCTCGAATAAATTGTGTATTGTTTTATTTATAAGAAAATGTTCATAATTTACTTATTTCAAATGATTTTGAGTGATTTGGGTATGAAAATTAAAATTTTACAGCACAAAGTTTTAATAACCGTAAAGGATATTATGCCTAATGTGTAAAGGACATGCCAGGAAGAGGGGGATATGCAGAGCAGGAAGAAGGGGGGGGGGGGGTTGGGGGTTTAAAGGACCTGCTTAAGCCCAGTGAACTGTTGGGAATTTGCTTATCAGTGGCTGACCATTGAAATGTCTTAGAGACGCAATGAAAATCTTGAGGATTTTAAAAGGACTTAAGTGTCAGGCGGGTTTTCCAGCATGTGTGTGTGTGCGTATTGTGTTGTGTTGTGTTGTGTGTGTGTGTGTGTGTAAAAAGCAAGAGTGACCGGAAATTAAGCAATAGTCTTAAGGAAATTGCCACAAAGTTTTTCGGCTGCCAACAATTTGATGTTTTTCTCAGACTCTTCTTGGATGTATGTGTATGTGTTGTGTTGTGTGTGTGAGTGTGTGTATATGCATTTTTATTTACACTTCAACTTAAGTCCTACTTAATTGCAAACTCTTTCAGTAGAATTTTTAATGCATGCATTTTAATTTATAATGCCAAGGAACACAGCAGCAGAAGGGACCTTCAAAGACGGGGGCTACTTAAGAACTTTTACACAAGCAAAGCTCACACACACATACACAACCAACACACACACACATCGCATACCAACACACATGCATTTAGGGAGTGTAGGCAGCCTTACGCTTCGCTGCCAGCCCCCCACACTTTGGTCATGTTGCATATCCCAGTTTAAGTCCTGCCACTTGCCTCAGGCCCTTCCCTCCCTATCTCTTTTCCCTCTTCCTTTCTCACTTTCTCTCTTTCTCTTCTCTGTCGCTTACAAAAGAAAACATATTAAGTAGCAAACAATAAAATGAAAATCAACCTGAAGGCTCGTAGCATCTTGGCCTCTGGAAATCAAAGCATGTTGCTGCAAAACATAAAACAAGCCAGAGAAAATTTTATAACATCGACCAATAGATGCTCTGTAAACTATGCATGAATCACCAATCAATTAACCAAATAAAATAAATTTATAAATATAATGAAAAACAATTCTATAAATTATATAAATTGCATAAACATTAAAAATAGTATTTATTATTTTACGTTATTTTAGTTTCAATTTAAGCATAATAATTCTATAAACAAATTTATTTTTTGGCCCACGCTCTAAAGCTATTACCTACTGAAAGCGGTATAAAACCGTTAGGCTTTTCTTAACTGGAAAACTGAGTTAAAAACTTGTTAAAGTGCATAATTTTCTCAGAACTTTTGCAGCAATTTAAAAAGTTCTTAGATTAATGCAGCTTAAGCTTGGCGAGGCGAGGTTCAACAGCTTTTGTTTAAGTTCTGGAGTGCAGAATAATTTCAGACAGAAAAATTTCCAACGATTTCGAAATAATATATATAATAATATATATAATATATATATAAATATAGCTCGAATTTCTCAGTTCTCATGTTTTCTATGCTCAATCGCTATCGATTCGATAGACGATAAACGATAAGTGTGCCAATTTGAAGACGCTGCACTCGGGCTTAAGCTGAATGCCTTTGCTTTTGCTAGAATACTACAGTATAGTATAATAATTTTAATCTCATGTGCTATTTGCATTCGGTATTTGCATTTGCTTCTCATATATCGCTCGCTTTTTGCATTTGTCAAGTCTGAGTCATTTGCGCTTTGTATTTATTTGTATTTTTGCTAAAAGGGAAAAAACATGTTGAAACTTTTTAAGCGGATTATAATTAATGCCGCTAGGCATTTTCTTTCTTTTGCTTTAACGCCATGCCCCCGCCTCCCAAATGGGTCAACCTCCTCCGCCCCCACAAAAGGGCAGATCTGTGTCAGTAATAATAACATATAACCGGAAATCAAGAAAATCATCAACAAATTCCCGTTAGCTTCTGGAGTACAGTCTCTCGCATACCTTAGTCGAAATAATCCTAATGAAATAAGCATGGCCCGTAGCGGTAATTTATTTAAACCCCCCCAAGCCTTGGCCTCAGTCTCAGCCTCAGTCTCAGAGTCAGGCTCAGGCTCAGGTTCGGTTTTCCTTCGCCTCACACAACAGTCTCAGCTGCAAAATTGGCCTCGAACTCTTTGCAGTGGTATTAACGCACAGAGCAAAGGCATTTAAATTGTCTCAACTTGTTGTTTTGCCTTTGTTTTCATTTTGTTGTGTAATAAATTCATTTTTTGTCCTTAGACATGTAAAACTATGCATGTGTGTCCTGTCTTGGACTTAATCCTTTTTGTTGTTGCCTCTGCCCCCAAAAGCAATAGCAACAAAAGCAACAACTGCATGAGCAGCATGCCAAAAACTGAGAGTCACATACGAAGCCTACACAGCGAGATAATGTAGTAAAGTATTAAGAGAGAAAATATAAAATATTTGTAACAATTGATTAGGAACAAATTCTAACTTAAAGTGCAGCGAGAAAATAGCTAGAAATATTTGCAGAAAACTGTCATAAAATATTTCCGAAATGTTAAATTAATTTAGCTCAATTATTTTAAATTATAGCGAAGATACGGCCAGAAATATAAAGTGAAAATTATCATAAAATATCCGCAAAAATATACAAATATGTATGTTTAACTGAAAAGAGACAAGAGCGCAATGAAGGATTTGTAGATTTCAATATTTAATGTAGTAAACTTTCAACTTCTTACTATGATTTTGTTTGCAGTGTAACGCCCATGCCAAGCGCTAAGCCATGCTGATTTGGGTGGCAGCAGCAGGTGAGGTTTTCCTAGCCGAAAAAACCCAACTATGTTGGCCTGTTCCTGCCCAGAGCTGACCAGAGATTGAGCGCACATCGGTATGGAAAGAGTGAGGTCTACAGGGGTTGAGGGCTGTTGGTTGAGGGTTTGAGGGGGTGATGATGGTGGGTTTTGTACTTGTGAATGGATTTTCTTAAGTGGTTCTAAGCTTTCGTCTGTGAAGCAAACCAGAAAACATGCTTATACATGCGGCCAAGTGGCCTGCCGATGCGGAGTTCAAGTGCAGGAAGAGCAATGCCAATAGCAAAAGTACTACGGCATCATCCAAGTCTCCGGCTCTGCCTCCGCCCTCGTCTCCGCCTGCGTCTCCGGCTCTAGTGGCATTAGCAGCTGCTTAAGGCACTGCAGCACTTCATTAGTTGCCAAAGTTCGAAGAAGGACATCCGTCCTGAGACAATGGACAACTGCGCAAACGATAATTGAATGCAAGCCAAGCCAAGACAAGTCGAGACAACAACCCGCCAACACCCCAGCTGCGCCCCCCTTACTTAGGGCCAGAAAAAGCCATGTGCAACGTAACGCAAAATCACAAGAACTTGGCAAATCCTTACAAAAGGATTATGATGTGTATTTTTGGTTGATGAGTGCCAAACGACTTTGTTGAGTGTTTCAGATTTTTCTCCACATACATACGTAATGTATATAAATATACATACCCTATATGCATACAAATCGAAATGGAAATGTAAATGGCAGGAAAATGGGAAAATAGCTGTGGAAAACGCTCATGGAATATGCATGGCATATGCTGCTAAGCTTTGACAAAATTCCTAGATGAAAGTCGCCTCAATCGCAACGTATTGATTAATTGATGACGTTTAAGCAAGCAGCTTACAGATACCCTGTAATTTATGCCTTAAACAAGCAGCAAGTTGCATACACAAATTGTTAAAAAATTACACTAATTTGCCAACAGATCTTGATAATATCGCTACCCTTGGCAAGGGTACAAAATGTGCAAAAGGATTATAATTATGCAGCTGAGGATAAGGCAAACAGACATGCAAGCTGCATGCACTCATGTGCAAATACTTAGCCACAAGAACCACACAAAAGAGGCAAAAGAGGAAGCAAAAAGTGGTGCGATTGGCACAAAGGGATTTGCAATTTGTCAAATATTATCAAGTGTAGCAGTAGCCCAGGACATCAGGACATATCAGCCATGTGCCTGGTTTGCCAGGGGATTTAAATGTCGATAATGTCGGCAAACAAACAATCGAACTGCGTTTCCTTCCAAAATGTCAAAAAATGATGGCTTGCTGCAGCTGAACCAGAACTAAGCGCCCCCAAAAACAAATGTCATTGACTGGCCACACACAAACACACTCAAATACACTCGAATACACTCAAAACACTCACACACTCACAGTCGAATTGTACTCGAAGCAAATGTCAACTCTTATTAATACACTTGCAGAGACTTTAAGTTCTCAGAGTCAAGAGAAAGTTGCACTTTGTCAGGCTGCTTTAAATATTTGGTATAATTTAAATTTAGTTGTCAGAAAATAGCATATAAGGCATCTAAATTTATAAACATTGTTCTAGTTAGATATACAAATTATTAAAATATTAAAATTTAAACTAAAATAATAAAAAGTTTCTAAACAAAAGAAAACTTTAGTTGAGCAGCCTTTAAACTTTCTGTAATTTTGTATTAGTTTAAATGCTTTACAAAATTGCAATTAGTTGGCATGAACTTAATAAAAATTAAGAAAAAAATTATAGAATTATTTTTTGTTTCAATTAATTATTCAATATTTTAATGGCCAATCAAAAAACAAAGATGGCGGCAATTGGCCAAAAACTGTGGATTTTGTGGTCAATATTGGTGTCGTTTTTCACTTGTTAATTAAATGCTTTGCTTTGTCTCTCGGCTGCTTAAATTATAATAAATTTAAAGAATCAATCATGCGAAACTGTTGCCTCTTTTTGCACTTTTGCCACAGTCGCTGCCAGCAGCAGGCTGACAACAGTTGCAGCCAGAAGTCGACAGTCGGCAGTTGGCAGTTGGCAGTTGAAGTCATCGTGCCACACATGGCGGCAACCTTAATCACTTTAGTTATCAATATTACTTATTTACGTTGCTCCTACTTAACGCTTAAGACGCTTTGCCTTTCATGTGTGTGTGTGTGTGTGTGTGTGTGTGCGAATTATAGGCATATGTATTAGTGCATGTATGTGTGAGTGTATGCAGATATGCCTAGGGAACTGGGCGGCCCTCAGCATAGCTCTAGCATTACACTTTGCGTTTAAATCTTCCTGCTTAAAGCCAAACAAAGTCTTTAGAGGGGGCAAGCGTAAGCAGCAGTAACTGAGAGAGATAGAGACAGACAGAGAGAGAGAGAGAGAGAGAGAGAGAGAGAGAGAGAGAGAGAGAGAGGAGAGAGAGAGAGAGAGAGAGAGAGATGACAGCTATGGCGCAAAAGAGAAAGGTAGCCATGCCGTAAGGAGCACAACACGCGATCTGGTATTGCAGTTGATTCAATTAAGAGCGCGCGCAGACGACTAAACAAAAGCAATCACAGCTTTACACTGCAAAAAATTTGCATTCAAAACGCAGTTTTGTAAGTTTGTTAAATGCAAGCTTTGCTTAACTTATGTAACTTTTTTAAACGAATTAATTACAATTTTGTCACCTTTTAGAAGCTTATAAAAACATTAGTTTAATTTGAAAATTACTAAAAAGCTTTTAAATAATCTAATCTAATCTAGTTTAATGTTGTTTTTTTTTTCTTTTTTATTTTTATAGTGACTAATGCAATAATTTATGTTTCATACTTGTAGCATTAGGATAACATATCTAAATAAATAAATAAAATATTTAAATATACATAAATAACTTTTGAAATTATTGTAAATTGCTGTTTTTCTTTCAATATTTATGGAAAATCATTTTTAATTAATTATTATATAATTTCAAATTCATTTAAATTAGATGATTTACTTGTAGCCTTTGTATGAGCAAATTAAAAATTTTTATGGCAGCATTTAAATAAATAAATTAACCAATTTTTGCAATTAGTTTGTAGTTGAACCAGCGACAACAGAACACTCATACGCCTGGTTGTCAGCAGCTTGAGAGCGACTTGGGCTTGCGTTTGTGGCATTGTGTGGCACTCAGTCTATCAGTTTGTCAGTTTGTCAGTCTATCAGTTCGTATGTCTGTCTGTCTGTCAGGCTGGCAGGCAGCATTGATTAATATAATCCGCTTGAAGACGCTGGCACAGCTCTCGTGGCCTGGCCTGAGTCTTGGGCCTGGCTGGCGAATTAAGTTACACCCAAGAGACGCTGACAACGCTGCTCCTTCTCTCTCTCACTCTTCCTCTCTCTCTCTTTCTCCCTGTCCCGCTCTCAGTTGCTCTGTCGCTGAGCCCACAGTTTTAAGCACAAGTTAATGGTGCTTATGCATATTACCCTGCGCCCTCTACCTGTGCCCCTTTCCCCTTTCCCTTTTTGGCCATATCGAGGCCATTAATACCCACAACTGATTTTTCTTTTCTTACTCGCATACATATCTCTTTCTCTCTGTCTGCCGCTCGTTAAGTATCTTGCTGTATTTTAAATCGATCCAATGGCAAAATGCGTTGTCTTTGTCTCCGCTGCGAGTGCGCGAAGGCAGCGGCAGCGGCAGAGGCAGAGGCAGCGGCAGAGGCAGCGACAGAGGCAGCGACAGCGGCTTAATCCGCTGCCAATGAACTGCAAATGCGAATGAAGAGACGCCACACAGACTGATGCTGCCGCTGAGGTCGCCCAGCTGAGCGGCTTTTGAATGCTTTTTGAATTGGCTATGAGTCAGTTGGGCTTAAATGCAGCCTCTCCCCACCTCCCTACCTCCCTACCTGCCCATCTCCCCTCATCTGCTCAAGCCGAGAGTCTTGTCCTTGTTGCTGCTGGTGTTGGTGTTGGTGTTGGTGTCGGTGTCACATTTAGCCCAACCGCCATACGCCGATGCCGCTTCGCATTGGCATTTCTTTACCCTGTACCCATTTAAAGGGCAAAAACGGGGTTAACAACTTGGGTTAAACGTATGTAACATCTTGATCAGGGCGATGAACGCTGAGATCTCGCAAATTATAGCAGCTAGAGTAGCCGATTGAGGAATGTAGATAGATAAATACAGTTCGAAGATTAAGTTTATTTAAATTATTGCACGCCACGCCCCCTTTTCTTTCAAAGCATAAAAACGTATAAAAAGTGTAATATTCAAAGTACATAATTTTGATTCAGAATATATACTCTCTAGCATTCTATTTATCTATACTAAAAATCGCCTTGAAATCGATTTATGAATATCAAAGATATTAAACAAACAATATTGCAGGCAATAAAGTATACTTCGTATACTTTGCATAATATTTCTAAAATGTATTTATAATATTTTTAAATTATATTTGATATATAGATTACAGGGTATTCAAGAATCGGGCGCGTTGGACCGATCGGTTACGCCCGTTCTGGTTATATTTGGTATTTGGGCTTTTGTCTGCTGGGGATGAAATTTGATCTGTCCTCCTGCTACTGCCAGGAGTACGGCGTATTTGCATTAAGCGTAACCTTTTGCTACAACAACCAGGGCCACAATAGCTTAAAGGGTGCGCGAACTGCCAAGGAGCTTAATTTGAGCGGGGATTTACGCTGTGGCATTATAATTCTTGCTTTTCTTTTGCCTCAGCCGCTGCCTCTGCCGCTGCCTCAGTCGCTGCCTTTGCGTTTCTTTTGCTGCTTTTTTATTTGATTCCTTTGCGTGCTGGCATCTTATTGTGCCCTTTCTTCGCTGATTCTCATCGCTTCGCAGGGATTAAGCAAATTTCTGAGCAGATTTGCTGCCATTGTTGCTGCCACGTCAAAGCTGCAGTCGGAGTTGGCCATTGATTAGTCTCTACGCCGGATTAGTTGCATCGCATTACGCCGGGCAATCCGACACACGAAAAGCAACAAAATAAAATGCATCTTGCCAAAGCGCAAAGGCAAAGACAAAGCGCGAGGTAAACACAACCACAACTACACACACCACACACACACACACTCACAACACACACACACACTGGCACACCACATGGCTGACAGCTTAAGTCCAAACAGTAACAAAAACTAAAACCCGCAGCAGATATAAATGTTGTAGTTGCTGCTGTTGAATCCACCAACGCGGCAGCAACTTAAAATCTTAAACATTTATCCGCGCGTATTATGTGGCAACTCTGGCTAATTGCCAGGCCGCATTAAGCGTGGCCAACACACACACACAAACACGCGCCATACGCAGTCGCAGCTACACTGCGAGAAATGACAGTTTGGCAACAAAAGAAGGTAAGCTTTTGAAGAAAAGCCACAAAAAGGCATGAAAGATGCCCAGATTTTCTGCTCTTATTTTTAAATCTTACATTTTATTTATTTCAATTTTTATTTTAATTAATAAAAATAATTAATTAATTTTAATTTAATGATCTTGGTTGACTGGCCTTAGTCAAGATTTAAATATATAAATAAATAAATAAATAAGTACATTCCTAAACAGATTAGCACAAAGAATAGTTATAGAAATGTTTCTCTGTTATAGAATCGGCCTGCCTATCCTTTCCAGTAAACAGTCAGAACTCCAAAACTATAAGAATCAGCTCTATCATATTTTATATTTAGATGCTCTTTTAGCAATTGCAGCTAAAGTTTTTTTTTATGTATTTCTTAAATTCCCAAAATTACCAAAAACCCCAGCAGCCTTAATTGCAAAGCTACAACTTTGTGATTGGGCAAGTATATAGCTTACAATATTTTTTATCAATGCTAGAAATTTCAGCATATAGAAAAGCTAAACATCAAAGTTATTTAGCAAAAAGTTCGTCAAATATATACACAAATTTTAATACTGCCAACCACACACATTAAGAAACATTAAAAATGTGAAAAACAATTTTTAACAGCTGATAAACTTGCTAATTCCCAGCCATAGCCCGTATAAAGTTAAAATAAAACTTATCAAATGTTAATTCCCAGAAAAGTTTCGAATTCCGATTTAAACTGCCTTTTAATAATCGTATGTTTATGCGACTACAATTAAGTTATTTTATACGGCAAATAAGTGGTGTTTTTGTGCAGTGTACTGAGCTAAAGCTACAGCTACAGCTACAGCCGCAGGCAAAGATACAATTGTTGTTTTTGTTGCCTTGCGGTGGGTCGCCAGAGTGAATAGTGTTGTTTTGTTGTTGCTGTTGTTGCAACAGCAATTGTTATAGTTGTTGTTTTTGTTATAGTTGCTGTTGTTGTTGTTGTAGTTGTTTGCTCTTTGTCACTGCCATCAACATCAACACCATCTGTGGTATTCAATTTAAGGGGATTAACTGCTAATTTTTTGCGATTTCACTCAATGCCAGCTCACAGTGTTTTTTCACTTCATTTTGATGGCACAAACCGTTGTGTGTGTGTAGTAAGAGAGAGAGAGAGAGAGAGAGAGAGAGAGAGAGAGAGAGAGAGAGAGAGAGAGAGAGAGAGAGAGAGAAAGCGAGCGAGAGGGAGAGATACATTTTCTGTTAACTCGCCTTGCGCCATCGACCAGTTGATAACGCAACAACCGCCTGTGGAGCCAGCCCAAAGGACAATCGCAGCGGAAGCCACTAGTCGGGATTAACTGAAGCCAATTGTCAGTGGCTGCGCTTTAAGGGCGGAGTTAAAAATTGCAAGAATATTTTTAAAAGGATTTTCAATTACATTTTAAATAATTTTTAATAGTTTAGATGCCTTTAGGTGCGTATTGTTTGTATAAAAACATTTCCAATAATTTAAAATTGGATGTTTATTAAGTTTTAAGCATTCAAAATAGTCAAATAAAAAATTAAGTATTATATTAGTTTAAATTTACTGTTTGAGCAATATATATAAGTAAATAATATTTGGAAGTTTAGGTTTAGGCATTTTCTTTATTCAATTTGTTTATTTATACTATTATTGAATTTAAATTGACGCTAGTTTTTATTTGAAGTCAACTGTTTTCAGATTTCTCAAGCTCTATATTTTTTATACATATCCAAAGAGTTGTTGTAACTCTTATTAATTCTGGTTAAATTATATTTATTATTGATTATTGCCTTGCCTGTTCTATAAGTGCATATAATAAATCTAAAAAATTCTTCGCATATTCAAGGCTAATTTTGAGCATTGTCTTATTGACCAGCTGGCAACGCTTTGCTGATCTTCAATGCTAATTGGTATTAGTCAGGTGGCAACCCTAAAGCTTAAGCCAAAGCTCAAGCTTAAGCTCTCTCCTCTCTATCCAACTTGGACCTGGCATACCCCGTTGTCATTGTGTCAGAATGCTTTCACTTATCATTTTAGCCTTTATTTTATTTTCACAGCCTTATTCCTGTTGAGCTCAGTACGTGCGTATTGTTGTTGCTATTGCTGTTGTTGTTGTTGTTGGGGCTTAGGACTTGGGCGTTAGGATGAGCGCACTTGCCACTGCTAAAGGAAAGTGCAAAAGCGCGAGGTTGCCACATCGTTGTTGTTGTTGCTAGTGTTGATGTTGCCACATTGCACATTGTTGTGATTGTTGTTGTTGCTGAGCCATCGCTCGTCTGCCAGCTTTAGTCTTTCTCCCTCAGCCTCTCTACCCCTCTCTTTCTCTAACTGTATGCGTATGTGTGTGTGTGTGTTTGTGTTGGCTCTGGAGCCTCGCTGGGGACACCAAACAGTAGCACAAAACAAAATCTAGTGAACTTCATAGGGATTAGCCTGCACGAAAGCAACAGATTTAAAAGCTTTTCCTCTGCTTTTTAAGTTCATTTGTGCGCTCTTTCTGTGTGTGTTAGTCTCTCTGTGTGTGTGTGTGTGTGGCATTGTCCCTGCTGCTGCTGTTGCCTTTGTTGACAAATGCAACTTGACGTTGGTGTGGCAAATCTCGTCTGGCGATAACAACAACTGCAACTACACTCAGAAAAATCAAAATGGATTCACGCTAAAAAATAAAGCTCTTGAATGCAGCTTATTTTGGTTCTAGAATTCAAGCACAAATAAAGCTCTTGAACGTATATTGTTTTGTTATAGAATTTAATTCAAAATCAAAAGAAAATTGTGATTAAATTTATATTAATTAATTAAAACAGGATAAATGTAAAAAATTATTTCAATATTCAAATACGAATCGTGTGTTAAAAGTGAATACATTTGCTTTGATCAAGAACTGACAACGCCAATTCCTAGGCAAAGTCCTGCGTTTCTCTCAGTGTAGAACTACAACAACAACAACAACAACAACGCTGCGGCTTATGCATGTGTGTGCAGTGCACTTGGTTTTATTCGTTTTGCACTCTTGGCCTGGCGCTGAGTGTTAGTGGATAGACTCACGATTCATTCACTCATTCACTAATTCACTCACTTCACTTTGGGCACATTCACTTCACTTGGAGCTGCTTCTAGCAGTTGGCACATTGTTCTACCCATGCGCGCAGGCTTAATCCCCTTTGGCCCTAAAAATAATCCAATTGCACACCACCACAAAGCAACAGCAACAACAACAACAACAACGACAACAACAAAAACACAGCAACAACCGGCGCGAGTTGAAAACAGAGCACGAAAATATAACTCAAAATAGAGGGAGACAGAAATAGAGCAAGCAGCAAGAAACGAACCTTCCTCCAGCATGGTTGGCACGATACTGAAACGCAATGCGGAGCGAAGTTTCGTTTTGGCGCCCCATGCGATGAAAACACACACAGACGCACACACACACAGGCACGCTCTGCGCTCAGCACACACCGATAGCAACATGTGGCTTAAATTCTCTCACAGCGCTCTCACTCAACGCAGGCCAACACACCACACCCCACCTCACCACTCGCTCGCTCGCTCGCTCAGTATGGTGTATTTTAAGTCTCCCCTCGCTGCCTCTGCCGCTGCCGACTGTATGTGTGTGTGTGTGTGTGTGTCTGTGTGCACGTTGAGCCTGGGCCGCATTACGCTTATCAAAGTATATCTCAGGGATTATACGAAATGAATGGAATTAAGGATTAATTTCCAAGGGATGTCATTTCGTTTTGGGATAATTCTGTGTGTGTGTGTGTTTCAGCAGTGTACGTGTATTTGTGTGTTTGGTATTGCCAGCAGCTTACGCTATAATGGATTCAGGTTCGCATAGCTGCCGCACTCATCGTGGGGTTTGGGTTATAAAAATACACCCAGGGTTTATAATGCCAAAGCGGGTTATAAGACAGAGGCGGCGAACAAGGCACAATCGAAATGCGCGTACAAGGTGTGGATGGTTAGATCAAAAAAATATTATAATAGAGCCAGATTATACGGCAATCCAATGGAAAAGTACTCCAAAAATAAATTGGGCTAATGGATAATAGATCAAATATTTGTATACTTTATTTAAAAGGAAATATACTTCAAATATTAGAAATGGATTTGAATTAATTCGGAAATTTTTATAATTAGACCAATTTATGTAATATTTCAAAAAATTTGGGAACAGTTTAGATTATAGATAGATTTTTTAATACTATTTAGAAACATGGGAACAATAAAAAAATATAATTAATGTATATTTGTTGTAACATAAATCTTTTTATTGTTATTGATATTGTTAGTGTTATATTTTTCAAAAAGCTTCTATGTCTATTTAATAATGGAAAAGTATTTCATAATGTTAAATATATCAATTTATGTAAAACATTTAAAATTTGTATTATATTTGAAATATTTTCATTCAAACTTTAAATAACAAAGGCAAATAAATAAAAGATTTATTTGAAACGCTCCAAATTGCATTTAAGCCCCCTTCACAACGCGATCTTTAGTTCTCTCTAAACACATCGTTGCTCTATAGTTCTGCTACTAAATTGCCATTTAATATCATTTAATTCCCCCCGTTCCGTCTGCTAATGGCCTGCCAACTACGCCACTGCTCATTATAATACCAAGCGATCCATAAAACGAAGAGTTAAATCCGAAATAATAATCCCGCACGAAATTAAATCCCTCGCCCACGCGGCCACCAAAACGCAACAAACTCAAATCCCCCCGCTGCACGCCCCTCAGCCCCCAGCAGGTCGCTGCCTCTACAACTGGCTGTTTGCCTGGAAAAAAGTTAATCCCCACAGCAGCAGCCGGCAGACGGCGACGGCGACAGCGACGGAGACAGCGACAGCGCAGTCAACGTCGACTTCATCTGATGCGCGCCAAAAACTCCAAACTGCCAACAGGGGGCGCTGCTGTCACTGTGTGTGGTTGGATTGCCCCGCTCTCTCCGCTCCCACCAGCTCTCGCTCACTCACTCTCTCGCTCTCCACCCTCCCCACCCGCTCTGCCCGCGCTCACTCGTTGCGCTCAGCATGCTTTTGGGCCTCTGGCTGCAGTTGGCAGCGCTGCCGGTTTAAGGATTAACACAGACGCAAACATTGCCGGCATACGAAGAGAGAGAGAGTGAAAGAGAGGGCAACAAATACACTCACACACTCACACACACACACACATGTTGAGCTGTAGCACGCAATGGGCAGAGCACAAAATCGTTGGGATTAATGCGGGATCTACTTTATTGCGAAAATATGCTCGACCCGCTGCCTCAGCTGCCCGCTCTAGAGCTGTGCAAATATCGTCGGAGTATCGATATATCGAGAAGTTGCTTGATTTTGAAAAAATCGATATTTGCTAATCGATCGTTCGCTGTCTATTTGGAAGGTATATGGACTTATACTTGTTATAATCAATAATTCTATTTCTTCAGTCAGTGTTTCTATAAAATAATTATAATATTCTTATTGAAAATAAATATAATATAAAAATTGTACCATTTATTTTTGATTTTCCAATTATTAAATTTTAATCCTATCGATTTTTTGTTTCTTTAATACCTTATATTTTATTTACAAATTAAAAATCATTCAAAAATTATAAACTTAATTTTTTTTATTCATATTTTACCTTTTAATTTTTTTTTAAATCCTAAAATTATTTTGAAGCAGAGCAAAATTGACGATATTATCGACATTAAATCTATCGATAATACATTATGCCAGCTCTAGTCCGCTCAGTCGAGTTCGAAATAATTTGTATGAACTGTGGGCGCTGGAAGTGAGGCAGAGGCAGGAGGCAGGGGGCATTTGGCGTTGGCATGGATTGTTGCGACTTAAACGAATTGGGATTACGTTGCGTATGATTCATATGAAGGCTAAAACAACAACAATAATAGCAACAGCTACAACAACAACAACAGTAATGATGGGGCATGGTCTGGGGCATGTGGCAGCCATGTGCGTTTGCCATTTATGCATGCTGCATTCGCTGGGGCATTCAAACGGATTACAGCAGAGCCAAAGCTGCTGCCAAAGCTCTTGCAGCATTGTCTGGCTCCCTATGCCAATCTCCTACTCCCTCCTCCTCTTCCTCTTCCCCTTTCTGTGCCTCTCTCTCCCTCTCACTCTCTGTCCCTGCTCTTCACTCGCAAATTGAAAATGACCCAAGCGCTGGGCCGCCCAATATGTGCGACAGGCAGAACTTTGGATAATCCTCCAGGCGATCAATAAAACGCCGCCAGGGCCAGGGCCATCCGTCAGCGCAGACAGCCGGGGTGTGAGGGGGGAGAGGATGGCAGTGTGCGAGTGAGACAGACGGTGTGGGGAGTTCGCTGGGCTTGGCATTGGGATTAGCAGCCCAGTCTCTGGCGCTGAGTCTTAGCTAAAGCCTAAGCTACAGCCATGCACCTGACACAAATCGAAAGAGAGAGAGGAATAGAGAGGGAGAGAGAGAGAGAGAGAGAGAGAGAGGGAAAAAGGAAGAGAGAGAGACACCTTGGTGAGGTCTGGCGGCCTAATCCCAACTGCTCTGCCTGCTCTCGAGCACTTCAAAAGCAAACAAGGACGAAAACAAAAGCTTAACTCGCCAGGCCATGGGCTAAGGGAGCAGCAGCAGCAACAGCTACACAGTGAGAAAAAATGCACGATTCCATTTATAAAACTAATCATATATCACTAAGAACATAAATGGTAAACTTAATGAGCCAGAACCTATAAAAATACGTACTTATAATTCTGAATTGAACATATTTAAATTGAGTTCACTCGAATTTAATCTGAGCACGTATTTTTTCTCGCAGTGTAGCAGCCAAAGTTGAAGCAGCAGCAGCAACGGCAGCCTGAGGAATTGGCAGCGTCTGCGAAACGTGAAACTTCTCTTCATTTGTGTCTGATGGGATTAGGGCTAAAGCCAGATAAAGGGATAAAGGATTTCAAATTCCAAATGCGTGCAGCACCCGGCACTTCCACTTCCCCTTCCCCTTCTTCCTCTCTTGCTCTTGCCACATTCTCTCACCTCTTGCTCTCTGACGAGTCGCAGCAAAGTTTTGCCAGGCCACAGTTGTTGTTGCCTTCGCAACTTTTTGGCGCCAAATTCGCATGCAAAGCAGACGACAAACACACAGATAGAGAGACAGACGGACGGACAGAGAGACAGACAGACGGACGGACGGACGGAGAGATTGCCGGCGGCTCTACCCCTTTTGGGCCTGGTCGTGGCAAGGTTTGAGGTCCAGGTCGAGGATAAGTCGAAAACTTGATGCGCTCCGGCTAATGTCCTTGGTTTTTGTGGTGGTTTCTTCTTGTTGCCTGGCATTACAGCTAATGATGATGATGATGATGATGCTGATGTACTTGTTGATGATGTTGTTAATGATGATGTTACAGTTACGGATTTTGTTTTGCGCTTTAGGATTAAAATCATGCCCAGTCACAGATATAGCACAGTTAAGAGTGCTTAAAATAATGCTGCAAACTTTGTAGTTCGGGCCTTAATGATAAGAAGCAGGCTTTAAATTAAGAGAATTCAACTGAAACAACGCTATTAATCAAAGTATCAATATTTGATAAATAAATAATATATCAAAATTTGTTTAGTAAGAAAATTTTATAATTGTGTAGTTGTATTTTCTCCCTAAACTGTATAAAGTTCACCGGTTTATATAAATTGAATAGTTTCCATTTAACTGACATATGGCGCATTTTATAGGGCTTAAGGGTATTAATTTCTTGCTATCTTTGGGGTAAATAAAAAAACTACCTTACTTAAAAAAATACCCGAGCAAAATCGTCGTAATGTGAATTTCCGTAGTGACCACACTGTAAGTCTTCTACATAAATCAGTTTTCGTAATATCTATTAATATTTTGATAATCAACAGCTGACAAATCCATTAAGTTGGCCCCGACACTATCATGCTGATAGACAAAAAAAATACAAACGAACTCAAATTCATTTATATGATTATATGTGATTCACGGCGTAGAAGTTTAATACATTAATCGCATGTTAAATAAATGTTCTATAACACGAAGCCTTATCTTGATAAATAAAAAAAAAATGAATCCAATTACGATCATTACTCAACGCCAAAGTTAGATATATAAACTTATATAGCTGTGGGTTGGGGTAAACCCGATCAAACTTGAACTCAAAATATATGTCTTGAAAGTAAATACACACCAATACACACATACACATAGAGAACTGCTCAGTGCGTCCTACTAACTTGGCCTTAAGCCTCTGCCAATAACAGCAGCAGCTCCTAATTACAAGTCCATGCCGAAACATGCTTAAGAAACCCAAAATGTAATTCCACTTCTGTATTAATACATTGCACATACCAATACAATTACACTCACACACACACACACACACACACCGATACACACACAGACAATCAGAGTTATCGTAAGTGATTTATCATTGTTATTGTTGTTATACTTGTGATTGCCTTGCTCCGCATAATAGGAATGTGGGATATGTTTTCGCCGGTAAGCAAACTGTTGGCAGGCACTGTGGCTTAGACATAGCTACAGTGAAAATACTGAGAAATATTAGGAAATATCCCAAATATAGATTTCATTAAATGACCTTGCTTGAAAAACGATCTTGCTACAATTTATTTCACCTAAAGCCTATGCAGAATAAATTGCATTCTTAGTTTAAAAGTGAATATTTAAATAGGCATACATTCTGCCAAAGATATTAACCTCCATTTATCCCATTTCAAGGGCACAGGGTATAAATAGATCGCACCTAAAACATATTCACATGTTACAAATCGCTTTATGCTATAAAGATCTGTTTGCTTTTACATAGCAAACGATCTGCCATTTATACAAGTAAATACAATTGCAATTTCCAATTGTTTTGCATTAATTAAAACTTCTCTGAATTCTTGTTCCCACAATGCGCATGTACAAGCCGTGCATACCCCACTGCCTTAACGGGAATTGGCACTTGCAGCCTGTTGTTGCTGCGAGTGTATTGTTAATCACGTGGCAGAGAATGTGGCAACTCTGGCAATGGCTGTGGCACTAGGAGTATTTATTTGATTATAAGTAAGCAGCAAAGTAATGGGGGCGAAGGGGGCATGCAACGGGTGGGCAGCAGATTATGGCCACATACAGAGCAGGCCCAGATAGTTGGCCATATGCGTCGCCGAAGACCTTAAGCCGTAGGTAATGCGCACTGTTTGAGTTTATGCACAACACAAAAGGTGCTCGAAAAGGATGTTGCGGATGTGGCAGCAACTGTGGCAGAAGCTGAAGCTGAAGCTAAAGATGGAGCTGAGGTTGGAGTTGGAGTTGAAGCTAAAGTTGTAGCTGCTTCGATTCGATACGCTTCGATTTGGTTTGCTTTTGCTTTTGCATTTAAATCCTTAAGATTTAGAGAGGGATTGGCAAAGAGAGAGATGAAGAGAGAGAGAGAGAGAGGGAAAGAAAGAGAGCGAGAACGGAAGCTCTGTTTGTGCGTAGCGCTGTGCAGATAAGGATTAACTACGAACAAGCAGAAGGACAAACTGCAATTTCCCAGCTGCTGTGGCAAGCACAGTACATGATGTTTGGCTTAACTCAATCAGAAGCACTTTTGCAGGTGTAGCACCTGCATATGGATTTGTTGCCCCTCCCCTCGTCACCTCGTTCCCCCCCCCCCCTCTCGTAGTTGGTCCGTTGCCTGTCTGCTTGCTGTTTTTATTGCAAATCCCTTTTTGCTTATAATTCGAAAATGTGTTGCCTCCTGTTGCTCCTGGCATTCAGCCGAATCTATGCGCCAGGGCGTGTGTGTTTTTATCATGGGGTTATAGCTTTACAGACCCTGTACTTTCAGAAACTACAAAAGGGTCTGTTAAGTTTGTGCAAAAAGAATATATGTGTAACAACCAGAAGTAGGCGTCGTGCACCCCACAAAGTATTTATATTCTATATCAGAACGACAAACTGAAGCATTATAGCCATGTCCTTCCGTCTGTCCGTCCGTATAAACACCTAGATCTTACAAACTATAACAGCTAGAAACACAATTTTTTATATGAAGGTTCTCCGATGTTGTAACTATTTTGTGACACTCTCCTTCGATGCTGCGAATTGCATTACGATTGCATTATAAACAGCGAAGATATGAAACACACATTTTGTTCGAATAACAATTTCTCTCACTGTCGGTTACGTGCGACTGAACAGTTTCATTTCAAATGTTTTTTGTTTGCTTCTTTTTGGGTGGCACAAATCCCTTGCCCCACTGCAAATGTTCAAACAGCCTCAGCCTCCGTCTCCATCTCAGTCGGAGCGATAAGTGGAGTAAACTGCACTTGTGCTCAGCTAGTAGATGATGCTAAGTTCCCCTCTCCCTCCCAGCACCAACTGCCATCTTTCTCTCCACACAACGCTTAACACTTAAGCTCTCCATCCCCCCTCCCCCCCTTCGCACACAACCTGTTCATCATATGCATTTGTATCTGTATCTGCAGCTGTAGCTGTATTTGCATTTGTATCTGCATGCTGCTCTCCATCTCTAGCCGCTTTGTTTGTGCCACAAACTAAGCTAAACCAACCAACTCGACAAAACGCCTCTAGTTGCCGGCTCCCACAGGCCCCTCCCCCCACACACACTCCTTGGCTCCTTCAACTGCTCTCTGGCTGCAGCTTGATTACCAACAAGCTGCATGCGACACTTTTCATGATTTAACAAAGAGACGGCAGCAGCAACTGCAAAATTAAGTTAGTCACAGCAAGAATCCTGCAAATGCAACTGAAAATGTCAAATTATCTATAGTTGCAGTTACAGTTTTGGATAGAGGTAATGCTAACTGCAAAATCTAACCGGAAATTTTGGTTTAAAAAATAATATTTCAATACAAAAATATATTTTCTTTAAAAAACACATCGATATATTTATATTTCAATAGAAATATTTCAACATAAAACGAAATTGGCAATCAATATAAGCTTAAAATAAATTGCTTAAAAGTTTTTATATATTTATATTTTTTAAATTTGAATAATAATATTTTAATTTAAATATTTATTTGTAGTGTTTTTGTGTGAATTTTGTTGATAAATTTAAATAAATTAACTCATATTTAAGGCAATTTAAAAAGGTTTTATTTCTTCATTTAAAATAAATGCTTGAAAATAATATAATTGAATTAAATAAAAATATAAATAAAACTTAGCTAAATTATTATCAATGTATTCAGTCTCAATTGAATTTAAAGAAATTCGCTTTTAAAATCTGTAGCTAAAATGAGATTTGATTGTCTGCAGCTGAAACTAAGGCCTTAATGATATGCAACCGTGTGGCAAGTTGACACCAATTGCGAGAATGGTGAACTTTAAATTGAAACGAACTGAAAAGCCACAAGCGGACAGCAAGTCGAAGCATATTGGGCGTATGCGTAATGTATATGCTGGGGTTGGGGTTGGGGTTGGGGCACGCGTATTTTTGTGCATCCTGCGAGTGTCCTGAGTATCCCGGGTATCCCGAGTATCCCGATGAACACGCTTATGCATACAGCAGAGAGCCAAAGGCTTATGACAGCTGCAGTTGCAGCGGCGGCAAGTGGACGCTGACCCTGGCAGCTTTGTTCAAACAACAATGGTCATGTGGAGGTCAATTGGCTGCTAGGGGGAGGGGGAGGGGGCGCTGTGTGAGAGGGGCGGGGCAGCTGCTCTGCTGAACGCGTTGATCCACAAACGTGTCGTTAACTAAGGCGCAGTGATTTTCAATTGCAGAGCGCGACACGTAGCTCAGGCTGCAGCTTGCTTTCTGCGAGAGTGAGGGGGAGTAAGGGGCAGTGAGGGGGTGTGAGGCGGTGTGAGTATGTGTGTGTGGCACGTGTGTGTATGTGTGTGCATAAGCTTATAGGTGCCATTGCCCAAAACACAGCTGTTGCCAGCGGGGCAGCTGCATGTGGCAAGCAGCAGCAGCAAGGGGCATGCTTGATAGATGCACGGGGTGAGAAGGGGTCGGGGGTCGGGGGTCAGCTACTGCATATTGACAAGTGCGGCCGTTTGGGGATTTATTAAGGCTAACGTATGAAAATTTTGCATACTAAAACGCTGCATAAATCGAAATGCGAAACGAAAAACGACAAAACCCAAAATGAAAACTGCCCAAAAATGAAAAAGCTCTAACTGTAAAATGTATATGAGCCATGGGGGGGAGGGGGTGCTATGCATGTGTGTGTGTGTGTATTGGTATTTGTATGTTTGTGTGGGTGTGGGGGGATAAATATCGTGTTGCGTCGCTGAGCAGCTTAGGCGCCATAAACACGCACACACACACACACACATGCAAAGGCACACACGCACAGGCACCAACAAACAAACAAACAAACAAATAAACAGATTTACATATAAAGACACACATACGCATATTGCAGCTGCATGACAATAATAATAACAACAACAGCAACAGCAACAACAGCAACAGCAACAATATAACCTTTCCATACGCTTTGCTGCCGTTTTGCTGTGCAAATCCTCAAAATACACTACAAAACACATTACACACACACACACACACACACACACACACACACACAGAGACAGTCACACCGACAGACAGACAGACAGAAGCTGCCTGCTAGTTGAGCCATTCACAAATTCAAACAAAATTCAAATCTAACGCACGTTTTGATTCCATCTCAATTCTCGCACTCTCTGCCATCTATCCACTTCCTCTCTCTTCTCCCACTCTCTCTCTCTCTCTACCCTCTCTCTCCCCCCTTTCTATCTCTTTAGGCCAACAGCTTAACAGTTACAGCCAGGTCATCGCTGCAGCTGAAGCAGCTTTAACAAACCAATCAAAAGCAAAATTCTGTGAAAATCTATGAAAAATCTAAAATCTATGCAAATGAAATATTAAAGCTTATGCCAAAATTAAAATAAATAAGCTGAGATATTTTCAAAAAATAACTGACAAAATATGCACCAACGTAGGATTAAGTTACCTGCAACATAATCAAATTAAATCTTACAGCCAAAACAAGTCAGCAGGTATTAAATTAAATTAAATTAAGATTGTAAATAAATGCAGAATAATTTAAAAATTATATAACATCTAAAACAAAAAGTATAAAAACTTATAAGAAATTGAAGCTAAATTTTATATTTGTTTTAAGTTAATTTTTCATATATATTATCATTTAAATCTGGCTATATCTACCAACAAACCTTGTAGCATTATGAGCAGAGAGCGAGCGAAGCCATAAATTGGCCAAAACCAACTGTTGAGCTGCTGCAAAAACGCCCATAGAGCGAGTGCAAGTATGAGTAATGTGCATTACGTATACGCCGCGAGTGCCGGCTAGAGGAATAAACTGACACTGGGGCATGCCTGAACTTCCGTGTCGCTTCGCAGCAGCCTTGGCCAAAACAGTGCTGAGCTACAAGTGTGTGTTGACATGTATTTGAGGGCCAAGGGGAGGCAGTGGGAGGGAGGGGAGAGCAGACTAAAGCAGCGTCTCTCTTATGGCACGAGGAACTCTCTTTGTGTGTTTGTGTGTGCTTTCAAACCAAAACGAATGTTTGCTTGTGCTGAGATGTAGAGGGGGGGGATGAAGTAAGAGAGAGGGTAGGTAAAATAAACGTTATGAATGCTTCATATGCTTAATCCAGGGGATTTGGATGCATATACGATGAGTGTGTGTGTGTGTGTGTTTTGTGTTTGTATTGGTATGCAAAAGGCTTCAGCTCAATAATTGTGCATTGCTGACAATCTATCTGACAGATACCACAGCAACAGCAGCAGCAGCAGCAGCAGCAGCAGCAGTTGCTGTTGCGTAAGTAAGTATCTCTGTATATCTGTGTATCTGTGTATAGCTTTGGTTGTAGCTCTGACTGAATGGCAGACAGGTTCACCTCTTTTGTGCCTGGCTAAACTAGTATTGATGAACTAAACAAGATTACCAGCAGCAACAGTAGCAACCAGAAAGCTCACAGCAGAGCAGTCGCAGGTAACTGACAGCAGAAGAACCTGTAATACACCAGCAAACTGTCTGTGGCATATCTACGCTGTTTTTTATCTGATTACAACGCAATTTACAGCGTCGTTAGCTAATGTATAATGTATCTGAAATATACTTTGAGGTGCCTGTAACGCCTTCTTCTGGGTGTTACACATATATCCTATATGCACTTACTTTATAGACCCTTTTTTACTTTTGTGAAGTACAGGGCCTGAGAACAGTAACAACAACAGCAGTAGCTACTGTGTGTGTCTTAAATATGTAGCAAATCGGCATAAGCCAGCACATTGTATAAAGTCTCCCCCTCCTTTCACTCTCTCGCTCTCCCTCTCTCTCTCTCTCTCTCTCATCTATCTCTCCCAGCTATTTATAACTGCGCTTTAAAGTTGCACACACAGTAAATCCCTTAAAGCTGCAACCATGCAGCACATCATCATTAGTTTCTATGCCGCACAGCCAGAGGAATTTTTATAATCACGTGATGCGTTGGGCCGCAATTATTGAGCGCTACGGTTCCATAATACACTCGCCCGGATTAAGGGTATTTGTGCAACGGCACGGAAATAGCCCTTACCTCTTACCCCTTCCCCTTGCCCATGCCACGTTTAGCTCCCAACCCTTTGGCAGTTTTGTGGTCTGGCACAGGATTTAGGCTCATGGATTTGTGTCTGTGATTTATGCAGCTTTTGTTTCGGTTTTCAGCTCAAATTTGATTGTGCGCTACAATGGGCCGGAATATGCGTTTCAATATTGGCATAATATAATAGTTTCGATATGCCCAAGTGCGGAAATTAACAGAGTGCAGGATAGAAGACTGTATAAATGGGGCTGTACAAGCTGAAAGCAGGTTCTGAGTAGGCTAAGATCTGGCCAAACTATTTGAACATACAAAATATTATTAAAATAAGAAATATTTTTAAAATGTATACAAAGAATTCAAATATTTTAAATAAATTAATAAATAAATACAAAAAGGTTGAACTTTCTTTAGCTATCTGATTTTGTTTGCTGTTAATCTCATAGATAAGATGAAATTTAGGTTTTATGAAGCTCAAATATATGTCAAACCTTCTAAAAAGTTTTAGACTTTTTTTAATTTAGCTAGAGCTGCGCTTAAATTTCTCGCTAGATTTGGTAAGTACCTTAAGCTATATTTTAAAAGCTCTACACATTTTAAGCATTGCACTAAGAATTTAATGAAAGCCTTGGCAATGCCCTCTAATACCCTACATTCTTTTAGAATTTACTCTTCAAAAATTCAATTTGTTTTATATGTAGCTCGCATACTCACGATTCACTTTGCTGACATCGAAGTCGCGTCGGGACTCCAGCGCCGGATGGCTGAGCAGCTTCTCGGCCTGCTGCTGGGCCTGCACGCCCACGGCCATGCCCAGGGCGGCGGGGGGCAGGCAGGAGATGCTGCCCCGCTCCTCGCGCTCGCTCTTGGGCGTTGCTGCCAGCGAGGCGTTCTGACTAGATCCGGCCGAGGAGGACAGGGCATTAACGCTGCCGCCATCGGAGCTGAGCACATGTTGCTGCTGTGCCTGCAACTGTTGCTGCTGCTGCTGAAGTTGTTGCTGCTGCTGGTGTTGCTGCTGCTGATGTTGCTGCTGCTGCTGCTGATGCTGGTGTAAATGATGAGCTGTTGGGCTGCCGTCTGCCGAACGACGTCCAGCAGCAGCAGTTGCCTCAGCGCCCGCCTGCTGCTGCTGTTGCTGCTGTTGCTGCTGCTGCTGTTGCTGATGATGCATCTGCAACTGTGTCAGCTTCTCCTGCACTCCCTGCAGCGAGGAGCGTCTGTGCTGCAACTGGCCAAGGCCGGCGCCCACCTCCTCGGGGATAATGCTGTGCGGAGGCGACAGCGAATGCTCCTTCTTCACAGCCATGTCCATCAAACTGGCCGCTGCCGATGGCGACTTGGCGTTGGCGCTCGCATTCGCATTGGCTGCGGCCACCACAGCCGCCGCATTGGCGGCACGAGTGAGAGCTAAGGCCTGGCTCTGCAACAGAGAGAGAGAGAGAGAGAGAGAGAGAGACATATGAGCTAAGATTCACATACAAATTCAGATGTAAACGATCCAATTGGTCAATAGAAAGTTCTATAGAAAAGTTGTGCCTGCACTTAAATACTTTGTAGGGTATGTTTAGTTTGTCAAAAAATATGATAATTTTAATACCCTGTACCCAATGAAAAATGGGATATACAGAAATATTATTTGTATAATTTTGATCAACGATTTGTAATGGAAAATAAAACCAAACATGGATGAATTTGGTAAACAAATCCAAGTACTTTTTAACGATTAAATCCCATCTTTTTAGACTAAACATGGATGAATTTATAAATATATAAAGCAACAAATATAAATATTTTTATTGCAGTGCAGCTATTTAGCTCTCGATCCGGCTGTCCGGCTCTGCGTGTATCCAAACTCTGCGTCTATTTTATTTATTTTGTTTGTCTAGCTAAGTGTTGGCTGTGAGTTTCAGTGCGAAATTTCACTTCATTCTTTTGGTATAAAGAAAACAACCTAAATTTAGTGTATTGATTAAGACAACAATGAGGCAAGGTCTCTCTCTGGTAGCGCCCCGCCTCCCCCGCCGCACAAAAGAGATATTTAAAGACGCCAAAAGACCCAAAGCTACAATCCGAGCTCAATACTCACAGCTCTACGACTGACAGGCGTTGATTTCTATTGATTTGTGTGTGTGGAGCCTCGTTTAGAGGGCGCCCATTTGTTTGCTTTCTATAATTTAGCAAAGAAGCAAAAAGAGAAAAAAGTGAAGAAGACGAAGAAGAGCAGTAATTTGGCGAATCACGAAATTGTCTTTAATGACCCGATCCGCAGAGCTTTAACGTTCGTCGGAGCGTAACTAAATTAATGTTCCAAGCGCATCTCCCCCCCACCGTTTACCCTAGCTCTCTTTGACTACGTACAGCACTTGGCACTATATTAATAAACTGAAATCGAGTGGCAAATAGCCAAATGGAAATCAGAAATCTGAAATCAGAAATCAAACGCAGTACAAATTGCTACCCTAATTATAGCGGGAGCTACCGTTTTACAGTTTTGGTTTTTTTGTTTATTGACGGAACATGCGTTTTTTTCTTATGTTTATCCATACTGATCCCAACCGCAGGCACGCAAGGAATTCCAGGAGTTTTTGTGCCTTAGCGAAATTATGGCATTTCGCATACATTTCGGGAATCTGCGCTGATTGTGCGGATAAACTTAAATCGCGCCGAAGGTTGCCTAAGCACCATAACCTCTGCACAAAATTGCTGCTTCTGCATTTTGCCTTTGCCTCTGGCTAGTTTGTCAAATGCCAGTCAAAAAACCATAAAAAACTGGCTTGAACATTGCCAAAAAAAAGGAGTTAAATTTGAGAAGAAAGAGCATGCCAAACTATGAGTTACGCATTAGCACAAGAGCTGAGCTTAAATAATGCAGATCTCGAGAACTATTGAAGCTAGGGATATCAAATTTTGTATCTAGGTTGTCCTATTATGTAAGCAGATCAAACTTTTTTCAGATTGTTGCGAACTTCCCGCGTTCCCCCGTAAATCATTAAAAACCTTAGATGCTAGAATTTTAAAGCTACAGACTTAAAACTTAGCACATATGTAGCTTATTGTATAACTTATCGAATAATAAATTATAGAGAAACAATTTAATTATGCAGATAATAAAATTCTTATTGAAATTGATTAGTTGTAATTTGTTAACAGCCCGGAACAAGTGCATAGTTTTACTTAGAAATTGAAACTATGTAAGTTATGAGAGGTTTATTATATTGCTGCCTCGCCCAATGCAAGTTTAATTAATCAATTTGCAAAAATGCCATTCAAATATTGTGGCAACAGGGTATAGACATGTTCGGCAGCTCAATCAGAGCCGGCAATGGTGCAACGACATGCACAGGCAACCTACTCACACTCCATGCCGCAATCGGTGCCCCTACACCCCTACCGATACTCAATCCCTATATCATCGATGCTCGACTATCGACGGCGTCTGCTTTCTACAGTAGCCGCGTCGAGTTAGCGATCAGCGACAGCAGCAATCGATCTTATGTTATAATCATCTCTGGGCCCGACCTGGACACAGATTCCAGTTTCAGCCACAAAATTCATTTACGCTTTAATCAATTTCATTCAGACTGCGGCCAACGCCTGCTCTGAAAGACAGAGCAACATTTTGTTGGCCTTAAGGCAAACGCAGCGAACAATTTGAGCTTTACATTGATCTGGTAGCTGGAGCTGAAGGACCAACCAGCATGTCTGAGTATATGCTGCATGCTACTTGCTACATGCTACATGCTACTATTACGATTCCACAGTCCACAGTCCGGCGTGTCCTCAGTCCGAGTTTATTGTGGCCCAGGCAACGCCCCATTGTTGGCTTCTGTTGGCCACATGTCAAAAAATTGACGAAAATTCGATCAAAATTTTAATTGATCGCCCTGCAGTGATGCGCCCTGCAAATTGATCTTCTGCTCCCTGCGTAATTTTTGGGTTCGAGAACCGAGAATCGAGAGTAATGCAGCGGACGTCGTGTTGTGATTATGTTAATAGAGGTAGTTCTGCCGGAAACTGAATTTGCCAACGGCAACAGATGCTGCGTATGGCCAGCACCTCAGCTGATCCACGGAAAATGCTAATCTGGCGATATATCTGCCATATCTGGCATATCAGTTTGTGCCAGATCTCGGGACCACAAGCAACTCTGCTCTATATATAAATATGCATTTAATATGTAGGCTATGCGTTTTAATATTAACCTGTCAAAGGCCGTAATTGACAACGATTAACTTTGTCTTTACGCAGCAGAAATTTACATTTTTATGGTTCAATAAAATAAATCAATGCACTGAGCGAAAAGCAGAAAAAATCAAAAGAAAAAGCAAGAAAAAAAGAGGTAGAAAAAATGGCATAAAAATAATGTTGCTGTTGTTGCTGTTGTTGCTGTTGTTGCTGTTGTTGCATGGAGCCGAACACAGTGGCTGCGAAAAGTAATTGCAGCACATAATAATCTCGCATTTAATAATCCTCATTAAAGCGCAAAATCACGTCCTCGGGCCAACAGCCAAAGTCTTAGTAAAAGTTGCTGTTCGTGGCCAGTTTGTGCTAAGAAATATCACCATGTTTAGCAGCAGGCCCAAAAAATTAGCCAACATTTTTGCGACTCTGCACAAACTACAAAATTCCAGCAGCTTCTGTTCTGAAAGGCCCCCAAAAATATGTGCAGCAAGGGGGATGGAGGCTGGCAGGGACAGGGACTGGGACAGGGACAGGGGCAGAACTCACATCAATCGATGATATGATGAGCTGACGTTTGGGTTGACGTTTGCTTGTCGTCAATACGTCGCCCTAATAACACGTCGCAACAGGTAGTCCCCGGCCATCAAACCGGACGGACAGACGGACAGATGGACGGACAGACGGGCGGACAGACGGGCGGACAGACTGCATCTGATTGCGACACAGATACGCACAAGATACCCAAAGATACAGATACAAATGCAGCAGCCCTTTTTAGGTCTTTCGACGATCTTCTTTCCTTTTTTTTTCAGCTTTTTTGGGGTTGAACTTTTCGGGGGGACACTACGGAATTTCAGCAATTGCATGAAAAATATGAAATTAGCCGGGGCAGCAACATTTGTGTGGAAAAAGTCGTCAAACTTGCAAAGTGCAACACAGCGCAGCGAAACGAAAATGTTTCATGCCATGCACTGCAAGAAATTATGCAGAATTAATGAAAAATGGCTTAGAAAATATCGAAAAAAAAAACAAGCTACAGATACAGATTATTAATAATTTAACAGATATCCTTTAGTATATTTTCAAATTGAATATACTTGAAGTGTATCAAATAATTGTTATACATCTACATAATATGAATATTTTTCTCTTTTTAGAATTAGCATATTTTTTTTGGAAATGTTTAAGTTGTTTTTGTTTAAGTTCTAGAAAAAGTCTGTAGAAAATCAGCCCAATAAAATAAACATTTATTTTTATTATTTCAGAATTAGCAGTCGTAATTTCTTGCAGTGCAATTGCCACTGCCACTGCGTTTGCTACTGGATTTTTAATGTGTTTTAATCATCAGCCCAGTTGCCTCCCGACTGCCTACTGACTCAGCTGCCTCTCCTCCACGCCGCTGCTCGCCCCTCATCCCTCGCCCCCTCTGGCAACGCTATCGGCAGACTAAATTGTTTTTTATTATCGCTGCGTTCTTTTGCTGGCGATTTTCATCAACTGATCCTTTTAGGTCCAAGGCATCAAGCATCGAGCATCAAGAATCAAGCATCGAGCATCATCGTGGCACATTCCTTTGGGCTATAAATCGTTTGGCCTGGCACCATGGCGCTGTGCTATGTTTGTAGCTTGTCCTTGTTCTGCTCCCCCTCCCCCCTGGCTGTCTGTCTGCCTGTCCTTGGCCATATTATTTGATTTAGCAGCCATAGGCATTAATTGTTTTTTTTTATTTTGTCATTTGAAGGAGTTGCGTTTGCTGCGTGATGCGAATGGCAAATTTCGCTAAATTCTGTCAGTTATCATAAATCTTGGGAGCAAAACACCAACTGTGCGCATGCTGCATAGATTAGGCATAGATTAGCAGCGTTTGCTGCTTAAGCGATAGTAGTGCCGATAGTTTTAACGATAGTATAGATAGAAATGTAGTTTTATAGCCAACTAACTATTGCCAATTAACTATAGCCGCGGCTTAAGTAAAAGGTTAAAAAAGCGCTTAAACAGAAAGCAAGAACATCATTTATAAACCGAGTACTACCGATACTATCGACTTACTATGAAGGTCTTTTATGTATTTAATTTGTTTATGCTCTAAATTTAACTCTGCTATGGAAAGAGGATATTTGTCAGAGCCTTCCCTTAACACAAACTGTATAAAAATATAAATTTTTCTAAATATTTATAATAAAAAAGTTTAGATTGTTTTTAGCTATATGAGTCACGTTTACCTGATTTGTCTGGCGATTATACTATCGTTAGCATATTCCAATATCCCTTTTAAACCTCTTAGCCATACTCAACCGATAGTATGGCCTTTTACCATCGTCCACTTATGGCTATAGCTCTTTAGGTTGCATACTGATCGTGCTGATGATCGTGTGAGTTCTTCTAATGTTTGTTTTCTAATTGCACAGTTGTCACCGCTGTCAGCTCAGCTGTCGTGTCCGACTATCGCATGTGTCTGTTATGTCTGCTCTCGGAGTAGGCGTTGAGATCTGTTTGTGATCTTAATCGTACACACACACACACACACACACACACACACACACACACACACAGACACACACATGGGCACATGACTCGCTGCTTGTCTCGGTTTCTCCCGAGAGTCTCGAGAGTCTTTGTAGTACCAGTTTGGAGCTCGGAGTTTGGAGTTGCAGTACCATTGACATTCCTGCTTGTCTGAGATTATGTCTGCTTTAGACTTGTCTGTCTGGCCATGCTGCTTTTTTCTACATGGCCAATGAGCCAAGAGCCAACAGCTACCGCATCGAAATTGGCATTAACATGAGCATTGGTTGGCTGGCTTTTCAGCCAGTTTTTTTTCCAGCATTTTGTAGTTATTTTTGTGATTGGGTGTTGGCCGTTTTTATGCTGTTTTTGGCTTGTTATTAATTATCAGAGAAACAAACGCGATCAGCGGCATCAAATTCCCAAGCGACGAGTTGTGGCAAGCAAACAGAATGTGGCATTTGCTCCAGCATTTCTCTGTCTCTCTCCGTCCGTATCTCAGTCTCTCTGTCCCTCCGTCCGTCTTCAGTTTTTTTCTCGCCGTCTTTTGCAAAAATATCATTTTCGTTTGGTTCGCCTTTTGGTAATTTGTATGAGATATTTGGAATTGCTTAACTTTTGCCATTTATGTGCATATTGTTGGCTCTCTGCGCTGCCCTTAACGAAATTGTGATTAAGTGTTTCAATATTTAAGTGACGAAAGGGCCAACTTGCTGATTGCCAAGGCTACGACGAATGCGGCTCAACGAATGCGATGGCGAACATCGCACTAAAAACTAAAAAAAAATAATTAAAAATCAACGAGCGTCTTTTGAGCTCATTTGAACGCCTCTCTCTTTGCAGCCCTGAGTGCGAAAAAACGCCATTTAAAGATGCCACAAAGCCGCAGATAAGCAGCGACAGCAGACGCAAGCAACGTGGCTTAAACCGGTTGACAATATGCCTTGGTATGCGATCTGCGATAGCCAAGCAAAGAGCCAACAGTCAAGAGCCAGCCAAGAGAGAGGAATGTCTTACCAAATTACGAGCGCTACCAACTACGCAGAGCAGCAACATCAGCGACATTTAATTATATTTCATTCGATTTTATTTTACTGCCAGCGGTTTTTGGTAGTCTGCGCATTAATGATGACTTGGCCTCAATTGCATGGGCATACACGCAATAATAACAATAATCATAAAGGCCCGAACAGCACAAGGGAAGAGGCAAATCGCCCAGGCAATTGTACCAGCTCCCAAGTCCCAAGTCCCATGTCCTGTTGCCACAGTCTTGATTATGCGCGCGTTCGACGCACGTTGCCAGTTGCAAGTTCCAGCCCCTACAGGCCCTCCTCCTCCTGCTCTTGCTGCCACAGCTAAAACTCTCTGCTGCAGGCTCATTATTTCTACGCGCATTAATTTGAGATCATTGCTTCTGTTGCTGCCCCAACAGACAGGCCCTGCTGCCACATGTGGCAAGCCCCATGTAAGGTGTCGAAGTGCTTGAAATGTTTTAAATACAAAAATTAATAAAGCTTCACTGCAGCTCATGTCACAGCATTTTCATTCGTTCTCTTTTTTTTCAATTATTTACTTAACACTTTTGTCTGCCGCAATAATTGGCCAAGTTAATGCAGTAATTTAGTTATAGCATTTAAGCGAAATTTATGCCCAAAGAATGCATTAAAAACTGCTAAATTATTAAACTTAATTACACAAATACATTGTAGCATTAAGTATACGAAATAACTACATAAAGAATTTATTAAAAATTAATTCGTTTCGCTTTCTACGAATTCAAAAAGGGCATCCATTAAAGTATATGCTTTACTAATGACAACTAATGGCTAATTAAATGTTGTAATAATTTTTATGTAGTCTTGACCCGCATCAAAATTCGAGTGCAACCCATAAAAATAATCAAAGTGAACTTTGGTCTGATTTCAACAGTTACTACAAACGTTTGACAAGTATCTCAAGCAGTTGCTATCAAAATACTTTCTACTGCAGTTTAAAAAACTATATTGGGGTGAATTCTGTTTCCAATTTAGTACCGTTGGCAACAGCTGACAGAGGACCCTCCCTGGATAGTCAGATAGTCTGAGGTACAGGTACAGCCAACCTTTTTTGTCAACCTTTTGGTACTTGGCATATGTAGGTGCCCTTGCCAATGCCAATTACCAATTTCAAGTTCAACATGGCGGGCGGCATAATTTCGCTCCCTCTGCCCTAACCGACTCTACTGCCAACATTTCCTCAGGCGAAAGCGAAAACAGAACCGAGCAAACCGAGAACTCGTTCAACTGTAACTTCAACTTTGCGCGCCGCTAACTTTTCACATGTATGATTGCGATCCTTTCCAGAGTATACACCACAGCGTATACCCCTTGGTCTATGCCGTGCAGGGGATGTTCAGGCTGTCCAGTTAACCGCTCTTCGCCCTCGTTGCATTTACTGGCCAGTGTTGCGCTTGAGGAATTCCTTGCTCTAAAATTATTAGTTACACATATGCTGGTGCCAGCCTCTCTTCTCCTCTCTCCTCTCTCTATCATTCTCTCTCTCTCTCTCTCTTTCTGTTTGGGTTTCTCCAATTATAAGTCAATTAAATAGGTTAGCATTTATACAAAAAGTTAGAAATAAAAGGCAACCCAAAGGGACACATTTTGTTCAGCTCGAATGAGCAGCGCTGAAATTTATGAAGTTGACTTCTCAGGATCAACCGAAGATGCATCCTGGCAGCAACCCCTGAAACTGCCTCAGTTGACAGCACACTTTCTTTAACTGTCATTATAATGATCTGGGAATTGTAAAATAATAAAAGAGAATTAAATGAAAACGAACAGCAAGAGGAAATGACTATAAAGGAGCAGCAACAACACAACAAAACAACTCAAATAGCAAATAGTTCAAAAATAACGTATAAAAAAATATGCAAGTATTTTAATTTGTATTTAACCTACTAACTAGTATCAACGATCTATTTAACAGATAATTGTTATTTTAATTAAAACGTACTAAATCAAACTTGTTTTTGATTTAGTTTATAAGAAAATCCAATAGATTATTGAGACTTTAATCTGGTTTTTAATTTGCACGACAATGAGTATTATTAGTGGGCGTTTTATAGGGTACACCTGTTAGGATCCGCCCAGATTGTTATGCAAATTGAGGTTATGTAAACGTCTCATGCACAAATTAGTTCACTTTATATATATTTATTTATTAATCAATCAATAACACCAGAGTCAATAACAAATGTGCACTGATTGCCCAACCGAAGCGTTCGATCTGATCACAGATTCATGCAAATATCTAAAACGAGTCTCGACTCGACTCTGACGCGTACGTTGACAATTGTCTCATTGATCAATCATTTAAGCAAATAACTTAGAAGAAGCAGAGCAATCAACCGAGATCTGTGATCGCCTCTCTCTAATCAGACAGAGACAGATACGGAGAAAGAGACAGAGCGACAGAGATGGACGCAGCCTAAGGCCTACAAGTGGCGTCAAACGATTTTAATTCAATCGCACCAATTAAGCATTAAAAGATAGTCAACGTCGCCCCAAAATAAAAAGAATCTATCTTTCTATCTCTCTGGCATTGAGGCATTCGAATTGAACGCAAAAGATACTACGCTGTGGGCGCTCAAATCGTAAAAATGCGATCAACAATGCGAGCAAATAAATAAGCAAAAACGCATAAAATGTACACTAAAAGAAACTTTTGGTACTCCGAGATGTATGCAAGAATTTGCTACAATCTACATATTTGTTGTTTTATTTTTTAAATTATATATAAATATATTTTTAGTTTATATTACTTGAGAATATTATCTAAAAGAATCAGTTTGTATTAAATTATTTGATAATGTAATATCATTTAATAGATTGCAAAATTATCCATATATTTTATACTTTTTTTTTTTAATTTCTATAATGCTTTATAATTTTATTATATCTAGTTTTTTTTAGAATATTATATATTAAGTTTTTAATACCCTGCTTAACCCCAGCTATTGCGTGGAAACTTGATATACCCCACTGAAATATCCGAAGAATTGTGTAAGCTATCAGTTACAGCGGGTCCAAAGTGTGGAGAGTAATGGAGAGTTGCAAGAATGCTGCTTACACTTGATGCCAAAGAGTGACATTTTCTTTTGGTCGGCTCACTAATCTGTTGGGGTCAATCGATGTTAAGTAGAATCACGAATACCAAATTAATTGATGCTGATATATGCACCAAGGCATGTCCATGATCGGGCGCCTCACTCACACAAGCGTATTCACTCTCTCTTTCTAAATATGACTTTTTCTCCGTTTCTCTCCCTCTCTTTCTCTCTTTTCTCTCTCTTTAGCTATAGCTGATCCTCCCCTGCCCAAGACTTGACGCCCGCCGCCTTTCGATGTGTGTCAATCTGTGGCATATTTCTAACACTTGCCAGTGTGCGTGTATTGTGTGTGTGTGTGCGTGTGTGTGTGTGTGTGTGTGTGCGTGTCAAACGGGTAAAATAATACAGTTCATGTTTTGAATTAATTTTAATTGAGATTCATTTGTAAGCAATCAGTTAGATTGTGCTGTGAACGCGCTTAAGATGACGATTCTGATTCTGTTTAGCACTCAAGCTAAGGCGATGGCGATGGCGGGGGTTTGTTTGAGGGCCATATATACACTGCGAGTAATATTTGAAAATGCAGAAATACATTTTGCAGTTTTATAAATTATTATTTAATATAAATTGTATTTAATTTACTAATTACCAAAGACCTGAATTTATTAAGTAATTAATAAACTAAATAAATTATTAAATAAATTATATTATTTCAAAACTCTATTCACCATGTTAATTATACGAATTATAGCTGTTGTATTATATCATAAACTGTTATTTATGTAACACAAAAATCCCTTGAAACCTGTCGTATTTTTCTTGCAGTGTAGCTGCTCGATCCTGACGTCATGCTTGGCTAGATTATTAAATTGTTGCGTTTGTTATATCCTTTCTTAAGTTTTTTATTGTGTTTGCTGTGGGGTTTATTGTGCAACATAGCGTGGCATTTGCGCTTGCCACATTCTGTGGCAGCCACTTCAAATGAAATGAAATTGCGATATTAAACACATTTCCAGCAGAGTCTCAGAGAGACTGCGAGCTAAGCGTGCGTTTATTGAAAAATGCAATATTTATTGAACTTTGCATGGGCATAACTTTGTCAGTTTTTAATTTATTTTAATTTTGCAAAAATTTTAAACTGCTTAGATAAAATTGTTGTTCTTGAATCGTAAGAATTAGTTAAGCAATTAAGAAATTTACACAATTTGTATGGCATAATTTTGCAGGAAAATAACTTAACATTTAATTAATTTAATTTTATTGGATCTTAGCCCAAAAAAATTAAGTGATATATTGGAAATTTGCACTCCGTAATCTGCGCTGTAAGAGGGTAAATTTTTTACTCTCTTAGTCTTTCTATAACTCTCTTTCTATCTTTTTCCTTCTCTCACACTATTTCTATGTCGCTCTCACTCTCGCAATTCTTTTTCTTTTGCCTATTCACTCTCTTTGAACTTAGTTTAAATACCCAACTAAATGATGGGCCGCTGCTTGACTGCAATTAATAAAACACGCCAGCAATCATAATTGTAACATGTCTTTTAGCGCCAAAGCACACACGCTGTAGCAACAACAACAACAGCAACAACAGCACAGTGTTGCCAGAACAACAATAGCAACACTTAGCAGCAATATCAAACAATCTTAAACTTAACAAGCCAAAACACAAACACCAGCAAACACCTGCCGCAGGTAAGCCCGGCATCTCCGCCTCGGCCATTGCCAGCCCACTCCCCCAACCGTTCGCAGCGGGGGGCGGAGCGGGGAAGGAGGCGTAGACAATGCAAGCCATGAGAGGCAGGGAGGGAGGGAGGGAGGGTGAGCAGGGAATGGGGCGCGTAGTTAGGCTGTAGGCAACTGCAATTGTTTGCCTCTAGACACAATGTTGCAAGCTGCAAGTGTTTGGCCTAAGGGGCAAGTTATAAGTTGCAACTGTGTGCGTGTGTGAGTGTGTGTGTGTGTGTTTGTATGTTACATCTATTAGCTAGCAAAATACCAGTTGCTTTCGCTCTTAACGTTCTTCTGGCTGCACGTGAGGCAAATGCCACAAGGCAAACAATTGCCTCTGCCCCACTCCCCGCTGCGTAGCAACCTGGAACGTGCGGCCAGCCAATGCAATTAAGCTAAAAATGTGAAAAATACGAGCATCCCAATAACAACAACAACAACAACAACAGCAACAACAGTAACAACAAACAACACAACAACAAACAACATTGCTGCCATGGCAATGAGAACAACATTGCCGACGGCATTTCTAGTGGGCGCAAATGCCTCAGCATCGCAGTGGCAAGCACCAGATATGGCTGCCACATAGCTTAGAAAGCACACTGAAAAAAAAATCTACAACATTTAGTTTTTAATTTTGCAATTTTCTTTTAGTTTTTTAATTTATTTAATGCTTTAGTTGTAGTTGATTTATCGTTTATTTTAAATTTTTATTTTATTTTTTCTTTGTCAACATTTAACAAATAAATAAATTATAGTTCTAAATCTAAAAGAGAAAATTACAAAAAACCTACTAAAATTATGCATATGCCCTTTATTTATTATTATTGTATTCCCTCAAACATTGTTCTTAAGGTTTTTTAGGCTCAGATTTTGGGCTGCGAACTGTGCAGCAGATTAGCGGCAACAAATTGTGGCATTTGCACAGCTGTGGCAAGCTGACAGGAAGCTTGCAGCAGCGAATATGTGAGTGTGAGTGTGAGCGTATCTGTGTATGCCTTTAGTTGCAGTTGCAGTTGCAGTTGCACATGCGCTGCATTAGGTGAGGCAAAAGAAACAATAAGCGAACAGGAAGCAGACTGGGCTCCCTATTTGCCACACGAGACACCGACAGAGGTAACGGCAGCATTTGATAGCCGAGAGCCCTATATAGATAACAAGTCGGCGGCCTGACGACTGTCGAATGCAACTGCAACATGGCGCATAGCTGTTGCATGTTGCAAGCTAGGGGCAGGCATAGGTCCTGCAAGGGACAGCTGAGGCCGCACTCAAGTGGAAAGCAAGTGATGTGTGTCAAGGACAGGCGCCACAAGGAGGCGCAGGCCGCACAGCTGTTGCGGGAGCCAGACACCAGCGACACCCACATGCAACGAAAGAGTGGAAAGTAAAGAAGGGGAGAGAAAGAGAGGCATGGTCCGTTTGTGGCAGGCAGCGAAACCGCAAGCCACTTGGCCAGAAATTGAGCGGAAGCACTTATTAATTTGCTATTAGCGATAGACAGACAGGAAGTTAACTTAATTTTCGCAACAACAAAACGAGAAACAAATAAATGAGACAACCAAAAAAACAAACTTTTTCTAAACAGACACAGGATGTGGCAAGCAGACAGGCAGACAGGACACACGGGGCACACATGTGTCACATCAAAGGCGTCTGTTTTTTATAAGCTAAAAAGCTTTTTACCGTTAGCTTTAGCTGCTTGATTAGATCAAGCTGGAGCGCAGGCGGGAAGCTGCAGGCCAATTAAAATACCTTGCGCCAATTGTGATAGGTCGCTTCCTGCTAGGTCACTTTCCCCCTAGCTTCCCCTAGCTGCCCCCCAGCTGAGCTATGGCAAAGTACGCACGTAAGTGCGGCATGCACTGCATTTGTAGGCCTTTTGTTTTCACTTTTTTGTGTAGGCAACTGCAGACAACGGCAGATCGCTGGCTGGCGATAAAGGTCAGGCAAAAAAGCAGCAACAAAAGTCGTTAATGATAAGGCCAAATGACGAGCAGCCCTCGCACGCTGACGGGGGCGATTAGACAGGGCCCAAGAGTGGCCGAGGAGAGTGGGGGCAGCGAGGAGAGCGCCTGTCTCTGCACCTTGATATACTACAAGTTCTCTGGTATCGAGTGCATATTATTCCCGTTTTTATTGCCGCCAGGCAGGCAGGCAGGCAGGCAGAGCAGACGCAGGAAGCACTCGGCGCAGACAATGGCAACCCTAGCAGAGTTGCCGCCTGCCCTTGCGCCAAAATGAGGTGCGAGCTCTCGATTTTTCCTCGAGATTATCATATCAGCAAACAAAAGACAAGAGCGGCGTGAGGGAGAGAGAGAGAGAGAGAGAGAGAGAGACAGAGAGAGAGAGAACCAGAGAGAGAGAGGGAGAGAGCCGTATCAGAGCACATCTCGAGATGTTGTGCACCCTCAGAGCCAGCAATAAGAAGCAGCAGCAGGCACTGAGACGCTGGCCTACTTCTTGACAAGGACAACAGCAGATATTTAGATACATATGTACGCCGTAGTCCTGGCTCCCTTGCCGCTTCTTTTCCAGCTGAAAGTGAAACCCCTGCGGCAGGAAGCGACGTGTGCCAGCAGTTGCTTTTTAGCACGTGCCACACCGCCAGAAAACTAGGTCTCAAATGCGGCTTCAATGGCGCCAATCCGACAGTTTGGCAGTTTGTACAATTAACTAAGGCCCAACAACAAAATTAAGCGGTAGCATTAAGTCATAAAATTCCGCATAAAAAATATTCAAATGAAGTATTTTAAATATTAACAATTTAAACTCAGACAATTAGTAAAGTCTAGCTGAAAAAAATATCATTTAAGTAAGGAATTTCTGCTTAAAAAATATCTAATTCTAAAATTCTTAAGTGAGAAATTATTCAAAGATAAATATTCAACTGAAAAAATTTTAAACTTAAACTTAAACTCACAAATTAAGTCGTACATCTAAAAGCACAGTAGAAACTCATAGAATATGTTCCATTCAATTATTTATTTTATCTAGTAAACCTATATGAAAATGTGTTTTAAATAAACAAAATACTGCAAAGTTCTCACCAACTTCATTAAAGTTATTATTTTTATTTCATTATATTATTTATAATTTAATTATATTTTCATTATCTTTATTTAATTATATTTTCAAATAATTTTAAATTTTTTCTGCGAAACCAAAATGCACACTTAAGTTTTGTCATTAACTGCGTATTTTTTCTCGCTGTGTACCTATTAGTTGCGTCTTTTGTGTAGAGATTTTTTCATAGAACACATCGAAATGTTGGCATTTAGACATTAGTTTGAGTAATTACCGCCAGGCACATCCGTTGTCAAACAATTTGCCAATTTCTGCTTAAAAATAAAGACATTTGGACGCAACAATTTGAAATTGTTTCGAGAAAACAGAAGTTTTGTATTGGAAATGCGTTTAAGTAAGGAGCAAAAAAAAAGTAGCTCGGTTGCTATGGGCTGTGCCTGAGTTTGGCTCGTTAAATGCGGCTCGGAGGCAGGGCATTTTGTGCCCATAAAGCTACATAGTTGGGGCATGCAACAGCAGTGTGGCAGCCTGGCCGCCTGGCAGCGTGGCAGTGTTTAAAATGCGCTTAATAGTTTCAGCATGTGCCGCAGACACACAATTAGGCAATAAAATTAATTCACACCAAGAAACGCATTAAAAGCAGCGACGGCGACGGCGACGTCTGTTAAGGTGCCACTTGCCGCACGGCGCTGCAACATTTTCGCACGCATAACTTTGCCACAGAAACAGATACAACTACAGCTGAAGATACAGATACAGATACAGATACATGCAGCTTGTCTACTTGCAACTGGCATAGAATTGACGCCCATTTCATGGGCGCGTGCCACAAGCGTTGACAGTTTGCCATAATCGGCGTCTGTCTCGCTGCGGCATTAGTGGCTATTGTGGCATGCAACAAACGGAAAACACAAACCTGAAATTGCGATTTAATTGCCATGTTTTTATATGCCACACCAACGCTAATGCCGCGCACTTGAAACCTGCAACAAAGATGCCTCTCAGATACTTGCCACACAGTGGCAAATACTTCTGCCTCACAAAGCCCAAAATTAACCCAATCAATTGTGCGTTTTGCTCTCTCGACCTGCCTGTCAGCAGAGGCATAAAACCGTTATTCGCAATGCCCAAGCTACGGCTACGAGCTAAAGATACATTTGCATCTTACAGATACAAAGGCAGGGGCGACACTTGATTTTATAATGACTACGCTTTACGACTTCAGGAAGTACGACGCCAGCTCTATATGCATATGTTTTTTCTGATCTCCGACTAAGTTTTAATCGGAAATGATGATGGAGTTAAAATGTTTGTTGAAATGGAAATATATTTGTTGCAACTTGCAACCCTTAAGCCGCATATGAGTTTGTTGTGTTTGATTCTGCTCACTGTGTGCATGTGGCATACAATTTAATGGCTGATGGCTAATTATCGATAACTGATAGCTAATTGCCGATTACTGATAAGCGCTTATTAATTTTTAACGGCTTTTGTTCGGGTATATGAGATAATCAAAAGAAAGCAGAGCACAAAGAATGCGATAATAAGTATTTTAAATTATTTTAACTCTAATTTAAGTCCTTAGGTATTATAAAAATTCTTGTCTATTAAGAAATAAAAAACTAGAGCGATTCTACTTATAGCAATTATCAGAAAAACTATTCTAGCTAAAATTGGATAAATTATAATTCAATAAACTTTGCTTCCATAAGTTTTCTCTGGAGTCTCGGTGGACATATCTGTGCATCGCTATAAACGCCTAGATCTCGATAGCTATATGAGCTGGAGATACCAAATTTGGAATGTAGTCTCTATAGTGTAACTAGATCAAGTTTCTGTTCGATTTTTTACATCTCTTTCACATAAAGCCGCAGCAGCTATAAAATTCCAATTTGTTTAGCTTTATGTATTTCTTAATAACATTTTCATATTTTATCGAAACCATTTTCTTGATGCTAAATAATTATAACTAGGAACCTATGCTACTGCTTAAATTGAACTATTTTTATCTGTCTGTAGGCATCAGCATTTGTCAACGATAAGAAACCCTATGTCCCTATTTCCCTATGTCCCTATGTCGCTGTGTCCTTGGGTAAGGCTCACCTGTTTCTTCAGACATTGGCATAACTTGTGTCCACAGTTTCAGAGCTAGGGAGTACGTAGGGAGTGCTTATTAATTGCACGTGGTTGTACCCTAGCTGCTGTTTTTTTATTTTTTAGCTGCTGCCAGTTGGTAAAAGATGTTGCTGTTGCTGTTGTTGTTGTTCTTCGTTGCTTTGTATTTTTTGTATTTTTTTTTGTCTGTTGACTGAATTTCCTCATGGCGTTTTTCCTCGATGTTTCCCGCTTCTTTTTCTTCTCGAATTTGTGTTGTTTTTTCTTCTGCTGCTGCTTGTTGCACAATGGGTTAACGTTAACCCACACAGGCACGCACATTTGCTCACTTCCCCGGCCGTATGTCCGTTTAGCTCGATTACGCTTCCGGTTAAAGGTGCCCCTCGCCCTCCTGCCTCTGTCCCTGTCTCGCATTGCCAGTTTTTGCCCCCCAACCCAAACAGAGCGCAAATGTTGTTTTGCTTCCTACTTTTTCAGATCCTTTGCTCTCAGACGAATGACACAATTCTGTTTTGTCATCTGCCCCTGACACCAGCCGCTGCCGCTGCCCCTGCCCCTGCCCCTGCCCCATGCCGTGGCAAGACAAAACGCTTGCAGCAATTGCTGCCGTTGCCGTTTCCTCTCGCTCATTGTCATTAGCCTGCCCGACTGCAGAGGTATGTGTGCGTGTGTGTGTGTGTGTGTGTGTGTGTGTGTGTGTAATGATCGTGGCAATTAGCTGCGCATGTATGTGTGAGCTGAAGGCGATGCCATTGTGATTGCACTGAGCTGCAAACATAAATTACGAGATAATCCGACATAAGCGCATTGCCATGATCTCTCCGTGAGTATGAGTATGAATATGAGCGTATGAGCGTATGAGTGTATGTGAGTGTATGTGAGTGTTTAGCTGAGTGTGTCAAGCACTCGTTAAATGCCTGACAACTTCCTGCCAACAGCGCCAAATGGGTATCGGAATTGCGAAATGCAATGGGAATGGATGAATGGATGGAGTGTGGAATGAATCGGTGCCCAAACTAATTAGTGTTCTGCCGGCAATTTGTAATTGCAACTCATGAATGCCACTCAAACTAAATGGCACAGCCAGCATGCAGATTGCCTCCTTCCAGCCCCCCTATCAGCCACGCCTACCTTCCAACGGATTAGGTTTAGCCAACACGCAACGTTTTAGCCCGGGCGACGACACCGTTAAGCCCGGCCAAGACTTGGCATGCAACATGGCCCAACTACGTCCCTCACCTGCCCCTCAGCTGCTCAAAGCTTGCGATTTTTGTGCAACAATTGATTTGTTTTTGCACGCAAATCAACAACAACAACTACTACAACAACAATAACAACCGTAACATTGTTGCATTGAAGCGTTGGTGTCGCCCTGCGTGGACTTTAGCCAAACTGCCGAGCCGAGCTGACCCTGAATAACTTGTCTGATAATATCAAACGTGCTATAAATATCACAATGCCAGCCGAGCTCTACGTAAATTCAATTGAAATTAACAACAAAATCTGCAGCTTGTGCCAAATGTATCGATAAATCAATCAAAGCAATATTAGAAATACTTTATCAATTCAAATTTGTTAATATATTTGAAGGCTTGATCTATTTTCATTATTCTCTGTTTACTACATAACCCATTTCCTTTATTTCTCCTTTCATTTGCCTGTTAAACCTTAATTATCTAAGCATAATTCCCAGCAAATTCTTTGAATTCCCATTCAATCGATATTAAAAATTCTTATACAGAAGAATTCTTGATTTTTCGTCAACAATTTTACAATTATATTCTACATATCTTGTAATTTCTAATCTTTCTATATATTCTAATCTGTTTCTAAACTATTTTGTCTGCCATTTTTTCTGAATTTTCTATTAGAACCCGTTTCTCAACTTTTTATAACCCCTTTTCCTTATATTTGCTTACCGTAAACCCTTAGACATATTATTATTCTAAAGAAATTCTTCACATTTCTTAGCAAAATTCTAAACTACCTTCACTTAGCCATACCACAAGTCTTTTGTATACCAACTCCATCTACTTCTTAGTTATTTTTCTCATCTTCCAAACATGCTTCAAGCTCATTTGTCTATCTGTTCCCTCTATCCCTGCTGTGGAGTAAATCATTTCTTAATCCCTCACTCTCTACTATGCAGCATTTCTCGGTTCAAGTAATCCCCCACTCTACTTATCCCTAAACTCCCTCGATTACCCGGAGCTAAATATACATTTCTATTTCAACATAATTGCCACATGTGACAATATACATTCTTGATTATTGGAACCTATTATCCAGAGCCCAGCGGAGGGCACTCGGCATAAGTGGTAAAAGTGATTCGATAATTGTGTTTAATCAATCAAGCGCTGCCTTGTTTGTTTTATTTGTCGGCTACACAGCATATTAAGGCAGTTCATTAAGATAAAATGTAATTTATCGAAATTCGATTTGATAATAACTTTACCCTAGGCTCAGTCCCAGTTCCAGTTCCAGTTCCCCTGCTCCTGCCCCGCCTTACCCGTAGCACGTTCCGGTTATCTGCAGAGCGGGCTGGTCAACATGCGCGTAATTCTCAGCGCAACATTCGATTAGATTAACCCAAATGCCGGAGGCGGACAGCTCGACAAATACCCCGACATATACCCCAAATCGAATGTACTCAACTGTAAATATATATCATAGCGGCTAACAGAAAGATATGGGCCTGCGATCGTCCAGTTGAAAGGTCTACGATAAAAATTAGAACATGCGACAACTATTTAGATACAGTTGGGGTCCGGGCAGGGTGGGCCCCATGGTGGGTTCATATTGATTAGATTTGGATAAAAGGCGGCCACATTATATAGATTAAATATATAGAGCTTGGCATTATAAACGATTCGTAATGTTTACGATTTGTGATTAAGCATTCCGAAAAGCAAAGAAGACTTTATAGAAGCCAGCTAAAGATTAGTTTAGAGTTGTGCAGGAAAGAGGGCACTAAAAGCTTAACAGACACTAAACAGATTGAGGTTATGTGTTGCAATTATAACAGAGCAAAGCGAAGTCTGTTAAGTCTAAATGTTATTAACAGTAGCTTGAGCTTGCAAGCTGTTGGCTTATAAATCGATTGTAATTTGCATGAGCAGCGCTGCTGCCCCTCTCTTCTCTTCTCCTCTCTTCTCTATACTCTCTATTTATCTATTTTTTACCCCCCAGTAGAATACTTTTTTCACATTTCGCTCAAACTCAAACTAATCCGCTGTAAAGTGTCTACACACGCGGATCGCAGCCAGCAGAGGCACATTCTCTGTAGCTTCCTCTCTCTCTCTCTCTCTCTCTCTCTCTCTCTCTCTCTGTTCCTCTCTTTCTTGCGGGTAATCGGCACGACTTCCTGAGCGTGAGCGTCGCTGTCGGCGTTAATGTGTGACTTTTGCTATGTTTTTTTCTCAACAACATTAATTTTGTGTCTCGCATCTTAAGCCGGATTTAGTTAAGCAGCTCAGCGAGCGTCGCGATCACCGCGCATTAGGCGTTTCCACACACAAGCGTTGACTGTGTGTGTGTGTGTGTGTGTGTGTCTGTCACACATACTTTGTTGGGAGCGCTTAGGAAATATAATCTCTTTTGTAGATGCTCGCATGATCAGCGCTTCATCAGAGCTTCAGAGCGGTAGCTTCACCTGTTTGTTGGCTTTGGCGTTGGCGTTGCCAGAGTTTCCAGTTGCCAGTTGGCTCCTGGAATGCTCCATGGGTCTACTCAGTCTGCTTATTGATAAGTCCGAGCAACTTAGCTTACGCGCGAATACCCTGTAGTGCAGCACTGTTAGGGTGTATAGAAATACTTTTAAGTCTACTAAATGGCATTTTAATAGAACTACCAGCACCTTCTAGGTACGGTCATCTCAATTAACTTAATCTTACAAAATTTTTAAACTCGACGTTAAACAAATATTAAGCGAAACTTAGAAAAGATCAATTTTAACTCGTTCAAAATTATTTAAGCAGTCCTTTAAGTTAGACGTTAGCCCCCTCTTGGTACTGCCAAATCCTATCCATTCAATTGCATTAAAAACAATAGATCATTTGGATCCCTCTTGGTACTACCAATAGAATTTCACTGCTCTTCTGCTTCCTAGCAACCTAGAGGGTATCTTGGAGTTCAGTCAACTTAATACCATCGATACCGAGTTATATTTCTGCAGAGCTGTTGCCTCGTTATAATGTGTCGCACATTAGTTAGCAGTTAATACTTTAAATAAGACGAGGTTACCGACATTTTTCCATCATTGGCTGCTATTAACAAAAATATGCTGAGACTGGGACGGCGACTGGAGTTGAGAAAGAGAAATAGCGAGAGGGGGATACGGAGGGGGAGAGGAGGAGAGCGAGAGACTGCGACTGAGGCGTATTAGTTTAAGCCGATTGTCGCTGTGACTTGTAGAAATCGTTTGTATGGCCTGTACGGCTTATGATTTTCAACGGGACGTATTAGTAATATGCGCCGACGACTTAGTCGGTATGGCAGTCGTAGTCGAGCCCCCCGTTTTCGAAATTAACGAAATGAAATGTTATAAATCTCTTTTCAAACAAACAAAGGCAAAGCAGACAAAATAAAACTAAATTTATATAGACAAAAAAAAAACAACTAAAAATTTGAGGCTTATGTAAGTTTAGACGCAACTCGACAATATCTTCGGCATGACACCCCACAAAAAAAAAAATAATAATAATAATCATAAGAAATATCCCAACAAAATCGAAATGATTTGCGATATGAAAACATTGGAAAACATCCCCGCTTGCCATGGATTTATTTTCACTTGTCTTGTTGGAAAACTCATGCCACAGCCCCACTTGTCATAATTTTCGGAATATTTTTGGTGCCTAGGATTTGTGTGCGATATAAAAATAAATATAATGATCAAATGTGAGCTGGCACTGAGGGGGAAACATAATATATGAAGAGGCCAAATCCACTAATTAAGCGAGCTGATAGGTGACAATGGGGAAACAGAGCGAGATCTGTGAAAAATCAGTTTGGAAATTCAAGAAAATGCTGCGCATATTGTAAATTGTTATGCATGTTTCCATATTTTTCAATTTTTCCCCATTTCCTTCTCCATTTTTCCCTTTGCTGAAACACTGATTAAGCTGCCTAATAAATGTGTTTAAAAATACATAATGGCAGCAGCTGACAGTTTATAGTTTCGAAAATGATTATAATGATACAGCCCATAACCAGTTAAGAGTTACTGGCGTAGCAGCTAGATAAATTCGCTGGAAATATTGGGTGATCTCTGGCTGCCGATAAAGACGAAAACTTCTATTAATTTCCCGCGTGACGTCATCGTTTTTTCTTGCTTGCAAGTGTCTTAAGCTTTGGTACAAAGCCTGAACCGCTTTTATCGCCCGGTGTCTTACAAATCGTTTTATCAATGTGTCATTAGCTGCCAAACAGAAATTGTTTTACGATAGAGTAGAACACCTCTCTCCCCCTCTCTCTCTCACTCTTTCTGTCACTAGATTGTCTGTGCGGGGGGTACAGGGGGCACTACACACTGTTGATTATCACACACACTTTGGGGCGGCAAATATGAAACGATGCCGAGCATCGAAATGAAACATGCCACAGAAAAAATTGATTTAAAGCCATTTCATTTGAGCCGCAACTACCAAACTTACAAACAACCTGACAACTTGTAATTAACTTAAAACGTTACACTCGACCGCGGTTATTTTAAACTCACGGGGCACGAGCACTCACGACTCACGAGTCACGTTTAGTTAAGAGCAAAAGTTCTACGAAAGAAGAAACGGTTTGGCTTCAGAAAAAGATCTACAAATAGACCTACCATTGATAGTTTATAGATCTCTGTCATCTGTTATAATGGTAAGCAAATATACCCTGTACCCTGTACACCTAGCACGGGCTATTATAAATAATCTGTAGTGCAGACCTAATTAGATATGTGACCTAGCAAAAGCGACCTAGATCTATTACTTACTTACTCACTTAGTTATTACTCAAACTTACTATCACTACCACAGCTCTATTAAAGCAAATTCAATCTCGTTTACAGGGTATTAACAACTCGTTTCCATTTGAATTCTATGAATAGCCAAGTGACAAAAGAGTTTAACCACAAATACGCCAATGCTTAGCTGGCCCAACCCATTTGGTTCAGGTGTTTCAGGTTCTCCGTCCGATCCGGTGCAGGAAGGAGAGCGAGGCACAGACCCATATGGTAATAATGATTATAAATTATTATAATCCAATCGGCTTTGAATAATTAATAAACTTTTAAATCGCATACGCAAACTCGGCAAAACGCATAATCGTACCGTAAAAAGGTGCTGAACCCGGTAAACCCGCTCGGACAGCCCCCCTCCCCGGCTATAGGTATTCCCCACAGCTAAGCGAGAAAGCGTAGAATGAAATGCTAAAAATGTGTGCTACAATCAAAAGAAAAGCAAAAGCGGCTAAAAGATCTGTCTCTCGGTCTCCGTCTCTGTCCCTGTCTGTGTGAAAGGAACACGCCTAAGCCCTGATAAATGCCAGCCAAAGCAAGTCAAATGCGGCAGCAGAAAGAGTTTAAAAAGGTGTTAGAGCACACACACACAATACACACACACATACAACACTCTCTCACACACACACCTGCAGAAAAGAAAGCCAAGCCAACAATAAAGCCGAACTAGCCAAGCAGGCAAGCGGCGTGGGGGCTAACAATGGACGTTGCTGCGGAGAGCAGGGGAACGGGGAAGATGACAAACAGTTTGGACATTTATGAGCAGTATTTAATGGACATTTGACTACCGGAATTTAACGCAGCGCAGCAGGGCAGGGGCAGCGGTGGGGCAGCAGCCAAGATCAAAAGATGCAATAGGATTTTAATGATCTGCCAAAGCGGAAATGCGACCAAACTAAGCAGGAAGCAGCAGGATCAGCAGGCCATACACAATTATTATTGAAAATATTATTGTAAATATTATTAATAATATTAATCATATAATTTGGAGTGCAACAATCGGGCTTAATCAATCTCAAAACGTCTAATGCCGTCGCTATCTCAGTTGATAAAACTACAAAAGGCGGCGCGCATGTCATTATCTTGATCGCGCTCTCTCTCTCTCTCTCTCTCTCTCTCTCTCTCTCTCTCTCTCTCTTTTCACATAAATACAAAGCAACGAAATTATCACAACAATAAAACTAAATGCTTTATAATTAGTTGCAAAATCGTGAAAAGCGGTCGACTCCAAGTGTCTTCTGCTTTACTGCGTTAAATGATTTGTTATAGTTTAGTTTCTATATCTTTTCTATACGTTTTTACCTCTATCTAAGTTTTTAGTTATTTATAAGCAGACCACAAATAATAAATACTAGGAGAACCGAACCCGCAGACCCACATACCAACTAAAGCTTTATTATCTGCCATATGGACTACCCGAACTTAGTCTTATCTTAATCCCATTCACGATTCACTAAGCGTATGCGACGACAACATAAAACTGTCAAAAATACCAACAAAAAAGCACAAAAAAACACAAAACAAAACAAAACCGAATTCTACAAAACATATATAGAATTCTTGGGTAGCTTTGTCTGGTGCATAGAGCCAGGGCATGATTTAGGCAAGAAGACAATGCCGATAATACGCGTGTGTGTGTGTGTCTGATATCAGACACAACATTCAGTTAATGCCTTGATTTATTTAATATATAACACGGTTTTTTTTTTGTTTTATTTTCGATTTTTAAGTTTTGATTTTTTGGGCTTTTTTGTTGGTTTGTTCTGAAGCGACATCAAAAATGTGGCATCGACTTGTAAATCCATCCAACAGATTTGTCTGATTAGCCATGGACAGCAGACTGACTGCAGTCATAAGCTGTATGACATAAAGATCACATATACACTGCGCAAAATGTAGTGTAATTTATGGGCAATAATTGTGGGATAGTACTTTATTTATAATAACAAAAAAACATAAATTAAATTAAGATACAAAATAAGAGGTTCTATAGACTTGATTTTGACTCATCGTAGCCCAATTCTAATATGCATAATTAACCTCATTTTTCGCGCAGTGCAGCTGCAGAAGGGGAACGGGGTGAGTGCACAAAAACCTCAACCAGATAAATAATAATTACACTCACACAACATAATCAATTATGCCTGCTAATAAACGCCCCGACACATGTAGGCTGTCAATGTGTGTGTGTATAAGTATCTGTGTGTGTGTGTTATATCTGTGTGTGTGTGTGTGTGTGTGTGTGTTGAATCCAGCAAATGCACTAATCACGCCAGCATGTTCATAATCAATTTTATCGCACTTATTTGGATTAATTGCGATATCAATGACAGGGTGACGGTGCGGCGACTGCGACGTCGACGTCGACGCTGGCTCTCTGCTCTGCTCTGCTAATTCCGATAAAAAACGATGACGCTATGCGTGGCAGAGGCACAGTTAAAGTTACAGTTACAAGCTGTTATCGCACTTATCGTCCCATATCTAAGTCAGCTAAAGCTATGTGGTTTGAGGGGATGGGGAGAGGGAATCGTTGTGTGCGCCTTATGCCCAAATTAGCAATAGGCAAGGCAACTGGGATTATCTTATCTGAGCTAGAAAGCTTTGTAGTCTAGCGTTTATCAAAGCCAAACGCACCCACTCGGATATCGGATTTTGTAGGTGCGACTGCGGCAATACTTAGGTTTGGCCAAGACACCAGGCCATTGCAGGCAATTAGCCAACAGTTCGTATCGGGCAAATAAAAGCAACAATATTTACCAGCGCACCACCAACTGCACCACCAAAGACCGATCCGAGGTCTGCTTATCGCATAGCAAACTCAACTCTAAAGCGGCGCCGATAAGGATTATCTCTTTAATCTGCATAAATAGCGAAAAAAAACAACAACAAATCCAAACAATATAAAACATACAAAATCGTTTCAGATTGTGTGGTCTATATAAGTTATTTTATCAGAATGTTAACTTTTAGTATATCCATAATACGCTCTAATTCGGGCATGATTCACTGGGTTATGCCAGCCTTGGATTACCTTCGATAAAACAGCATTTCCTACACAATTATTTACTGTTTACGATAAGTCTTATCGTAACAAATGGTAGAACTTTTTTGGAAATATAATTTTGCAATAATAAGCTTGTTTTTTGAAATCGAAAGAGCAATGCTATGAAGTTTTGAAGGTGTAGGGAGGGTTACAATGAAAATTGCTTTAACTTTTTGATTATTTAATTAATTAATAAATAGGAATCATTTATTATGTTGCTATTTCTTAGTTAACTTTAAAAAATCGTTCCGTTAATTTAAATATTTTGTATTAATTAATTGAACAATATTGAGTATAGCTAGATCATCAGTTTAAAATTTAAAATTTGAACCGCATTTTTCTAAAATATTAGTTTTTAAAAACCCTGATTTGTAAAAAATTCTACAGTCCTAAAATAATATTAGATTTAAGATAAATTGCAACTGTTACTCAATTCAAGATTCTATTATAGAAACAAATCAGCAAATCGATCTACTTCTATTGGAAATTGTATAAATTCCAAAAAAAAAAAATGCCAATAAGATTATATACTTTTTTTATAGGGTATCTGCGCGGCGTTATTTGTCTCGTTCAGTTCGCATTTGTTTGCACTAATTCAACTAGTTTGCTCTGAGCTCGTTTCTAGCTCAACGGTGACTAATGCTCTACGCGTCTAACCCATTAAAATATATTGTTTTGCCACGGCTGATCCGCAGTTAAAGGGAACTCTGCGATATTATGTCTGAGAAAAAGCGTAGATAAGCCCAAAGCGACGGCACAACTTTTTATTAAACTGTTTGCGATTTCTGCGTAAATCGAGGGAAATATTTTGGACTCACCTGCTGTCCGGCATTGGCGGCCACCCAGGCCTCGGCAAAGGTTTCCATGGCGCTTTGAAAGTCCATCATGGATCGATGTGGGCGATTGGGAGGTTTGGTTTGATCGAGCGCACGATGTTCACTCAGTTCGCTTGATTGTGGCACGACAAGTTTTTATATCAAATGCAAAATAAATGCGATTTCTTTTTATTTGTATTTTTTATTTGTTTCAAATGTAATTTGCGATAAGACTAAAGCACGCTTTAATTGCGATTATGTTAGTATTCCCGGCAAAAACTATTTTATGGCCACAACGAAGGCGGAGCAAATCGAACACACCACACACAGCACGCGAGACTTGCCCGTAACGGATACGATTCGCAGGCGATACTCGCTGGCGATTCTTCTGCTGCTGCTGCTGCTCGGATGCTGATGCTGCTGCTGATGCTGGGGCAGTAACTGACGCGACATCATTAGCGCTGGCGGCAAGGGCGCGCCATCAAGCAGCGAGAGCGGGGGCAGCTGCGGCCGGTTGCACCTGATTGAGTATCGGTGGCGAGAAGAGCAGCAGCGTGTCCAAAGCCGCAGCACCGACGGCGATAAGCAGAATCCTCAGATCCTCGACCGCAGCCTAGGAGCTGCAACTGACGACTGACAAGCGGGCTTTTGTTTGTTTTTGTTTTTGATTAGCATTAGATCGTGGCTGTTATCATATCATATCAATAGTTGCAAGATGCTCGAGCTTCGATCTGATAAGCGTCTCTTGTTTGCGGCTTTGCTTTTTGTTTGGCAGCAATGCTGATTGTCAATAGTGAGAGATATTTGGAGAACCGAGAACTGAGAATTGAGCACCGAGAACTGAGAACTGTCCTCGCCTGTCTTTGCTTTTACGTAGAACGGGAAACGGACGCGCGTCAAGACATCCTTCCACAGCGCAAGTTGTCGCACAACTGACAAATTCTTTCGCATTCGCAGCGCCAACACTCAACACTCACAACACACACACACACTCACACACACGCACAGCACACTCTCACACACACACGCACATGAGACAGCCAACAGCCAAGTGCTGCCGACGACACCCGAACCGAACCGCACCGCCCCGCCCCGACGAGCATTCGTGTTCTCGTCGTCAGCGTCGTCATCGTCATTTGCTGTTTGCCGCTGCTGCAGCTGTGTGCGTGTCTCGCTCAGCGACGCGCGCTCTCTCGCTCTCCAGTGTTGCGGCTCTCTGCGCTGGCTTCAAATAGTAGTAGCAGCACTGCAAACGGCAGCAGATGCCTATAAGAATTGCATTTGGCATAATTTTAATTACTATTAATAAATTATATTAATTATTATTGATATTATTATACTATATTATATTTATTTCATTATTACTGATATTATTATATTATAATATATTTATTTCAAAATGTTAATTGCTATAAATAGTAATTTATAACAGAATTAAATTGTTGTAGCCGCTAAAAGAAAAAGTCAATTGGGCATAGAAATTAGTTTAAAAGTCTGCCAGATTTTAATATAGAAAAATTCTTTAAAAAATGCTATTAAAATATCTAAACGTATATAATTTAATGTACAATACCAATAAGTATTTTAATATAATTAAAACAAATTCTTACTTTTTCTATAATAACTCTTAGTTATAAAATTTTTAGCAAATTATTATACACATTTATTGCTAAAAATAAACACAAAATTCTTTAGCAATTTTATCAGATTGTCTTAATAAAAATAAAACGCTAATTATGTAATGATTTAAAAAAAAAAAACATTTTTTAGGATTTAAAATAATAAAAGTCGATGGCCTTAGTAGCTAGCACTCCCTTCCTTTAGTTATTAAATATATTTTTTTGTATAATATTTAATCTCGTAAATAAATAAATTAATAAAATAGATAAATAAATTTTTGGAGATTTAAAATAAATGTTGTACGCAGTTTTTCCAAAATAAGTAGTAAATATTATAGAATTTTATTGGAACTATGAGAAGAGAAGATCAAGTAACTGATGTTCATGCCAAATAATACTAAATTCAAATAGTAGCAGAAATAGTAGTATTGCTGTTTGCAGAGAGTCGCCGCCAATGTTTGCTGGTGTGTGTGCGTGTGACCAAAACAAAACACGCACACAGCGGCAAACAGGGAAAGAGAGAGAGCGCACGAAGAAAATAGAGAGAGAGCAGCTGCAGAGAGCGAGCTCACACACACATACACACATGCAAAGAGGCAGGAGTACATAAACTGGGGTAAACCTGTTCCGGCGCAGAATTGCACTTGTCTCGCAACGACAGGCTCTCTGCCTCCCCTCCCCCTCTCACACACACACACACACACTCACACACACACACACTCACACACACAAAGGCAGAGAGCCAACGAGCGCTGTTCGGCTGCGCGTTTCTTTTGCTCTGGCGAAATTCAATGGATTTGCCGCAAATTCGGGTGGAATTATGCCACACACACACACACACATGCTCACACACACACACACACACAGCTAAAGCTCTTTGTGTAGAGCGGGCATGGGCGTGGGCTAAGCAAGCGCGAGCGAGATGAAAGAGTAAAGCGGCAGCGCTTATTATTATTATGTCGTTAGGGAGAGCCGAGCGCAGTGGGCAGCGGGACGTTAAGGCGGGTGGTGAGGGCAGGGGAGGGGAGACAGCTACACCCACAACGCATTTAGCACCTCGACGAATGGCAATGGCGGGCGCATAGCTGCCATGTGTGTGTGTGTGTGTGTGTGTATGTGTGTGTGTATTTTTGGCTTCGTGCATTTGACACGAAGTGACCACTTGAGGGCCATGTCGGAGCAGGGGGCGGGAGGGGGGCTGGCAGGCAGATAAGAGCGCAGATAATGCGCGCGCATTACATGTGATTAGGTGTTCGGTGGAGCCTGGGTTTAGCCAACCGCTGCGAAGGAAACCGACGCCGCTATATACAAATATATACACAATTATATAGAATATATATATATATATGTATAGGATACATACGAAACAGGCTTCGGCTGCTGGGTGGAGTTAAACTGGCGTTTCGTTAAGCGACGAGCTAATTAAAGCAGACTGCAAAAATAAAACCTTATATAAATAGCATAAATTACAAATTAATTATAAATAAATTAAAAATAAATAAACAAATAATTAATGTTTATCTATATAGTTAATTAAATTAATTTATATTTAAATTCAGCCTTGATCAGTTTTGTCTGCTTTTATGCTCAGCTTCCTTATCCGGCTGCCATATAACAATAATTCACACTCACACAAGCAAATAAATGCGCTCTCTCACACACACACTCACACACGCTCGCCTGCTTGCTCTCTCTCTTTCTCTCTCTCTCTCTATCTCTCACGCTCCCTCTCTTTTTCGCTCTGCTACGCGACAGAGCGAGCTAACCCATAAAAATACGTATATTTTCGAGCAAAGCAAAGATGAGCAAAGTGTAAACGCAAACGAAGAAGAAGATGGAGAAGGAGAAGGAGAAGGAGAAGAAGCAGCAAAACAACAACAGCAAACACTGAAAATCAACATAAAAAGCGCCGGCAAAACCAGTTCGGCTAGACTCCGCCCTCGGCGCACGCTGATTGGCTAAGCTCTGCCTTTGCCCAAGACTTCATCTTTTTTTTTGTTTTCATTCCTCTTTATGCTGTGCTTGCGTTTGCTAAAGATATAGCTTTTTGTTGTTGCCTGCGGTTTTATCGCCTTCAACGACGACGACGTCGACATCTTTCCACTTAGTTAACAGCCTCACTGCAGCAACACCCCCGCCCACTTAACCCTGCCCCTGCCACTGCCCCTGCCCCTGCCCCTGTCCCTGCCCCTGCCCCTACCCCATCCCCTGCTCTGGTAGGGCTTTAGCAAATTTCTATGCTTAGCATCCATGCTATTTACTTAGCGGGTAAATATGTATAAATACATATGAATTTTAATTATGTTTTCACATTTTTATACAAGCTCAGCACAGTTACATATGCCTCAGACATAAGCATACACTGAGAGAAATAAAGAATGATTCATTGTATCAAATAAAGCTCTTAAATGAAGCTTGTCAAACTGAAAGAATGAATTTCCCTACAAATAATTTTAAATAAAATAAATAATACAAGTAAAAGTAATGGTTTAAAATCTAATAAAAAATGTTGGATATGTTTATAAAACTAGAAATCAAAAAAATTAGTTTGAGACAGCAATAACTACAAAACAATTAAATAAAAATTAAAAACAATTTTAATTATCAATTTCTAATTTAATTACTTATTCTTAGAAAATAAATTTAAAACATGGTTTGAAGGGCGAATTCATTTACAAAATGTGTTAATTAAAAATCCAATTAAAATAATTTAACATAAATTCGAAAACCATTCTAAAATAAGATACATTTTTACAATAATTGGAATTTAAATTTTAAGCTATAATTATAGAAAAGTTTTATGTAGATCTTGTTAGTTTCTTTTTGCATCAGAACAGAACACAACAGCAGAAAATATTTTATATATACAATATGGAATTATTTAAAAACCTATGGTATAAGTTATTTTTGGCACCAATTAAATTAATTGTTTTTAGCTCTCAAGAAATAATTAAATTAATAAAATTCAATAAGTTATTTAACTCGATTAGTTTTTAGTTGTATGTAGAAGATCTGATAGCTTCATTTTTCATAAGATGGCAATATTTCAAATGCCAAGTTATTTTGGGCCATCACCAATTAAAAAATTGTTTTAAACTCTCCATAAATAATTAAATTAATAAAATAAAATAAGATATTGAACTCGGTTTAAACGATATTTTTAGTTATTCAAAAAAAAAATGAAATAACTTGACACGCCGCTGTGGGAAAATCAATAATTTTATTAAAGTTCTTTTGGCGGCTGTTGCTGCTGATGTTTGTTCTCTGCTCTTTGCCTTTGGATATTTATTTTTATTATTTTGCTTACAGTTTGCGCGACGCACAGGAGCCAGGCCGACATGCCACATGCCACAGCGGTGGGCGGGGCACTGGTGTAACGTGTGGAAATTTTCAACTTAAAGCGGCACATGTCAAGCCAACGTACCATTTTTTAGTATTTCTGTTTTTATTTTTTGCAAACTGTGTCCAGTGTGGCAAGCGGGCTATTATTGTTATTACTCAATGTGGCAACATTCAGCCGCGGTAAACGGTCGTTGCCGTCAAGCCCGGACACGGGACAGCCGGCATAATGCCATCAGTGAGACGAGAGCGTGCCCCATCTTCAGCATCATCATCAGCAACATGATGATAATCATCATAATCATTAACAGGCCGCCTGTCGTGCTGCTTGTCAGCCAAGTTGCCGTTGCTGCTGGCGTTGCCGTTGTCATTGTCGTAATGACAAAAGGACATTCATTAAGTTTTTGATTTCTGATTTTATTGTTGATTAAACGCAGCCCTGCAAATGGGTAATGCTGAGAAGGATACAACATCATCACCATCAAGCACCGAGCACCAAGCACCGAGCACTTCTCATTGTCCTCTCTCTATCGCTGCTGAGCACTTCCGGCGAGAGCGTCAACTTGACATTTCCGCTTTTTGGGCTGCCAGGATGGTCTGCTGGCTTATCAGGCATTGCTACATAAAGCGGGCACACATCAGCAGCATAGTTGCTGTCATCTCTTGGCCAAGAGCCAACCAACTTCATGCTGCTTAAAGCCACAAACATATACAGACGGGCATTATCCTTGCCTCTCTGCTCTCCTCTTGTATATAGACAGCCAGCTCTGAAGTGCTGCCATTCGCTTGGCTCAAGTATTGACATTGCCAATGCTGCCCCGGAAATGCCGCCGCTTTGTGGGCCAGACGAGTGCGGGGGGCTAGGGGCAGGCCCTGCGTCTATACGGTGCCATTGGAGCGAACCTCTCTCTCTCTCTCTCTCTCAATGCAGAGGCTCACAGCGCCTGCGCCAATTCAGGGTTTTTTACTTCATTTTTTGTGCTCGTTTCCACTTGGTTTTCATTCTGCCATATATGCAAGTGGTTTATGTACGGAAGGCATAATAAATAGAGTGCATATAAATCTTAATTTCATGTACATTTCATGCGAGTTTATTGGCATATCTTCTAGCTAAAATATGCTCTCATAGAATGAAATATATATTATCAAAAAGGCGTGTTTAGGATTTGAAATCTAAACTTCTCAAGTATATATTGCCTTGATTGATTTGTCATGATTATTTAATATAAATCTAACAAAATTATAATTTTTAAAGGATTTTTACAAACCGTGTTACGGTTACAAAAGTTGAAGTAAACAGTTTAAATTAATAACCCTGTATTTCCCATTTTTCGATGGGTAGAGGGTATAAAAATATAAATATAAAAACAGTTTTTCTTTAACAGTTTTTCTGTAATCTAAGATCTTTAAACAAATTCAACCTTTTTAGAAGTTATATATTTTTAGGCCATAATAATCATATAATCGTTTAATTTATAAAATTAAAAATTGTTGCAAAATTTGCTTTTTCTTTGCATTAGCAATGATAAATTACTTTAGCAAATAAATTATTGAGAAAAAATTAAACAATAGATTAAATACTAACCAATATACTGTCCTGAAATTTTTTATTCTCCGATATTGTAAAAAAAAAATGGGTTTGCAGACACTACGTTTTGCTATAAAAGCTATATTTTTTGATTTTCTATGTATAATTTTGAATTACAAAACGACAGGGATAAAAATCAGACAAATAAATTATTTCTTATGAATTTTGCAATAGAGAAAAATATCTTTTTAAGGTAATGTAACGTGATTGTACCATTTCAATTTCAACATATATCAGTTTTTGCAGTAATACCGAGTCAGAGCTAAAGTTAACCTTGAGCGCACTTCAATTAGTTATGAAATTGCGTGGAAAAACTAAATAAATGACACATTAGCTGACGATGTTTTGGAGTTGGGCTGTTGGGCTGTTCTGCCGCACCCCTGATTAAATGGAATAACCACATTTACCACTTGAAATAATTGAAAGCGACTAGAGAAACATGAAACAAGTACACAGAAACGCCTAACCTGCCCCCTCTGAGGCAGGCGATGCCGCATGTGATGATACCGATATCGCTTGCCGATAGTTATAACCGTGTATATACATATGGTAGATGTATATATAGCAGGGCGATCGGCAAATAGTTCCACTTGAAAGCCTTAATTGATTTAACTGATACTGCGAGAAGAAGAAAACACTCGACACAAATCAATAGATAAATTCCGTGTTTCGTTTTTATATCGCATACGATATCTGCATCGGATGTGGCACTGATTGCCAGACACACACACACACACACACCTCTCCCCTCTCCTCTTCTTAGATATAATTTCAAAGGAATATAGAGAGCAGAGAATTTCCAACCCCCAACCCCCAACGGCAAACCGCAATTCCCATTTTGCGCCCACCACGCGCTCACGGCATCTTCAAAAGCGTGAAAACACGCCGTATCCAAACGTAGATACTCGTACCTCTCGTATCGATTTGTACAAATTTTCAATGATAACAGATAACAGCCAGACGGAGACGGAGATGGAGAGAGAGAGAGAGAGAGAGAGAGAGCGAGAGCGACTTGACTTTGTCAGGCTTTTGACAATGAAAATATGAAATCGATGCGCTGCCTCAGGTGAGCCAACAGATGGGCTAGACGCCCCGCCCCCCCTGGGGCAGTGTCTACACATTTTCCGCTTATAAGTAATAGCCGTAGAGACGTGGTCTTTTGTTGTTGCCGCCAAACATTGTTGACAGTCTTGTATATTTTTCTATTTTGCCTTTTTCACTTATCGCGATCAGAACTGAAGTACAATTGGCGATGGCGATGACGATGGCGATGACGATGACGATTGGCGTTGGATGAGTTTGTACCGCTCTGTTGTTTGCTGACATTGTCTGTGCTCGATGTTTGACAAATCCCTAATTAAAAACTGATACCAGCTTATCAGCAAATATATCTCCAGCTTTCCCTTTCAACTGCTGATCTCGACTCGAACTTACCCCTCACAAATCTCAGCAGCACTTGACTTTTGTTTGCTCTATCATCGAGTTCGAGGTCTCCGTCTGTTTGTCCGTCCCCTGGGCATTTGAGCCACATTGCGTTTGAAATCTGTTTGCCCAACTCAATATTGCTTAAACCTCTGCAGGAAAGTCAACATATTCATTAGGCTAAAATGTATTTGCTTTATTGAGGATAAGTCAATTTATTAATTAAATGCGACACTCGAAAATATAGTCAATTTTTGCATTTTGTCAGCTACTCAAATGAAATGCTCTACAAAATATAAATTTAAAAATAGCTTAAACTGTCTATACCTAAAACTCTGTCACTTATGCATAAATTGATGGTTTTTCGGAACAAATAAAAATCATATCTTTTATTTTAATTAAACGTTATTTATATTATAAACCAAAGAACATCTCAAATTTACTAACAATAGCTTTAAAAACAACTTCGATTATGGCATATATTTAAAGTTTTAAAGTTTTAAAATATTGTGTAAAATAAAACAAATCCTATTTATTTGATCAGTTTGTGACTAATTAAAAATAAACACTTTGCCAAATTACAAACATTTTATGATGCTGAAAAGTTATGATAAATTCGCCAGCCAACTTTGCCCTCAAGCATGTAATTTAATAGTAAACTGCTTTATTTTAACCTAAATACCATCGCAGGTAAAAAGCATATTCAACTTAATTTGCTCATTTTCATTTACGGCTAAAAGCACTAGAAACAAGCCGGAACAAGTTTTGTGCTGCCAACAAACAGAGGAGCTGGAGCAGGAGCAGAAACAGGAGCAGGAGGAGGAGCAGAAGCTGGAGCCAGAGCTAATGAGCATGTGATGGCACACACAGTGACCGAAAGGTACGTTTTGGGTGTATGGTTTGATATGACCACATAATTAAATTAATTGCATGAAAAGCGGAAACAGCTGAATGAACGGAAATGAGGGAGAACGGAGAGAGTGGAGAAGAGCGGGGGAAGCGCATGCCGAATTTTTAGAACAACCGCAATGCAAATATTGGCGGTTAAATTCAAACGGGGATGACCAGAGCACGTAACATAGCGCTCAACTGAGCTCGGACTAAATAAACAGCGAAATGCAAAGAGAGACATGGAAAGAGTCATAGAGACAGAGACAGAGAGAGTGAGAGAGAAAGAGCGGCAAACTGAGTGAAAAATCAAATAAAATCTATACAAACATATTTCGTTGAAAACTTTTTAAAATCAAAGCAAATTGTGATAAAAATCTAAGCAAACAAATATTTTGTTGCATTGAAATCAATACGAAAAAGAGCCAACAATTATCGCTAACTACGCACACATATCTCTTTCTCAAGAGAGAGATAGAGAGAGAAAGAGAGAGAGAGATAAGTTTACTGGGCAACTTAAGGCTCTACGCGATTTGATTAATATTGACTTAACTTCGATTCTGTTTGCTTAGCTATTGTGTTCAGCTGTTTGTGATTAATTTGAGGCGATAAAGCTTAATTGGATTTCGCTTAGATAATGGCAACAACTAACGTAAGAATCTAGATTCATTACACTATTTTTTTTAAGACTCAAGTGCTCTGGCAGTGCAAACAGTTGCAATAAACTATGCATTCGTCTGTTTGCTTCTATTACTAAACAAAATCGCAGCTAATCAATAAAGACAGACTGCAGATACAGCCAATATAGATACAGATACAGATACTACAGCTAAGTAGCTGGAAATCAAATGCAACCGCCTGCACTTCACTTTTTATATGACTAAAGCAGGCGATAAGTGTTGGCTTAAGTGCTATGTTGAACCTGCTAGGTTTTAACTTGAAAAAATATACATTTTGATACTAAAGTAAGTGCAAAATAGAGGTCAATTAAAGAAATATATGATATAGGAGTAGCGTGCGAGGAATAGGAAATTGAAAAAGTAATTCAAAAGTTTAGATAATTTGTTTATAGATATGAAATTTTGTATATAAATAATTCAAGGTTTTAATAATCTGTGCCTAAAATTGCATGATAAAGAGATAATTGACTCATTAACTTATGAGTAGTACAAAAGATTTGAGAGATCTTAACAATTAAAAAGGTACAAAGAATTTTCAATTGGTTAGAGCATGCAAATAAATATAGGCAAGACTCAAGACATCTCTTAAATAAAATGATATCGGCTTTAACTCAATTTGAATACCTCGCTTAACCTGCTGCTAAAATACCCTGCACTAACTACCAACATCTTTATCTAACTTCAGCTAACAGCCAAAGTTTAATAAGCCATTTATTATATTAATACGTCTTTAATTAGCCAAATTCTCACACACTCTCCAACAAGCAGAAAAAGTTGGCTGGCGTCTTAAGTCATTTCAGCTAAGATCTAAGATGTCCACTTAACTGAAATAAATGTGTGCTTAGGCGTCGCTCGTTCGGAATTCATATGACTACTTAAACTCATATTTGAGCTGGCCAGAAGGGGGCGGCTTCTCTGGCTCACAATCTTCCTAAAAGGCAATAAAGTTTATCATGCAATTAAGAACGAATTACGCTGCTAATAGAATAATTAATGCAATTTCCCACAACATTAGGCAGAGCAGGCACTCGCTCGACACGACTCGACTCGACTCGGCCACAAAGGCAGAGAAGAGACTCTATATATATATATATATATATATATGGTATAACCATAGCTCAGGGCGTCGAGCCCAGTGCGAAAATCAAGATGTGAGGGTGGCTGGCCGACCTACTCGCTGGCTCTCAGTGACAACTCGGAAACTGTCGACATCGTGTGCTATGTTTTCATAGCAAACCCCCAAATAATAAGCCATTCCAAATGGGTTTATGAAAGTGCACAGAGCGAAAAATTATGTTCTAAAGGAAAGTTCGAATTTTAACGAAAAACTCCATAGATACGAGTGTATATAAAATGTGTTTAGAATAGGATTAAAAACTAGCATAAGTTTTCTTATTGGACACAAAAATATAAATATTGATATAAAAAATATCACGCTTGTTAAATAAAAAGAATACTAATTTTAATATAATAAAAAATAATTTAAAAACATAAAACAATGAACTGTTAAATTATAGTTTTCAATTTATATTTAATTTTTTTAATTTTAATAAAACCTATTTGAACCGAAAATATTTCAAATACTTAATAGAAGTTCTGTCTGCTCAAGCATTCTTAATAAGATATTAACATGAAATACGTTATTTTTTCTCTCTGTGTATAGAAATGTGTGTGTGTGTTCGTTTGCTGGTTGCCTTGCCTCCAGCTGCTGTTGCTGTTTTTTTCTTCATACTCATTCAGCATCAAACCGCAAACATCGCGTCTGTCTGTGTCAGTGCCAAAGTGACTACAGCAACAGCTCCAGCTCCAGCTCCATCTGCAGCTTCAACTTGAGCTCAGAGCTGTATTGGGTTGGCTGGCTAGCAAAAGTGTTTTGTGGCTGCTGCCGCACTAATGAAAATGTCAAGTAAATTCCTGCTTTTCGGACGGAAACTGCTGCTGCTGCTGCTACTGCTGCTGCTGACTGTGATATCGACTTAACTATCTACGCTTTTAAGTGCTGAAAGAGCTCGCAATGCATTTTCGTTTTTGCCGGCTTCAACTTGGTTTCCGTTTCATGTCTGTCCCTTTGCTGCAAGGTTTGAGTAACAGCCACGCCCAGCGTTGCCAGTGTTGCCCACTTTGTGCTTTCTCTCTCTCTTCCTTAGCAGCGCTTATTCATGCATACGTTACGTATACGCAGCGTGTACCCAAGCAATTATTTAGCTGCTAATTTACTTTATTTTACACTTTCTTCCATGTTACATTTTCAAGTTGGTTTCGTTCTTTCTTTTTTTAGCTGCTTTTTATATCTTCTTTCAATTTTTTGCAGCTTTTGCTTCAATTTATCTATGTAGAAATTGCTTGTCAAGCGGAAAGTAGTTGTCAAGATTGCTAAGTCCTTATTTCTTGCCACTCCAAGCAGCCAGCCAGCTAATAGCTTCTGCTTTCAGGTGTTTTGCTCTGCATATATATATATATAGAAGATTCTTTCTATATATATATACTTGTGCTTAAGGAACAGAAGCATAGACTATGCCAAAACCCCAAACTGTTTCCGTTTTGCCAAGTTACCTGACGCTGATATTCTTTAGGGTTTCCTTGCCTTCTATCAGCTCAAACTTGCTGTTGTTGTGGTGTTGGCACATGTTTGCAGTGTAATGTGCAAATTTAGTTTTACATTTTATATTTGCTTGGCGATATCTGTTTGGTTTTTGCCACAGCACAGTGGGAAATCGCTCAGAATGTTAAGAAACTATTTGTAGAATTTTGGTAAATTATTAGCAATGTTTTAAAATAAAAATTTAAATTGTCAAATATGAATTCTAAAAGTAAACTATAATGCACTTCAAATTAGCCATTTTGAAAAGAAAAACTATCTGAAGTAAGCAAAAAAGAGCATCAGATAGAACTTCAATTTCTATTTGATTTTCGTATAAATATAACCCAATTTAAATATTACTATTTCTCTTGCGAATTTCCAATTGCAACCCAAATTAGCATGGAGTTCCACTGTAAGCAGCTTTCAGACGTCTCTCATTTTTAATGCAAATACTCAATGACTGCCACTTTGTTGAGAAAACTACAACTACAACTACAACTTCAGATGGAGCCAGAAATAGGATGTGAAATAGGGTTGCCTCCATGCTTATTTTGTGGTTTTAATTTGTGCGCTTACTTTTCGCTTTCTATGCATGCCAAAACACTAACACTATAAAGGAATACCTTGGAAATTTTCATGCGATATCTCTCAATTTCCTGCAGCAGCTAATTAAGAAAATCGTGTACAGGTTAAAAACTAAAAGCCTCAATCACTGCAAAAAGGGAACGGGGTTTTCAAAGAGAAATCTTCCCTTTCCGACGCTTTTCATTGTAAACTTCTTAGTGCTGTCAACGTCACAGGCTTTTGATTTACGTCTTATATTTTGAGAGCTTTCTTTCCTTTACGCTATTCCTATATAATTATGCATAAATCCTTTTTACACGCCAAGCATATTTTCTGCTACTTTATGCTTTTCATTTTATGAAAATTTGATTAATCTTATCAAGATACTGACGCACCCAAAACGCATACACACACACACACACATACACGCTTACCCATTGGCCCGCATCCTTCGCTGACAGAAAGGGTTACGCCAACGAGCATCATCAAGTGAAACAACTTCATCATCATCATCAGCTCAGTGTTGCCGCCTTGTCAGCAGTCGTCGACGTCAAAGTTATGCTGAAACAATAAAGAAAAGCTAATGAAAACCAACAGGAAGTTTATATACCCTGGAAAATTTATTATAAACGTTAGTTAGTGTTGTGAATATTTTTTCAACGCTTAAAAGTATGCTACACAAATCAGCCGTCAGAGCAATATGAAAATTATGTTAAACAGATTTTTATAAAGCCATATTTTTTATGCAAAAACAAACCAATTTTGTGAATTAAATATATAAAGAAATTTAGGATTTTTGTCTTATTTTCCAGCACTTAAAACTATGCTATAAAAATTTCAACTGCTATTTAAGAATTTGTATGGAATTTTGTTATATAAAGACTTGTCTAACATACCCGTTTCTTGCGCTCAGCTTATGCCCAGAGCATAAAAATGAATTATCAACAATTTTTGTATTCTTTATTGGCTCTGTTTCTCTCACGCAGAGTGCTGAGCATGCTTGCCTTTAGGCTCTCAGCTATCGCTCTAGTTGCAGCTTCTAGCTGGCAGCGTGTAGCGTGTAGCTTGTAGCTGGAGCTGAGTCTCTTTGCCTTTGTTCTAATTGAGTTACAAGCAGTTTTGAAGTGCTCGCTTGCCATTGCGGAATTTTATTAAAAGCCAAATGTCTGCTGTAAGCTTCAACTCACTGCTGGTATTGGGGGCGTAACGGCCACTCAATCAGCTTAATAGTACAGATAGCAATATCAACCCTGAGCAATTACCAACTATCGGCAACCGAAGTCATAAGCTAACATATTCATTGAGTAATTTTACAGCTCTTGACCCCGCTTGGCGCTGACTGGCCGAGCTTAAAGCCTGATAAGGAAGTAAACGAAGCAGCAATTTTGCTTGACCAATTGATAAAAATGGTATTAGTATACATTTTTTATTCGGCAGCACTCTACCTACTCTCTAAGCGGCATCCTTTCAACATAAGCTGCTTGTATCAATAAAAATTCGATTATATACACACACTCAAGCTGTCCTGCAAAGCTGCCTCTTCCTGTGTGTTTTTTATAAATATTAGAGCGTATGATTTATCATTGTGCTGACTTTATCGTCCAACACACAGGAATATATAGCTACTTACACACATAGTATCTACTTGGTTATATTACGCATACGCCTAGTTAAGCTTGGGGGGAGCTGGCGGCCTTTTGACAATACCAGCTTATGTGTGTTGCTTCCTCTTTTTATGCGGCAGCTTTTCTTATTTTCATAAATATTTTAAGCATGTGCTGCGACCGATTGAAAACATCGCCAAAAAATACAACCAAAAAATACAACAAAAAAATACACAAAAATATAAATAGAAATACAGAAGAAAGCAATCGCTTTTGCTCAAGTAGCTTATCAAACTGACTTACATGCAGGACAACTCTTATAGACAGACGCCCTTATCCGTGCTTAGAGCATATCAAGTATCAAACTGCCAGCAAATTGGCAACCTTTTCTGCTCTCTCACCACTTCTCCTCTTGCTGTCCATTGTCCAGCTTAGTCATTCGTACATTTGTGGCATTCACTGCATTCGTTTATATATTCCATAAACGTAATCGACTTGATATGCTTGGGGAAAACTGAGCAAACTGGGAGAACTGTGAAAAGTTTCTTGCTCTTTGGTTTTTATGAGCAGCAATAGCAGCAAGCTCTTGTCTTCTGCCAAACTGATGATGATTCCCTTTTGGACTCTCCCATAAAGCCAAAGATTCCTAATTGGTTATGTAATTGTTGGCATTAAGTGATTTCTTGTTTATTTCACGGCTGCTCGCACCCAAATTGAAATTAGTTTAGAGACTGAGATCCAAGTGTATTCATTCGAAAGATATATCTGAGTTGCTTGAGTACAGCAGCAAGTTTGAAGAAGACTTTAAATATCTTTATATAATTGTTTTAATTTTTCAAGAAGTTGGTAGTTTCTAATTATTCCACTACTTTTTCAGTTGAGATCTTCCGAATAAACATTTGTTACTAAGCCCTAAAAGCATGCTACATAAAATTTGATAGCTTAGAAGTTGCAAGCTCTTCTAGATTTTCAGCTATTTTACCTTTAATTCCATATATTTTTAAGCTAAATCGTATTAAAAACATTTATCAAAGATATTTCGATTTTTCATTGTTGCATTAAAAGCAACGTGGCGCAAATGAAGGCTAATTAAAAATGTAAGCTCTGCTTCTTAATATTTATACATTTCTTCGATTTTTTCTACTCTGCAAATTGGTAAACACCGTGAAAAAGTTTAAACATCAAAGAAAACTTACAGACAGAAATTAAAAGGCAGATTAAAAAAAAGAAAGCATAAAATACACACAGCATGCAAAGCATCAAATATATAAATTCTTGTCAAAAGAAAAAAGTTCGTAATTAAACAAACACAAAACGGAATATTCAATAACTGTCCACGTAATGCCAAAGAGCATAAGAATAAAAAACTGTACAGAAACGAACCTGCAAAGCATTATAAATTGTGAAGCAGAACAACGATAATCGCGTCTTCATTTATTTCTTTCTTTTTTTTTTCAAAAACGAAACATTTTCAAGCGGGGCAAAAAGAAAGAAGAAAAATTAAAAAAAAAAATCCAAGAAGCCGCAATGGGGCAAAAGCCGACCATTAAAAGTTCGTATTAATAGACAGCGCCGAATACTAATCCAATAAGCTCCCCTGGCAGACCCATTCCCCTCCCGCTGCCCCTGCCCCTGCCACAGCCCATGCCTAATATGCTACCCCTTTTTTTAATGCACCCTTAAGAAAACCCATCCAGAAATCGAAAAGAAACGCATCGCTGAGCGCGGGCATCGACGGCGCGCATAAAATCTGTTGGAATAACAATAATTATCCTTGTTGACTCGCAGCGTATACAAAAATAATAATAAAATGTCCGCGAAGGAAAGATGCAGGGAGCAGGGGAGCTCAGTGAGACCAGCGTCTGCCGTGGCGCACTTAATTAGAAAACGTTTAATGCCCTACTGCGATTTCGGCATCATGAAGCTCCTTCAACCGGAAGGACAATGCCAGGACACGACTACAATGCCACAGCCAAGCTGTGCGAAGCCATTGTTTCATTTGAGAGACATCTAAACAGCGAGCTCATGTCCAAGTCGTCTCCAAATTTATTTGCTCTTAAAACTTTTTGCATTCACACTGCGCCAGCCCCTAAATATGCTGCGGTTTTCCTGGCAATTGTACGGGTCTTAGTACTTGTAATTTTCCAACTAATTTAATGCAAAACGCTCAATAGTTGATTTATAATAATGAGAGCACGATAATTTACTTCTAAGTCGCATTTAGCCTGGGTTTGTAATGTATTTTTGCAGAGAATTTTAGAGAAAGAAATTTAATTCACTTTTGTTGTTTAAGCAATAAAAATAAACTTACAACATATTATTGACTCCAGAACCTACAATTTGAAGCCTAAGGTAACGTTAAAATGTTTGCTAAATGTTATTTTGTTGATTTATCAAATAAATGAAAATCTGTTTAAAATCCCTAGAGTTTTTATAGCCTATTTTTAGGGATAGAATATGTCCTTTAATACAGCATCTTTCAAATAGCTACCCTTTAGTTCTGGAGGTGGCGATTGACCCTGCCCGAACTACTTATCGCACTAGTTCCTACATGGGTACTTACCGGACTGACCCTATGGTAGTCGAACGCCGAACCACCTGTACTTACTGGACTGACCCTTGGTAGTCGAACGCCGAACCACCTTCCAGCATGGGTACTTTCCTGACTAACCCTATGAAAGTACTTACCGTACTGACTCTAGGGAATTACTTACCCCACTGACCCTTGGTAGTCGAACGCCGAACCACCTATCGCTGTTTCTTTAGTCTTTATTCCAACGTTCCTGCATTTACAAAAACAATTCTAACGCAAGAACTGTTTTTATTTTGCTTTTCGCTCTTTCGCAATGCTCAAGCGCAGCTGTACTTGCCGGATGACGAAATTTTCGGCAGCATTGCAGTTTAAATGAAAGAAGCGCAGTGAGCACAACCTTAATAAAAATAAGTGCGCAAAATAATTGTTAAATATCTGGCACTGGACATTCTTTTGAAGGAAATGCATTCTTTAAAAGGTAATGTATGATTACGCATACATAGTATTATATACAAATACTAATATTCTTTTATTTTTTTATATGTATATATTAGGCTGACCAAAGGGCAACTGAAAATTGAAGTGCTCGTGAAAGCTGCCTCTAAGCAAACTGGCCCTCTGAAGGCGATGTTGTATGTACTTTTTAATACAATTGTTTTAAGTTTCTTTTATTTAATAATATTAAAAATAAATAAAAAGTTTTTTACAAATTGTCTTTATTTGAATTTATTATTTTTGGGTAACCATTTCACCACCCCTAGCATGGGTACTTACGTAAGTACCCCACCGTAAGTACTTACGTAAGTACCCCTAGTGTAAGTACTTACGTAAGTACCCCTAGTGTAAGTACTTACGTAAGTACCCCTAGTGTAGGTACTTGCTCCACTAGTTCGCGGTAAACGATGTGGTGGCGATTGACTTCTTTTGCGGACATTTCATACAAAAATGGAAATGAACAAACGCATTGCATAGGGTTAGTAAAGTAAGTAGTGGTGGTTCCCTGGTAAGTACTTATTTCACCACCTATGAACTAGTGGACCATTCCTATAGGGTAGCTTTAAGCTAATCTAAAGAATAAACAAACATTTCTAAAATTATATAGCATAATTTATTTAATACCTATAATATATTTTCAATACAACAAATTAACATTTTGTGTTTGATTTCTACAACTTTCAGTCTTATCTTATATAACTTGCAAGCGTTTTCTTAATTTATTTTCAACTTATGCAATAAAGTCATCAAAAACTATTGGTAAAGTGAATTGCTACAAATAAATGCAATTAAAATTTGCTTGCCCCAATACAGATTCTCAATGCAGAGCGGGAAGAACACATAATTCCCCGCTTTGTCTACGCCGATTTTATGGGAGTTGGTCTGTGAAGTGACACTCCCCAGATGATATCGAAATCAGAACAGAACAAGCGTGTCAAACCGCAAAAAATGCGCCGCATGAATATATTAAATTACAACTGAAAGCACACTAGATGCTGGGTGGGAGTTTAGATGCCGGAAACATGAAAATCCCAGGGTAGATAGATAGTCCTTCGTGGCTGGATTCTCTTTGTATACGTTAAGAGGCAACAATGCGACGAGGCACAGGCGAAATATTAAAAGGGTCACTTTACAGGGGACTTAAATGCTTTTAAACAGCAACAACAAAAAAATGGAAAACAAAAAAAATTATTTGAGATGAAAAGTAAGGAAAATAAATTCATATTTTGAGTCCATTTTCTACGCTGCTACAATGTTTGTTCATGATAAAAAGCTCGGCGATTCGCCAAGTCTTTGGGTGGTAACTGGTCTATGGTCGTCGAGAGGCAGCAGCAGGAGGAGAAGGAGGAGGAGCTCTTGCCGCTGTTTACAAACATAATCGCTGAAAAATTAAGTTTTTGAAATTGCTTTTTAAATTAGCTGCTTATGCAGATATGAAATATGAGCGCCGAGCGAGACTTTTCGCATAACTCAGGACTGTCAGGCATTAAAATTTCCAGCCTAGAAGTGTTTAAAAAAAGCTATATGGTAAATAAGTAGTGCCAAGCTTAAACTAATTTTAAAGCAAGTAATAGTGGAAATTCTTTTGGAAGTTTTTACTACAATTAAAAGTATACAGAAATCAAGCAAAAAATAAAATAAAATCCCCGGAAGAAGGTCAACCCCAGCAGCTGGATTAAGCTGTGAGCTTAGAATGTTTAAGTGGGCATGGACAACAATACTTATGGCGGTTGAAGCACACAAAACAATCAGAAAAACGGCAAACAGAAAAAAACAACAAACGTTTAAGAAGAAGAAAAAGGGGGATTTGGGAATTGTAATGGAGAATGAACATGATCCCGGCACGGGTCAGGCTCTATGGTGACGCCAGCATGAACCGTAAGCAGAGCACGTCTCTAATTGAGCGCGGACTCGTTCGCGTAAAAAGCAAGAATTAAAATCGAGAAGCAGGAAAAAAATAGAAATAAAATAAATGAAATAACTGGGAGAAAATGTAGAGAAAGATACCACCGCAATGGACAAAAGCGGACTCAAGCGGTTTGTTTTGCGATTCCTAAGCTTATATTTTTCCCCCGAGCGGCTTTCGGCAAGTGCCGCTATAAGAAGCGTAAAAATGCTAAAAAGAAGAATTACAAATAAAATACGACTGCAGCAATGGAATTAAAAATGGTCGACAGGCAGGCGGCTAAACAAAACAAATGGAAGCGGAATGGGAAAGGGAAGGGGAAAGGGCAGGGAATGGAGACCCGCTGCGTGGGCCAACATCACAATTGCCAATGCTAGAGCCATAATCCTTTCAACTTCTCCTTCGGCAGCTCATTATGCACACGCCCAAAATGCCAATTTTAATGGCCCAAATCCGGGCAGGCGAGCGGACAAAACTACGCCGCTTATTTGATTAATTATGTGCCGTATAAGAACTTCAAAATCAAGGTATAAAACTCAGTTTGTGAAATTCAAAAGCTTCTTGCTGGGAATTATGAATTATGATTGTAGCATGCAGATTTTTCCAACATATTGTGAAAACTCTGCTGCCACTCCTTCGCAACTAATCGCCGCATTGTCTGTTTTGACATTTGACTCCGGCTCTTTGGCGTTTTCTAGCGCCGCGGGAAGGTTTGGGTGATTAGGTCGAGAACGCACCTTGTCTGCCCCCTTGCCCCCTTGCCACGCCGCTCAACTTCATGCTAAATTTATCAAATGCGTAATGAGCGCACGTGAGCTGCATGCCACATGCCACATGCCACAAGGCCCGCCAGTCCAAGGGTCAAGGAGCTTAGACTTTTATTCTTATATGCCTTAATTTTTCCTGCTTTTTTTTTGTGGGTTTTCTCTCACTATCAGAGGCGTTCGCCTTGTTAATTACAACTTAAATTGACAGCGAAAATTGGCTGGGCCAAAATTTGTGGGTTTTTCATGCGGTCGGCATATTAAGCAAAAGCTTCTCTGAAATTTTGGTTTTGTTTTATTTTTGTTGGGCGCAGACAAATGAAGACTTAAGACGTACTTAAGAGCGAGTCAGCCAAGTAAAAACGGCAAAGCTGTGTTTAAAAATGATGCAAAGACATCAACAACATTAAAACTCAACTCTGCGGGGCTAAGGGGAAACGTATTTAACCCTAATTTGACACAGGAAGTCACAAATAAATACATGTATGGTTATCAAGGGTTACAACAACAAAAGCAACAAACAACACAAAAAAAACACATATGAAGAGCAGGAACTGTGAAGCGTATGCTAAATGCCATTATGCCAACGATATCAATAAGCGAACGGGGTGAAGACAGGCGGACGGAGAGACAGGGAGACAGACAGGAAACGGAAATCACAACAAAGTGCTGACATGTGCCGCGGTTAACGCACGCTCTCACACACACATGAGCACACATATGACTCTGTGTGTGGGAGTGTGGGAGAGCGTGAGAGTGTGTGTGTGTGTTGGGTGTCAAGTTGCTTTTCACGCGCAAATTGAGTGCTTAAGCGGTTTAGTTGGCACGCTCTCTCTCTCTCTCTCTCAGTCTCTGTCTTTGTCTCTGCTGCTCTCAGGAGTCCTGAGGAGTTTAGACTAGTGATGGTACAATTAGTCATATGATACGACGATTATCTTCAATTTAATTGTATTGAATGAAGGGTTTTCATTAATGGATTATTCGACACAACAATCGATCAGCGATTTTAAGCAATAAAAGTATTTTCACGAAAAAAAAAATAAATAAGTATAATTTGATTCATCGATTATTTAATCATATTACTTCGATTTACCTCGATTAATAATTTTAAGCTCCAAATTAAGCACATGGTTTAATAATCGATTAATGCAATTTTTAGGCCATCACTATTCAGGACTAGCTCTAAGCGTTGGGTTAAGTGGCAGTAACTGTTACTTTGAGGCGTCACTAAGCCGCCAGCATTCGTCTTGTGATTACTTAGGAGCACAGCTAACTTCCTCTCTGCCTCTCTTCCTCTCTTCCTCCCTTCCTCTTTCTCTTTACATCTCTCAAGCAGCGATAAGCAGCTGCCACGCCCCGGCGTTTACTTATCGCAATTTGCAATGAGAATTTCTATTTCGCATTCATGGCGATTTCCATTTGTTATTTTGCAAAATATTATTTATTGTCAACGCTTACAGTTTGGAGCCGGGCCAAAATAGCGCTAGGGTGGCGCACACTTCCCTTTCCCCTCCTTCCCCCTCGGCAGCCCGCCTGCATGTGTGGTGGCAGCGATAAGACCGCACGCAAATGTCATTTGCATACGGTTTTGCCAGGGTAACAATGGCAAAAGCATCTCACAAATAAAATCGCTACCAAATGGGCAATGCGAGTTTTTCGGAGCATGTGGAAATTGGTGTGGGTTGAGAAGAGAAAGGGAAAGGGGCAAGGAGACAAGCAGGAAACAGCAGCGAGTCGCGTGCCGGCAACATAACTTGCAGTCGCCGATTCCTACACTGCGCTGCTATACACTGTGCAAAAATATTATAATTTTTCGAGAATTTAAAATAATTGTGCTTTTAGTCGGAAAAAATCTTTTTGCGATTTAAGGGGAGTGGATGGGTGGTATCCAAAATCTAAAACACACTCGTTCTGCTTACTGAATGGGATAACCTATGTTTCGAATATGGTATCTATAGCTCTTATAGTTTCTGAGATTTAGGTGTTAATACGAACGGATAGACAGACGTACTGACGGACAGACAGCTCGTCGTCCTGATCAAGAATATATATACTTGTGGGGTCTGCCACGCCTCCTTCTGGGTGATACACACATTTCCTCTTGGCACTAACTTCATAGACCCTTTGAACTTTCTTTAGGGGTCTAAAAATAAATAAATAAATATTTTACAGCAGCAGTTTCGGACAGTGTAGCATACTTACAGGCAACGCGCATAATGTGCTCCACAACAATAACAGTTACACAGCATAGAGTGAGAGATAAAGATGTTGTCTTTCTTCCCCGTCGCAGTCGCAGTCGCAGTCGAAGTCGCAGTCTCCAGCTCCAGCTCATTTGTTTGTTATTTATGCTGAGCCTTTGCTCAGTGTACTGGCATTCAAATCTCTCTCCCAGCCTTAGAGCGCGGTCACATTTGCCGCTTTGCATGCTGCAATTATGGCTCTAACTGTGTGTATGTGTGTGTGTGTGTGTGTGTGTGTGTGTGTGTGTGCAGCTGCTATGTCTTTTGTGCTGGCAACAAACATAAAAATGTTTTTGCACACAAAAAAACCCAAACAAAATACGCGTAATAAACATAAACATCGCATGGGCGTGGCATTTTATTGCCGCTCAATTGATACATAGAAATTATGTTTTTGATTTTTATGGCGCTGCCAAACATATGATGTTCATACACACATACAGCTCTATTTGTGTGGCCAATTACAGAGCAGCTTTTGGCATGCATTGGGATTATTTTTAAGCGCTTTCAGCTACTTTTGAAGTCAACTCAATTCCCATTTGGCTCTGCCCAATTGCCATTGTCGTTTTTCCCATATGTGTTTTGAAATTATGATTATACTTAGATACCTATACCATAAGCATGTATATTTGGGGGTTGCTTATTGAGATATAGCATAGAAATACGATATATATATATATAGAGAAGGCTTACTTAACATTTGTATCGAATTTCAATTTGCCTGCAATTTCACGTGCATAACGTAAAGCACACTTTTAGGCTTCATTAAAAAGATGTATCTTTAGATTGGAATTATTTATTTTAATAAATTATCTGCTTCTTGTAAGGGCAAAAACTTTGGTATTATGGTAATTTAGAATAATAAATCTCTGAAAATCTCATAAAATCCAATAAATTAGGTTCCATTCTATATACACTATAATTAGCGCACTATAAACTTATACTATATACGTATAAAGCCAATTTAAAGCTACCTTTAAAAGCTTCAAAGCTTTCGATTTCAGATCTCGAAGCAAAAGCTAGGCCAAGCTTTCAAGAGCAGACCTCACACCGATATCAGTTGACAGATATCAGCAGTTTTGGGGTTGATTAACTGACACATCGTTATATAGACAAAACCGCAGACTAAGTGAGGAACTTGGAAGCAAATGTATGCTGATTATAAAAGCTTTTCAATTTATATTGACCACAAATTGATCTCATTGAAGGTTAGGCTAAGCTATATAGTATTTCCGTATCGATAAGTGATATCAAGTGCCTTACAAATGCTTTCTTTACTAGGCACAACGACTAGCAGCTGATCTACAGCAAATGATTTAAAAATAACCTTTTTATTATATTACAAAAATATGTTTTCTTTATTAAAGTTTCACCTTGATTTCGCAGAGAATTGTGTTTATGCGTACATATATAGTATGCTTATTACAGTTTCAAATTTGTGAGCTGCGAGCTGTGATGCCAAGTGCAAATCTAATAAAGCATACGAGAATAAATGAGCTCGTCTTGGAATTGATGTCAGTAACACAGCAGAGCAGCAGAGCTCTCAGACCTCAGATCTACTCGAATCTACACGCTGAATTGGAATTAGTTGGGGCTGGCTTCCAAACCCCATGCCCATTCATCTAAAAGTTTAGCTTAGTTTAGTACGATTACGTTTACGCTTACGGTATCAACTCAAACGCAGAGCTGTGGCTGCACAAAGATAAATATATAATGCAGATAGACATCATTTTTTACTGTACATACTTAACGAAAAAGACAGTTCAAATATTATTTAAGAAGTGTTAAAACAAATAATTAAATACGCAGTGAATTCGCAGCAAACAAAAGTGCTGCAAAAGTTATCTAAACATTCCATGCTTAACATAATCAGAGATAAATTGCCGTGCTAAGCAGCGCATAAGTTTAAATATGCTAAGTGAATTGTGACTACTGTGAGACGAGAGATAGAGAACAAGATAAAGAGAGAGAGGCAAAGAAAAAGAGAGAGAGAGAAGGGTACTATAGCATATAGTACTTGAGTTGATGTGAATTTACATTAAATAATAGACCACGTTGAGCACACCTACACATGAGTGTGGAGAATCAAAATAACAGCGTGCGAAAACAAAGGAAGAGAGAAAGAAAGCAGACAGATAGATAGAGGGAAATATGCAAAGAGAGAAATTGAATATTCTGTTAGCTACGAATGTTATATACACTAAATGGAATATTTATAAACTAACTTTGATAAATTAAGATCACTGTGTGACATTGAAATTTAACAAAAACAAATTTATAAAATTGCATATTTATATATTTTTCAATTTGTGACCATTTTTTGAGCAAATAATATAACAATTAAAATCTAATATATCATAATAATGTTTTAGTTAGTTCTTAAGTTCTTAAGTTCTTTTCTAAATTTATGAAAAGCCCAAGCAAGAACAACGAAAGCCAAACAATGATAGTGCATGAAAATTTATCAAGTGCTACGCATTTGCCTGCTCTGATAAGCTCTCTATTGTCAGTTAAACAATAACTACTGTGTGTGTGTGTGTGTGTGAGTATGTGTGTGTAATCCATAATCTTACAAAGATTCTATGTAAATATCTACAGAGATCAGCGATGGTACATATTTGCGAATGTGTGCTCTCGACTAGACTCCGCATCATCGTCTTGACTCTCGTCTTATCATTATCTGAGTATTTTATAATTTGATTGTTTGCAAACAAAGTGTAAATTTAATGCAGCAATTAACAGAAGCAATGAAATATAACGATTACAAATTGTTGATGGGAAAATATGCCGGACGCCTCAGTTGGGGCAAGTGAAATGTTCAAGATTAGTTCTGTGGATAAAGCGCAGCCGAAGTGAGTTTATATTGCCTACATATATGAGCATACAAACGGTTATATTAACGCTGATAGCCGCTTGATAGACAGTGGCAAACCCACCGACAGTGACAGTGACAACCACACTACATAGCGATAAGAACTGAGAGGAGATCTTGCACAGTTAAGATCTGTTGTAATTTGGGCACATCATGCCACTCGATCCGCAAGTGGTGACGCGTGCGGTTCATCCACAACAGCACCAATCGAGCCACACTCGGGCTAATTGCTGCTGAAACTATCTACAAAGTGAGATCAAAAGAAACAGCAAAAAACAACAAACAAAATCAAAACAAAAGCGAATAGAGAATCTATGCAGCCGGAAGAGTCCAATGTGCTGCGCATAGTATAAACATATATAGCATATATATAATCCCCTAACTCACAAAATGGTGCAAAGCGAGGATCATGCGAATAACATAAATGCCGATCTGGCAACGCCAACGATGCAGGACATCGAGGCGGCAGCACCAACGGCTGAGCAGGAGGAGCAGGAGGAGCGTCATATCACAGCCGCCGACAAATTGCTGGACAATGGCAATGCACATGGCCCTGCCGAGCCCAAGGGTTCGATCAAGTCCAAATTTAAGTTGAAGAGCGAGAAATCTCTGCAGGATCGGCAGATGACGGAGGAGATCAACCAACTGCTGGATGAGATGCCACTGGAAAAGAATGTCACCTGCGGCTTCTGGTTATTTCGCGGCGCATTTTTTCAACGGTAAGTAGAATTCTTTACACTTCAGACAGTCCAAAATATTTTCGTAAAAAATCTAGAAAATATTGTCTAGCTGTAAGAAAAAAAATGTCTAAATTATTAGCTACGATATTTTCTTATTCTGTTTTGTTTAAATTCAAATTTTCGTCTCATCAAAAATAATAATATAATATAATAATAATAATAAATCCAGAAAAATATTTTAATTAAATATTTATAATTTTATTTTATACTGTCCCTAATTTTGTGATTGTTTAATTTCCACAGCTTTGCTAATCAAACTGCCTATGTAATGCTGTATGGCATTGTGGGCTGCGTCTTTTCCATGACCTATGCCTACTTCAATGGCACCATTACCACCATAGAGAAACGCTTCAAGATACCCTCAAAGAACACTGGCATCATATCCGTGGGCAATGATATTAGCCAAACGCTCGTATCCGCCGTGCTGGCCTACTACGCCGGAAAGGGACATCGTCCACGCTGGATAGGCTTTGGTATAATCTATCCTCACTTGGCTATAATAGTGTATATACTTTATAAATATTCTCTGCACAGGATTGTTGACCATCGTCGTCTTCTGCCTGATGACCACCTCTCCGCATTTTCTTTACGGACCCGGTGAAGATGCTCTGGCCTTGACGCAGGAATTTGGCGCCATACCCGACGAGAATGCCACCCTAGAAGCCATCGAAGAGCAGCGATCAAAAACGCTCTGTCGCCTACATGGCGGAGGTGCCGAGTGTGAGGTGGGAGAGGGAAACTTTGCCCCTCAGGTGCTGCTGTTTGTAGCCCAGTTCATCTCTGGCATTGGTGGCTCCTTATACTATACCCTCGGTGTATCTTACATGGATGATAACACCAAGAAATCGAAAACACCAGCCTTACTAAGTAAGTTTCCCAGAAAGAGATACAAGTTTATAGCATCAATAAGAAGCTGATAAAAGCCATGTCAATGCATGGGAGATCACGTAGTTAATTGGTTTATGATGCCGCTTTAACTAAGTGGCGCCTAGGCAAGATAATACCTTATTGCCCAATTACAGCTTCCGTTTCTTATCGCACATGAATCAGCAGAATATCAAACGAATTTCAAAATTGAATGAAACCCAAAAATCGTATTGCATAATCGTTAAATAAACAGAAGTTATTAAAGTAACCATATTCTTACAAAAAAAAGGTAACAGCATTACCTTATTGCTAAAGGGTATTCTACTGTCGGTAGCGTCCGGCTGCAGGCTTTCCTTATTTATTTATTAACTACTATTTATTTAACTACAATATCACCTCATCTTGATTTCATTTACAGGTCTCTCGTATTTCCTCCGCATGCTGGGACCTGCCATAGGCTATGCTCTGGCCTCCTTCTGCCTGCGTTTGTACATTGCCCCACAGCTGCATCCGGTGATCAATAACAAGGATCCACGCTGGTTGGGCGCCTGGTGGCTGGGCTGGTTGGTCATGGGTGGATTACTGTCATTCTCCGGCGTATTTCTGGCCATGTTTCCCAAGGAGCTGCCGCGTGCCGTTGCCCGTCGTTTGGTTGAGGAGAAACGACGCCGCGAAAGACTCTCGCTGAAACAAAAAGAAAACTCCGAGAAGGAGAAACTCACAGTGGAACTGGAGCCCGGAGAGACAACAGTTGAAGCCAAGGCATCGTTAAACGACATGTTGGTCACCTTCAAGCGGTTGACCACCAACAAGACCTACATGTGCAACACGTTGTCCAACATCTTCTATCTGATTGGATATACGCCCTTCTGGATATTCACGCCCAAGTACATTGAGGTGCAGTATAAACAATCGGCAGCCACATCGAGCATGGTTACGGGAACCGTTGCTCTGGCCTTCTCCGCCATTGGCGTGCTGCTCTCCGGCTTTATCATATCCAGATATAAGCCAAGAGCACGCTATATGGCTGCCTGGAACGTGATTGTTGCCGTCTTAGTTGTCGCCGGTGTTGTGACCTATGCCTTTATTGGTTGTCCCGACAATGAACGCTCCGTTATTGTGAACATTCACAACAGTGAAGTCAATAATACAGCCACCTGCAACTCGGCCTGTGCCTGCGACTATGTGCGCTACTCTCCCGTCTGTGGAGAGAACAATATGACCTATATTTCGGCCTGTCACGCGGGCTGCAAAATGGAACACGTCGGCTCCGATGGCAGAAAGGTAAGCGATTACTAAGATAATGCTGTAACTTCGTCGTATCATCACAGATTTGAGTAATTTATGCCTTAAACGATGTCCGATTATTGCAGAAATATATTAACAAACAAAGCCATCTTCAAGACAGAAAAAAATACTGCATAATAAAGATAATGATTTTCTACATTTAAGAAATTAAATAGATATACCCATCAAATTTTTGAATCGTAAACCATTCATGAATCGAATAAAATATTCTTCTTAAATCGTAAAAATTGAAAGACAACCTCATGAAAAATCCATAACCAAATTCTAAAAAATCTATAAAAATTTTAAAGCACCTTAATTTTCAAATATAAGTATATTTATAATAAAACCTGTATTTCTACTATATAATTTTTGATTTTAGATTTTCTATGACTGCTCCTGCATACCCGGCAGCAACAGCAGCACAACCACAGAGTTCTCCTTCAAGCGCCTCACGGCACGTGATTTGGCAGTTGACCATAGCAACTGGGATCTTATGGGCATCACGGAATCGACCTCAAGCACACCATACCTAGAGGTAGTACCGCTTAATATTAGTTAAAATCTAACTAAAAGACCCAAAATTTCTTTCCCAGTTGCTTGCATCTGGACAGGCTACGCCAGGTGCCTGTCCCGTCAACTGTTGGACGCAGTTTGTTGCCTTTTTGTCGGTCATGTGTTTCCTGAAATTCATTGGCGCCGCGGGCAGAGCTTCGAATTTCTTGGTATCCGTGCGCTGTGTGCCGGAGAAGGATAAAACCGCTGCCATGGGATTCGGCATGATGTTGTGCTCCATGTTTGCCTTCATTCCCGGACCCATATTCTTTGGCTGGCTCTTCGATCGCATGTGCCTGGTGTGGGGCAAGACCTGCACCAACAAGGGCAATTGCTGGCTCTACGATCCACAGTCGATGCGGTAAGTTTTACTATACTATATCAATCTAATAAATATTATAATCTTAAACGAACTTGAACTTGCAGCTATACGTTGAACTTTACGGCAGCTGTTTTCATAGCGCTGGGCGCTCTCTTTGATTTTGGAGTCTGGTATTACGTGAAGGATCTGAAGATATTCGATGAGGAAGTGAAGGAAGTCGAAATGCAAATCGTTCAGCATGAGGAGGAAGTGAATGCGGAAAAGAATACCGAAATATAAGCTAAGCTAATGCTAAATCTTAAGTGATTGTTTAAGTGATAATGGTGCCTATTATTAGAAATTCGTCTAGATGAATGTGTGAGAGTGTGAATAAACTTTATTATACTATATGTGTGTAAATTATGACGCTAAGATCGTGTGATAAATCCGAGCGACAGGGCTCTCATTTCACTAATACTACGATATATGTTTATACATATACTATGTTGTATATGCGATGTGCATCCTTAGATATAGAAATTTAAATTTATCATACGCATATGCCTGTATTTTAACAATCCGCAATAAAGTACGAGTACAATAACTGCAAGTCCACAGACTCAGACGTAATCTTAAACACACTAATTTATTTTAATTGTACAATAATTGGATTAATCTATTAACAGCCAGCCCCGTTTCAGGTCTGTTAGACGATCACAGACTACACTAATTTTAGTTAGACTTTCAGCTTCCAAGTGGCGTGGACACAATGCCGGACACAGAGGCTGAAGCGCCATTTCTAAAAGATACCGATAAAAAACCAACAGAAAAAGATACAAATGCAAACAAAGAAGATTTAGATCATGCCGATATTACATGTGGATTTTGGATATTCAAGGGTCCTCGCATGCAGCGGTATTTGGAATTTCTAGCTTTTTGTTTAAGTTACATAACTGATACGAATTTTACAGTCTGGCCAATGAGTTTATGTTCATGGTGCTGTTCGGCATGGGCGGCTGCTTCATTTCGATGGCATTTTGCTATTTTAGCGGCACGATTACCACACTGGAGAAACGCTTTAAAATACCCACAAAAACCTCTGGCATTATATCGGTGACAAATGACGTCAGCAGCATGCTAAGCTCTGCATTTTTGGCCTATTATATGGGCAGAAAACATCGACCTCGCTGGATAGGCATAGGTATATGGATAATAGCTTTGAACTCTACAAAGTGCAAACTAAACAAAGTTCCTTGCAGGTTTAGCCATGATGGCTGTCTTCTGTGTGATGAACGCCGCTCCGCATTTTATATACGGCGCTGGAGAGGAAGCTCTCAAATTGACACGGGAATACAATACAGGGTATTTAAATGACACCAAGCACGATCCCACACTCTGCCAGCAGAATAAACCCAGTTGTGTGGAGGAAACGAGCTCCTGGGGTCCCATAGTTTGGCTATTGGCTGCTCAGCTGGTTTGCGGCATTGGATGTGCATTGTTTTATACCCTGGGACTCACCTACATGGATGACAATTCAACCAGGTCCAGGTCTCCTACAATGATGAGTAAGTAGTCGGTGCTAGGGTTTTAATTGATAATACCATAAAATACATAATACTCTTTTGGGTGGACTACATTTATTTAAAAATTTATTTAATTTCCATTTAAAACAAAAATTAAAAAAATTTATTCTGGATAAAAAAAAAGTCCATTAATTGTTTTTAACTATTAAGTTTCCTCCAGAATTATTTGTTAGGCCAAAATTATCTATACAAAATTGACATATTTTAAAAGGTAGAATTTTTTAAAATATATCGTGAATTTATATCGATAAAAATCGTTATTCCAATGATAATGATATCCTACTTTCCTTTCATAGGCTGGTCGGCTTTCCTCCGCATGCTCGGTCCAGCCATGGGCTTCTCTCTGGCCTCCATCTGCCTACGCCTATATATAGTCCCCGATTTGGAGCCGCTGATCGACAATGAAGATCCCCGCTGGATGGGCGCCTGGTGGCTGGGCTGGCTGATGCTAACAGCCATATTATTAGTATCCGCCTTTACCATCTATGTGTATCCCAAGGAACTGCCAAGCAGCAGAAACAGAAGATTAAAATTGAAAAAAACTGACGCAGTCGAGACCACAACTGAACTCTCCCTGAAGGACATGATGATATCGATAAAGCGTTTGGCTACCAACAAAATACTGGTTTACAATACGGTGGGTTCCATTCTATTCATCTTCGGATATTCGCCCTATTGGGTGTTTACGCCCAAATACATTGAGATACAATATCGACAAACGGCAGCGATGGCATCTCTGGCCACGGGAACCTTTGCTCTGGGTTTCTCTGCGGCTGGGGTTCTGCTCTCCGGCTATGTTATCTCCAAGTTTAGGCCAAGTGCTCGGGCAATGTGCTCCTGGGGCTGGATCATAGATTTATGTACGGTGGCTGGCATCGTTTGCTATGTATTTATCGGTTGTGCGGATAGCGATAAGGCAACTTCCCTTATAGCTACCGGAAGCGACGGATGCAGTGGGTCTTGTCACTGTGACTATGTGCAGTATGCGCCGATCTGCACCTACGATAATGTCACCTATATATCCGCCTGTCATGCCGGTTGTACGAGCAAAGAGACCGATGAATTCGGACAAATGCGCTATACAGGCTGCAAATGCCTAGGAAATTCTACAGAGGTAAAAACGTAGCATTGGAATTTATGTTGAAAGCCATTTAATGGCATAATCCCTCTCTTCCATTAGCATCAATATGCCAGCGAAGGAACTTGTCCTGTTGACTGCGACAGTCAATTCCTCATCTTTATGGCTGTCATGTGTTTTCTGAAATTTATCGGTGCCGCAGGCAGAACCTCCAATCTTTTACTCCTATTCCGCTGTGTGCCCGCCGAGGACAAGACCTTTGCTGTAGGGGTAACCAGCGTTGTGGTGTCTGTCGTCAGTTTAATACCCAGTCCCATTATATTCGGCTGGATCTTGGATAGATATTGCCTCGTTTGGGGCAAAACCTGTGGCAGCAGCGGCAATTGTTGGTTATACGATACTGTACCTCTGAGGTAAGTTGACACTCGCTAAATCCAGAATTTCATTCACAATCTCTATATACTCTAGGTATATCATGAATATTATGGCGGCAAGTCTAATCTTCGCTGGCAGTTTCTTCAACATTGGCATGTGGTACCATGCCAAAGATGTGCAGATCTTTGACAGTGAAGCAGATGAAGCGGCTGTAGAAATGACTCCGACAGAGAAACCCAGTGAGATAGTAAAGAAATAAATAATACTATCTGAACGACCTTCACGCCACGCATCTTAAGCAAATAAACTTGGCAGATAAGGAAATACAGAAATTTTATTCATATAAAATCTGCAACGTTGTATGAATACGCAGAATATGACAATATTCAAGCAATTTACTAAAAATAAAATAGAAAAAAATTTGGAAAAATTTAATAGAACGTTTTTGTATAAAATACATTTTAAAAAAGGTTTTCCATAATAGTTTTATTGAAATTTGTAACATTTTTGCTTTGATATTCTGATAAACTTACTGACCCAGAGCTAATTTCATTTGCCTCATCATGCTACTCTCTGGCTTTATAGATAAGCTGACAATCTATACGGCTGCCAATAAAAGGCTAAAACTAATTGTTAGAAGCAATAACACCAAGTGCATTTGTGCAAATCATGCCGAGATCCAGCTTATTTAAATAAGCTTCTTAGTATCATTCAGCAATCAGTCGGCCTGCGATCCTTCATGAAGCTGCTTCGCCATGAACGACGAGAAAAAGCCGGATCAATGCGAGATAAAGCCATTTCTGTATGATGTGGTCAAAAGCCCAAAGGAAAAACCAGCCAAGGATATACAATGCGGTTTTTGGATATTCAAGGGGTCTTTTCTGCAGAGGTAGGTTGCAAAATATTCATGAAAAGTTGTGAATATCTTTTATATAATTTCCAATTTAGCCTGGCCACAGAAAAGATGTACGTGCTGATCTATGGCATTGGCGGATGTCTGCTATCCATGAGCCTGGCTTACTTTAGCGGTACAATAACTACGATGGAGAAACGCTATAAAATACCTACGAAAATGTCTGGCATTATACTGGTTGGAAATGATATAAGCATGATGATAACCTCCGTGCTAGCTGGATATTATATACACCGTGGACACAGACCACGCTGGATTGGATTTGGTAAATATTATGCACAAAATCTTACAAATTCTGTTACCAAAATCTTTTTATATTCTACAGGTTTCTTTACGGTTTTTATATTCTGCTTGCTGACCAGCTCACTGCATTTAATGTATGGACCTGGCGAAGAGGCCTTGAAACTTACAAGGGAGTACGGAGAGTACAAGAACTCCAGTCAGAGCTTCAACAACTCCATGGTGACCAACAAAAAACTCTGTCAGACTGAGGCAGGCAAGTGCGTGAAGGAAGCTGGTCTCTGGGTGCCACAGTTTGTGTTGTTTCTGGGCCAGTTTATATCTGGCATAGGCGTGGGCTTGTTCTGGAGTGTGGGTGTGGCCTACATGGACGATAACACCTCTAAAGCCAAGTCGCCAGCGCTGCTGAGTATGTTCTATTTATAGACATTATTCTCTAAATCAAATCAACAATCTCTTGCTGTTATCAGGTGCCACTGCATTTCTGCGTATGTTGGGTCCAGCCATGGGTTATTCGCTGGCTTCCATCTGCCTGGGCATGTATATAGATCCCCAGCTGGAACCCCTGATCAAGCCTGGCGATCCCAGATGGCTGGGTGCCTGGTGGCTTGGCTGGCTGGTGCTGGCTGCTGTTATCTTCGTTATAGCCTTTCTCATGTGTTTGTTCCCCACGGAGCTGCCCAGCTCGAAACGCAGACGCCTGAAACTTCAGCACGAGGATGTGGAGCTCAAGGATCTCTCTTTTAGCGACATGTTGCGCTCTGTCAAACGTCTGGCAAGCAACAAAATCTTCATGTACAACACCTTTGCGTCCAGCTTCTATCTGTTCGGTTATTTGGCCTATTGGATATACACGCCCAAGTATATAGAGACCCAGTACAGACAATCGGCAGCCACAGCTACTTTAGCCACAGGATCTGTAGCGCTGACATTCTCGGCCATTGGCGTGCTTCTCTCTGGCTACGTTGTGTCCAAGTTTAAGCCCCGGGCTAGAACCATGGCCGCCTGGAATGCCACGGTCGATTTCCTGACTGTGGCAGCTTGTCTGGGATACATTCTGATTGGTTGCAAGGGCAGCGATCAGCTGGGATCCATGGCTGTAACCGATAGCTGCAGTGCCGCCTGCCATTGCGAATATGTGCACTATGCGCCGATCTGCACGCCCCAGAATGTGACCTTTATCTCCGCCTGCCACGCAGGTTGCACGGGCAGGGGCAAGGACCCCATGGGGCACACTATTTACACGGGTTGCAGCTGCATAGCTGCGTCTAATCTAACAGCTGCTTCGCAGGTAACACTTGGCTTTAAATCTCATTCGAATCCAAAATTTAAGTCTTCTAATTGCAGCAACAATTCGCTAGAGATGGCGCTTGTCCTGTGGACTGCTCTCAGCAGTTTCTCACCTTTCTGGTGGTCATGTGCTTCCTCAAGCTCATTGGCGCTTCCAGTAAGTCCACCAGCGTGCTGATTACGCTGAGATGCATTCTACCTGAGGACAAGAGCTTGGCCATGGGCATGACGGGCTTGGCCGCCTCCCTGACAGCTTTGATACCAAGTCCCGTGTTCTTCGGCTGGCTGCTGGATAAATACTGTCTGGTGTGGGGCAAAACCTGCAGCAATAAGGGCAATTGCTGGCTCTACGACACGGAATCTCTAAGGTAGGCAATTGTGTATTGTTATTTGGATTGATTTTAATAACCTTTTCTATTTTAGATATGCGTTCAATTTGGTGTCTGCTGTATTCATTTTCATCGGCGGCATATTCAATATCGGCGTTTGGATCTATTCGAAAGAGCTGAAAATCTTTGACGATAAGCCAACTGATAAATTAGATGTTAAATTAGAAAATGACAAATCAAGCGAAGCAAATAAGGCAGCTTCTTAGAGGATATTAGTACCAACACTTTATCTAAGATTTAATTAAACTTTGCTAAGTCATCTAAATGTTTTGTTTACCCCCTGAATTTTGGTTTGTTTGAGTTTATCACCATTTGCTGTGATAAGAATATCCATTTAATCATTAAACAGCTGTTTCCTAGAGATAAAAGAGGGGTTCAACTAATCTCACGAGATGTCTGATCTTTTTTATAGTTGTAGCATAAAGCTAGATAGACAGTGATAAGAGCAGCATATACGCGTGAGTATTATAAACAATTAAATACCCAGCAGCAACTGAAAATGAGCGAGCCTGTGTGTAATAAATTGTTGCAATTGAATGCTCGATAAACCCATCAATCTCAACTCCTGGTGTAGCTAGAGACTTCAAATTTGATATGTAGATAGATAAATACTATATAGAAAAAACGTTTATTCCAAATTTTGGGTATCACGCCCTTTCCACCCACAAATCAATAGAATACCAACAGCTTGTACAATTTAAAATAATTCAATGCATTTACAGCCTTTATTATAAATAATATACGCTAAAAATTCTAATAAAAGCGCATATTTTATATAAAAGTTATTTAATATAATATATTAAGGAAGGAAGGTATTATATTCCCAGGTGCGTCCGACTGACCGACTTTTAATCATAAGCTTTTAAAACAGTAGCAATATTTATTAAGAAGCTGGCATGGGCTTGTCCCAATCTTTTGATATGAAATGGGTAACTTTTAAACAGTCATCTCGGCTTTTAGCTCTTATCGCATGCCAATAAAATGTTTAAAATGTTTCATCATTCAAGTTAACTCTTTATTGAAGTCTGGGGAGATATGCTTGATAAAAAGAGACTCTGCATTCAAATTGTAGTTAGTCTGCTTGGAAATTTGTTTGAAATAAGTTCACGATGAGCGCTGAAAAGCAAGTCGATCCACTAGAGATATCTCCGTTTCTGGACGAAGCCAAACCTAAACATAATGAAACTATTAAGGAGAAACCACACAAAGATATATCCTGTGGATTCTGGATATTTAAAAGCGCTTTTTTGCAAAGGTAAACTAAATGCTAGTATTTTATATATTCCTCTGACCAAGGATACAACTTTCTGCTGCCGCAGTTTCGCTACAGAAAAATGGTATGCCTTGATTTATGGCATTGGAGGTTGTATTTTAACCATGGTGCAGGCCTACTTTACTGGAACCATAACCACCTTGGAGAAACGTTATAAGATTCCAACTCAAATGTCGGGAGTTATCATAACTGCACATGATATTAGCATCATGATAACAGCGCTGGTAACGGGTTATTATGTACACAAAGTGCATAGACCTCGCTGGATTGGTTTCGGTAAGTTAAAAAAAATCTAAGTACTAAAGAATTTACTATTCTTCCGAGTTCTTTTCGTAGGATTTTTCACGGTTTTTCTTTTCTGCTTGTTGACTTGCTCACTGCATTTCATGTACGGTCCTGGCGAAGATGCCTTGAGATTAACACGGGAGTATGGAGAATATAGTAACTCCAGTCAAGATTTGCATAATGCGACAGATCATAAGCTGTGTCAGGCTGAAGAGTCCAGTTGTGTAAAGGAATCCGGTCTCTGGGTGCCACAATTTATTTTGTTCGCGGGGGAATTTATAAACGGCATTGGAATTTCGTTATTTTGGACTGTGGGTGTGGTCTATATGGATGATAATACATCTAAGTCTAAGTCGCCAGCTCTGCTCAGTAAGTAAAGGTTGATACGACGAAATTTTGGATCGGTTTCAATGATTTACTCTCGTAGGTGCCTCGGCCTTTCTGCGCATGCTGGGACCGGCTTTGGGATACTCCTTGGCCTCCATGTGTCTGCACTGGTATATAGAACCGCAGCTGGAGCCGTTGATAAAACAAGGAGACTCTAGATGGTTGGGCGCCTGGTGGCTTGGTTGGCTCATCTTGGCTGCCATAACATTTCTAATTGCTTTTCTAATAGCGCTGTTTCCCAGGGAGCTACCCAGCTCTAGGGCCAGACGATTGAAACTGGCAACGGACAACCAAACACCGAAACATAAGGAACTTTCTGTTCAGGATTTGTGGCAGTCGATCAAACGCTTGATCAAGAACAAGGTCTACATGTACAATACATTTGCCACAAATATCTACTTCTTTGGCTACATTGCGTTTTGGATATATACACCAAAGTATATAGAAACCCAATATCGTACCTCTGCCTCGATGGCCACAATGGCCACAGGAACCGTAGCGCTCGCATTCTCAGCCGTGGGAGTGCTGATGTCTGGTTTTGTACTGTCCAAATGGAAGCCAAGTGCCAGAACCATAGCTGCCTGGAATGTGATTGTGGATTTTACAACCGTTGTGGGCATTTTAAGCTACATTCTGTTGGGCTGTCAGGGAAGTGATGGATTGAGTTCGATGGTGACTTCGGATGTCAGCTGCAGTGCCGCCTGCCATTGCGAATATGTGCACTACGCTCCGATTTGTACGTCTGAGAATGTGACCTTCATCTCAGCCTGCCACGCAGGTTGCACGGGCAGAGGCAAAGATGCCATGGGACAGAGTATTTATACGGACTGCAGTTGCATAGCTTCAACGAATATGACAGCTCCTTCCGCTGTAAGTTTTAGCTCTAAATTAACTTAGCTTATCGATTTAGATCGGTTAAGAAATAGCGAAGATATGCAACAGGCAAAACAGAGTCGCTTATATTCGCCCGTAGCCTTCTGGGTTAATTTCAATAATTAAACAGCACTTTCTAATTTCTACTTACAGCTGCAAACTGCCACGGATGGCGCCTGTCCCATTGACTGTTCCCAGCAGTTTCTGGTATTCCTCGGCGTCATGTGTTTCATCAAACTCATTGGCGCCTTTAGTAAAACGAACACCATGCTCTTTGCCCTGAGATGCATTCCAGCTGAGGATAAGAGCTTAGCCATGGGACTGAGTACCATGATTGGATCTGTGACCGCCTATTTACCAAGTCCCATATTCTTCGGCTGGCTCATGGATCAATACTGCCTGGTATGGGGCAAAACGTGCAGCAATAAAGGCAACTGTTGGCTCTATGATACGGCATCGTTGAGGTACATATAAAAATTTATTAGATCTTTAATAAATAGATTTAAAACTTGTATATTCTTACAGATTTGCCTTTAATTTTGCATCAGCCTCCTTAATATTTGTGGCTGCTCTGCTTAACATCGGCACTTGGTATTATGCTAAAGATTTGCAAATCTTTGATACTGACAAAAGTGAAACTAAAACATCGGAAAAGAAACTGGACAACATTCAGCTTGATGAGACTAAAGCACAGTGAATTAAAAACTCTACTAATTATTCAAAATTTATAAAATAAATTTGCGACATTGCCAATCCAGTTGTTTTTCTCTTGGATGATCTAGACCTTATGAGATGTAGATCTCGCCGAGATTGTCTTTTATCTTATCCGGGCATAAATGTATAGAATAAAGCACATTAAAGTGAAAGCTCAGCGAGCTTTTGGCCTCTGCTTATGAAATAATATTGATGAAATACGTTTACAGCCTCCATCTCAAGAATTTTTCCTCTTAGATTTACGTACATCTCGTCAAGATAGTGGCTTATCTTATTTGGAATATGGACACAGACTTCTGGTTTATGGCGATGTGTACAGATAATAAATATATCCGTGTAAGCTTTGCATTATATACGAGAGGCACGAGAGGCCGTTTATTGATGTTAATTGCTGAGATAATTTTGGGCTATAATTGTAACTAAAAAGCAGGCACAGCCCAGTGCAGTTCAGTTAATTATTGGCTTGCCACAAGTCGAGCATGAGCGCGGAAGTAGTTCAAGACAAATGCGAGAAATCGCCATTTCTTGGCGAAAAGTTGCAGATGCCAAACACGGAAAAGGATCGTGAAAAATTCGAATATAATGATAAAGATAAGGACAAGGATATTAGCTGTGGATATTGGATATTCAAAGGACCTCTTATGCAAAAGTAAATATGCTTATTTTTGGATGGGCAGATTTCTACAAATATATTTTTGCCCAGATGTGCTAGTGAAACAATGTATGTGGCGGTATTTGGCATCGCCGGATGTTTTATGGCCATGTGCTTTGCCTACTTTAACGGGACAATTACGTCGCTGGAGAAACGTTATAAAATTCCCACTAGAACATCGGGTATTTTATCGGTGGGCAATGATATAAGCACAATGTTTGCATCAGCCGTGACGGGCTATTATCTGCGAAAAGTGCATCGGCCTAGATGGATGGGTTTAGGTTAGTATCTCTAGTATTATTCCTATATGGCACACAGATAAGTTTAATCCTTTTAATTAGGTCTTTTTACTGTTGTCATATTTTGTTTAATGACCTGCTCGCTGCACTTCCTCTATGGCCCGGGAGACGATGCATTGAAATTAACCCTCGAATATGGAGATTTCAAAAACTCTTCCGAGCATTTACCCACTATGGTAACGAATCAAAAACTTTGTAAGAATGAAACAGCGGGATGTATACAGGATGAAGGTCATATGGCGCCACAAATCATTCTATTTGCGGCTCAACTAATGCTGGGTATTGGACAAGCTCTGTTCCTGGTTGTGGGCATTGCCTATATGGATGATAACATCTCCAAGGATAAGGCACCAGCCATGCTGAGTAAGTATATCGAGTTAGGATATAAATAGCTGTATACCATTAGCAGATCCAGAGTAATTTATATTCCCTAACCAATATTAAGAAGCGTAATACTGAACTTGAAAGACTGTTATTGGAAAGATATACTCTTAATCGTTCTACTTATCTTCTCTAAGAAGCGCAAAATAAATAAAAGTAAGAAGAAGCACTACTGTACATAATATTACATATATCTCACCTTTTTAGCCTTCTCCACTTGCCTACGAATGCTGGGCCCCGCAGCGGGATATTCCCTGGCTTCCATGTGCCTCAGGTGGTACGTTGAACCGGATCTGACGCCTGTTATCAAACGGGAGGATCCCAGATGGTTGGGTGCCTGGTGGCTTGGCTGGATAATACTGGCTTTCACAACATTATTGAGCGTATTTTTCGTAGCGTTGTTCCCCAAGGAGCTGCCCAGCGCCAAGGTCAGGCGCTTAAAACAGGAACTAATAAGCATCAAAAATGGAGAGACTGTAAAACCAGATGAAATCTCGTCAGTGGCCGATATGTGGGAATCGGTTAAAAGATTGGCACGCAACAAAGTCTTTGTGTCGAATACTTTCGCTTCTGTTTTTTACTTTTTCGGCTATTCGGTTTACTGGATATTCACGCCCAAGTACATTGAGACGCAGTACAGGCAATCCGCCTCGATAGCCACCATGGCCACGGGCTCCGTGGCGCTGTTCTTTTCCGCCGTGGGCGTGGTGCTCTCCGGCTACATTGTGTCCAAGTATAAGCCGAGCGGCAGAGCCATGGCCACCTGGAATACCATTGTGGATTTCATGACTGTAGCTGGAATACTCTGCTACGTGGCCATTGGCTGCAAGGCCGCGGATCAATTGGGCTCGATGGTGGCCGTTAGCGATGGCTGCAGCGCCTCCTGCCATTGTGAGTATGTGACCTATGCGCCGATCTGCACGCCGGATAATGTCACCTATATCTCTGCCTGCCATGCGGGCTGCACGGGCAGCAGCCAGGATGCAAAGGGACGCACTATTTATACAGATTGCAGCTGCCTAGCGCCGTCCAATTTAACCGATTCGCCAGCTGTAAGTTTTAGCTTTGTATGATTATGAATATATAGCTTTAATTTTCTTCCCTTTTTTCCCGCAGCATCAGTCAGCTATGGATGGCGCGTGTCCCGTTGACTGTTATAATCAGTTTCTCATCTTTCTGGGCGTCATGTGCTTCCTGAAGCTCGTGGGCGCTTCGAGCAAATCGACCAACTTTCTGATATCTCTGCGCTGCATGCCGCCGGAGCTGAAGAGTTTTGGCCTGGGCCTGGGCTGCATGATCGCCTCGTTGCTGGCCTTTATACCCAGTCCAATCTTCTTTGGCTGGCTGATAGACAAGTACTGCTTGGTGTGGGGCAAAACCTGCAGCAATCAGGGCAACTGCTGGCTCTACGATACCGAACCATTAAGGTAAATAAATCAATAATAATAAATTACAATATTCTCTATTAATTTTCATCGTTTTAGGTATGCGCTCAACCTGACGGCGGCGGTGTTTTTATGTTTGGCAGGCTGCTGCAACATTATGGTTTGGTATTATTCCAAAGATCTGCAGATATTCGACGAAATTCCGACTGAGCCGCATTTGAAGAAGCAAAGCCTGGGCGAGATTACTTTCAAGGAAATGGGCAGCACATTGCATTTAAATGAAAAGTCCGATATGCATTAAGTTAGCTCAATAAAACTGCCACAATTCCAATCACATTAGCAGCGGCAGCCAATCATCTGGCGGCGTTACCTCCAACGCGGGCTTCTCGTAGCTCTCTTCCATTTCAGCTCCGTCGCAGACACACCAGAGCGTATCGAAGAGCATCAGCTGCAGCAGACCTGCACCTGCCGCACACTCCTCCACGGTGATCGGAGGCAAATCGTTCTGCACCTGGGCGCTGTAGGCCTGCAGACACTCATTGTTCATGCAGGACAAGCTGATGGGCTGATTGCGATGCTCCTCGATCTGCCACATGGCCAGCAACACCTTGGGCAGTGCTGTTGCATACTCCTTGAGCACGCCAGCGGCCTCAACGTTTTGTGTGTAGTTCTTATCAAAGCCCAGCAGCTGCTGCTGATAACTGCTCTTCTCGTACTGCTCCTGCTCCAGCTGTTGCAGACAACGCGATGACTTCGAGCAGAACATGCTCTGAAAGCACTTCTGCAAGTGGCACGTATCGAAGAGCACTTGTGGCAATCTCTGGCCGCTGACCAAGGCTGCCTCGCTTAAAGCTTTGCTCGTAATCTCGTTCTTCTCGGCTATGATGGCCACGTAATTCTCCAGTCCATTGCTCTCGATTTCCAGCAATATGTTCATTAACACTCTGCCGATATACTCGCCCGTGATGAGCTGCAACAAAGAGAGCTGCTTACTTGCAGAGCACTAAATAGTCTGTTGGCTTACGGGTGTTTTAAGGGAATCCCCTGAGCCAGCTGTCGTGCGCGCCTTCACCAAGCTTCTGGCATAGCAGAGGCTTTGCTGTTCTCCGTTCGTGCGGCAGACAAACACCACAAAGATCTGCCAGAATAAACCAAAAACATATATTATTTATAAGCAGAATTTTTTTTATAAATTTACCAGCCTTACCTTGTGTATATAGGGCTTTTGCCGCACCCAAAACTCGCTCATGTTGAGCGTATAGCTCTTGGAGCGATCTATTTTATGCAAAACGCTGGGATTATAATACTCCAGGCCATCGCCGCTGTGTGTTTTGCAAATACGCCGCAGCCTCAGCTGCACCTTGCCGGAAAACTCCTCGTACTCGTTGTCGTTCATGCACGCAATCTCCGCAAAGTCATCCGGCTGCACACAAGCCGTAAATTTCATAATTGGCGGTCTTCCTGGGCGGACAAATCCCTGCGCCTGAGCCTCCGCCTCATCGTGTCTGGCGGTGAGAATACGCTCGTGTAGCTCCTGCCTGGTGCCCACAGTGCTCAGCTCGTGGCTGTAGAGCTCACGTATCAAATCCCGTAAGTTGAAATCGGAGAGCGGCAATTCCATGATACGAATTTAAACGGAATCCGGCAAATGCCGCTCAGCTTCTGTAGCAGCAATAACAAAGCAAAACAGCTGTTAAGCAACAGCTGTTATGTTAAATAACAGCACAACACAACAGTGCTGTTCTTGTAATCGAATTTATCGATATTGACAAAACAAATGTTAGGCAACAGCTGTTCTGCATAACAGTGCTGCTAATTGGCGGCAAATTCTAATCGATAACTTAATATTTAAAAAATTATATGCTGTGATTTCTATGTCGATTGTTAAATATACTTTCTAGCACATTTTATTTGCAATTGTAAGATGTAACACAGAGTTCAAAATTTCAATGCCTGACAAGTACGATAGCTGTGCAAAAAGGCGCGCCAGTGCGCCAAAGAAATGCCTCAATTGCTTTGAACCCGAGGGCAAACCGTGTAATGAGCAACTTGTGAGAGTTTCGCTCCACAACGAAGATGAGAAAGAAAACTTTCTTAAAATTCCGCCAATACAGAGCTTGGAGGAGCGCAACACGCCGATACGCACCGTAGTTGATATTAAGGCACTTTGTAGCAAGTGTTCCGCTTCTGCCTCATCTCCGGAAACTCTTAAAGACTGCAACATATCCGCTGCTGAGAATGCTGGGCATAAATGCAATCTCTGCGCCACAGAGTGCAAACCTCTCGAGACCCGCCTTCACTTGGAGGAGGTATTTAAATAATATTCATACATAATTTACAATCATTTCAATGAACTTTCACAAATAGTGGACGAAACGTCCTCGGCAAAAACCCCCGTATAAACATTGTGTTTCGATAAACAATGAATTATTTGGCCGAGTATATCCTATGAAATTCCGCATACGAAGACTGGCGAAATCATGTGTCGACTGTAAAAAAGACCTATTATTCCGGGAAACAATTACGGACAATACCAATGTGATAGTTCTGGAAAACTGCTGCGATGTCAGGGTATATACCGCTAAATACATTGACAATTGGCATCGTGTGCCCTTACTAGCAGTGATGGGTCGTGATAAGATGAAAAGGATGACACTGAATGAAGTCTGTGAACTGGAAAGCAAGAAGGTAGAGCTCAAGAAGGTGCCATTCAATGACGATATAATATACAAAGAAGTTGCACCAGCACGCAAGTCAAAGCGTAAAAGCCGAAATAGCCGCAAGAGCCGTAACAGCCGCAAGAGTCGCAAGAGCAGCAAGAAATCCATTTGACAAGTAAACAAATATATTTTATCTCGTTATTTTATATATTTAACAGAAAAAAACAAACATTTGTGCAATTTATTTGGGGAGATTTTCAAGTATTAAATACAGGGTGTAATAATTTGAACTCAGATTATGCGCGCCTAACAAAAACCATAGTGTTAACAACGCCAAGTGTAGATAAACGCAAGGGAGTTGTAATCGAGTTATCGATAGCTACAGATTTTAAAGTGTTTGGCCGCGCTGATTTGTTTGTCGTTTGATTTATATTTTATTTAGTTCTTATGTTCCAGTCGTATGTGTAACACATTACACTACACTCTTCAAAATTCCCATAGTCAAATGCAATAGCCGCATATCCTAACCATAAGCCCTTGCCACAATGACTGAACCGTATAATAGTTGCTGCAAATGGAAAGCCATATTAGCCAAGGATGTGCCCAGAAAATGTAGGCCCAATTGCCTGGAACCCTTGGCTGGAACATGTCCAGATCATAAGATTGTTCCGGTGGTACCGCCGGAAGAGCTTACTGTAACCTTTAAGCAGAAACTTGAAGAGCCCGAAAAACCAGATGATAAAACACCCATACGCAAAATTGTGGATGTCAAAGCCATCTGTGCCAATTGTAATAATGTTGATTGTATTTTTCGCAATTGGGACTGTTCATTATCTGCTGCTGAAAAGGCAACGCATAACAAAAATCTATGCTCCACAGAATGCAGACCGCTCAGCACTTTGTTGCATTTGCAAGAGGTATTTTAAGTAGATTTTACGTCTAAATAAATTTTATATATATCTATATTACTAGTTGTCGAAGTACACACGACAAAAGCCAGCGTATAAACACAACGTTCTGATCAACAATGAGCTGTTTGGCCGCGTTTATCCTGTCAAGTTTCGTATTAGCAGAATGAAAAGAAACTGCACCGATTGTCAGCGGGATTTGTATTATCGCGATCCAATAACCGACGTGAACAACGTAGTTGTGCTGCAAAACTGCTGCGATGTCAAGGTATATAGCGAACGCTACATCGACAACTGGCATCGGGTGCCCATACTCTCAGTTATCGGCCAGAAGGACGATTTCAAAAGGAAAACCATCAACGAGGTCTGTAAGCTGGAACCCAAAAAGCCACCGCCTCCGCAGCCAGTTGAGATTGATCCTAAGCCAGTTGAAGCTCCTCCGCCTAAGAAAAAGGAGAAGGGCAAGGGCAAGGGTAAGAAGGGTAAGAAGTAGACATGCATTTGACGAAAGAAAACATGAATAAATTGCGTCGGTTTATGATTTGTTGAATGTTGCATTTAATTAATTTAAATTCAGTCGCATAAGCATACTTAGCGTTATCCTAACAACTAAAATGTATATAATTCAGCGCTGCCATAGAAGTTGAGGGAACTTAACTCGATAGGGAAGAGTATACGGGGGGGATTACTATTACAAATACTTGGATATTGTTATGAGTTTCAGCTTAACATTCAGCTACAATACTTGTTTAGTACTTAAGATCTAACTGTTCCTGCGATGCGTTCACAATTTAGTTTAAACGTCTGAATGCATGAAGAAGTTTATCAAGTTTGAAGTTTTTTGGAAAAACTACGGAAACGGAGGGGGGCAGGTCGTAATCCCCATGGACCATTTAACTCTATTGTTCGGCGCAAGGCGTTGTATTGCAGTTGAATCGATTTTTGCGTGATTCGAAGTTCACAACTATAGCTAATAATTTATAATTCTAGTAATCGTAAGAATAGTTATTGATAAATTAGATAAACTATGTTATATCTTAGTTTAAAAATTAGCTATAAATTGTTACGCCTACAACTAGCGATTATACAATATATATATATAATTATAATATAAGCGGCTATTCGCTACGTTGAATACAAAATGAACAAAACATGCTTGTGCTAAATCATTAAAGAGGGGAAGCGGGCAAGAGGGGAAGAGCCAGCCCATGCACTAGGCATTATGCGTTTCCGTCCAGTGGAAAGAAGTCTTTGAGTAGTGTGGTTCGTCGCTTTTCCGCAATGTCCATTTGATTCTCGAGATCACCGAGATCCGTTGTCTCGGCTCGTTCAATTTTCCACGAAAGATTCTCAATTTCAGCCTCCAACTGGGCCTGCAATGAAAGCAAAGTCGTCAGTTTGGAACAGTTTTGGGAACAGTTGAGGCTTAAGTGGAACTCACCTGCTGGTACTCAAAGAGATTCTTGCGGGAACCACCCTCCATGTAGTAGGCGTAGGGATAGGTGTACTGCAGGGTGTAGCGGCACTTGGCGAGCAGCGCTGCTGCGTTGAAGAGATACTGCCAGTCGATCCAGGTGCCGCTGCCGTTCATCACCTTGGTGTTGATGCGCTGCCGCACCCGATCGATCGTCTGCTGCTCCAGCTTGAGCGACTTGGAATGGTTCTCCCAGCGCTCGTAGTAGTGCAGATACTTCTTGAGGGCCTCGCGCGCCTGCACGTGCACCGATTCGTTGGCAATGTTGGGATTGTCCTTGTAGCGGGAGCACTCGTAATACTCGGAGCCGTGCGTCTTCCAATCGCCCAGGCACATCCAGCAGAAGTCGTGCTTGCAGTTGAAGCACTGCATGTGGTTGCAGCCGCCGTTCTTCTCGATGCAGATGTGACACTTGGGGCAGTCTTTGGTGTGTGCACTGATGTAGTTGGCGGTCTCGCTGTCGTCCGCGCACTTTGTCAGCCACTTCTTGATGATCTGGCAGTCCGTCGGCGCATGGTAGTCCATGCCGCACTTGAAGCAGAAGCCCGTGTGGCACATCTTGCAGATGGCACGCTTCGCACAGATCTCCGACGACTGCACAATGATCTGGCAATTGGGACCCGGGCAGAATCGCAGCTCCGGATGCGATTTAACGTAGTCCTTGAACGCAAACTGCTGGTACTTGTCCCGCATCACCGGACGCGTGACCAGCGTCAGCACCAAATCCTCCGGCACCCGCACGTTGCACTGCTGCGCCATGCAGCCGATCTGTATGGAGATGCCCTGAAAGATCTGCGTCTCAAAGTAAATGGTCCAGCAGTCCTTGCAGAACGAATGCCCGCAGGCCAGACTATAGAACCTGTCGCTGGGCTGCGAGCTGGCGCACACAGGGCACATCCTGCGCAGCATTTGCAGCTGCAGCTGCCCACTGGAGCCGCTCGATGAGGGAGACGCAGATGCAGATGGAGTGGGAGTTGGAGATGTCGTTGTTGCCGTTCGATAGCCACCGCTGCCTATTCTCAGCAGATTCGCAGCTGCCGCCGCCGCCGCACTTGTGGAGGCAGCATCCGCCACGGTCGAGGGGGGTTTGATGCGTGCGGTCACCAGCAGCGCATTCGCATCCTGGCGATACTTCTCCACCACCACGCTGTTGTTCCACTGGTGCTCCAGCAGCAGCACCTTGGCCAACGAGGGCGTTATCTGCAGTATGGTGTTCAGCTTCTCCACCAGCTCGTTCAGCAGCTTCTCGATGTCCTCCACCGTCAGGCAGTCGTACTCAAAGTACTCGGGGTCAGCGCGCTTCGGATCGAGTCTCTCCACATCGCAGTCTTCGCCTGCAAGTGCAAGGAATAGCTGCGATTAGCTGCAGTCAATATAGGCGTAATTGGTTTGATTTGATCTACCTGCCTCAAGCGGTTTACAGAAACAGAAATGAACAACCAATACAAACAAAAGAGAAGCAAACAAAAAGGCACCAAGGCACCATCAAACCCAGGGCTACAGCCCAACCAAAATTGTAGGAGATCCGAAGTAATGCTTAGCACCTAATAATATTATATATTATAAATAATAACTGTTTTTAGTTCGAAAATGTTGGATTTAGTCTATAAAACTTATGGTTCGGATTGCGTTTCGTTACATTTGATTAAACTAAAATAAAAATTTAGATATTTTTTGTGAATTTTGGGGTAGTTTTTTTAATAGAAAATATTAAGTTTTCGCTGACAGATCAAGAGTACTAACGCTTCTTCTAACCAATAATAATAAAAATCTATTTTAACGTTAAATATAAATACTATACTCTTATACATTTAATATTATATTATATATATTATATGATAAGATATGAATTAGAAGTTTGGTTTAAACCGGTAAAGTAACTTTGGGAATTGCGGTTCGCTTCGGTTTGGTTTGTCTAGGTTCAAAGGGAGTTTGCAGCCCTGTGGAAAACCTAGTGCAATAGAAACAATATCGCCTGCCTGCCTGATGGATGGATGGATGGATGGATGGTTCGAATTGAATTGATTGCCATTTTACGACTTGAAGGCCAAGTATTACGTCGTCGGCTTACAAATGAGATTTAGCCATGTCGTCACTGCCAGCTCGAGACGTGAGCAAGCGTAACTAAAGAGAAACCGCAGAGGAAGCGGGGAGAGGGAGAAGACGAGGGAGGGAGGGACGGAGGGAGAATGGCAGAGAGGGTGCGATTGCTGGCAGGTCAAAAGCAAAAGAAAAATGCACTTAGGCACACAACCTGGCTCAGAGAGCGAGAGAGAGAGAGGTAGCTAGGGAGGGAGGGGAGAGGGAGAGGGGCGCAGGTAAGACGCGCGAGTACAAAGAAGAGCTGGCCATAACAGAAACAGTAATAATAGTAACAACAACAACCACAACAAACAAATAGCAGCCATGGCCCCGCATGCTTGGACGCTTTTTAGACTCGATGTACGTCCATTTCAAGTTCAATTTCAATTTCATAATTTAAGCCTCATGGTCAAAAGCAGAAACGGAACGATATTAAAATTACACACACATACACACAATTGTATATATGTGTAGGTAAGACTCTGAATAGTAAGGCAGAGAGAGAGAGAGAGAGCCGCAAGCAGGAGCTGCAAAGCTGAAGGAGGGTGGAAGAAGGGAGAGGGGGTGGCAGACCAAATAAACGCAAAAGGCGAATGTCAAGAGCCAAACTACGTGCATGCGAGGTTAAATGCTAGGCCGTGTGCATGTGTGTGTGTGTGTGTGTGTGTGTGTAAGCGACACAAAAGGTGAATAACCAAAGAGCATGCAAACTTCACACAGACAGACACAGAAACAAACACAGATACAAATGCAGATACAAATGCAGATACAAATGCAGATACAAATACAGATAACAACGAGCCTTTGCCAATAAGAAATCGCTGCATGTGTGTGTGTGTTTGTGCATGTGTGTTAAAGTTTAATCGATTGCGTAGTGTAATCGATAAACTGCAGAACGCGTCCTTGTGCACGCCTTATCAGTGCTGGCAGAATTTTGTATTAAGTTAATTAAGCTAGATTTTAAATTAGATTTATAATAAAGTTGTTTAGGAAATTTATAATTATTTGTAATATTCAATGTCGTTTATATTAATTTTTAAATAATCTTTAATTTAAGTTTATAATAAATTTATATTTATATTGATATTTACTTTTATATTGATATTTTCGTAATTTATATTCAATATTATTCTGCAATAATAACCCCAAAAGATGCCTAGAAATAAGCCTAGAAATATGGCTTTAAATTTGTTCTTTGATGTATTGGCTATTTCATTTCTCAAGTGCCAGATCTGGCCATAAACAAGCTAAAGCGACAACACTGCGCTGCGCTTACCTGTGTTGTAGTAATCATAATCGTCGTCAAACTCGCCATCGTTGTCCGATTCCATCTCCATCTCGATGTCCGAGTCCATGGCAACTCTGGCAGCAGGCGCAACTCTGGACAATGCAGCCTTGTGCGTATGTGTGTGCGTGTATGCGTGTGTATATATATATGTATGTATGTATGTATGTATGTCGTTCGCTTGGCTGCGGTTGCCAAAGCCCCGCAACCCGTGCACTTGCCTTGCCCGCTCCGCCCTCTCTGGCCCTGCCTCGCCCCCTCTGGTTGACGACTGAAGGGCGAGCAAAGCAAAAACGTAAAAATACTTCTTTGCAAGGCTAAAGACGGTCACAAGGGGGTTGAGGGGTTGCTTCTGCTTCTTGTTGTTGTTGCTATATTTGTAACAGTTGTTGTTGTTGTTGTTGCTGGTGGTGGAAGATTTTGTTGCTGTTGTTGTTGCGTTGCAATTCTGGTTATGTTACGTGCCCCTTTACGTTGTACGTTCAGCTTGGCGGGGGGTGGCAAAGTCAGCAGTATATATATACATATATATGTATATATTTGTATATCCCGGAACACTTTATTTTTGTTTCACATATACAGACACACAACACACACACACACAAAGCTCTTGCAGCATGCAATGTTGCACGTTGGATTTGTATAAAAATAGCCTGTGTGTGGCAATCAGTTTATTGGCCTTTATGCCTATTTTGCAGCTCGTTCAGAATTCTGTAAATTTATTTTTATTTTCATTTGATTTTTCTTTGTCTTTTGACTTTTCGCAGCGCCTGCTTTACTCGCACGCTCTCTCGCTCGCACTGGCGCACTGACTTGCTGGTGCCCCCTCTCGCTCGCACTGGCGCACTGACTCGCTGTCGCTCCTTCTCGCTCTCTCTAGCACCCCGTTCACACCCACACTCGCGACACACACACACTCACACGCACGCAGTGCCCGAGACACGAAGCACAACAATTGCAGCGCACGTCAGTTGCAAATTGCGCAGTTTGTTTTATTTGTTATTGCACTTTTACATCTATTATTATATTATTTTAATATATTATTTACAGCAGTGCGCGCAGATCCAGCGACACAGAGCTGGGCATGCGAGCAGTGTGACCGTAACTTCTAAAGCAGTTAATCGCGCACCAGGGCTGACAAATATCGACAAGGGTTTTGCGTTTACCAAGGGCCACAAAATTTGATAATTTTTTGTTTAATTTTGATCCTAAACGAAAATTATGGATAATAACCAAACACGGATGAATTTAATAATAATTTTAGATTTTAGAGCCAAAAATCGTGTTTTTAAGTACTTTTTATCACCTGAATCCCATGTTTTTGAACTGCACCAACAGAAAAATATAAATAAATTTGAAATTAAACATCGGCTATCGATATGTTCCAACTGTATCACGCACGGCTGTTGGTGGCGGTCGTTCGATATGCTGATAGGCGATATCATCGCTCTCTATTGCGTTTTACGTTTTCCCGCCCTGGCTCACAAAGACCGGCAAAATTGCGTTGTTCATGAGCATTGTGAAATAATTTAAAATTAAAAAAGCGCAAAATGTCTACGATCGAGAAACTTTCCATACAAGGTGTGCGCAGTTTTGGTTCCAATGCCGAGGACGTGCAGGTAACTACTGTCATTGTGTGGCATAAGTGGCATTAGTGGGTTTCCCCGTTTGCTTAAATTATTTTGGTTTTCCTAGAGCATTTCCTTCGCTTCGCCCATAACTTTGATTCTGGGCCAAAACGGATGTGGCAAGACGACCATAATCGAGTGCCTGAAGTACGCGCTCACCGGCGAGTGTCCGCCGGGCAGCGACAGCGGCCGGAGCTTTGTGCACGATCCCAAGATCTGCGGACGCAACGAGTCGCTGGCCCAGGTGAAGCTGCAGGTGCGGGACAGGCGGGACGCCAGGCTCTCCATCTGCCGGAGCATGAAGCTGTCCGTTATCAAGGACAAGCTCACCTTCAAGACGCTCGACTCGACGCTGAACTACCTCGGCGGCAGCGACGGCCGTGGCAAGCAGCAGGATTCGCAGAGCGGCCGTGGAGCGGACACGGATACGGCCGTCAGCAATTTTATGGGCGTATCCAAAGCCATCATCAACAGCGTGTTGTTTTGCCATCAGGAGGACGCCAGCTGGCCGCTGGACGAGGCCAAGAAGCTCAAGGATAAGTTCGATGAGATCTTCGGCATCAAGGAGTACAACACGGCGCTGGATAAGATCATCAAGCTGCGTAAAACGACCATGGAAGAGCTGAAAGTAATGGGTAATTATAAGCCAGTAAGGGCGCAGCAGATCAGTCGGACGTTGCCGACTAAATTGCCAAGGATTTCTACTAATTTCTATTTCTATTTGCAGAGGCCAACATGAAGCTGTTTGCGCATCTGAAGAAGGAAATGGACGACAAGACACTGAGCCTGAAGCAGGGGGAGCAGAAGAGTGAGGAAATCCAGGCGAAGTGCAAAGTGTGCGATGAGCTTATCGTGCCCATCGATGCGCGCCTGCTGGAGATACGCAACATTGAGCTGGAGGTCAGCAAATATCATGCGCAAAAAGTAGAAATGGATACCAAGTAGGGCTGTTAAGCTTTTCTTATTAAAAATATCATTAATTTATATTATTTATTGCGTTTACAGGCACAAGAACTGCCTGGAACAAATTGAGAAGCTGTCCAAGAATATAAAGCAACCGTTCGAGGGCAGCATTGCGGACTTGAAGATCGAAATGCACAAGTTCAACGAGCGCAAGTCTGAAGTGCGAAATCAACGCACGGAAATGGAGGAGCAGCTGGCGGAAATGCGCAAATCCAATACGGAAATGAAGTGCATTATGGGCATGCAGGACAAGAAACTCTGCATGGTCCAACAGGAGCGCAAGAGCGAAGAGCAGTGTCAGCAGCAGCTGCTCAAAGCCATAACTGAACTCTGCAGCAAGTTGGATATTAGCGTAAGCGACAATCTCTTGGAGCTGCCGGCTGCGAGCTTAGCTCAGCTGCTCAGCAACATTGATGCGTCGCTGCTGGGCAAGCAGCGTGAGATTAAGGAGCTCGGCACTGACTACGACAAGGCGGATCAGCTGCGGCAGGCGCAGATCGATGAGCTGCGCATGGAAATGACCAAGACGGAGCAGACAATCAGCACGCAGGAGCAGCAGAAGCTGGTGAATGCGCGCGAGAGCGAAACACTTGAGCAGAAGATCAAGGAGATTGAGATATCGCTGCATCAGCTGAAGGTGCTGGAGAAGAAAATCGCGGAGAGCGATGAGAAGTACGAGGAGAGCAATCGCAAGTTCAAACCGGAGGCCTGTCGTCAGCTCATCGCCGATAAGAAAGCCAGCATTGAGGAGAAGCAGGCGCGCTTCAAGCAGCTGGACGAGCAGCTGACGTTTCTCAGCTCCATCGCCAAGCTGATGGCCGAGATAAACCTGAAAGAGAAGGAGCTGGAGAAGAAGCAGCAAGAGGTGCATCGTGTCAAGAGCAAGCACAGCGATAACTTGGCCAAATTCTCTAAGGATCCTATTACCAACAACTATCGTCGCAGCATGCAAACTGCCTATGACAAGCTGCGTCGCGAGGTTCAAGAGCTGCAGGAGCAGGCGAATGCACAGAAGCTCCAAGAGCAATCGCATGAGATTCAGCGCAAGAATCTAATTGCCGAAATCGCGCGATTGGAGCAGCAACTGCAAGAGCACGAGGAGCGCATCTTCCAAAAGTGCCACGGCACGGACTACGAAGAACTGGTGCTGCGCAGCAAAACTGCCATAGCCAAGCTGCAGCTGGAGCACGGAGCGCTCAAGTCAGCTGAGGCCATGTACAAGAAGTAGGTGCACAGTCTGCTCGCATTTAGCTTTAACTAAACTCAAAACTTATTCTCAGGTATATACAAAAGATCACAGAGGAGCCCAGCTGTCCGCTCTGTCATCACAACATGTCCAGCGATCAGGTGCGTAAGATAATCTGTTGCTATGCTCTACTATATAGTAAGCTTCTCTGCAATTCTAGGCTACTGATTTGACTGCCGAGCTGTCCGACGAAATACACAGTCTGCCGGATAACATCAACCGCACGGAAAAGTCGCTAAAGGCCGAACAATTGAAATACGAGAACCTCTTGCAGCTGAAGTCTGCCATTGATAAGGTCAAGGAGCTCAAGGAGACGCTGCCGCAAAAGAAGCAGGAACTGCGCAAAATGGAGCAGCTGCTAAGCGATACGGTGGCTGAGTATGAGACGCTGATGGCGCTGCTCGGGGAGCCCACAACGAATATGGATCTGGCCAATGCCATGCTAAGCGATATGACATTACTGGATGAAGCGCTGAAAGAAGCTAATCGTCTGAACAAAGACCTAGAGCAGCTTAAAGTAATTTTTATTATTATTATAATTGTCTGAAAAGTTTAAATAATCATGTCTAATTAGCTCAAGTTGCCAGCGGACTATGATGCCAGCGTCAGCACCGAGAACTTGCAGACAGAGAAAACGCAGGTCTCCAAAGAGCTGGAGCAGGAGATGAAAGAGCTGGAGAAAAACAGGCAAGATCTGGAGCAACAAACAGAAGCCTTGAATCGTCTGCGTGAAATTAGAAACAGGTAAGGGGTCTCCAAAAACTAGCTCCTTGAGTAAACGCTCATTGAATGCTGTTTTCAGCTTGAAGGACGAACGCATCAAGCTGCAGGAAGGCGTGCAAAGTTTGCCGCAGCTGAAGGAGCGCGTGGAGGAGCTCACACGCCTGCTCATTGTGATAAGCACGGAAATCAGCGAGCTGAGCTGCAAAATACAGCCGCTGAAGAAGAAACTGAAGCAGGCCGTGGATGAAAAGGCGCGTTTGAAGGAACACGAACGTCTGAAGCTAGCAGAGTTGAACAAACAATTTAACAACTACAAAAGTAACGAAAAAGATATACAAAGGTAAAAATCAAATAAAACTATGCTATCTATAATTTATCTAAAACGCATTCTTAATCCTAGACTGCACAATGAGCAGCAGGAGTACGCCGAAAAGGATCTAACAAATGTCATCAAAAAGCTCGAGGCGGACATAAAGAAAACCAAAGCAGAGCTTGGCAAATTGGTAAATAAAGCTAAACCTTCGATATATCTATTCATTATCTAATATACATTCTAATTTAGGAAACGAACATACATAATGCCAGCGAGAAACTGGAATCCATTAAGACAGAGTGCCTCAATCAGCAGACGCTAGAGCGTGATCTGAAGGATAATCACGAGCTGAAGCAGCTGCAACAAAAGCAGAGCGAACTGAGCGAGATTTGTGCCAAGTTAGCCAAAGAGCTGGGAACTCTCGACTTTCGCACGGTTAACAAGGAGAAGAACGATTTGATGATGAAGCGCGATACAAACACCATACGTCGTGGCGGCCTGCTTGGCCAGCTGGGCGAGGTTAACGATCAGCTGGAACGCCTGAAGAGAGAGATCGAAGCACCCAAGTACAAGCAGGCTCTCATCAACTATAAACGTGCCTCTTTCGAGTTGGCCGTGAAGCGTCGTGGCGCCGACGATCTTGCTCAGTATCGTACGGCACTGGAGTGGGCGCTCATCAAGTTCCACGAGGAGAAAATGGATAACATCAATAGTCTAATACGTCAGTATTGGCGCATGATCTACAGAGGCAACGACATCGACTACATTCAGATCAAAACCGATGAGCCCAACAAGGCATCCACTTCAGAGCGTCGCAACTACAAATACCGCGTGGTCCAGTCCAAGAACAACTCGGAGATCGAGATGCGCGGACGTTGCAGTGCGGGTCAGCGGGTGCTGGCCTCGCTCATCATACGCATGGCTCTGGCGGAGACCTTCAGCAGCAACTGCGGGGTTCTGGCTCTCGACGAGCCCACCACAAATCTCGATCGGGAGAATATTCTGTCGCTGTGCGATGCGCTCAATCGCATCGTGGAGGAACGGCAGGTACAATCGAATTTCATGCTGCTCATAATCACGCACGACGAGGACTTCATCTCCTCCTTGGGCAAGATCAACAGCTACCATCGTGTGCAGCGCAACGCGCAGTGCAAATCGGTTATTCAAAAGGTGCGCGTGGATGAGAAGTAATTGGCCACTCTAAAACTAAATAATACTATATATATGATATTGTTAAGCATCACATTGCTCTAAACTTGAACAGAAAAAGCCTAAAAATGAAATTGTGAAGCATTCCATTGCGTTAAACTTGCTATTTTTCTACCATTTGTTACGAATAATATTGAATATAATAAACTTACTATGTATAACAGCTGGCTTTTTGTTTATAATCAGTTTAAAAATTCTGTATAATTTTATGGCGCAAAGCTGTCGCCTGTGGAGCAAAATTGTTGGCAAAACTCAGCCTAAGCCCAATGCCAGATCTTGTTTGGATCGTCAGCAGGTGCCATGTGCGGACTACGAGCTCCAGCTGGTGGTGCAGCGTCCAACCAGCGTCCTGCGGCACTTTCTGGAGCCCGCGTCGCCAATTGGACGACTGATTGACAGAGACGCCAAGCGTGCCGCGCTGTCCGAGGCAAAGGAAAGTAACTGGCATCTCCGAAAAGCTGTAGATTCGGCAGCCTGCAGGCCACAGAGCACGCAGCTACCAACCCAGCAGGTAAAATATATATATTATACCTCCATATTACCTAATTTCCACTCTTGTTAGTCCCATCAAAGGAAACATACGAAGCCTAGTCATAAGCATGCCGTGGAATTGGCTGATGGCACCTGGGTGGGTCGTGTTTTTCCCATGAAATTGCGCATACGTCGGCATGAGGCCCACTGTGCAGAGTGCATCAACCGTCAGCTGCTTAAGGAAACCCTCACTGATGCATCGAACTTGATACTGCTCTCCGATTGCTGTCAACTGCAGGTGTATCCGGAGCAGAAACTGGACAACATGCATCGGGTGGCGGTCAGCGTGATAAGCGATGGAAACAAGTTCAGCAAGAAGATAATCAACGAGGTTTGTAAGCTGGAACCCAAAAAAGCCGACATAAAGGAGGAACAGAAAACGCAGCCAATGCAATCGAAGAGAAACAGCAGCATAAAAGCCAAGACGAAACGCAAGCGAAAAAGCAAAAGGAATAAAGGAAAAAAGGCAAAGAAAAAGAAACAAAATAAATAAAAATTGAACAATGCTTGCCAAGCAATTGCTACAAAAAGTAATTGAAATATTTCGCAAATGGCTTAATATTAAAATTAGTTTTTGTAGCAAGTGCTGCAAGTATTTGATGTAATTATTAATTAAGTAATGCAAGTTATTAAATATTTAAAAATATAAGAAGTCATAAAAAATTATTATTATTTAAAAAAATTTTTAATTAGAGAATCAAGAAACCTCCAGCTCTTATAGTTGCTGAGATCGATGAGGTCGTCTATATGGATGAGTCTAAATCAACTCAGCTTTTGTCCCTGATTAAGAGTTTTTTCCCTTCTATATTTCTCTTTCTCCATTTTATGGCTAGGGAGCTTTAAAGAAATGATAACAACAACCTCTATGCTCAGTAAAGATCTATAAAGATCCCATTTTATTTGCTCTTCTTCTACTTGGCATCACAGACCTTCGGTCCATCGCCAATACAGGCAGCATAGGCCATCAGATGTGGAATGGTGTGCTGTTGCATGACACCAGTGAAGAGATGACTCTGCGGCCCAGAGGCAAAGACGCCCACGTCCTCACCGGAGTGGGCGCCTGGATTCTTGGCTATGTAACTGGGGGATACGAAATTTTTGGCACCAATTTGATCAGTTAAATCGATGCGTTGTCCCTTTGCATCCAAATAATTCTTGGGACCCGTGGCGTAATTGAGCACTGCATATTTAACGCCATGATCATCCACATCATGCTGATTCAGGCCCAAGATCGGGGTACCACGACCCGGATATCCAGCAATGGTTAAGGTATGCCCATGATCCGAGGTGACCACGATCAATGTGTCCTCTATATCGGTCATATCCCTGGCTAGTTTAATGGCCTTTTCGAACTCCAAAGTCTCGTCCAGCGCATAACCAGCCAAGTTGTAGTGATTGCCATGATCGATGCGACCACCTAAATGGAAAATAATTTGAATAATTATAATGTTCTATATTTTAGGGTTTTTTGAGAATCTGAAATCATTTTCAAATGAAAAGTTTAAATTTAAAAAAAAAAAAGGTTTTTAATTATTAAGCAAAAACTTTGGGGTTAAATAGAATTTGTCAGCCCTAGGATATGCAACAAAAATGTGTTTAAAAATATATGACCTTATCTAGTTAGCTAGATTATAAACTGACCTTCAATGAACGCAAAGTAACCGTTCTTGTTCTGGCTCAGCTTCTTGATGGTCACCTCTGTTAGCTCCGATAGAGTGGGCTGATAGGCCTCGTCGGCCTCCAGGTGAAAGTCCATGCTGCTCGACTGGAAGAGTCCTATGACGCTGGACACGGCGTCGACGTTCATGCTGAGCAACTGCTTCCGATTGCTGACCAAAACCCCGCCCACATGCTGAGCCTGCCAGCGAGAGAGCAGATTGACCCCATCCGAACGTTCGCCAGCGTTGCCATGAAGATCCACAATGGACTTGGGCAGGAACTTGCCCATGCCGCCGCCCAACATGACATCGAAGTTCTTGCCGGGCACCTGGGTGATCAGCTGAGTGGCCATATCGATGCACTTGCTCGGATCTATGCCGTATGAGGCCACATCCGTATCGCACTCCCACAGGCGGTTCGCGGTCTTGGCATAGGCTCCCGAGGGACTGGCGTGGGTGAGCGTGGTGGTGGTCACAATGCCGGTGGCCTTGCCCGCGTTCTGCGCCCATTCGGCAATGGAGGTCAGGCGGTTGGCCGGATCCTGGCTGGCGGTGCAGTTGTTGTAGTTCACAGCGGCGGTTACGCCAATCTCCACAATGTTGGTCTTCACTCCACACAGATAGGCGGTGGCGGTGCAGGCGGAATCTGGCACCTGGGCATTCGAGCAGTAGGTCTGTGGGAGTTGAAAGCAAAGGTTGGAAGTGATCAACATATGTCTCAACTGTACACTTAGAAAAATTAATTGAGTTCTAAAAAATTGCATTTTTATAGCACTTTGAGTGAGCATAACTTTGTTAAAGATCAAGTGATTTTCAAGCGGTGTGGTATTTTGTCAATGATTGAAATGCTAAAGTAAAATACCAGAAAAAAATTTAAAAATGTCCGAAAATTATAAAAACTAGTCCTAAATTTTTTTAAATTTTAATAAACCAAATGGATTATAGAAATAAGAAGCTGAGAAACGCTTTGCAATACAAAATTCGTTGTTAAATAAAATGCTTTTTGGTTTATGGAAGCTTGGACTTTGGAAATTCTCTGTTAAATTTTCTCCCAGTGTAACTACTCACCCTGCTCAGTCCGAAATGCGGAAAGGCTTCGAAGCTCAGCTGCGATTCCTCGCCAGTGTTGCCCATGCGTTGACCCTTCAGAATTCTGGCGGCAGCCACTGTGCTGAGGGACATGCCGTCGCCCAGGAACATGATGATATTCTTGGCTCGCTTGGCGCTAGGCTGCGCCTCCGCCAGCCTCTTGGCGATCTCCTCGTAGGCCAACTTGTACCAATACTGCGCATTCATCTCCTCCGGCGGAGTGTACTTGTTGGTGGCCATCCCGGTGAGCTGTCTGCCCATGGACATCACCAGACCCGCCAGCTGGTCGGAATCGTGCAGCTCATCATAGCCCAGGGCGATGCCCGCGACTCCTACCAAAAGCAGCAACGGAAAATACAGTTTATAGCACATCTTGAACTGATCTTAAGGGAGCGTTGGCTACTTGCAACTGATGCCTTTGTCAGCTCCATGCCATGGGCTTATATACGCCGCATTGGTAAGAGAATTTCTGCTCGTTCATTAGGGATTAGCGGCGGAAATTTGAATAACTCGCTTTTTATGGCTAACAGTTTTTATGGCACGTGCTGCGTTATCATAGCATGTGAAGCCGAAAGCAGATTGTTAATTCTGCTCGTGATCAAACTATCATCATGAAAGTGGGTAAAAAAGGGCATAGATCCAGCCAATCTTGATAACGTTACTATTATGCGAGCTAACTCGATATAGCCTGGCTGTCTGTTTTTTTATTTAATGACCAACAACGGCAGAGAATTTAAAAATAGAAATGAAGATTAAGTTTAAATTAAATTAAAGAATTTAATTAAATTCAATGTTAAAGTTAATCAGCCTAGCTGTCTGTCTGTCTAACGTATGTTTATTTATTTATTTATAAATAAAAATCGAGATTAAGTTTATATAACATTTAAAAAATTAAATAAAATTAAATGTTAAAGATAATCTGAGAATCTCGGTATTGAGGAGAAAAATTGGCTGAAAATGCAAACAAATTATAAAACAATACATATTTTAACGCAAAGAAATCATCTCCTTGAGAATTTAACATAGTTAATATAGTGTTAATATAATGCCAACACTGACGATCACAACTGTTAAAACTGGTTGTCACGCCATCTATTGCTCGTATTTAACTACCTCTTGCGGTCGCAAATATGCAAAATAAGATACATATGTCCTGCGAGAAATATATATCACTCTCACGCAGTATTTCAAATTAAATTGTTGTTGCTGCACTTTATATAAAATGTGCATTATTATTTTTTCATTTGCCATAAGAACAAATATGTATATATTCTGCAAAAAAAAATTAAATTTCAACGTATTTTTTTTTAATTTTCTAAGAAAACAAGTTGGCAGCACTGCAACTGTGAGTTGTGTCGGCGTAGGCAGCGAATGGCAAATAAGCAGAACAGCTGGTGTAGACGGTTTAGGTGAATGGTCCACTGATAAGCTGACGTGTGAAGCTGCAACAAAAAGAATTAATAAACAAATTGTGCGATGAAAACAACATTAATATTACTTCTGCTGGCGCTTGTGCCCATTGTGATAGCCAAGAAATTCGAGGGCGAGCAGAAACCCGACTGGGCCAAGAAGGATATACGCGATTACAGCGAGGCGGACCTGGAACGCCTGCTCGACCAGTGGGAGGTTTGTGGAAAATCAAGCTTATCAATGAAAACCTAAATAAATACGAATACTTGCAGGAGGATGAGGATCCTTTGGAACCCGATGAGCTACCCGAGCACCTGCGGCCACAGCCCAAGCTAGATCTGTCGAATCTGGACAGCAAAAACCCCGAAGATCTGCTGAAGGTGTCCAAGAAGGGACGCACGCTGATGACCTTTGTATCAGTTAATGGAAAGCCAACGCGCGATGAGGCCGAGGAAATCACAAAGCTGTGGCAAACCAGCCTGTGGAACAGCCACATACAGGCGGAACGTTATATGGTGGACGACGATCGCGCGATTTTCCTGTTTAAAGACGGCGCCCAGGCCTGGGAGGCGAAAGACTTCTTAGTGGATCAGCCGCGCTGCAAGGGAGTTACCATCGAAAACAAGGAGTACGCTGGCAAACATACAAAAGACGAACTCTAATTTTAGTTAATTCGTAACTATTCCGATATATTCTCATGTAAACTAAAAGTATTTTCTAAGTGAACAAAGTGAAGCATAAAAGTCATGAATTTCAGCCGGCTTGTTTTGCCATTCGCATGTGAGCGCTTACACACGCTGTGCAGCCCTGGCTTCGTTTGTTTACATCGCAAAATTCAAGCACGCGCTCCCCTTAGTTTGACCTTAGCTAACAAAACGGCTTCAGTTCGTTGCCAAGCGTCGCACTGTAAAACCGTCAAGAAAATGTCCACACTTCAGGCCAAAATCGGACCGTCCATACTGAATGCAGATCTGGCCAATTTGGCAGCCGAGTCGCAGAAGCTGCTGGACAATGGGGCGGATTATCTGCATTTGGACGTGATGGATGGGAATTTTGTGCCCAATCTGACCTTCGGCCATCCCATGGTGAAGTGTTTGCGCAACCACATCAAGGTAAGCCTGTGGTCTATCGTCTAGCTTCTAGATTTCAAACCTTGCGCTGCTTTTTAGGAGGCCTTCTTTGAGACGCACATGATGGTGAGCAGGCCGCAGCAGTGGATAGCGCCCATGGCGGATGCTGGCGTTGATCTCTATACGTTTCACGTGGAGCCCGTCGAGGATGTGCGCCAGGTCAGTCGGCTCGTCCAGGAGGCTGGCATGAAGGTCGGCTTGGCCATTAAGCCCGGCACAAAGGTAGGTTTTGAGGTTACCTGCACGTGTTTGTTGTAACTGGAAACCTTTTGCTTCTGCAGGTGGAGCAAATTCAGCAGTATATAGATGTTGCCGATCTGGTGCTGGTCATGACAGTGGAGCCTGGCTTCGGCGGACAGTCGTTCATGGCCGACATGATGCCCAAGGTGGAGTGGCTGCGTCAGCATCACCCCAACCTGGACATCGAAGTGGACGGAGGCGTCGGGCCCAAGACCATCGACTGCTGTGCCAAGGCGGGCGCCAATTGGATTGTCTCCGGCACGGCGGTGGTCGGGGCGACGGATCAGCAACAGGTTATCCGTGATATGCGCGGAGTGGTGCAGAGTTACATTAAGTGATGCATTTTATATGAATTTATTACTACTATTAAGTCGAAAGTTTGTATGCCTAAATTCCAGTTAAAAAAGACAATGATGTATATATATAAATATGCAAAATATATAGAATCAATCATTTCCTATTCAGAACTTTAAACCGTTTCAATTAAGAAGGAATATTGGACACAGGAGCTGAAAAATCTTGAAAGTGCTCAAGGCATATTTTATGTATATATTTGTTGCATACCCTAGGGCGAAGAATTTCCACCAAACTCAAGATTTTCATTATTTTCTCGATGCTTAATCAAAACAGACTCTAGAAATGATATACGAAATAAAAATCGCATTAATTGCATTTTGATATTTTTTATACATTTATTTTTCAACATTTATATATAGTATATATAAGTATATAATATGTGTGACACTTTGCTTATAGCATTTAGTTGATTATATGTGTATGTACGTGTGTGTCTTGGGTGTATGTATGTATTTATGTGTTCTATGCACTTTCTTATATTGTCTATTCCGATTTACTGTATCCAACAATATCTCTTCGGTTGCCATTCAATATAAACTTCATGTAAAAATTCTCCTTGTAATATTTTCAAAATGTTGTGCTTTGCTCCATGGGGGCAAAAACAGAAAAGTCATTTGTTTATGCATTTTATTGTCAATGTTCGGTATTTGTAAATTCTTTTTTAAAAAGTTTTCATATTCTGTGCATAATTTAACGAGTGCGTTTCACCAAAATGATTCATCTTTAATGCAAGTATTTCGTTCGTAAATTCAACTAGATTTCTGTGAGTTTTTCTGCTGCGTTTGCAATTTTTCTACATTTTACATTTAACATACGTTTTTTATACCCTGTACCCATAAAATGGGTAAAAACAGGCTTAATTTTTTGCTACATTTATTGTCACGTTGTTTATTTATTTATTTATTTTTTTCGTATTCAAGCACATTGAAATTGAACAGTTTTTTGAGCACATTTTGTCGGTTTATTAACTTTTATTTGATGACCCATTCATATACGTATATATATATAGTATATAAGCATAGCATAAACTAATGCGATACCATATAATGCAGCTTCAGATCGGTTCTGTCATGGTGTTAATGTCGTGTATAACATGTTGATTGAATACTTAGGAGTTATCTCATATATTGTACGTATGCTAATGTAAGTGTACTCCATGCCGAATATAAGTATTTCTGTAGTATATGTATGTATATATAACTTATTTTCACTTGCCAATGCTAAGCATTATTACATCTATATATAGTATATATATATTTCTTTTAGACTAAATATACATAAAGCTAAGCGTTGGTTTTCTCTTTGATAGTTGTAGTAGTTTAGCTCTCGCTTGACATGATATATATTTTTTAAATGCATAAAGAAATTAGCACAGTGTGACAAAACCCAATGAAAACGGTAAAGGCAACGGGAAATGATAGAACAACCAAAAGCGGGTTTAGTCAGACCTACAGATATAATAATTCAACATTTATGCATGCTATATAGTGTATATATCTGGCTGTGTATGCTATATTTTACCCATTGAAATAAGCATAATATTTGTTTGCACATGTATTGTCCTGGCCTATAATAGATCCTACTATATAATATAGGTAGGTTTATGTATATAGAGTGCGCGTTTGACAACAGCCCAGTGTTTACATACATAGTATATATATCTATATATCTATATAGTATATGTATATTTTGTTTGAATATGCATGTATAAATTTTGATAGACACCATCACATCTGCTTAAAGCTACAGCTACATTTGATATACCATATATATATATTTTCATGTTGTATATCTCTTTTACGATATATGTATATAATTTTTCGACATTTTGTATATTTCACTTGGTTTTTAATACTTTTATTTTACGCTTACAAAAGAGTTTCGTGTGCCTTGTGTAATATGCGCTTCATTTGCCGCTTAAAATTAGCTTTTATTTTTATATATATTTTAGTATTTCTTTAGATCTTCTACTACGAATATACTTGAATTCTTTGTTCTGCTCTTGGGCTGTTTCTTTTTGTAAACTGATTGTACAAAACATGCATATAAGTTGATCTTTGGTTAGATTACACTCAACTAACGCTAAATATTTATGGTTTACACACATTCTTAAGGTTTAAAGCGTTTGTCAACAAGTTTTTAGTTTTTAGCTAGAAAATCATAGTTCAAAACCCAAAATCATACGCGTGTGTGTTAATTTCTTGCAGAAACAACCAATTTTGAGTCTTTAGTTACGCATTTACTTCATTTGATTTAATATATATACTTTTTATTTTAGCAAAATAGTTGTTAAACTTAGCATAGCCAGAGTCGGGCTCCTTAAAGTAAGAATCGAAAGAACTTAGGACTCGATAATGTACGCTAGTTTATGTCGGTTTTAAAACTAAAATGTAGCGAGTTTTGCCATAATTTCTTTTATTGTATTCTTGTGCTTTGTAGGCCAGTCTAATGCTAATTTTATAAATCTTTAGTTGTATATAGGCTATAAATATTATTAGCTTTAGTTTTAGTTATAGTTTTTGTTTCATTTAAAAAGCATGTATACAATTTGATTAGCCACATTTCGTTTTTGGTTTTTCTTTTTTTTTTGTAAATAGTACATCAATTTTTAGCGCTCACTGTATATGGTTGTATAATACATATATATATATTTCACTAAAGTTAAGTTCTCTATATACTCTGTACTCATTCACTTGTCGTATTAGTTTTGTTAAAGCTGAAACCCACGCATTGTAGTTAGTATTTTCATTGACTTTGCTATAACTAAGTTTATTTTGCCTTAAATAGAACTCTTTGTTTAATCAACTGCTATAATTTGATTTAGTTTTTTGTTTTGTTTTTAAGTGTGTTGTATCGTATGTATTGTCACTGGAGTTTCAAAATCAGTTATAGTTTTCAAAAGTATTTTGATTTTGATTTTTGAAAGTTTACCCATCAAATGCCTCAAGATCAGCAATTTTTTCCGTTTTCTTTTTCAAGTATTGTCTAGAGTTTTAACTAATTTCTAATTGCATACACGGTATAACATACAATAGATTTTTGTTTTAGCTTTTTTGTAATTTTAGTTATGCGTTTTTTGGCGGCAATCATACATTTTTGTTGTAGTTTTATGCTTTTATTAAGTATTCATTTCTCTGTTAGCTTACATGTGTGTGGGGTTCTTTGTGAGAGGTACTTATAGATAGCTATCCCAACTTAATTCAGTATTATCCTCATCTCACTTAGCCTAACTCATATTGTCTTACCTCATTCCTGGCTTCACTAATACCATAATTTGACTACAACTCAATTGTGTATAGAGCTTACTTTATTATTTATTTATTGTCCACATTTCACGATATTTAGACACATTGATACACAGGGATTATGCATGGGGATATTATGCCTTATTTATGCAATATTTATTGACTTTTTTCCGGTTTATAGAAATCTCTTTGTAAAAAAATTGACAAATAAATTCGGCAAAATTGACACACGATTATGTTGCCCAGATATACTTATATATTCTTGATAATTCTCATCGTATTGGATCAGTGCAGTACTGCCAAATACCTCAAGTTCAGTAGCAAAATATAGTATGTATATTTAAATATTTTATAATCTGTGTGTGCGTACGCAGGTGTCTGTATCGAGTACAACAACATTTTCTGTCCTTTGTACTTTGTGCAAATGTTTCCAGGATATGCTGTATTCATATATGTATTATTATATAATATCATTCTCCATATAAGCTAGGTATACATATAGTATGTCTGATTACATTTAAGTAGGGGCCTCCTCCCAACCTTTACTTACGCTCCTCGCTGTCGTAGAAGTCGATGCCCTTGGGCTTCCCGTTGTGATAGTTGTAGGGTTTGCGCTTTCTCACGGGTCCCGTCGACAGCTTGGACAGTATATCCGGTCCACCCGGATGCAGATCGTATTTCTGTATGGCCTCCTCGCTGGCTGGACGCGCATGTTTCAGCATCTGCTCGTTGATCCAGGGCACATACTTGGCCACATTGGCGTACACCCCGGGCAGTTTGGGATGCGCACACATAATGCCCCAGGAGACGATGCCGCCCACAAACCAGCGATCCTTCTCGCCCGGATATGGACACAGCAAAGGCCCTCCGGAGTCACCCTGTATACGGAATATTATAGAACCTATCTTCTCTAATATATATTTGTCGAATTCACCTGACAGGCATCCTTGCCACCATCATCGAAGCCTGCGCAAACCATGCCCTCGGAGACGGTCAAATTGTCCAGCCATTCGTCGCACTGATTACGGGCTATGATGGGCACCTGCACTTCGTTGATAATGTACTCGTAGGTGGATTTAGCTGCGGCATAAAAACAGCTTTGTCATTAAAGAGCGCGACACTTGGAAGAGACTTTTACTCACGATCTTTATCCTCACGCTTGCCCCAGCCTATGACCGTGCAGAGCTGCTCGGGACGCAGATTCTTGATGTTCGGAGGAGGCAGACAAACCGGCAGCAAATGCTCATGGAAGGCCACGCGCTGAGCCAGCTAAGGATGTAATAAAACAGATCGGTTATTAAAATCAGCAACTAGCAATTCTCTGAGATCTTACCTGAAACAGTGCTATATCATTATCGTGTGCTATGGCCATATTGTACTGTGGATGGGGTATAACTGTTCGAACTTTAATCTTCTGTGCCGTGTAGGTAAAGGAGTTGCGACGTGTCACGCCCAGCTGTATGGTCCAGTCCTCCAGATCAATTACCGTATGACTATAACAACAATGCATAATATAAACCGTATAACTTTCGAACTATTTGAACATTACTCACTTGCCCACGCAGTGGGAGGCGGTAAGCACCCACTGATCGGAAATTAGCACACCTGCACAATAGAATATCTTCTCCGGACCTCCCAGTATGGCAGCCAGAAAAGGCCAATTGCCCGGACGTGCCTGGGAGCCGCCAATGATGCGTCTGGAGGGCTTGTGTCGGCCACGTCTAACCTTGCCACACTCTACAGAAATAAATTAAATATTTAAGTCGATCTTAGCTTTCTTCACTTGCCCCTCGACTCACCAAAGTTGGAGCAGGTGAGCTCGGCTATGGGATAGTCCTCGGTTTGCCTGCAATTGGCAAATTCCTGCATCAGCGTGGATCTGCGTTTGGCGTAGAGCTTCCAAATATCCGTGGAGACATTAACCGAGGCCAGCAGAGGACGATGTGTGCGTTGGGTGACCACGCTGGTGGCATTTACGGCGGAATAGCCCAGTATGGAGCAAACAGCGCTGGGTGAGACGGCACGATCCCAGTTCTTAACACAAGCCGGCATCCACTGACGCTTACGCATGCGATAAACCTCCAAGACTCCGGAGCCCACATCGCCATTCCGTTCACTCAGACGCACTGCAGCGAAAGTACAGCATTACGAGATGTTCTATTAATAATTCTATTCTACACTCACAGCAATTCCGTTCATCCTGTGCGTACGGACAATCGTTGACGCCATCGCATATGTTATCATTGTTAATGCAGCGATCGTCTCCGCAGTAGATCTCACCCTCCGGGCAACGTGTGCAGTTGTTCTCATCCTTTTGATCCATGCAGTCCAGGTTGCCATCGCAGACGTATTCGTTGGGCAGACAGCGATTCGTGTCGCAGATGAAGCCATCGCATTTGGGATTCGCCGATGACGTCATCACATCACGCACCTCATCCAAGCCCACGCAGTCCTCGGCACTGGAGAAATCCTTAAACAGCTTACAGTTCAAATACTCCGGCAAACTCAGACCGAACACATCGAAGAAGAAGCCACAACGACGCATGGTCTCCGTGCAGAGCGTCTTACAAGGCGGCACTGTGGCACTAAGAATTGCAAAGCGGTTTTAAAACAAGTGAATGAGATGTCGGAAAGGCTGTAGTCGAGAGCACTCAATATCTACAACAACACTCGCAATTGCTACACTACAGATCGCAGGCAAACACATACGCTTTTTTCCCGCAATTTTCCGTACTTTGGCAGATCTACATATCTCCGGGCATTTGCTGCCGACAAAGCACTACCACAAAATTATAATAAATAAATAAAAATTATTATAATAACAAGCCAACTTGCCACTGAAGCACCCACCACACGTCTGCATCACAAGGCTGCTGCCACTGCACTGTAATTAGCAGCAAGTGCAGCAGCCGTATTTATAGTGCTTGCAGGCTGCGCTGCCACTGTCTCCTTATCAGTTCCCGCCAATAAAAGAGCGGCTCAGAAATTCACTTCATCCAATCACCTGCTATTATAATAACAAGTCCACTTGGCACTACACGTCTGCATCACTAGGCTGCTGCCACTGCACTGTAATTAGCAGCAGTGCAGTAGCCGTATTTATAGTGTTCGCAGGCTGGGCTGCCACTGTCTCCCTAACAGTTCCCGCCAATAAAAGAGCGGCTTAGAAATTCACTTCATCCAATCAGCTGTTATTATAATAACAAGTTCACTTCACTCACAAAACCCACTACGCGTCTGCATCACAAGGCTGCTGCCACTGCACTGTAATTAGCAGCAGTGCAGCAGCCGTATTTATAGTGCATGCAGGCCGCGCTGTCGCTGTCTCTTGATCAGTGCCCGCCAAAACGAAAGCGCACAGAAACCCACCCACCAATCAGCATCTGTGGTGAGTACTCACATCGATTGATGCTGCCTGCTGCGCTCGCTCTAAGCTTGCACTCGCTCTAAGCTTGCACTCGCTCTAAGCATGCGCTCCTATCATATGAGTCATCGGCTGCGCCGCTTCGCTGCTCTTCTACTTGCCCGCTGCTGCTGGCTCTCTAAGCAAGCGCCAACACACACAATGGGTGCGTGTTTGTGTGTGTGTGTGCATATGAAATGAGAGGCTTAACGCAGTTGCTGTTTGGTGGGTGAGTTTCTGAGCTGCTCTTTTATTGGCGGGAACTGATCGAGAGACAGCGCCAGCGCGGCCTGCATGCACTATAAATACGGCTGCTGCAGTGCTGCTAAGCACAGTGTAGTGGCAGCAGCCTTGTGATTCGGACGTGTAGTGGGTGTATTATTATAATAACTATTATTTGGGGTATGTGGAGATCAGCCAAGGTGCGGACAGTTATGAGAAGAAGACAAATAAGTGTTGTGTTTACGGCAGTTTGAGGGGCCTGCCACGCCTTCTTACGCCTGTTACAAACATTGTTATACGCACTACATTTATGTATTTAAAACTAAATCAAAAATGTGGGGCAGTCGGATGCCACCGACTGCAAACTCACCCAGTTTGACCGCACTTGGGCACAAACAGCGTGCAGAGGAAGAGGGAGACCAGTTCGTAGCAGCGCACATCGACCAATGCCTCATAGGAGTCGAGATCCTGTTGGAATTAAAGGAGAGTTTGTTTCATACACTGGCTAGCAGCTGAGGGCATATTTACCACTTGTGTCTCCAGTTGGCCAAAGTGCCCAATGTAGTTGGGAAAGACGGTGTAATTGTAGGGTATCTGAGGTCCCTGGCAGAACTTGACGATGATGGGCAGACAGGTGCCGGGCGCCGGATTCTTGCCAAAGCTCGAGGTCTCCTCCACGTGGATGGTGTTGATGATGGTCTTGTTAACAAACTTGATGGTCGGATACGCATTGAAATATGCCGCCAAACCGCCGGCAATGGCCAACAATGCGAATGCATTGATAAGGATCTGAAAGAGGCGAAACTTCAAGCGTCCGTTGGTGATGTACGGATTGGAGCTCTTCCGGCGATTGATGATCTGCAAAATATATGTAAATATCGGTGTTTTCCGGCATATCTTGTCTATATACCTGATGCTGCAAGGACATGGTATGCGGTGCTCCATTCTGGAAGCGCACAATCGTCTGCAGGCTGCTGGGCGTGGCATTTGTGCACTTGTTGAGCGGCGAGAGGGTCTGCGGTGGTTCCAGCTCCTCAATGGGCTCGTGCTGTATGCCCTGGCGGCAAACGATGGGTGCGGGAGCTAAAATTTACAGTAAACAGTTGCTGTTGTGAATCCGTTGTATTTAAAATGCTGCTTTTGTGAAATGTATCGATTTATTCTGCATGCAAAATGTATCGATATTGCAGCAGCGGCCGTGGTAGTTTTTGGTATTTATGTAAATCGATTAAGTTAAGTTGGCAGCGCTAGCAAAGCGCGAAAATTGCGAAATTCAAATGCATATTTCAATTTGTTGTTAATTAAACGAAATATATAAAAAAAGGCGTATTTATTGGCTTTCTTCGATTTCAGAAATTAAAATACGATAATTCTTGAGATGTGTTGCCACTTACCGCTGCACAAACGCTTGGCTGAGAGCGAGGGCAAGAGCGGCGCCTCCATGAGCTTGGGATTGTAGCCTGGACTGGAGGTTTGACTAAAGCTATCGCTGGAGATGGTGGAATCCTGTCGGAAATTCATCTTGCCACGCCCCGCAGAGGCCGTTGGCTGCCTCTCCATCAGCGGCTGGCGCTGCACGCTGCTGGGCGCCTGACTCTTGCGCGCTGTTTGGGCCGAAGCCAACAGCGGCGTTTCCATGAGCTTGGAGTTGTAGCCGGGACTGGAGCTGATGGAGTAACTGTCGCTGGATAATGTGGAGTCCTGACGCTGTTGCATCTTCGGGTAGACAATGGGCGGCGGCTTGTTGCGACTGAGCTTGTTGCGCACGGTCAACGGCGGCGGGGCATGCACCTTGGGCATGCTCTCCATGCACGACTCGAACGAGTTGAGATTGCGTAACGGTGGCTCTGGCGGACCTGGACGTTTAGCTGGCGCCGCACCGGATGCGCCGGATGATGCCACCGATGTGGAGGACATGGCGGCGCTGGAAATGGTGCTGGAGCCGCTGCCGGCGGATGAGGTGGAGGCCGAGGCGGAGACGCTGCTGCTGGTCTCCTTGATGCAGTCGCTCGAGGAGGCGTGGCTGCTGTGGCAACTGCCCCCTCCTGCAGGCGGCGGAGGTGGCAGCTTTGTGGGCAGCTGTGGCAGCTTGCGTGCCGGCACAGTGGGCAACTTGTTGGAATCTCTATTGATGCTGTGATTGTTGTTGCTGCTGCTGTTGTTGTTGCTGCTGCTGCTGCTGCTGCTGTTGTTGCTGTTGCTCTGGGCGTAGAGATTGTTGTTGAGCTTGTGCATGACATCATTGAGTGCGGCACGTTCCAGACGGCACGTGTCCTTGGCCAGCGGCAAATCAATCGAGCCGGACATGGGCTTGTCGTCCAGCGACGATTGCGTGTCCACCGAGGAGAAGCGACTGCGAAAATCGACGCTGGTGGAGCTGGAGGCGAAACGCTCGCTGTGGCCGCCAGTGGAGGAGCCATAGGCCGAGTCCACGGTGCTGCTGGAGGAGCGTTGGGCACGCTTGGCCACGTGACCCGATGAATAGCGGCTGGCGTGGTAACCAGCGGCGACCTTGACAGGTGTCGAGGTCAGTGACTCGTCAAAAACGGAATTCTCGAGACTCATGCGGTCATCATCGGATATGCCATCGGCATCCGCGTATGCCGGACGTGCGGCAATATCAACAAGCAAGGCTGATTGCCCAGCCACGCCCATACCCATGCCCACGCCCACCGACTGCCCATTAAGCTCCGCGGGCTGTGGATAAACAAAGACGCTGCTGCCATGGCTGCTGGCCAAATCATGACAGGCCCCCACATCGCTGGGTTGCCAGGCGCACTTGGAGCGCATCAGGCGGCGGGGTATGGGCGGGGGCGGAGTCACGGGCGTGTCCACACGTACCAGCTGCTGCTGCTTGCCAGCCACAGACAGCGACAGCGGAGCCGCTGACTTGCAATATTTCGTATCGGCCATGTTTACCTGCAAACAGCGGAATATTCTATGAAAATCGAGAGCGCAAAGTCAAATGGAAACCCCAAGCCTAAGCCCACGGCTAAGCTGCACTGCATCAAAAAAATACAAAAAATAAGAATAAAATAAAAATAAAAGCAACAACAACAATAAACCAGAATGGGCTTAGCTGAGCAGTCGAATGCACCCGACTGTAGAATACTCTATATCCTATATATATGAAACACAATTTCAAGGAAAAACCTGTAATAATGTTTCATTAATATCTTCTGTATTTATTAGCCGATTTTAATGCGCTTTTTAGGACAGATACATATAATCGTAGAGATTAGGCTGCAAAGGGGGCATGACTTCTAACATTTGAAATAAACCAGATCTGTATATGGTAGACAACTACCTATATTCCAAAAAAAGCTTCTCTAGCTCTTATAGTTTTCGAGATCTGAGCGTTCATACAGACCGCGGACAGACAGACAGACAGGACTATATCAACTCAGCTTATCGTCTAGATCATGAATATATATACCTTATAACGTCTGTCACGCTTCCTTCTGCCTGTTACATACCTTATCTCTAAGTTACTAACCCAGTTTTTACCCATTTTCAATTCGTACAGGGTATAAAAAGGGAATATCGCAAAAATAAACCTCCGACCCGCTGCGGGTCAAAGGGAAACTTTTGTTTGCAGGCAGATTTTGCGCGCGTGGCACATAAAATATTTTTTCGACGCTGTCGCGTGACAAGGAAGCAGCTACACACATTGAGACGAAGGGGGAGCGAGGTGGCAAGGGGCTATAAGTAGCAAGTGCAGCATGAGCCTGACGTTGATGTTGATGTTTGAGCTTGAGTGGCAGCGCTGAGGTTCAGGGGGATGGGAAATGAGATGGGCATGACATTGTGCAATGTGTGCAGAGCCCCTGGGGGGAAAGCGGAAATGGAAGTGGAAGCGGAAGCGGTTGCATTAACTGCACTCATCGATCTCATAAATTATGCGATGTCAGTCAAAGCTTTCCTCTCAAGCGTTGAGCAATTAGCCTTTTTAGAGCTTAAGATGCCACAGGAGTAAATAAAAAGTTTAAAGATTGCTAGCAAATGCTTTAGGTAGAGATTTTAACTGTTTGAATAGGTTTAAACTCGAAAAACAATAATAATTTAGTAATTTGTATTTAACTTCCATCCAATTTTGACTGAATCTGAATAAACTATCATAACATTATTTGTTCCTAATCCAAACCAACTGAAATTTCGACTTATCTAACCCAGCTCAACTTAACTAACCAAAGTTAACCTAATCTCAATCTTCCAAACTAACTTAGTTCTCAAACGGATTTTAAACTAAATTAACTCTATCGAAATACTATTTATTCTTGGCTTACCAACTGAATCCAATCTTACCTTATTCTAAACTAGTTTCAAAATAATCCTAACTTGTCTTAAATATTCTTACCTAATACAATACCAACTTAATATAACCCAAAAACAATCCAACTTAAGCCAAGCTAAGCTCAAGCTAACTCAGCCAACCTTAAAGTCTATTTAACATGCCAATTTGGTATATAAACCTCTCTCGTCTAGGCAAACGTTTCCAAATTCTTGAAGGCACTTTATTAACTAGATCTGCTATATTGTTTCAGACCACTGTAAATTGAATAAGTGGAATTTTTTTGGGAATTTCTTGGCTGCCGACTCACCAGCATTTCGGCAGCCTTCTGCTTGTCCTCGAGCATGGGATAATAATGGGATGAATGGCGTCTGACGATGCTGCTGCTGCTGGAGCTGCTGCTGTCGTTGCTGCCAGTGCTGGGCAACGGCAGCAGGGTTACGGATTTACATTGCTCCTGTTGCTTGTCGTAGAAGTCCAGCAGGGAGTTGAGGGGCAAGGCCAGGCTGGAGGCACGTTCCGAGCTGCACAAGACGAAGACAACACATGCAATATAAATCATATAGTATATATATGATGATAACTGATATGTCTGGGAGTTTACCGAGTTCTTTGGCGTTGAGCTTCGCTGGAGTGCGAGACGCTTAGAAATTGTTTATTCATATCGAGTGCGTTCATGTTTTAATCAGCGTCATTAAAAGAAGCAAACTGCAAGAGAGCGAGAAGCAGAGAAAAGTTCAACATTAATGGCAAATCAATGCGTGGCAAGTGGCAAACTTTATGCGCCACATTATGAACTAACTTTCACACTCACAGACACGCACACACACCACACACACATGCTGAGTGTGCGCTATGCATAACTAATATGAGCTGTCCAGTGCAAATTGCTTTGGCCTCACTGTGGCGCCCATGAATGAAAATCAATTATGCAATGGCTGCTCATGCTCAATACGTGACAATGTAGTTTATAAATGCAGTTTACACACACCCACACACACAACACACACACACACACACAGCACACACACACTAACGGAAGCACTGCCATGGCACGCAATTTGGCCTTTTGTGTCTAATGGATCTGCCATTAGCCGGTCGCATAACACAAAATACCGCCGCAGACAATGGCATTGGCCTCTGGCTTTTAGAGGGAGCCAGCAACACATTGCCAGAGCAGGACAGCAATGCCAGTGCCATACAATATTTTGATATTGACATTGGTATTGCCTATGTCAATGACTCAGAGATGAGCCGCTAACGTGACAATTACTCCAAGAACACGCTTTTTTTTACCATCTTATTCTTAACTCTGTTCTGTCGGGGGTTTTTTAGGATTTCCTTAATGCTGGAGCTTTTATTCTTTATGTCCAGACATAAACATTTTAAACTTAAATTACAACTTTATTTATAAATTATGTTATATTTTATATTATATATATAATTAAACTTTTATTTATACTTTTGTATTGTATTTTTCATTGCCTAACTGCATTTAGTTGAGATTAAATAAATAGATAAGTAACTTAAAGCTGTTTGCCATAGAAATAATGTTCAAATCTAAATTCAATAGAATTTTGTTTTATTCTTAGCCTTTTTAAAATTCACGGGCTTAAAACGCATATTTGTGCTCTTGAAAAAAACAGACCTCTGAAAAATCTAATTCGTTTTGACCAAGTTATGCACATTCAAAGTTCTTTACAATTGTAAAAATTTAAAAAGTTAAAGCTAAAAAATATATATATTTTTGTGTGAAATTCCGCCGTATAATCTCTTGATTTTGGGCACATTCACGTGCTCATCTCTAGCTTGATACTTGGTGTTATGACATAGTTATAGTTCATTATCGCAATATTGTGATATTTGTGTGGCAAATGTAAGCCATATAGTGTATGGATATAAGTATCTGAGCTTTATTGTCAGCCACTTTCATATTGCCCAATATTCATTTGTTGGCTCTGACAGGCCAAAGAGACCGTCCTACCTCCCTCCCTACCTCCCTCTCCCTATATGCCAGAGGGAAGAACTGTGTCAGCAGATGGGTATTAAAGCTGTCAGCATATAATACACAATATTATGATATTTCTCTTTTGCCTTTGACAGCGCCTTTAAGATGTTTTCATTTTGTTGTCGTTGTTGTTGTTGTTGTTGTTGTTTGCTGAGCTCAATAATTGAACGATTTATGGGCAATTGAGATTGAGCTTCTCCCTGGTCCCTGCCCCTTCCTCCCCAGCTGCTCAGCACATCAATGATGGGGGGAGAAAAAAGTAAAAAGTTCAGTCAATAAATCTCAATCGAAATTGATTTCTTGCCGGGGCGGTAATTAACTTTTAAGCCGCACTGTACATCAAGCTGGCATAACTGTTTGCACACGGCGAGCAGGTGAAAAGCGTACAAACTCTATCTACATCAGGCTGCGACCTGAATACGGGTACCGTGAACTGTAAATATACGCCATACTACGCTCGTAGTATTTTCCTTTTCCAGCTTTTCACTTTTTCAACAGGTGAAAGTGAAATGTGCAGGAGAGCAAAAAATCAGGACAATGCATACACACAGCGAGCAGCAACAGCTGCAGCTAGGCTGGCATTGCCGCCCCCTTTTTACCGCCCCCTTTTTACCGCCCCCTTTTCCGCCTCATTTTCCGCCACTCTTTCCCACTCTGTTCCGCCTGAATAATGTGTCAAGGACGAAAATTGACACTAATAGGATTCAATCAACTTTGACAAGTGCAACAGCAACAGCCACACATAGATACATATATACAAATATAAACACAGATACAGATGCAGATGCAGATACAAACACAGATACACATACAGCCTTTATCAGTTTGAATTGCCTGGAATTTTCAGCTGCAATTTACTTGTGCAACGTACTGTAAGGTTGCTGCAGTCCCTACAAATACCGCATGCATTGCAGTCAAGTTTACTACGAAAGTTTCAATTATTTATGGCATTCATTAAGGGCAAATCCACAGTTGACATTTTGATTGATTTTAATTGGCGTATATTGTCAAGCCCGGCATTAAAACCGAGTTCAAAGGAAATCAAATTAAAGACAATTTACAGCTTAAATAGTTGCAATTTCTGCTGATTTCGTTAAGTAAATATTTGATTTTATAATATGGTAAACAAATTAACAATTTAATGCCATTTACAGAGCTGATTAAATTAACTTGCACTGGATTTACTTAACTTTTAATAATATTTTAAAAATATTTCTTTAATTAATTCACCATTTTGCATAATTTAAATTTGTAGTACTTTCTACAATAATCACTATTAATTACTGTTATGATAAGCTCACTGTTTATCTTTTTCAACAGCAATTCGTTGCAGGCGTTTTTCTAAAGAATCAAGTTTCTCTCCTTTGGGAATGTGGGGGAATTTTAATGCAATAATTTGCATTATGAATGGCATAAATGCAAAGCAAATGTGAAAATATTTGCAGACACAACAGTGTTAGTGTCTGGGAGCTTTTATACAAATAACTTGCTGATTAACAGAAAATTCCGTTTGCCATTTCTACAGCAAAATGAGGTCTGCGTGTGGCGAATGTAATTTACTGCGTTAACTTTGTGCAAATATTTTCGCACAACAACAAACACAACAAGAAGCAGCAGAGGCAGAAGCATAAGCAGAAGGAGAAGAATAAGCAATAATAAAAGCGAGGTACAACTAGAGGTATACTTAATATTTGTTTGCCAAAGCAATCAGCTGGAGACCAAAAGGGAATAAGAACGGCGAAATAAGTTTTGGATTTGTATGGAATTTAAACCTTTTCAATCTCAGCCTTGACAACAACAACAACAACTCGCTCGCTCCGAGAATTGTGATTTGTGATTTGTGATTTGCGATTTGCGATTTGTTTGGCATTTGAGAAGTGACACTTGGCACATTCTAGACAAACGGCGACAGCCATCAATGCCGATGACCCAGAGCTAAGGGAGAGAGCGGGAGGCCTAGTTGAAATAGGAGCAGGTTTATCAAAATAACCAGAGTAGAGAGAGGGTGGGTAAAGCAAAACAAAGCAAGTTAAACAGAGAGAGGGAGTGGGAATGGAAAGTGAAGAGGGAGTGAAGAGGAGACGCACTCAGAGTTGGAGTAATTGAAGAGGGCAGTGAGTTTAGGTGCGCTGTAGTCGGCAGTCCTGGAGCTCCTCTAGGAGCAATAACTGGACAAGTGCGAGTGCTTAACAACTGTTTATCTTGGACTGTGGAGGCACTGCAGCTGCCCTCCATGTTGCCAGGGCTACTGCTAATGGCTAGCTCAGCTATCAAGATGGAGGGAAAGATGGAGGGTGGCTACCATTTACATTCCCCGATATCCTAATGCTCACTGCCAATTTCAATTCCACGCTGAGTTTACCATGCGCCATTGGACTTACTGCGTCGCAAAAAACCTCTGCTTTGCTGGGCAAAAAAGAGAAATCGAGGAGAAGTGAGAGAGGGAGAAAAAAGTTGGTAGATAGAGCAGGGAGTGAGTGGGGAGAGCAGGGCGCTCGCTCTATGCGGCTCAACGACTAACAAAAGCAAACAGTTTATGGTTCGTATGAGTTTTGGAATTGGCATTAAGCATACAAATGCCAAACAAATATAATTTCTGAGTTGGTGTATGTGTGCGTGCGTGTTTAGTCGTGTGTGTAAGGAACGTGCATACACATACATAACGAAATTTCTATGCATTTTTAATATTTATTTGCTCAGCGGTATACAACGCACCGCACAAATTGAACAAGTTCAGCTCTCTGTGTGTATGGAACTCAATCTAATTTTTTTGCACAATTTACTATTTGCGTAAATGCAAAAATTATAATTGAAGTAAATAGTTTTAATAGTGTAAACACAGCATATTAATTGCCAACGTATTGATATTTTGCATGTAAAGTAGCAGCCCTAAAAAGTATGCTATGAAATTTATTTTGAATTGTATATTTATATTTGAACCAATAAATAAGCTTATTAACTTATTGTTTGCTTTGGTAATTAGTATATTATTTACTTTGAATTGCATTTGCTGTTAAATAAACTCAAATCTGCTTTGGAAATGCTGCTAAATATACGCCCAACATCATTAGAATGCCAACACACAAGTTTTGGGTTGAATTTTTGTGTATCGTGTGAGTTATGCAAGATGCTGGGCCAATTACAGAAGGCAAAAAAAGATAAAAATATGTATATAAATAAAAAATGACCAACGAAATTGCTACAGTGGGAGCATTGCTTAATTTGTCTTGGCAGCATCCGGCTGGGAGCGAGGCCAAGGCCGGGCTAGCGGCAATCATAAGTGACATGGGTGCGATGTCAATGTTGGACGTGTGTCCTAATAATGTTAACCCATATGGGTTCTTACTCCTTTTTTCCCTTTTTTTTAAATTATGCTTATTTTTAGATTTATTGCCCAAGGGGTATATGCGTTTGAGCAGTCTGCAGTGTAAACCATATTTAATATTATATATAACATTTTTGTAACGCATTCCGCTCACCTTTCAGACTTAATTTACATCAGGCACGCTCGACTGCAGGCTGTGTTTATTTCTATTTTTTTTTATTATTTGCCATTTCTTTGCTGGCATATTTTTTTCATCCGCTTGTGGTCCGAGCTTCTTGGAATTTCATTACTTTGGCCCTACGCCCGTTGGCTGTCAGCCTCAACCGCCTGCCCGCCTGCCCGCTGGAGTGGGCGTGCCAGCCAAGAGAATAAAATCATGAAAAATTTCAACAACGTACATGAGTGCCAGTCGTCCAGTCGTAGTCTCTGCAGCTATGCGTAAAATTTCTAGCTCACTTTTTTTTTACACACTTTCAGTTTTCTCTGCCTGTTTTTTTATTCTCCTGTTTTTTTTTTTGTTTTGTTTTCTTCGTGTTTTTTGTTTGCTTTGGTTTTGCTGCAGGGTGTGGAGCGCATAATTTGAAATTTATGACCCTCTGGTAGTTAGAATTTTTGCTTTCATTTGCCAGCGCCTCATAAATTATGTGTGCGCATTTAATTAGTTTGTGCAACAAACGATGTCAGGTAGCAACCTGCAACACGCGCCTCGCTCTCGCTGGGGCATTGAGGCAGTCTTTGCCTTAAACTGATTAGTGTTTGATGTGGCAGTTATTTGTTAATCATGTTATGCTAAAGTAGACAACAGTTATGATTAAATTGCACGAGTTTTGTCGGAGTTGGCAAAGAGTTCTGATGGGAATTAGCTTGGATTGTAGATAAAAAAAGTGCTTTCTTTTTTACCTTAAATGGGAACTATTTATGCTTTTATATTTCCGCTTAAAAATGTCTATAAATTAAATTTTAAATAGAAAACATAATTCTTTCTTAGTTATTGCTCTAAATGGAAGGGTATTTGACATGAGAATGTTACGATAAAGTAGACAACAGTTATTATTAAATTGAACGAGTGTTATCGGAGTTGGGAAAGAGTTCTGATGGGAATTAGCTTGAATTGTAGATCAAGGCAAATGAGCTTTCTTTATTTACCTAAAAAAAAAGCTATGTTTGTGATCTATTTGTGCACTTATTCCACTTAAAAAATGTCTATAAATTAACTTATAATTTTTAAATAGAAAACAAAGCTCTTTTTTAACGCCAAGATAATAATTGATGCATATCCTTCGAAATTTAATATTTTACTCAAAAGAATATATTCTTAAAGCGTTGTTTCAGTTAAAAACAAAAATTTAGCTGTGGCTTGGATTACATTATTAGCTCGTCACCAGCTGGCAAAAGTTATTGTATTGCTGCAGTAAAAACTTAATTAAATGAGCTTATAGTTTCCAAACTGAAGCCATAATTCTTGCGGTAATAATAAATGGCTTTACTGCGAGCAGAATTAATTGCACAATGCAATGAAACGCGTTTCTTTTGTTTCGATTGTTTTCGATTTCGTGGAATTCTGGCTTAAGTGGACTTCTATTAGTATTATGCGAGTTGTGTAGAAAAATCCCAGCGATTCGTGGAAAATGCTGAAAAACTACAAGCCAGCGAAATGGAAACCCATTAAACAAGTCGCAGTTGCACTAGAAAACGTGCCATAGCTGCTATTACGTGCCCCACGTAACCCTGTTACAGATGCGCAGACAAAGCGTAACACGATAAAGGGACAGACACAGATAGAGCTACAAAAAAAGGGAAATCCAATAACAAAAGCCGAGCAATGTCTGTCAGGAGTTTTTACGTAACACTTCCATAGAAAAACACACACATGGCACGCCCATACAATTAGCAGACGAAATATGGGAGACACACACACACTTAGACACACTGAGCGCATTGTAAGTAATTGTGCAATCAGTAATGCGACTGGTGTGGCGACATAATGTGATTGTGTGTGATTGCGAGAGTGTGTGTGTGTGGGGTGCCTAGGAGTGTGTATGTGTGTGTGTTATGCTCACAAATGGCGCCAATGAAAATTCAACTATGCTCAAAGTCAACTCAAAACCCAGCAAAGGCAAATTGTTCAAAATTGCAAAAATTCACAAGAGTGTGTGTAATGTGCATGTGTGTGTCTTATGTGTGTGTGTGTGTATTATGTGTGTGCTTATATTATGTGCTTGTTTGTGGCGTTGTAAGCGGGGGGTAACCCCTGCAGCTGGCCACTATTACGTGTATTGTAAACCAGTGCTCAATGCTGCCTACATCCGCTGCCTGATTTGATTATACCCTGTAATTGCTAGTTAAACTAAGCTTGCGCGACTGTGTCTAAGCTTCAGCTACCAGCAATCAAGTTTAATCTAAATTCTGGCATTAAACTTTAGGTTTACTAAAATCTATTCTCAAGTTTTTCTTCTTTGAAATCAATACTATTATGTCTTTAATCAATGCTAATCTTTTCTTAAATTAAACTCATCTTTTCTAGATTTAATCGGTGTTTTTCTAAATTTAATCTATGTTTTTTTTTATAGTTTAATGCCGATATTTCTTAAATTTAGACAATACATCAAACATAATATTAAATTTATATATTTTCATATTTTAATGAGTATCTATTAGCTGAGCTATAATATGCTTAGTTAAGTGCAGCAATTCAACTTGTTTTCATTTTCATTTTACATTCAATAGGCGTGTCAACGAGTGACAATCATCATCATCATCATCATCATCATCAGTAGCATCAGCAACATCATCACCAGCTTTATATGGCCACAGCTAGCCTAGAATTTTTTGCTGCTACTTTCATTTTGTCTCATTTCCGTTGGTTCAGCGATCGGTTAGAGAGATGAGAGTGTGTGCGAGTGTGTGTGAGTGTGTGTGAGTGTGTGTGAGTGTGTGTGAGTGTGTGTGAGTGTGTTAGTGTGTTAGTGTAAGTGTGTGTGTTAAATTGAATGCTGTTAAATGGTTTGTACTGTCTTAGGTCTGAGTAAGAAGTTGCCATCGAAGTCTGGCTGCGGGTCTGTCTATGGCAGCTACATTCTCTCCTCCTGCTCTGCTCTTCCCTCTCCCCTCTCTTTCTTCCACTTTTTCCACTTCCTCCCCCCCCCATTCTCTCTGCATGTTTGCCTGCCACTCAGCTGTCATGTTTGATTTGTACGCTGAGTGAAATGCAGAAAATTGTGCTAACCAAATGGGCGGCAATTGGGCGTGTACTTGAATGCGAGCATAGAGAATATATAGACATGCGAACACACATCCTGTTTGAGCAACTGTAAGTATTTTAGCCAAGTTTTATGCGCATGTGAGCAAATAGTGGAACATTGTTCAAATCCGTCAGGATTCTGCATTGTCATGTCCTGTTTACACATGTCTCTTCTCTCTGTCCCTGTGTTGATAGACTCGCTGCTTTGATGGCAACTTTAGAGCAAGTTTTGCCCAGCTGACAATTGTCGCAGTTACATCAATCCCTGCTCTCAACACGTGTTATACAGAACATCCTGAAGCCCCCTCCACTTAATCCCTCTCCTGGCCTGCTTGCTGCTATAAAGTGTACCACAAATTCCGGGAAGCAATGTCAGAGATGTCAAGTGCTCGCACTTAAGATTAATGAGCTTTATTCACAGCATTATGCCAACGTATGATTAATTTCTGTATGAAATTGATACCGGAACGCTTGCAGGTATGTCAGCTGTACATGTGTGTGTGTGTGAAGGTGAGTGTGTATGGGTTTGTTTGTGTGAAGTTCATTAGTTTGCATTGACAAAATTCTGTTGAAATAATTGCAGACAACGAACAAGTAATTCTGTTCTTAGACTAGCCAAATAAATAGGTTTAACTTATAAATTATTTCTCTTAAAAGGTAATACATTTATACATTTAAGTTTGGAATTTAAAGGTATGCAACAGACAATTTACTGATATAACGTTGCTAATTCCCTACAAATTACAATAAATGAAATTTCTGTTTGATTTTAATTAAACAAAATTTCCTAGACTTTTAAATTTTGTTATGCCAAATTTTTGTTGATTTTGTAGCCAAGTTTAGATGTTGATCTTTTTTAAGGGGCAATTTACGCTGTGCTTAGTTACTGCCGAGCCAATCATCATTATCAGCAACTTAATCAACATTATTATTTCAATCATTTCGCTACGTTCCGTTGTCGTTTACAGTTTTATACAAAACACGCAGCCAAAAGCTGATGGGCAGCATGTGACAAGCCCGCGTTGCCTTGTTGCCAGCGTTTGCTTTCATTAGTCAAGGCGCCAAATGATAATATTGACCGACTGACACACTGACTAGCTGACCAGCTGACAAACGGACAAACTGACTGAATGATGTACTGCTGAATGGACTGGCTGCCGTTTGTCGTGTTTTGTAGTTGTTCGGGGCTTTTGTTTTTGCCTCCGCTCGTTTTGCAGCGCACGTGGCAGAGGTTTATAATGCCTGGACGAGCAGGCTATCGATGTGTGTGTGTGTGTGTGTGTGTGTATTTGAGTTTTTTTTTTTTTTTTTTTTTTTTTATTCATTAACAACGCTTAAGGATAAATATACAAAAAACAATAAGGGATGGAGATGGCACTATCCTGGCGCCCACGGTACGGGCCGTAAAGCAATGCTTCGCGGGAGATGGGGTAGTACCAACTGAAGCAGCTATTTAAGAGCCGCGTCTGGCTCGTTCTTCGATGCGTAGTTGCGTCATCACGCCTGCGGCGAAGGTACACACTGCCTCCCAATTCTGTATGGAATGCAGCATGCTGGGCACCATGGTGCTTGCAGTGAGTCGTCCGCGGATGGCGACTTCCAGCTGGGATCTCAGTGTAGTGAATCGTCCACACTCAAACACGATATGGTTGGCGTCCTCTATAATGCCGTTACGACACTCGGGGCACTCGTCGCTGTCGTCGTGGCCGAAGCGCTTGAGGTACGCCCGAAAGCACCCATGACCCGAGAGCAATTGAGTTAGGTAGAAGTTTACTTCCCCGTGCTTCCTATGGAGCCAGGCTTCCAAGTTGGGGATGAGGGAGTGCGTCCATCGTCCCTTTGTCGACGAATCCCAGCTTCGTTGCCAGCGTTCGATGCAATGCGCCCTCGCCGCAGTGCGAACGGTGGTTGCGTTTTCGCCCACGAGTCGGGCCTGGTGGATTGTCTGGGCTTCCGAGACCAGCTCTTCGACGGGATACATGCCTGCTAATACAAGGGCTGCATCGTCAGAAACCGTCCTGAAGGCACAGCAGACCCTAAGTGCACAGAGGCGGTAGGTTGCCCTGACGCCCTTGCTATAGCTGGGAGTGCTCATGCCTTTAGACCATATTGGCGCTGCGTAGAGTATTATGGCCTTGGTGACGCTCACTAGCAGGCGGCGTCGTTGCTCCTTTGGCCCTCGTGTGTTGAGCATGATTCTTGTAAGAGCTCTGCCAGAGTCAGCTGCCTTTTTGTGAACGGCGTCCAGATGCTCCCGGAACGACATTCGTGTGTCCAGCATTACGCCCAGGTACCTTATGGCCCTCTTGGATGTGATTCCAGTGTTGCCCACGCGCAAGGTGACGGTTTCCACCTTTTTGCGGCTGCTGACCAGTACAGCCTCCGTTTTGTGTGCCGCTAGCTCGAGGCCGACTGCGTTTAGCCAACTATGTACGCGGTCGATGCTGTTGTTGCAGAGCTCCACGGTCTCATCCAGGTTCTTGGCCACGACTACTAGGGCCAAGTCGTCCGCAAAGCCTATAAGTTGCGCTTCTGGTGGCAGGTCTAGTCTGAGCACTCCGTCGTACATGATGTTCCACAGGAGAGGACCCAATACGGATCCTTGTGGAACACCAGCAGAGGACTGGTGCGACGCTGTGCCATCTGAGGTCCAGTAATTTAGGATGCGCCCGTCAAAGTAGCTCCGGATCAGCTGAATAAGATAGCGGGGCACGTTGAAATGTTGTAAAGCGTCGATTATACTGTCCCATCGAGCCGTGTTGAATGCGTTTTTGACATCTAGCGTAACGATGAGACAGTATTTCTTAGTGCCGAATCTCCACCTTGAGCCTTGGATTGCGGATAAGGCCAGCTCAACTACTTTCCCCAGAGCGTCTAGTGTAGACTTAGCCTTGCGGAAGCCGAATTGGCTGGGGGATAAATCACCCGCCTGGGTGACCGCAGCTGCTATGCGGGTGCATATGAGCTTTTCAAATGCCTTCCCAATTGTGTTGAGAAGGCATATTGGTCTATATGCGGACGGGTCTTCGGGCGGCTTGCCAGGCTTTGGAAGCAGAACAAGAGTCTGTGCTTTCCATGGCGTCGGGAACTTGCTCTCGCGAAGGCAGGCGTTGAAGAGCTGCACAAATGCCTCAGGGTTCGCCAACATTGCCATTTTGAGCACAATGTTGGGTACTCCGTCCGGGCCCGGTGCCTTGCGGGCTTGTAGTTTGCCGGCCAATTCCTGAACCTCGGTAGGTGACACGTGGTCTGTTTCAGGCATCCTTCCATTTGCATCGTGCAAGGAGTGAGCATTTGGCGCGTCCAGAACGGCGTCTCCTACAGGGAACAGTGTTTCCACTATCCTCCTGACCATGACCGGATCGGTGGGTGGGGCGATCCTGTTCACGTAGAGCCTTTTGACCACAGTTTTGTATGCCTTGCCCCAAGGATCCTGCTCGGCAGAGTCAATAAGGGCGAGGAAGCATTCTCGCTTGCTTGTTTTTATAGCTACCTTTAGCTCTTTTCTAGCCTCCCTGTAGGCCTGCAACTTGGGAGCAAAGGATGGTCTGCCACGTGCACGTTGGCATCTTCTTCTGGCCAGAAGACATGCGCGGCGGGCGTTAGAAATGCTCTCATTCCACCAGTACGTGGGGCCATGGTGTCTGTTGAACAGAACGAAACATATATTTCCATCAGTGCTCGTCCTCTCGCGTTGGTTGATGCGCTGCCCCACTCTGTTGACCAGGCGTTGAAGTCCCCGGCTATGACGATCTTGGTACGACCTCTAGCATCCGATATCAATTCCTCCAAAATGTTTATGTAGGCATCCAGTTGCAGGCTAGGAGCAAGATAACAGCTGTATATATAAGTGTCGCCCACTTCTGCCCGCACAAAGCCATTGTAGGACCTTAAGTCTGCTAGCTTGTACGATTGCTTACCGCACACCCAAAGAGCTGCCTTCTTGCAGCTGCTATATGACCACGTTCGAGCGCAAATGGTCTCTTGGTGGTGTGGTTCACTTAAAATGGCGATGTCGATATTCAAATCTCTTATGGTCTGCTCCAACAAAGCTTGGGCCGCGATACAGTGGTTAAGATTTAGTTGTAGCAATCTTAACATTTTAATTTCTTTAGAGCCTCGATATATGCAGGGCATTTGTAACTGCCCGTAGCGTGGTCTATGGGCGCAGAACCCTTGCGCACACAAATATTGCATCTGGGGTTGCTGGTGCAAGCCCTGGCCACATGGCCTGTTACGCCGCATCTGAAACATGCCCCTTTCATATCCTCGCCGGTGCAGTTAGCTGCCATATGTCCAAAATCCTGACATTTGTAGCAACGTCTTGGTTGCATGACTGCTCGCATCCGGCAAATCACCCATCCAATTCTAAGTTTTGCCATGTCGCATAAACTCTTAGCAGTGTCTGCTGGGAGGCTTACTATAGCCTTCTGCTGGCCGCCATATTGGAGGCGAATCATGTTAATAGCCTCAAGTGGACACGCGTCCTTCTTTAAGGTGCTAGATAGTGCCTCCAATACCTCCTCCTTGGTGACCATTTCGTCTAGGTCCCTGATCTCGACTTGAGCCTTCACAGTCAGTGCTTTCACCACAGCCTTCCCGGCGAGTGCTTGCTCTACAGCCGCTTGCACTTTGGAAATGCCGTGCTCTGGCTTAGAGCATAGCCGCAACAGGAGATCGCCCTTCGCCGTCTTCCGGATATTTTGCACGTCTGTGCTTAGGTGTTTAAGCGAATCGTCACTCTTAACCATCTTAAGGATGTCAGCATACTTAAGTTCGCCTACTCCAGAGACTGTCAGCGCATCCGGTCTGGCTCGTTTTTTGGCGTGCCGACTTGCAACCTTGGACCATGCTCCCTGCTTTTCCTGTGCAACAACCGTCACGTGGCCAGCACTAGCCCTGGGCGTAGATGCGGCGCATGCGTGCGCAGAGCTATGCTGTCTAGATTTCTTGGGTGGAGTTTTACGTTGCTCTCGGGGATCACTGGAGCGCTTAGGTGTGGATACTGCCGTGGCGGCTTGTTCAAGAGCACTAACTCGATCCTGGTCCGACCTCGATGGAGTCTGAGTCGACTTGCACGACAGGTCCATGCCGCAGAGCTCCAATGCCATCTTTTGCCAATGAGACAGCTTCTTTATCTCAAGTTTTATTGGGATATTAATGTGGCGTTGAGTGTCGAAGTGGCGAGAGAGGACGTCCAAGGACTTACCCATCTCTTCTAGTAAACTTCTCACGTTGGTCGGATCGACAGTGGTAGGAGCTAACTTCGTCATGCTCAGATCCAGGGCTGCGTTGGGGTGTTCTGGAGCGCTTGGCTGTTCCACTTGCTGCACCGGAGGTGGAGTTCGCAGTAATACAGAGCGCCGCGCGAACGCCTGATCTTCGTCAGCAATGACAGTGCTATTGTCCATGCTCATTGTACCTTTAGGGCAATCCCACGTTGGCCAGAGGTTTCCCTAGGCTTTTAACCGTTGGGAGTTATACCGCCCCTTGCTCGGTCACCAGAGCCCCGTTCTGCGTTCCGCGGTAGCGGAGGGGTTGGTGGTCGTCGGTTCCGTGACCTTTAACGCTTGAGTTTGCCGCCTAAAAGTATGCACTTTCGGCCTAGGTACATGAGCTCCCTGAAAGTATGCCCCACTAATGAGATTTAGTTTAGGGTTCGTGTCTTAACTAAACCAGCAGTGCTCCTCACTTAACAGAATTTGCTCCACGCACAGTGTTAGAGTTGCCCGTAACTATTGATCGTGATATACCGACGTTTGACAGCACTATATTAGCGAAAACAGCTGCGCCTGTGCAAGGCGAGAAGAAAAAACCAGATGCAGTTAGTTACCTACAACAACGGAACAAAATCACCAACTAGCGGCAACTGTGTGGGAATTTGTTGTTGCAATGGCACTAAGGCCGCGCGTCTGCGTACCCGTTGCCCCCTCGCCCAGAGACGACCCGTGGGATTGTTAGCGAAAAATACGCGGACCCAAGCCGCGACCGCCTCAGCTGTGTGAGTAAAGTCAATACACTTATCACTCGCGTTAATAATAACACCAGTATCTTTAGGTAGCTAGCTGGAAACTCCGGAAAAGCGCGCATCGACACAAAACACGACCGCACTCAACAATCTCCGCCATTTGTGTGTATTTGAGTGTGTCTGTGTGTGTGTTGGAGATAGCAACGCGCACAAGAGACAGGATGTCGAAATGCTGTTGCTGCTGCTGCTGTTGCTGATAGATGTCGCTCAGGGCAAGTCGCGTGCTCATCAGTAACGCAGTCAGTCTGCCACAAGCTATGCTTCCTGTCCATGCACAGTGGTCGGAAAGGCCAATTTCTTTATCAAAAATCGAAGTTTTCATGGATAAATACTATATCTAGATAGGCGAGCAGGCAGACAATAATTTGATTTGGAAAATACTGCTAAAATTATGTAAAATATAAAATTAACAATATAGAATTGTAAAATTCAAGCAAAAGAATATTGGATCAAAATTAACAGCTTATTAGCTTTTATCAAAATGTTAAAATGTGAAAATATTTAGGTTTATACATAGTTTAAAAGAATATTTAAATTTTTGGCATAATTTTGCTTAAATCAATTTTTACTGCAATTAAAGACGATACAAAAATTGGCCTTTTCGACCACTGTACCTTGCTCACAACCATTTCAACTATCTCTGCTCTATTCACTAGCTCTGTCTCTCTCTCAGCTAGTCTGTGTCCGTGTCTGTGTATGTGTATGTGTGTGTGTGTGGTCATATAAAGTAGCTTGTGGCAGCCTCTTATCCAGTCACATTTATCAGTTATCGCCCCCTTCCACTGACATGTTGCTAAACATTAAGCGCTTGTATTTCAATTTCATTTCTTCTATTAGATGTCTGTATGTGTGTGTAAGTTGTATGTGTGTGTGTGTGTGTGTTTGCCTTAGCTCAACAACTGGCCAAAGTCTAACTGTTTTCAACGGAAATTGATTTTTGTACTTGAACGCTTTTGCCATTTGATTTTGTACGCAGGGGCGTATGAGCAATATCGCATACGACGGGTTGGCTGTTAAATTTGTTAATTTTCATATAAAATAAAAATGTATCATAAAAATTTAAACCAATATGAATATTATTTAATTATTTTTAATAATTTTATAATTATACTACTTACAGTAAAAAGTGTTTTTAATAATCTACATTTTAAAAGGCGATTCCTCAGTTTATGCGAAAATAAGTTTTATAAGTTTAACCACTTTTATTTTTTACTATGCACTGCATTATTTGAATTTTTCAATTAATTTTCAATAGTTTTCGGCGCTGCGCAGAAATCTCGCCCGATTTGGCATTGAAAAAAACAAAAACTAAGTCCAAGTCAAACAGCGCCCAAAGAGTGCAGAGCCAGGGGCAGACAGACAGAGAGAGAGAGAGAGAGAGGGAGGAAGGGAGAGGGGCAGGCAGCCCAACTCGACTGGGCTTATGGCGTTGGCAGCCTCAAGGACGCCAGTTTTGTGCAGCTTTTAAGCGGCTGCAACAGACTGAGAATTATTGTTGCCGCTGCTGTTGGCCGAATGCGCAATTTACTGGCATTAAATTGTCTTGTTATTCAGACATTGTCTGCATGTGTCTAAGCTGAGGCTTTTCAATTCTTCCTCTCTTCCTCTCTACCCTGTGCCCTCTCCTACCTTCATTAAAATCATATCAAAGGACCTTTTGCAAACTTAATTAAATGCCAAAAACAATTACAAGCTCATCTAAAAAATAATCATATCACAAATTGAACAAACAACAAACGCTGTCGCCTGGGTGACTATAAATTACTATCCAACGCTTTGCCTTTTGCTAATGAGTCAGTTGTAATTATCATAAGTAAAAGTTCCCGAGTCGTTATGTATTTATAAGCCGCTTAAATTTAATAGCTTCCAAAATGTCACAGAGCGCGCATAAATTGATTGAACATTTTGTTAAAGTGCACAAAGTTTTCGCATTTTGCCCCCTTATGTGTGTATATAAAGCGTATAATTGCACAAATTGTTCACATGGGAATTGTGTGAGTTCAATATTTCACAATACAATCAACGAGTTGTGCGTTCGCTTTGTGATACCCTGTACAAACAGTGACAGAGGGTATGCTCAAGAAAAGCCAAGAGTCTTCTTGCTTTGAAGTATTAATAACTTATGAGCTGTTAAGCGAAATAAATTTATTGATAACTTTTTATTTATTTATCATTAGATACTACTTTGTAGAAACAATCCATAGATAAACTCTTAGCTATATATAGCAGTAAAAAAATCGGAATTTGGGGCTATAATTTTGCTGTTATAGCGTAATTAGTAAAATCATATTTTTTGTTGCATACCGCAGGGGGTTATATTTGCATATATCGCTAAAATAATTGTATAATTTTAATTTATATACTTTTTCTCAAAGCTAGACCTTCCTATTTCTTAACTCTACAAAATTCGACTTTTCTGAGTATTTAATCTATTTTGTTGTTGAGTGTAATCTGAGCTATTATGTTGCAATTAAAATTCAAAGTTCATGGACTTTGTGGTTCGTTGGAATTCTGTCAATAATGTGCTGTCGCCTGCAGCGTGTCTGGCATTCTATTAGAGATGGTCAATTGATTTTGCATGCAGAATAGGGGCGAGAGCGGAACGGGGGGAGGTGTTAATTAGCCAAATGCTATGCAAAATGTTGTCAAGGTTGATTTTTGCTTGATTTCAGTGGGTAACTGTGGAATGTGCACGCCCAGAGTTTGGTCGGCAGGGCGGGCTAGAATGGGAAGTCGTGCAGTAAATGCAGAAAGCGGCTTACAAACTCGTAGCTGTTGCCTGATTGAGCATTGAGTTGCTTCCACACACACACACACACACACACAGACACACGCACACACACACACACACAGCGAGAGAGAAGCACCGTTATATGGTGTGTTGGTAGGTCTTTATGGAGCAGTTATTTTGTTTTTGCTTGCCAGCATCACAATCGATTTTCGGCTTGGGTAGCTTTGTGTATCTTACGCTCTGTCTCTCTCTCTCTCTCCATATTCTCTGCGCTGCTCTTTCGCGCTGTGTGTGTGTGTGTGTGTGTGTATATTTGTTGTGCCTTTGCCAGCCTAAAATGCCAAATTGAGTTTTGCCAGCGTCCAAGCAGCGTCCCGCACAAGTTGATAAAACTTGCGACCGTTTCACGTTCAACGTGGCGTATAAGTGTTTTTTCTTGTAACTCACACACACACACACAGGCGCATGTGTATTTGTGTGTTTGCTTTTTTTGCTGCTATGTATCTGGCCTGTTTGTTTGCCACTTCAACTCTGGCAGAGTTTACAGACTTCTTTCGGTGTGTCGAGCTTAGCATTTTTCATGCCTAAGTCAAATAATGCGCTAACACATCATTTCACACTTAAATGCTGTAAAAATATGCATAAAGCTTTTTTGCGCCATTTTTTACGCACACACACATACAGATACAGGCATTTGCATATGTGTGTATAACATTTGGTGTGCCGAAAAGTATGCTATAGAAAATATATTGAAGTTGATTTGTGCATGTTCTTTGGCTTGTTGTTCTTGTTTTCCCCCTTTGCTTTTGCGTTTATTGTTTTTCTTGTGCTTCTTCTTAGCTGCTTCTTCTACTTACATATCTCAATTGCTGTTCGACGGGCGCACGGCGGTTGTCGTTGCTTATTGTTGTTGTCGCTGCTTTGTTGTTGCCTGGCGCTTTGACTGGCAGCATCAATCTGTGTTCAGCTGCCATCTTACTACACACACACACACACACACCCACACGCAGCCTCTCACACACACGCACAGCAGGCGCTGTCTGTTTGTGTGTTTGCTTTTGCGCCTGTCGCGCCGCAGGCCCAAAAATACACCTCAATATAGGTTGTTGTTGTGGTTTTTTTTCTGTTGTTGTTGTATGTTTGTATGTGTATATATTTATTTCGTGCCTGGCGTACAGAATATGGGCCTATAACAACAACATCGCATCGCAAATGGGCAAAGTCCAAAAATATGAAGCGCACAATATATTTTTAGTTGACGTATTCCTCATGCACACACACACATTCGCACACTCTCACACTCTCTTCCCACTCACACACACATGCGTTTGTTTTGCCGCGCGCGCGTATGTGTGTGTGTGTGTGTGTGTGTGTCTGAGAGAGCGTCTGTATTTGCCTTGATATTTTAAGTATCCTGTTTGCGTTTTGCGGGCTTCGTTGCCTACTTTTTGGCGCTGCGCTGTTATTATTCTTTGTTTAGCATTATTTGCGTAAATGGCATTTGCGTTTTTCGGCGTTTTGCAACACTTTGTTGTGATTGTGTGTGCTTTCTCTTTCTTTGTATTTGCCGTATTTTCAATATTTTCTGTCAAAATGTCTTTTTATATGTAATTATTGTCGATTGCTTTGATTGCAAGTAAATCAATTTTATTTGGCTTCGCGTTTTGTGTATAAATTGTGCTAATAACAAGGTGCAGTTTATTTTATGTTTATTTATTGTCAACTCACGCGAAGACACAAAAGTTTATTCACATTTTCATATATAATTTTTGTTATTTTTTTATTTAATTAATTTGTTGTATATTATTGTCTTTTCTTATTATTTGATTAATTAATTTGATTTATTATTGTCTGTATTTTTTAAATTTTAAATAGAGTTCCGTTATGCCGTATACTCTCTTTGTTTAAGCGCCCATTTTTCTACTTTCTGCCACTTATTCTCTTCCTTCTTTTATGCTCAGCTTTTCTATTATTGTTGTTGCTTCAGCTGCCGCCTGGCTTGCGGTCGTTTATCTGTGCGCTGTTGTTGTTGTTGTTGATGGTGTTGTTGTAATTGTGGCTGCTGCTGTTGAAGCTGGTGGTGTGTGGTGGGGGTGGTGGCAGCGTTGCACGCGCCGCACTCGTAGCACGTGCTTGGGCCACGACGTCAGTCTACGACAACCGCCTACGCACTGTAAGCACTTCGTCGCGTCGCGGCCATTTCAATTACAAATTCATGCAAGAGCAAACGTAAATTCTAATTCAACATCGATTCGCAGCTGCACTCATCGTTATCGAAACGCACACGATAGTTATCTGTTTCAAATTGCAAAACATTCATTCTGAATGAAAAACAGCCCCAATTTTCAAGTAAGTAATTCTAAATATTTGCAGCTTTTATTTTTAAACATTTCTGCATTTAAAAATTTTTTATTTTTGCTGTTTAGTTGCTGCACAAGCTGTTTAACATTTTGCCGCCAATGCTTATCGATTACAACTGTGCGCCCACGCAACTTATCGATTGCCGCTCTCTGCGCTCTCTTAAGTGGTGAGTTTCTAGCGAGCGCCTGTTGGCATGCAATACTACAGCAGCTGCTGCCGGGACCGGCAAAGTAAACTCACTTGCCAGTTGAAAAAATCCAAATGCACCAAATATATAAAAAAAAAAACAAATAAATAAAATTTAAAAAAATGAAAGAAAGCTTTATTTTGTTTAATATGCACAGCTTTTTGACTGTTAAGCATGTATGCAAATTATTTAAATATTCCAATTTATTTTAGCACAAAACAACACCACTTTCAGCACCAATGCCTCACTATGGCAACCGTGTTTGTTGTACCTGCGGTGCTCTCTCTCTCTCTCTCTCTCTGTCTCTCGCTCGCTAGCTTACAAATCTCACCACACAGGCACGCTATTTGACTTAGCTGCCTTCGGGCTTCGCTAGTTTGAAAGTGAAAGCCTATGGCTGGGGTTCTATATGAATGTGGGGTATATTAAATGGTAAATACGTCAGAAAAAATAAAAACATTTCAGGTAGAGAATGAAAATAAATGCCCCTTCACAATTGTTATTAATATTATTTTGTAAATAAATAAACATTGCTATAACTGCAAATTACAGGGTATTTGCCAGTCAAGCTGCTTGCCAATTGTTGTAAGGTGTCTGAGACTAAACATACATGGGTTAACTGGCTTGCATAATGCGCTTTGCTTGCAATTAGCCATTGTTGTTATTATTTATTGCCTTCTAAGCCCACACTGCAGTGTTGGTAAACATGTGCATGTCCTTGCACTTGGCAGCTTAACAGTGCTGGCTAAGGGAAAGAGACGGGGTAGCAGCAATGCGTGCATGGCCGTATTCTTTACTAGGCGCCCTCGATTCAAGGGGCGCCTAAAATATTTTATACTTTACTTTAAAATATTAATTAAAAACTATTAAATTATATACAAAATTGAGACTTTCAATTAATATCAATAAACAACTTACAGAAAACTAAGGGGAATATATATAAAATATTGTAAAAATTGGAAAAAAATACATTTTGTAAGCTAATCTCAATAAAGTTGAATTTACTTAATGAAAAAGTGCTCTGGCCTCCCTTAAGAGCCAAAGCACGACCCTTGCTATGTGAGCATCTAAAATCGTTATCCGGCGTCAAGCAACAACAAAACTGCAGACAATGCCAAAGGATGTGCAGGTGAAAGAGGAAGAAGGAAATGTAGAAAGCATAACCGTAGGGCTGCAGCTAGGAAGTCATAAATTTTCCAAATGGTTAACAGGTGCATTTGAAATGCTTGCGCTTGTGCTCCGATTTCCCCCAGCCATTAAATCGCAACTTGAGAATTTAAGTTATCAGTTCTGCCTTAAACTGAGTTTAGCGATTTCCACGAATTGTCATTAATTAGAGGAATCACAACAGCTGCCGAATGCTTTTTCTATCACTAGGGATGTAAATCATAATAAAATATGGATGTTTCGATGCATCGATGTTGTGAAAATTAAACATCGATGCAACGATGTTCGTCTGATGTTTTTTTAAATTTTTATCCTTTAACAGTAAACAGATTTTAACACTATTATTAACAGATTCACGCTGCGATTAATATTTATTTGACAATATTTTACATTATGATGCAACGAATTCTTTAAACCCTTGACGATTTACAATGCATCAATGTCTTTTTCACTTCCCTACACTATTTAGAACTTGTAGATTAACTGCAGTTTCACTTACCGTCAGTTAAGGACACTTTATCAGCTATATTTCGACTGTGCGAACTGCTGCTGCGACTATCACCGTATTGCACTGCGAAATGAAATGGCTGCGACTAGGACATGCTAGGGCCCCATGTGGCATGCCTCATGAAAATTCCATCACAATTTATGCAGATTTGTGGCTAACACAGCGTTTGTGAGTCAGCGGAAATTCAACGGAAAACACTCGCAATATGAACAACCCCTAAAAAAAAACTGTGGAAAATAAAAACCGAAAAAACCCCACGCATTCCGTCTTCATACACACACACACATATATATAAATTTACCGCCTGTTGCATGGTCTCTCTGTATGTGTGTGTGTGTGTCTGTGTGCGTGAGGACTCGTGTCTGTTGCTGTTGACTTTTGGGGGGCACTGTGCAATGTGGCGTTAATAAATGCAATTTATGTGGAAAAATTCCGGCACTCGCAACGAGTTGAAGAGGCGTGAGATTTATTATGCGCTTTAATTAAACGTAATTAATTGCATTTTAGCTGTAAATAAGTATTTTGCGGTTATACGCAACAAAACAGCAACGGGCCACTGTTAAAGTGTTGTACTTAACAGGCTGTTAAAGTGCTTGAGCAGAGCACTGTACTTAACAGAGCCGCCATTTTAAGCCGCGCTTTCAATAATATTTTAATAATCTTAGCTTTTACCAAAAAATATAAGTTATTTATTTCAATTCTTTATTGATATAACAAAAATTGCAATTTCGGAATTATTTATTTTATTTATATATTTATTTATGTCAATTACGTGCAGTCGACAATGGAATTATAGATGTAAAAGTGTAAATTAAACTATAATTTAAGTTATAATATTAAGATTTCTGAGAACTAATTCAGATTTAATTACTTAGTTCGCTTTGTTTTCTTTGTCAATACATTTATAGTGCGTTTATTGTTTGCAATTGTCAACAAAACCGAAAACTGTTAATTAACAGGGCTGTAATCACGAGGCGTTGGCGTCAAAGGAAAAGCCGCCAAGGTAAGTGAAGCAACTGTAAATGCCGACGGCAGCAAGAAACGCGCTTATCCTTGCCCCAAGCATATTCCAGCTTGCCACACAGAGTGCCAGCTAATCGGCTTTAATTTAATTAGTTGCCCCACTCAAAGGCAATGGCAAAGCTGCAGCGTTGCCAGACAAGTGCGCACACAACAACAACAACACTGACAGAGAAAAAAACTACAACAATAACTACAACAACAACAGCTGGCAGCATTCACACCTGCGTGTGTGTGTGTGTGTGTGTGTGGGCGTCAAAAGTAAGAAAACAAAGCAAATGCGAAGAATGGAAAGCACTTGAGAGCATTTTCATTACAATTCGCTGCACACACACACACACATACAAGCACACACACACACACGCACACCAACAAGCATGTGTTGATTTCTTTGGGGAGAGCGCAAAAAAAATGGCCGCATGCTTCATGGCAAATTGTCAGCTGCTAAGCCCTGATAAAGTGCTCAACGGGCAAAATGTTGAGGGCCTCTCTACCGCTCCCTCTCCCTCTTCACCCACCCCCCTTTCAAACACACACACATGCGTTGGCCATAAACTGCGCACACAACGAGGCACAAATATTTCTTCAAGTTTCCTTTGTTTACAACGTGAACTGCGCCTTGGCACAGGTCAATTTTGTTTTTTTTTCTCTTTCTCTTTTCGTGTTCTGTAAGTTTTCTCAATATGGAAAATTTTGTTGAACTTCAGTTAGTGTTGCCAACTTGGCTATCTTCTAGCCAGTTTAGCTAGCTGCAGAATTCTATTTGAGCTTATCAGAAATCTATTTGAAAATTTATATTTATTTTTAATATTCATGTATTGATTTAAGTATTATTTTTTATATTTTTGCATATTTACTTATTTCTATTTTAAAGTATTTGTTTTTAAGGCAGAAAAAGAGATAAATTTATTACATGGAAATATTTTATTTTGAAATGACAAACATTTTAAAAAGTTTTTAACATATAGTAAATTGAATTAAAATTTTTTAGCCTTTTTTAAGGATGCATTTAATTTTGATTTGAATTTTAAATTATTAAAGATTTATTTAAAAACATTATTTTAGTAGCATTATTTTTTTTAGCATTTTTATTTGCTGATTTAATTATTTTTAGCGAATTTTCCAGCTTGTTTTCAATATAAAATTCTGTCAGCACTGCGGGGGAGAGCCAACAGGTGAGGAGAGAAATTTGCTCTCGCGGCCATTTCGTATAGAAGCCGTTAGTGTGTGTGCATGTGCGTGTGTGTGTGTGTGCTGGGCTTTTTGTTTATGGAAAGTGTTATGTTTGACTTTGAACTTTGCCGCTTGTTTGCTGTCCGTGCGTGAGCGGGACAAAGCGTTGTGTGTGTGTGTGTGTGTGTGCTTTGGACCAAAGCTGATGACAGGCCCAAACAATATCATAAAATTTAATGCGCTCATTTTTCATGAGCTAACAGAGGCATGCACACACACACACAAGTCAAATAAATCAAGAGCGCAAATTTTATGGCTTTATTTTTGCAAGCGCATTTAAAATGATTGAGTTGTGGCCAACAGTTTGTGGCGAAATAATAATAATGCAGCAGTTTGTCATAAAATCCAAGCAAATTTAAATTCAAATAATTCAAAGTTAAAAAAAAAACAAGAAAATTATTTGAATCTGGCGGCAAATGTCGGACAGCGCTGCCAACCTGCGCACGGCGTGCGTTTGGCAACACTGTCAAAGTTATCGACACACCGCCACCATACATCGAGCATATAAATATTTGCCGGCACATCGCTAATTTTGTTCGTCGTCACTTTTTGCATGAAAATTAAATGCGCTGAAAAATAGCAAAGGAAAAGTTGAAAACAATTGATTGCGCGGGAAATGGATGAACTGAGGAACAGCTTGGACAACCTGATGTCGCGCTTCAACGACAGCATTACACACTCGGCGCCCAAGAAGCTCCACTTCGACCGGCTCTCCATGTCTTTTAGCGAGGACGCTGACACAGGTAAGAAGAAGAAGAACGGGCGGAGCAGTTCAGTCGGACGTGCCCGACTGCAGAATACCCTGTATCATGAAAGCCACAGAAGCGATTCTTGCTTTTTTGTCTGCTCTAGCTCTTATATATACATATATACGTGTTCATACAGACAGACGGACATGGCTATTTCGACTTAACTCGTCCCCTGATCAAGAATATTTATGACAAAGTTATCAACCCTGTTTTGCCCATTTTTCAATGGGTACAGGGTATTTAATAATTTTTTTTCAATATAAAATTATTATTTTCATATATATTTAAATTATATATTTTTGGGTTTACTGTTATATAACATGGGTACAGGGTATACAAATAGCACATTGTCTAGAAACTCGAGATTAAACTGATTTTTGCCATCTGCAGTGCCGAAGAAGCGCCGCATGGACAGCCTGAACAACTCGCTGAACGAGAGCCACAACGGCAGCAACAGCTCACTGAGCAACTCCTTCAGCGATCCGACTGGTCCGTGGCAGACGCGGAAGCTGCGCGCGGAGCTGATCGAGACGAAGGCGATTGTGGCGCAGCTACAGAAGGAGCTGCGGCATCAGGGAAGCGAGCAGCGCGCGGCGCTGACGCTGGCGGAGAGCAGGGCGGAGGCGCTGCAGGAGCGGTGCGATGTGAACGGCGCCAAGCTGCAGGAGCTGGAGCAGCAGGTGCAGCTGATGCGCAGGCGGGAGCACAGCGCGCGCCAGCAGGTGAACGAGCTGACGGCGTCGCTGGAGCAGCAGAAGCTGGAGAGCGAGAAGGCGCTGGCGCTGTGCGAGCAGGAGCGCAACCAGGTGGAGGAGGATGCGCGCGAGGTGCAGCACTTCATGAGCAACGAGCTGAGCGAGCACAAGCGTACGCACGAGCGCACCGAATTCGAGCTACACAGCACCAGAAAGGAGCTGGAGCGCATCAAACGGCGGCACGATGAACACCGGACGCATACCGCCGGCTACGAGCAGCTGCAGCAGAACTACGAGCTGCAGCAGCAGAGCCTGGAGAGCGCCAAAGCGCGCATCAAGGAACTGGAGTTTGAGATGCAATCCTACAGCGACTGGAAGGAGATCACCAGGAACGCGCAGTCGCGCCTGCTCAGTCTGCCGGAGCTGCAGGCGGAGGTGGAGCAGCTGCGCGCGCACAACAAGCAGCTGAACACGCTCATTGGCGACAAGCTGCTGCTGGAGGAGCAGGTGCACGACTACAAGACGCGCCTGGACAGGGAGGAGGGCGCACGCGCCGAGGCCACCGCGCTGCAGGTGAAGCTCACGCACGTGGAGCAGGAGCTCAGGGAATGGATCAAAGTGGCCCAGGATCATTGTCTGCCCAACACGCTCGTCTGCCCCATGGCGCTGCGCACGCGCCTCGAGCATCTGCTGCAGGACGACATCGTGCGCGTCGCCGAGAAGACCAGCGCCGACTCGGACTCGCGGCATCTGCAGGGCAAGCTGCGGGACATGGAGCAGAAGTGCGCTGCGTATGCGAAGAGCATCAACGACATGAACGGCATCCTGAAGCGGCACAAGAGCTTCAGGGAGCGCGTGCAGCGCAAGCTGCTGATTGTCTGCAAGGAGCGCGACTTCTACAAGCAGCTGCTGGAGAACTTTGACAAGGATCTGACCATGACGAACGCCAGCACGGCGGACATGAGCAGCGACATGCAGATGCGTTACCGCGTCGAGGTGCTGGAGCGCACGCTCACCGGCTACAAGGAGATGTGCTCCACGCTGGAGCGCGAGATGCAGACGATGCGCCAGCAGGAGTCGCTCAACGATCCGCCGCCCAACGAGACGGGCTATGACAGCGTCAAAAAGGAGCTGGACACGCTGCGTCTGGAGAACGAACGGCTGCGCCGGCGCAAGGACGAACTGGAGCTGGAGCTGGAGCATCGTTGCCTGCGCGGCGACTTCAACATGGCCCAGTACAAGGTCGTACACATGAGCCAGAATCCAGCGGCCGAGGCGTACGAGTCCACCAAGAACGTGGTCGAGAAACTGCAGGCAGAGATCGAGCGTCTGAAGCGGCGGAACAAGCGCCTGGAGGAGGAGCAGGAACAGACCCAAACGCGTCTCAACGAGACCGGCGGCAGCGGCGCCGGCGGCGGCATGACCATGAACTTCAAGGAGCTGAATCAGCTGCGCGCGGAGCTCGAGTCGGCCAACGGCAAGATGAAGAAGCTCAAGGATTGCTACAAGGCGGTCAACAAGGAGCTGCGCGACGTCTGCTACATGCTGCTCGGCTACCGCATCGATCGCCTGGAAACCCATCACTATCGGTGCGTGGATCAAATCCATCAAAATCGCAGCGTTATTAATTGATATTCTTTTTTGGTATTTATAGCATTTCCAGCATGTATGCGGAGAGCCCCGATGATTATCTATCCATTAGCGTGAATGAATCCAACTGCCTGGCCCTGCTTGAGTCACCCTACTCGCAGACCCTGAAGCCCGCCATCGATCAACAGCTGGCAGCCAATAACTCATTCCCCGCATTCTTTGCCGCCCTCACCCTGGAGCTCTTTCAGCGTGCCACCGTTACGATTACATAGGCCAAACCGGTGTGGGAAATTAGTCATAGGAACGCATTCACTTTGTATTGAATTAGTCTAAGTTTTCATTTAGTTTAAATGCTACAAATATACAGATTTAATAATGAGACGAGAGCTTGGGCAGCGTGTGAAGGAGAAGCGGATGCCGAAGGAAAACCGAGTCTAGTAAAGCGCAGATGATTTCCTAAGAGATCAGACAGTTCTGAATGTTAATGGATGGACACGACTCTACAGAGAAAGGAGACTTCTTGAGAACCTTTCAGAGAGAGGGTTTAGCAAGAAGAGGCTTTTCTCAGCTGGGGCAGATTCTTCTCTGAGAGAATGTAGGAGCAAGGTTTGTCGAAAAAGAACAGACTTTTCCTTTACAGAACAGCCTTTTCCTTAGAGAACAGACATTTTATCCTAGAGCGAAGACACTTTCTTCTCTTTTATAAAAACCAACTCTTGCTTAACAGCAGACCTCTTCAAAAAATTCTATGTAGAACTGTTTGTAAAAGTAGAACCGACTTTTCTTAGCGAACAGACCTATTTGTATACCCTGTACCCATTGATTTCAAGCAAACATACTACTCTGCTAAATAGCAAACTCTCTCAGGGACAAACTTTTCCGCTAAAGAACAAACTCTTCTGTTAGAGAGCAAACTCTTCTACCAGATAACAGATCTCTCCTAGCACGCACACTTTTGCTTCAAAAAAGAGACTCATCTCTTAGAAAACAGTTTTTGCTAGAGGCAAGATTCTTCCAAAACTTCTTTTTTAACTTCTTCCTACAGAGAGACCTTAGTCAACTTCCACTTACACTTGGGTCTCGTAAACCCTTCACTTCATTGAGCACGCACTGTGTTCACTTTAATATCGGCACTCCGTAGATATTCGAGGCGGCTTAAGCTTCCGTCAGGCGCGATAAAGGCGTAAATATCGTAAAAAAAATTCCAGCTGGGGCCGCGTTTCAATAGTCGTAAGATACTGGCCAGAACTGGCAGCGTTTGGGCTGTGGCAACATGAGGAGAACCACGAAAACCGATCGATATCGTTGGAATTTTGTATGAACGACGCGCGCGCTCAAGAGATTTTGGAATATCATGGCGATAATGGCATTTCCATTTGTTTAACTTTATAAAAATATACCATATATATATATACTATATACTATGCACATTCCATATAATTATTTGCAACTATTTTTAACTTTGGTTAATTGTTGTGTTATTCTTTCTGCCTTCTGCCTTCTGCGCTGCGCTGCGTTTGATAAGCACAATTGACGACGCGCGAGGAGACGCCTCGCCTATATGGGTATATAGAGTCTTATACTTGTGCGATCCGCCGCTTTGACAGCCATTGTGTGCAGTTTATAATGGGCGCGAATCAGAGCTGACAGCCGACTATATATACATATATATCTGAGCGTGTCTTGGCATTAGTTTCGGCTGGATTTCAACGAATTGCGCATACGCTGAAATGCCAAATTCTATGTTGAGTAGTGGAGGTTTATCATGGGAGTATTAAATATGTTATATTTAAAATTTGGATTTAAATTTTTAATCTATTAGATATTAAAATTTAATAAATTTTTCGTCTAAAATGCCGCCCAATTCTTGCTAAGGCCTGTAACATTTTTACAGCGCATTTTCGCTTAATTGCAGATTAGAAAAGTTTTCAAGACGGGTAATTCCCTCGCATTTCCTTTAGCTGATATACCCCTAACATAGGTCGTAGTTTAAGTGACGGCAACAACAATTAGGAGGAATGTTAATGCATAATAAAAGCTAAGCATATATATTATAATATTTAAATACACAATACACATAATAAGTAGGTAGAACTGTTCCCGTTCTCCGACTGTTTGCACTTTCCGAGTATTCCCACTCTTCGTGTGTTCGTACTCTTCGACTGTTTCGACTCTCCGACTGTTCTGACTCCCCGAGTGTTCGTACGCGTCGAAGGTTCGCGTTTTCCGACTGTTACGACGCTCCAACTGTTCGTATTCTCCGACTGTTCGTATTCTCCGACTGTTCGTACTCTCCGACTGTTCGTACTCTCCAACTGTTCCCACTCTCCGACCGTTCCCAATCTGACTGCTTTTGCTCTCCGACTGTTTGTACTCTTCAAATGTTCTTCCTCTCCGACTGTTTGCACTTTCCGAATATTCCCAGTCTCCAACCGTTCTCGCTCTCCAACTGTTCCTACTCTCCGACTGTTTCCACTCTCCGACTGTTCCCACACTCCCGTTGCTCCCACTAGTTGCTCAGAAGCTGGGCGACCTGCTCGGGCGTCTTGTGCAGCAGCGCCTCGGGCTGCTCGAAGCCGTTGGCGGGATCGTGGACGCGCTCGTAGATCTGCTTGTAGATGGCCACGATGACGTTGAAGGCGCGTCGCTGCACCGTGGAGCGATGGGCGCTGGACATGATCAGCTGCACCTGGGGCAACAGCAGCACGTCGGGCAGCTCGAGGAAGGCGTCCATCTTGGACGTGAAGATCTTCAGGAGATTGGTTTCGATCTTGGTCTGGTTGCTCTGCAGTATGGTGTAGATGGGGCCCAGATTCAGATTGGCCACCAGCGAGGAGGCCTGCTCCGAGGTGAGCGTGTCCAGCTGGGCATCCGACTGCGCCTGCAGCCGCTCCACCCGCTCGTCCATGTACTCGAAGACCGCCAGCGTGCTTTGCATGTGGTAGAGGCAGTTGAGCAGGTAGACGGCCATGTCCACTGTGGGCAGATGGGCGGCGCTCTCCTGCACCGACTGCAGCAGCGGATCGATGACACAGCTCACGATCTTGGTGATGTCCGCCTGCCGCCCATCGACCATGGTGGCCACCGACAGTATCTCCTTCAGTATGTTGAGCAGGCGGGCAACGCTGCCCGGCGGCACAAGATCCCGCTGTGGCGGCTCCAGGGCCAAGGTGCTGCCCGCTGGACGCTGGAGCACGCTGCGCACCTGGGCGGCCAGGGCGTTCAGATAGATCTGCTCGCTGCTGAGCTGCAGCTCGATGAGGCATTGCTCCAGGCTGCCGCCCTGCACCACCTGCCGCATGATCTGCTGATAGAAGCGCAGCAGATTGCAGATGGTGAACAGCACGATGGTGTCCTGCTCCGAGTTGAGAATCGTCTCCACGCGCACCTTCAGCGGATGGCAGACGCCGTCGGCTATGTAGCTAAGCGCACGCTGCAGCTGCTCCGTGATGTCTGCAAAGGGAAATCTATGAAAAGTGAAATGCTGGCGAGGATTGGGAACACTTGCCGTGCTTGTCGCACTTCTTGAAGAGCAGCGTGAGGTTCTCCTTCTCGCTGGGAATGCTCTGATGCAGCCAGGCGAACATGTCGCCGATATAACGCTTGGGATCATGCGCGTGCAGCTCGATGGGCCGGGGATTGCCGCCGGCGCCGCCCTCCGTGAGCGCCTCGATGAACTGGCGCACCAGCACCGCCCGCCTGGCAATCGCATACTCATCGATCACGTACTTGAAGAGCACCGGTCTGTCCTGGAGGCGACTCATAGCCTCCACTATTAGCGGGCCGATCTCGTTGTTCTCCAGATTGCGGCAATGATTCTGCGTCCAGCGATAGAGCCGCTCCAGTGCGCCCTCCTGATGCAGCGTCATCTCCTCCATGATGTCCAGTGCCGCCGTCTGGTAACCACACTGCATCAGCAGCCTGCAGTCCGCGTGTATGGACTGCACGCGATCCAGCACCTTGAAGAACTCCGGCACAATGGGCGCATCCTTGGCCGTGCCGTAGAGCAGCTGATGCTCCGGCACCGTCAGCTGAAAGCGTGCCAGGAACGCCTGTGCGATCTGCTGATGCACCTCCAGGCGTTCGCGCTCCTCCTGCATTTGATTCGTCTGCTCGATCAGATCCTTGGTCAGCGCCTTGGACGTCTCCAGATCGTGATGCATCGTCTGCACCGACGTGGCCATCGTATCCAGATCCATGCACACCGCATCCAGCGTCGTCTTCACCTCCAGAAACGCCTTCAGAAAGTTGCGATTGATGCCCACGGAGCGCTGTTCGATTTGGCTGCGCAGATTGCGGCGATTTTGAAGCGTGTTCTCCGTGAAAAAGCTGGACAGGCCGTTGAGCGCGTCCAGCGTGTCCCTGTCGCTCTCCAGGCGCGTCTCCAGGATCTTGTTGACCCGCTTCTGGATGCGATCCTGCTCCTCTTGTATGGTGTTCATCTTGCCACTGACGACGTCAACAGCAGTTGTCAGTGCTGCCAGCTTCGGGGCAGCCGCGTAAGCTACAAAAAAAGCTAACTAGGAAAAGCTAAAAAAAAAGGATTATTTGTAAATATAATGCATTTATTTATATCACAAGTGGTCTATTGCTGAAATATACACTAAATTCAAATTCATAGAAATAGCCACAATTCTTCTTTCTCTTAAAATGTTATAATTTTTGTAACTTCATTTTTTCTCCAGATTTTTATGTATTTAATATTTTTATATTATCTATAATTTTATTTTAATAATAATTTTTACAATCTTAATATTAATTTATAAATTTAATTTTAATATTCTTGGTTCACTGGTCATAGTCGACTTTGTAATAAATAAATAAATAAATAAGCTTCTTCCATTTAGAAATATGCCAAACTGCCAACACTGCTCAACATCAACAAGCAGCAGTTGCGGTACCCGGTTGTCACTTTTTAAATACAAAAAGGCATCAATGTGTTTTATAAAATTCAAATTAATAAAGAATTTTGTTTGGTTTTTAAACAAACTTGGTCGAACTTGTGCTGTGCGTTATAGAATTATAACAAGTTTGTTGCCTTTGCAATTGCAATACAAGATTCAAGCAAGAAGCATAACACCACTTTTAACACCAACTGGCGCTATTTGGCAACTGTGTTTGCTGGTATTTTTCGTGCTGCCAACTTGCTGGGCTGCGACTGCGCTGGCTGAAAGAAGCAGACAAAATAGCAAAACAGAAATTGCAGCATTTGTTTATTTATTTATAATTATAACAATTATTAGGAATAAGAGCTGCCATGAGTCACTCTGCCTTGGCCAGCCTGACGGCGCAGTACACCGACTCAGAGAACGAGGGCGATGCCAGTCCAGACTCACAAAACTCCACCGCCTCACAGGTGAGAAATAAGAAAATTCTTAAATTGTTAATAATTAATTATTGTTTTTGCAGGTAATCATACCTAAACAGGCGAGCCCGGCGCCGCCCACGCCTGTGAAGCAGACGGAGCCGCTGCGCAAGCCTAGGAAGAAGAAACGCTCGAAAAAAGTGCGGCGTCTGGTGAGCTACCAGGACGACACGCTGATCTCGGACGAGGAGGATGAGAGGCGGGCGCCCAGTGAGGAGGAGGAATCCTCCAGCGACTCCAGCGGCAGCTCGGAGGCAGCCGGGCTGGAGCAGCAGCATGACCAGGAGGCGGAGGGCGCGCCACAGCGCAGGCTGCCATGGAGCTGGATGACAACGAGGGCAACAGCTTCAACGGCGAGGAGCCGGGCGAAAAGGATGCCAAATACGCCAAGTACAAGTTTCAGCTGCCGCCGGAGCCCAAGGGCAATCCTCCGCCGGAGCTGGTGGCCAAGATCACCAAGATGTATACGAAAATGCAGCAGACGAACATGGACATGAATCGTGTGATACAGGATCGCAAGGAGTTCCGCAATCCCAGCATCTATGACAAGCTGATCAGCTTCTGCGAGATCAACGAGTTCGGCACCAACTATCCGCCGGAGATCTACGATCCGCTGCAGTGGGGGGAGGAGAGCTACTACGAGGCGCTGTCCGCCGTGCAGAAGGCGGAGATGCTGAAGCGGCAGAAGGATCGCAAGGAGCTAGACAAGGTCGAGCAGGCGACGGCGCTGGCGCGCAAGGTCGAGGAGGAGGCCAAGAAGCGGTAGAGAATCATCATAATCATATAAATAACAAAAATTAATTATAAATTTCTTTTTTATTAATAGCAAATCCAAGTGGGATCAGCCGGCTGCCAAGTCAACGCTGCCCGCCTTGACCACCACCGTAACGGGCACCAAGGGCACGGTTATCTCAGCGTTTGGCTCGCTGCCCAAGAAGCCAGCTGTCTAAACAAAATGTAAAATATAATTAAATTTAATTACATATTAAAAATGCGTTTTAAATTCGATTCGAGTTTCGATAAGCTTATCGATATCGTTTGGTATTTTTGTTTGCGGTATTATATAGGCAGGGGAGCAAACTTGTTGATTATTTTGGCTGGGCGTCAGTACGGTCACACTGTCTCTATGCTCGCACGTCGTGTCGTCGCCGTTTTTCTGTTTTTAACAATTTCACATTTTTTCGTTTAAAAAAAAACACAAAAATCAACTACAAGCAAAGTGTCTTATTTATTATTTGCAACAGTTTTAATTATGATTTGAGTACAAAGTGTAGGTGTCTGAGGGTTTGCTTTTCTTTTGCATGCACAACAAAAAAGAAAACGAAGCGAAATGTCGACAACGCAGCAGCAGCGGCAGCGGCAGCGGCAGAGCCATCGGCAGCGCAGACGGCAAAGAATTTGATCTGAGCAGCGCAATTTATATGCATGTGTGTGTGTGTGCGAGAGAGTGTATGTGTGCGTGTGTGAGCACAATTAAAAATTTACGAATACGAGTGAAATTTCGTAGCAGATAAAGCAGATGAAGAAGAGATAAAAAATACGCATACAAATCAATATGCGTGTGTGAGTGTGTGGCGAATTTTGTTTAAACAATCTTGGCCGTGTTATTATTTCAAGGTGGCTCATTATTTAGACGCCATTACAATGCAACCGGTATTGGAGCTGCGTGCCCCTCTCTTTCTCTTCGGCTCGCTCTCTCTCTTAGCCTAGCTGTTGCTCTGCGTGCGTGTGTGTGTGTGTGCGTGTGCAACTGAGCGAGAGAGACAGAGAGCGAAAGGAAGCGCAAGCAGCTTTTGTCTTGTTCTTCTTGTTGGCGTTTTGCTCATTGCGCTTCTTTCTCAGCGCTTCTCTTCTCTCCTCTTCTCTGAGTCTTTGTGCTGATTACGGCGCTTCTTTGTCCGCTGCCGCGCCCCGATAACCCATCATTTAGTGCTTATTTATAAAGCGATTGCGCCTTCTGCTCTTGTTGTTGTTGTGTTATGTGACTGGCCAGAAGCAACAACAACAACAGCTTCCATCAAAAGCAAAATGGCAGCAAAGGCACAATATTCAATTAAAACCGCAGAAAATTTCTCAATTGCAGCTAATTGCTGTTTTTGTTGCTGTTGTTTTTGCGGGCGGTGTTTCCCAGCTATTTGCATAATATTTGCCCACAATCATATTTATCAACAATACTGCGCACCTCTCTCTCTCTCTTTCTCTGCCTCGCTTGCTCGCTCTGGCAGCTGTTTGCTGCGTTGCAGATGTTATCGATACGCGGTTGTTATCGAAAATATCGATCTGGTTTTTGCGCTTATCGCTTTGTTTTTGTTTGTTGCGAAAATTGCATTGATATCTATAGTATCGATGTGCAAGAAAAATATATCGGAAATATCGATATCAGTTGATTGCTCTGCAACTCTCTGCCGCTCTTTTAACTAACGCTCTCTTTCCATATCGATAGGCAATAGCAAAAAGAGAGCGCGCTTACGTTTTGGCATCAGGTGTTAAAGTGTGAACGGCAAATATACAAACACACACACAAACAACAATACAAATACCAAACACAAATACAAACATACATACATAGTTTTGAAGCTAAAGTAAACAAACCGAACTCAACGAAGGAAACGCGACGTTGCTCTGTGTGCGTGTGCGTGCGTATGCGTATGCGTGTTTATGTGCGTGTGTATGTGTGTGTGTGCAGCAGCAACAACAGCAAGAACAACAACAAGAACGAGTGATTCAACAGACAGAGACAACAACAACAACAACAGCAGCAAGCAACAACAACAACATTAAAACATGTCGGATTCGTATTATCAGGTGAGTCGTCTACTGCTGATAGCGCCTACATTACATGCCCCTAATACATACATACATGCTTACATATGTATGTACATGTGTGAGTTTAGGCTGTTTTTTATCAGCCAACACCTGTTGCGTGCGTAAGCACGACAGCCAAGGAATTTCCGGTTCAGCTGTTGCCAACCACTTGTGGCATATCCTGAATCTGTCGCTTCGTTGAACATTTCCCCCGACATTTCCCCCGTTTCCTGCAGATTTCACTTAAATTAAAGCTCAGAAATTCATTGAATAATTTCTAGAATTTTTATTTACTTAAATTTATTAAATATTTATTGATTACATCAAATAACGTCAAATAAATATATTATAATATAATATTTTATTGTTTATTTTATATTTGTAGAATTTTTTTTATTTATAATATTTTTGATAGAATTGTGTATGACTGTTATTAAAAGCCCTGTTAACATTTCGCGCTGTTAATAACAATCTGTAAGTCTGTTTGCTAACATTGCGCCAGCAGCGCTTACTGTTGACCAACAGACTAGCAGCAGCTGCTGTTAATTAACATACTTTTATGTGCCTATGTTAGCTTTAACACTTGTTAACTTCTCAGTATTTCCTTTGAGTTTTCTGTTAAAAATACTCGTAACCGTAAATAGATTCCTCTGTATGATTATTGTCCGACCAAAGTGGCATTATTTATAGCGCGCACAGCTGTTAAATGACATCATTGGAATTTCTGTTGTTCGCATTTTCATTCCCTCGCGTGAGCTCAAAAAATAACATTCAAATTGTCATGAAATGTCAATTGGCTTAAGTGCGTGCCCCATGCGCTAGACGAAGCAACTAAGGCTTGTTTATTCATAGCAACATCTTTATTATTAATGTGTGTGGGTTGCAACTAAGGCTGCCAATTAACAGCACAGAGGCAGGGCTTATCAGTGCCCTTTGATTAATGTGCTTATCACTTAACAGCGGCTGCAACTGGATTCAGCTCCAGCACGTACGCGCTGTTAATTGTGCGTAAATCAGAACCGCAAATATAAACCAGCATGGGCGCAGCAGATCAGTCGAACGCAACTGACAGTACTTCCCACCTTCCGTTCAGTAGAGCAAATTGTCTGTTGCATATCTTCACTGTAACATCGCTGATCGGAAGCTTTAAAATAGTGGCAGTTGTGATTTTTTCTAGAAGTGGGGAAGTCTAACCTAATAGACCCTTTTTAGTATTTTTAAAGCACAGGGTCCAAATAACTGAACTGAAACAAAACAAATTCATTCTGAACAGCATTTTAAATGTGTGGGCGTAGGGGTTATGGCGGGGAGGGTAGGGGATTCCATTGGTCATGAATTTGAAGGTGAATATCACAAGTCACATTATTCATTGGCCTCATTTTGATCGAGCTTTGCATGCAAATTGCAAAAGCAGCAACTGTAGAGATAACAACCAAACCAGATTATGCTTCTGCTTCTTCTTCTTCTTCTTCTCCTGATTCTGCTTTATCTTGCTCTTCCTTCCTTCTTATTCCAGGCGTATGTCATTTGCTAAAGCCGTTCTCCAGCTTTGCTTTATGCACCTGAGCTGCAATTGCCAACTCCTGTTGGACTTTTCTGCGTTTCCTCCAACCGGTTTTATGGCCTCTCTTGTCTCTTTTTACACCCTGTTTATTACTTCTCGCTGTGCCTCTTCTTTGTGGTGCACCAGAACAGGGTCAGGCCAGTTTTGAATGGTTAGCTGGCATAGCGTTTTAATACCCTTGCTAAACGCTTAATCACTTTCTGTTATCAACTAGCCGCAAATGTAGCACGAGTCGTAAATTGTTTACTTTATGCGCCCACTCTACACTGGGCTAAATGCCACAAGTTCTTTACAGATACCTAAGATATTTTTAAACTTTAATTACATATCAATTTTTACTATAATTTTATTAGTTTCTTAATAAATATTTGAGCTTTTTGCACTACGATATAAAAGATACATTTAATATTGATTTCACTAGACTTCAGAGCTCTTATCTCTCTTAACAGCTGTTAAGCCTTAACAGACTGCAGCACTGTTAGCTGCAGATATTTTGTGATTTCAGCCAAACAGTAATCCGCTTAGTGTCCACGTCCGTCCCATGGCTCATTTGGGCGAACAGCAGCAAAAGTCAGCGCAGCAATTTGCGCAATTGAACTCATCAATTGCAGCAATTAAATGTGCCCCAGGCAGCGGACAGAGGGACAGAGGGGTGGGCGGAGGAGGCTGACAGAGCTGGAGCTATGAATTAACCAACTCACAGCAAAAGTCGGCAAGCGACACGGCAGCTCACAGTGTAATATAACACCGACACGACAGATACAACAGCAACAACAACAGCAACAACAACAGCAACAACAACAGCAACAACAACAGCAACAACAGCAACAACAACAACAAAAGCAACAACGAGCAAAAGTTAATTAAATGATTTTCAATGTCTGAGCGCAACACTGTTGCCAAATTCGCTTTTTTTCCGCCAGATCTGGCTGTTTTTTTAAGATAAAGGGACGAGAGTTGGGCCGGTGAGCGTAAGTCAGCGAGAGTTGCGCTAGTGAGAGTTGTGCCAGCGGGAGTTGTGCAAGCGGGAGTTGGGCCAGTAAGAGCTCAGCCAACGAGAGTTGAGCAATTGAGAGTTGGGCCACCAAAAGTTTGACCAGCGAGAGCTTCACATGAATAAACAACACAGGGGTTACTTAAATAAGAAAGAATTATAAGCCTGTTGTAACTATTTTGATCGGTATATCCCATAACATATTTTATTTAAACCACATACTTGGGAAATCCCCAGCTGTTTTGTGTTTTATTTTATTTTTGTATACGGGAAAAAGGGTTAATAACTTTGTGGGAATGAATGTATTAAATTTATTTACAGTTTTTTTGTGCCCTTCCCGCCAAAAACATCTTTTTTTCTCTCACTGAAAACTGGCAACACTGGCGCCGACCCCGCATTACTTTCTTTGGCCTCCAGCAGCAGCAAGCTCGCATAGACAATAGCCCAGGCAGGCAGGCAAAAAACAAAAAAAAAAAACCAAATCAAATTTATTGCATTCGGAATGCATTTCCGTTCGTTGGCCAACGTCAATAAAGTCAACAAGTCAACAAAGTCCGGCTGTTATCTGCAGGATGCAGGCTGCTGAGTGCAGGTATTAAGCAGCCTTAATGAGCTTTGCGGCTTTACTATATGTATCGGATTAATAGAAACATATAGTAACTATATCTGCTATATGCATACGATCTACAGAATCTGTTGTGTAATTTGCGCTGGCTTTTGCGCAGCTAAATCGTGATGATTATTGTGATTGTTGAGATTGTTGTTGTTGCTGTTGCTGTTGCTGTTGCTGTTGCTTATCAGCTTATCAGCACCCAAAAACAGCAAACACACAAAACACAAACAGCGCAAACAGCAAGAAATGTATACAGCATTAGATACAATTGAATTTGATTAAAAGCATCGCGCCAAGTGCGGAAATCAAGTGAAATTAAACTAAAGTGGCAAGAAAAACACACAAAGTGAAAACTGCTGCGCAGCTGCAGCGCATTGATAATAAAAGATGCAAATTATAAACTGTAAAAAATGCGATAAAAATGCGCAGATTTTATAGATCTATACTATGGATAATAGTATTATCAAAAAATAATTCTATGTAAACATACATTTTTATTTCTAAAAATAAACTATAAATAAAAATATTTTATAATAACTATAATTGAAAATAAAAGATTTTCTTTTCAAATAGATGTTACTTTATAATTTATATATTAATTTTTCTAATCGTGGAATGAAATTATAAAAAAAATTTCTAGTTTTGCTGTTTTTAGTCTGCTGCAAATGCAACTTTAATTGATACAGGTACTTTGGCCGCAAGTTGAGGCATGCTGCTGGCACTTGGCTCGAACGGCTCTTGACCAACGTCAGCCAAAGACAACACATTAAGCCACTTGCTAAATGCATTCTTGACCAAAGCAAACAACAGCCACAATCAGCACATCAGCACATGGCCTGCACTGACAGCCAGGGCCCTTTGTTTGAGCTGACGGCCTGTCACTGGCCAAGACATGGGCATACAGACAGACAGACAGACAGACAGACAGAGAGACAGACAGACAGCTAAACAGTGGTATTGGCCAGGGGGACAAACAGGCAGCAGGACACGCGACACTTGAGCCAGGTTGCGGCTGCTGCAGATTTCCATTTGACCAAGTATTTGCTCAGGCATTTGCCATTGGCAAATTTGTTAAACAAATTAACATGGCCAAGAATTTTCAAAAGAAGCTAGAAGCCAATTGAACCACAGACAACAGCGCTGCTAACCTAACAGAGCGCTTAACAGCAGCATGTTAAAAATATTGCTGTTTGGGAAATTCCATGCGCTATTAAATGCTATTTTAGGCTTATCTATTTATAGTGTAGCTCTGGGAATTTTTATTTAAATAAATAAAATAATTCTTAATAATTTCTCTTCTCTTTATGTTAGCTCAGCTTCAGCTGAACAGCTGTTAAAATACTTCCTTAACTTAGACAGCTGTTAAGTAACAGAGCTCTGCAACTTAACAGTTGCTAGAACTGCTATTGATGTTTTAAATTGATGTAATTGAATATTTCTTGTTTGTCTGGTCTTGAATGACATTTAAATAAATAAATAAATAAAATAAAAAATGTTGATTAGCAGAATTGGCATTCGTGGCATCTCAATAGCATTCCCATGCCCCCCGTTCCCAATCCCGTTTCCCGTTCCCGTTGCCATTTCCAGTGGCTCTGCCCCTTTCGCAATGCCAGCAGGTTTCTACCGCTTCCTTTTGTTGTTGCAACTTGTGCTTTTTTCTTTTGGCTGTTGTTGTTTTGTTTTGTTTATTTTGTTTTGAATGTGGCACATGCAGGTGTCCCCAATTATGCCGGGCAGGCAGAGCACAAAAATTGGGACAACGTTAGTTTGCAGTTGGAGCTGGAATTGGAGTTGGAGTCGGAGTCGGAGTTGCAAATTGAATATGGGAGCCGAAAACAAGTTGGGAAAGTAGAACTTGTCTAGTTGGGGCACGAAATGCGGAATGCGGCTAAAGTGCAGTTTGGCCCAAAGTCAAGTGCAGGGAGAGTCACAGGCAGGCGTGTGGGAACAGAGGGGGAGTGAGGTAGGGAGGGAGGGAGCATAGCAAATTGCTCTGCAACTCGCAACAGTTGCTCTGTCTGCTCTGCACGTGTTGCAACAGCTGCTGTTGTTGTCTCTGTTGCATGTTGTTTGGCTTGTTGCGCCCGTCACTCTGTTAGTTTGTTGCTTTGTTTGTTTGTTTGTTTTGCTTTGGCTCTTTGGCTAATAAACCCGAGCGTCATTTGCAGTGTCCACCTTTTCCGTTAGCCGCTGCCGCTGCCGCTGCCTCAGCTGCTGTTGCTGCCTCTGCTGCTGCTGCTGTAACATTGATTTCTGTATAATTTAGCAATTTTCACTTTCACTCGTGCCAAACGCCAACTGGCGAGTTCAAAGCGAACCCAAATGACGCTACAACAAACATACAAACATACAAACAACAATAGCGGAACATAAAGCATTATTTAGTCGAACTAGCAGAATGTTAATAACATCGCCAGAGAGTGTTAATGAGCGGGTGCAGCAACTGCCACAGAGGCAGAGCAAGAGAGAGCGCGCGGCTTGGCTGCAGAAGCGTGCCGAGCAGAGTTGCCAGACTTGCGAACATTAGGAATTAAATGATAATTAATAAAAAAAAATATAAAAAAATAAAATAAAAAATAAAAAATAAATAATTAATAAAATAATAAATAAAGTGAGAAATGCAAAATTAATATAATAATTATTAAAATAATAAATAAAAAAAGAAATAAAAAAAATATTTATAACTTAAAATACAATAAACAATTAAATATGAAAACTTGAACTGCCAGTAAATTTGTTAACATGGCAACCCTGTTCATCATGCAATTGCTTGCCAAAAACATCAACAATGGGAGCATGGCGTTAGCAGCTTCCGTTGCTCCCTCTCTCTCTCTCTCTCTCAGTCTCTATCTCTCTTTTCTCCCCTCTCTTTCACAGCCTCTCCCTGCATTGTCTCTATCTGCTGTGCTTCCTCTTGCCAGTGTTGTTGACCGCTCGCTGAAAATGCCGTTGCATATTGATTGAATAGCACATGTGTGTGTGTGAGTGTGTATGTATGTATGTGTGTGTGTGCCTAAGCTTAATCACATTATCTGTGCTTATGTGTGTGTGTGTGTGTGTGTGTGTGCGTCTCTTGCTGATTCTGTGGGAATTGCTCTGATTTTTTGCTTTGTTTTGCCTAAGCCTTGCCAGCTCTTAATGCAATTAGGCATGTGCTTGTTTTTGCTGCAAGTTGCAAGTTGCTAGTGGCAAGTGGCAAGTGGCAGGTTGCATTAACACAGCCTCTGCTTTCCCATAGCAGAACCTATTTAACTGTAATTGTTTGTGTGTATTTGTGCATCTAGTGTATACAGACAACATGCTGTGTACCGCTAAGTTTCATAAATTAATTAATCAACGCTTTGGCCGTGTTAACAGGGCGCCCTCTCCTCTCTCACTCTCTCCCTCTCCCCTGCCTCACTCTCTCGCCGTCTGCTGTTAAGTGCAGTGCTGCCAACCCTTCGCAAACAAAAAACATGTTAAAAATGCAGAGGCAGCCAATTGGAACTGTGTTGTTGCTATTGTTGGTGTTGTTGTTGTGGCACCTTCTATGATGATATTCTGTATGCTCGTCCGTTGCAGCCATTGTTGTTGCCTCTTGCCTTGTCACTGTTGCAAGACGCTGACTTCCCACAGATTCACAAGCCCAACGCGACAGAGTTTTCCCTTTCGTTACGTGACAGCGCGCCCAGCTACAACTTCAACTGCAGCAAAAATAAAAATAATAATAACAAGAAGAGACTGCAGTCGGGAGTGCTGTGCAGTAAATTAAAGAGATTTGAGCTTTTAATAATTAAAATATATTATTTATCATATTCGGTTTGTTTTGACCAAGTTACTGACTGACTTGCTATGACCACAGTACTGCGAGAGTTGGGCCAGCGAGAGTTTGGCCGGCGAGAGTTAAGCCAGCGAGTGTTCGATGGGCGAGTGCTTGATCTGCGAGAGTTCGGCCAGTGAGAGTTTGGGAAGCAGGATTTGGGCTGGCCAGAGTTCGGCAAGCAAGAGTTCGACCTGTGAGAGTTAGGCTGGCGGAAGTTGGGCTTGCGAGAGTTGGTCCAGCCAGAGTTCGACCAGCGAGAGTTCGGCCATCGGGAGTTGTCCCAGCAGGAGTTAGGCAGCGATAGTCTCACTGCACAGAGTTAGTATGCCCGTTATTGTTGGGAATTACTGGGCAAAAAACACAGTCATATCTTGCATGTTGTGACAGCCGGGGAGGGAGGAAAACCCAACGAGCGAGATAGAATGGGAGAAGACCAATCCTACGGCTGCAGACACCCAACCCAGCCCAACGCAAGCCGAGTCGAAAACAAGCTAAAACAAGCTAAAAAGTAATCTGCATATCGCCGCCAGTCAAACAGATCTTTAACTTTGGTTTCGCTGCATTGTTCTTGGGTCTCTCGTTGCTGTGATAATCATGATATATGTCTCTCTGTCCGTCCCTCCGTTTGTCCGTCCCTCCGTTTGTCCGTCCCTCCGTCTGTCTGTAAGTGTATATTGTACTTATAATACTTGTGTATTATAATTGACAGGCGCTCATTTTCCACTCGAATGCGGCGGCTTTCCCAAAAACAAAATACAAGAAACAAGAAACAAAGATCGTTTTGTTTTTATGCAACTTTTTGTTGTGGTTTTTTATACATACATATATATTTTTGCACTTTTCCTTTTTGGTGTAATTATGAAGAAACTGGTACCCCTAAGGTTTTATAGACTCTATTGCGTAGCGCTGGCGACAGTTGGAGTTTGTCAACCTCCAATGCGTGGGTTTTTAGCCATGACGCATCTGGCTGACAAGATCAAAAGACAAACTGTAAAAAGCCATAAAAAAATGAAAAGAAAAATAAAAAACTGGCCAATAAAAACGAAAAAACGAAAAAACGAAAAATATGAAAAAGCTTTTGCGGGCTTATCAGCTGCTGCTGCTGCTGCTGCTGCTGCTGCTGCTGCTGCTGCTGCTGCTGCTGCACTTGGCATTGGACTCGCCTCGCACGCAGCTGCCCCGTTTGGACTTGTGGCTTGTGGCACATACGACATCCGGTTGTTGACTGTTTTTGGCTGTTAGCCGGTTTGCTATTGCTGTTAGCTGCTTGGCAATTTCCGTTTATTGACTCGTAAAAGACGCAACAACTCGTTAAGTGTCACAGTTGTTGTTGTTGCTGCTGCTTGCATTTTGGCTTAAACCTACCGCTAGAGTTGGCCAACAGTTGCATATCAGTCAGCTTTTGCGAGCTACAAGAATTCAAATCCATTTATTCGGCTGTATAATTCAATTTAGTTAAAGAGTTATTAAAGAGAATATTAATTAATATTAATAAATTACATAGTACCTAATTAGAGCTAAAGGATCGATGGAGTTTGCATAATTTGACGCGGTTATTATCGCCCGATAAGAGCCGCGGAATTATTTCAGCTGTTGTCAAAAGATAATGCCTTCGTGTCAGCCATATCAGTGTTGAATTATGTTCCTGGCCCATGATTAATGCCCATGGATTGATGTGATAAGAGATATGCGCAAGTGGCACTCAGATTGGCAGGCACAACTGTACTTAATACCCGGCACAAATCGTTTAAGCAACTTGCAGCCAATGGGTCAGAGTGCTTATGGGGTGTTTATCTAATTAGTCAGCGACTTGTCATTCAGTGGGCGCTTGAGGGGCTTCAGTAACCCTCTTGAGAGAGGGGGAGGAGGGAGAAAGTCACGGTTTGTCAGTTTGGTAACTTCTAATTGAAAAGGCGCCACGCTGTGCCTTTGGCAGCTCTCAAACACTTGCTTCTCACAGCCTTTGTGGCTATGCAAATGCTCTGGGCTTATCTCACAGAGACAGAAGTGGATGTAATAATGGGCAACACATCAGAAGAGCGGAGAAAGAGCCGTAAGCTCAAACTGGCTAAAATGTGTGACAGTTTCATAATAGGCCAACCTGTTTTGTTGCAGTGAAAAATGTTAACCCCAAAATCAAAAGAAAAGGCAGCAGAACAGCACAACAGCAGAACAAGAGGGAAGAGGAGAGAGGAAAGAGGAAAGAGAAGAAGCAGCCGAAGAAGAGAAGCGTGGAAAGAGGCACCTTAACAGCGCCGACCGAGAAATGTTAATCAAACATAGCTGTATAATTCTAAGAACTGGCACAATAAAAGCCACTCGACAACAACAACAACAACAACAACAACAGCTGCAGGCAGCGCGAAGAAGCAGCAGCTAAGCTGAAGAAAAACCCCAACAAAATCATAATAACAACAACAACAAGACCAGTCGAAGAAGCTGGCGCACGCGCAGGCCAATTAAGGCAGCGACGTCGACGCAGACGCCGACGTCAAGTCATTCAGGCATGCAAAGAGCGCAGAGAGCGTAAGCGCGAGAGAGAGCGAGCTTTGAGCTGCAGCGAAGCTTGAGCGCGCTCCACTTTCGCCTGTGCTTGCATGCAGGCCGCTCTCCGCTGCTTTTGCTGCGCTCTCACTCTTCAGCAGTGCTGCCAATTTGCTTTAAAGAAAAAAAAGCTGTTTATTGATGGAAAACAAACCGAAATTAAACTAAAAATAATAATTTAAATATATTTTTAATAACAATTGAGTTCTTAAGCTCATAAATCTCAAAGAGTACTTTCAAAATTTACTTTGTTGATGTTGGTGGCAGCGTTGCCAATTTTCGGGTTTCAGAACACTATTTATGCTTCTTTTAAAAAATTTATAATTATTTTAAATAAGCTATTTTTACTATATCGAGCCCTTCCCGCGAAAAAGACGTAACCAACATTTTTTTGGATTTTCGGTTTTTGATGCAATTATGTTCATAATCACCCAACTCATCCACACAAAAAATTTCATAATTTTATCTTGCGTATTTACTGAGATATCAGCCTGTCAATTATATCGCAAGCGCCAGATTTGCTGCGAATTTCAGACGCGTTCTCGCGAAAAAAACGTTCTCCTGTAAAATTTGCTTTTGTTGGTTACTCCATTTTCGCGGGAAGGGCTCGATATTTTTATTTTTATGTATTTTATGTCCGAATTTTTGCACTCTGCAGTTTTACAACTCTTCTAGAAAAAGCTCTTGCAAAAAAAGCGAAAAAAAAGCTGATTCGGCAACACTGCTCTGCAGCTCTCCGTCTCTGCGGCTCTTCGACTCTCGCGCATGCTCAGCGCGCTCTGCCGCTGCGCGCTTTGGGCTTTGGCTTTGGCTTGTCTTTGACTTGCGCTCAGTTCGCTTTCAGTCGCGCTTGAAGCCGGTTGTGTTTTTCAGGCCTCGCGCTGCGCGCGCGTTTGTTTTATTATTATTGTTATTGTTTTTTGCGTGGCGTCGCGTGAAAGTCTTTGGCCAATCAAATGCATAAATATCCACGCAGTGCAGTGTCTTCTGCTCTTTCTTTCTCTCTTACTCTCTTTCTCTCCGTCTATGTTTGTTGCTTTCCGTGTGTGCATTTTTCACCATGACGCATGCAAAGTCGGCGCGCTCTGAGCCAAGTTTGGTGTTGCTGTGACAGTGTTTATTGCCTTTTGGCCAGTGTCAATGTCCTTTTTGGTAGGAACAACGCCCAACACAAATATATATATTCGGCAGCAGATCTTAACGGAATTAGCAGCGGATTTAACTTGATTACTTTTCAAACGTAAGTTGCTAAACGCTTCAACTCGAATCGTCTTCTCGATTTGGGCCATATATTTTACAGCTGCTGCTTTTTTTATATTTCTAATAATAATTAAGACAAAAGCGTGCAACAACAGCAACAAACAGCTGAAAACTAAAAGCCGAAAGAAGAAACAAAATTATACCGCTTAGGTGAAATTCCATTTCTCTTTTAGTTTTGTTTTTAGTTGATTTCGTTGCCATCTTTGAACATTTATAAAAAGTGAAAATCAAGTGACAATCAATTAAAATTCGAGACATGGCACCCAGATAATCGAAAACAGACAAAAAAAAAAACCCTTCAACCAAAGCAACCGAAACGCAAGACAACAAAAAATCGATTTTTGTTCTAATTTTGTCACACAGTTTTATTTTATATATTTTTTGTTTTTTTTTTTTGCTTTTTGGTTTATTTTTCGGTATGCTGCGTTGGCTTGTTTTATTTTTGTTGCTTTGCGTATTTTTACGGTACTTACGTTGCGAGGCTTAACCCAAATTCACTTGTTGCATGCGCTGAATAAGCACAAAAAATTATAGAAAAGACTAAAAAAAAACCTTGCACAGAATCGAAGAAAACTGAAAAGATTTTTGTAGTATTGTCGGCGCTGCCTTTCTATGGCTTTGATGCCAATGCAATGCGATTGACTTGGCCTACCTGAAGGGGGAAAGGGGTGGATAGAGAGGGATAGAAAGGGGAGGGTAGGGGGACACTGGGTCATGCCCAAGGCGGTTGCCCGACCTACTTTATAGACGCTGCCAGACCACGTCAGACGCCACCCAGCCGCCCAACTCCAACCCCTTCCAGACGAATTCCCCCTCCACATTCCCCTCACCTGGTCCCCCACTCAAATTACAAATGCGTTGACAGCTCGCCTGTCACTAACTAAACTCGACGAATTCATCATCTCGAAGCAACACAAGCAACAAAAGCAACAACAGCAATAATAATAATAGCAACAGCCCATAATAGACCGAGTCTCGATGCTGTGTTGCCCATAATCGTATTATCGCAAATTGATTATAAATACATCGAGCATCTTGCTTTTCAACTGCCAACATTCTGCGCTTTTTTCTAATGCAAAATACACATTTGGTTAACATCAAAAGCGGCCAGAAAACAACAAAACAACAGCATTTACAGCATTTGTGGCATTTGTGGCATGTTGTCTAACGAAGCTGTAAATACTCTGAATTAGCTAAAGAAAATGTTAATGTTATTAATATTAAATAACTTATTTTATTTTATTAATTTCTAATTTTTAAATATGCATCGAATTTGAATATATTTCATTGAATTTGCATTTCAAAGCAATCTGAAATAATATTTCCAAATTCATCTAATATAAAATAAAAATTGATTTGCATAACATCTGCTGTTATTCAATGAATGTTAAGCATAACATTTGCTGTTATTAGCAGTAAATTATAATTGTCTTAAAAACTTTAATAAAATGCATACTATATACATATATGTATTAAATAAATATAAATATTTCTAAAGTTGTCTAATATGATGATTTGATTAACATCTGCTATTATTAAATGAATGTTAAACATAACATTTGCTGTTATTAGCAGTAGTTGGCATAAAAACTGTAATAAAATGCATACTATATTTATATATTCAATTAATTACAAATAAATAAATATTGCTAAATTATTTGCTTGCTAAAAATACTTAATTTAATCCATTATTAAACAGAGAAAATTGATTTAAAATCAGCCCTCAAAAGTGTGAGGTTAATAAAAATAAAGTAATAAAATTAAATACAAAATACCAATGAAAGATCAAATTGTATTTTAACAAATTGCACAGAAATCAACGCATTTAGGTTTTGTTTAGGCGTTTTTTTCAGCGTTTGACCAAAAAAAGAGCAACAATTTATTGTTGTTGTGCTTCGTATGCCTCTACATAAATGGTCAGTTGCTCTTTTGTTTTTTATGTTTTTTATTTAAAGCAATTGTCTGTGTGTGTGTGTGTGTTTTTATAACACAAACAAACACACACACTCACACACAGAGGCAATACAAAGAGCTTCAGTTTGTTGTAGAGTGCGAAAAATCGAAATGTTCCGCCCTCCGCCCCCCACAACATTGACCACTTGATGTTTGTTTGCTCGCATTGCGTGGGTTCTGTAGGTGTTTTTTTTTATTTTTTTATTTTTTCAATCTGTTTCAGCTGCTTCTTCCTCTTCGGCCAAGGGTAGCCTCGTCTTGTTGTAGCTGCTAGTTTGTTGATAGCCGATATTATATAGTATTTCTCAGCATATATACATTTTATTGTATGAAAACAACGACCTTGCTGGCAACAATGTTTCTTTCACCATCCCACCTTCAAAATGAATAATGCCTTTCGTAATTTTTTGTTGTTTTCTTTCGGGCAAATGACCGATTAGAAATCGCAACAGTTTCAGCAGTTTTTTATGTTTTCAAATACATTTCTGTTGTTGTTGCTGTTGTTGTTTGTTGTAAGATCAAAGCGGTCTGCCAACAATTAGAAATTGCCAGTTATTAATTGCCAGCACTCAGTCGAAAATATTTATTAAAAAAGGTACTGCCAAATAGCTGATGAGTGGCGAACATTCAAATATTACTCATAATTTTAGGGGGGTAATATGTGAATATATTAATAGACACAAAATTTAAAAACTTTGTATAAATATATTACTAAAACCTAAAATATTAATAACATTGTCTGTTGCATATCTTCGCTGTTTCTTATGCTACCCTTATGCAATGCACAGCATCGATGAAGAATGCGATAAGCTACGTGCATGTCAAATTACATGTTTGTATCTTTAAATTTGTGGTTGGTGTGGTTTTTTTTTTGCGGTTACGGGGGAGATATCAAATTATATAGCAGAAGAGAGTCCAAATACCAAAACTGTTGGCTGTAGCTGTTATATCTCTGATTCTATATTAAACTAAATATTTTCCAAATTTATTTAAAATTTTGCCATAATTATTAAAACTACCCTCGCTTGTCTGCCTTTTGACGCACTCAACTAATCATTGTTTTTCTTCTTTCTTCTCTTGCAGGTAAATTGACAAGAAGTGCAAATAGATTCCGAATTATTTCCGAAACCTGCGCGTTTACTTTTCCGATTGTTTTGATTTTCCGAAACGAAGACGAACGAAATTTTTGGCGACGCTCGGCAAACGTTTCCAGTAAACTTGTATATTTATATGTCGATAAAATAAACATGCACACGAGTCTGTATGTTTATGGCAATTATACCATATACTAAATGAATCTATATCTGTAGTTATGGCTGTGGCTGTATCTGTATCTTTAGCTAACAACAACAGACAAAAAGCAAAACATGCAAGGAAAATGATTTGTTTTTCCGTAAAATTTGGGCGCACATAAATGAAAAGCTTTCTAATCGCTTGGCTGCCCCAAGCAAGTTTTCCATTGCAGTTTCCACTGCGCCCTGCTAGTCAGCAGCGCATGCCTTGACATTTTTCCGATTTCAATTCGCCCGCGCCTTCCTCTATACCATACAGATGGTATATATATATATATATATATATACAAGTATATGGACATACGTTTATAGATTTATATACTCCTCTGGGTATATGCTAAAATCTCACACAATATTTTTGGCAGTTTGTCGCCGTGAAATTTGCGTCGCGCATTCGATTTGGAAAATGAATATACAGCGGAAAATTGGCATATTTTGTCAGTGTGCGAACAAAAGAAAAACCGCAAACATATAGAAAGAGAGCAAGAAAAGTCCGTGTTGGAATCGTATTATTATTATTATTATTATTATGCTGAGGCAATACAACGTTCAATCAAACTACAATCAGCATAACTTAGCATGGCTCTAACAATCAATATGGTCTTCCTAAAGGATTTACGTTCACGCCTCAAAGGATATTTGCACGTATGTATAATATGAAATACCTCGCATTCAAATTGTGTTCGCATATCGGAATGAATATGAATATAAATATGAATAGCGAAGTAATGCATACAAGTCACAAAGATAGCACGCGCGCAAATCTTTGCTGGATTTGAGTCATATAGTCAATAAAAATACCCTGTAGTTGGCTTTATTGTGGAGTATGCGCGCGTAACATTAAAATTTGTGTAGATTTCAATAATAAATATTTAAAAAATTGTCATTTTAATTACATTCTCAGTTGATATTTTAAGATGTTAACATGACAAGCATGGTAACCCTAATTTAATAAGCTGTTGTAAGAAAGAAAATAGTATGGTCACCTAGATCAAAGGTTTTTGTACGGCTTATCATATGCAAATTGAGCTAACTTTTATTATATGACATGGTCACTCTAATTGAGAATATTGTAGTAAAAGCTGCTCATATTACAGAGTATGCCGACGTCTATCAGCCTTGACTTTGGTTCTTTTGATATTATTAATTAAACGTGGGTTGCCGACTTTCCATTATACGTGTAGCATATCTCTCCCTCTATATCTCACATTTGCTGGCTCTCCCTTTCTCTCTCCTCTCTCTCTCTCTCTCTCCTCTCTCTCTCCCTCTTTGTTCTCTCTTTCGCTTGCTGTCAGCCCACACAGACTGCGTCAAAAGAAAGCCAGCTAAATTTTTTAGCCATTTACTGACGTCTCTTTGTTCCGCCCGCCTTCTGTTGCAATATCTTTTGCTCTTCCTCTGCCCGACTGCCGCCAGAGCTGCCATTTCCGTTTCCTCCCGCACATCATCCTTCCGTTCCAGTGTCAGTTCTGCAATGCGGCAACTGCGGCAGCAACAGCAGCAACAGCAGCAACATTTTGCAACTTTCTCAGCAACTGTAGACTGGGATTGGGCCTGGTTGTTGTAGCGAGTAATCGTAAACGTAATCGTAATCGTACTTGTCTGTTATCTTTTTGTCTCTTGTCTGTCTCTCACACACACACACACACACACACACAAACACACAGAGAGATATATATGCAGATATACGTACTATATATTGCATATTATGCTGATTATTCAAGTATTTGCCAGTTGTGTTTGTGCCTTGTTTTTGTGTGCGCAAACTTTGGCTTTCTGCAATTGCATTATGCAATTCTTCATTCTCCATTCCCCATTCCCCATTCGCCATTCCCCATTCGCCATTCCCCATTTGCCATTCCCCATTATCATCAAGATGTTTTTATAAAGAATGCGCCGTGTCGCGTCGCGTCGCCGTTGCAACTTTGAGGCGCTATAATTTCACATACTACTTACGATCCGACTCAACTTCAGCCAGCTCTCCATCCAGTCCGCATGTAAAACATTTCCCAGCAGCGTTTTTTCCTCTCTCTCCCCCTCTCCCATTCTCACTCTTCTTCATTATTATTATTATTTCTTTATTTGTTGTTGTTGCGGCGAGCATGTGAAAAATGCAAAAGAGACAAATTAGAGTCAACTCAATAGTGATATTAGACTAAAGCTAATGTCATCATCTGCAGAGGTTGCAAGCGCTGCTATTTGACTGGCACAATGAATGGAAGCTGCAAATAATTAGATTAAAGTGCATAATCATTTAGTTAATGCATGAAACGTCTTAGGAAAACCTTTGGGAAGCATTTTAATTCGATATAGAGGTTTAGGAAAAAGAAATCCGAATTCTGTAAACAAACAAATTAAGTAAATTCTTTAAAATTTCTGCCGTTTAGTCTATATTCATTATAATTACTTTACCTTTAACTATCATTATTATTATTAACAGAAAGAGAGGGAATTAATTTGCTTCGGAATAAAGACAGAATATAATCTGTATATAAGCTCTAGTATTATCTCAAAACTGAACGCTACAATAGGTTCTGCTATTTATATTATTGTAAATTATAAACTTTAGAGTTTTCGCTGTATATAGGGAAACTTATTTACATTCAACCGACACTCCACATTAGTTGTAAATTAGTCTATAATGATTCACAGTGCTTCAAGGTTATCTATGTCTAGAATTGTCTATGCCCAAACGACACAAGCGAGAGACTAGTTCAAATACTGCCACCTCTCTAAGGTAATCAATGAGCGCTGGCTTGTTCAGTCAATCAATCCGTCCGTCTCTCCGTCTGTCCGTCCGTCTGTCAGCTGCGTTTTGTTGTTATCAATGCGGGCCGAAAGCTGTTGGCCAGTTAAACAGTTGGCCAGAGCTTCGTTAATTGTCGTGAGTCAGTCTGGCTCGTACGATAAAACCTTCTCTATGCCTCTGCCCACCCACGAGGTGCCTCGGCTTTCGGCGATTTGGGTTCGGGTTCGGGTCATAACGACATTTATTGGGCCCAGAACAACATAAACTTCACTCGAAGCTCGATAGTTGAGGCCGACGTGTGTGTATTTCGCGCTTGTGTGCGTGTCTCGAGTGTTGCAACAAGTTGCATTAGTTTGCGGATATTGTATTAAATTGTGCAATTTCTCAATGAATGTCTATTTGATAATAATACTCGCCATATAAGGCTAAGGCCCAGAGCCACGTGATAAAGCCAACAAAAATGTAATGAAATTTCGCGTCGCTTGTGTCGACTTGTCGACTCTGTGTGGATAAACAAACAAGCTGCTTTTTGCATATATTATGTGTATATAATGTGTATATCTGTACATACAAAATAGATTCTGCTATTAGTTGGTTTAAACTTATCGCTGTTTACCCCTACATGGCCCTGGTCGGCACTGATAAGCAAAAGTTGCGCAGTCGAAAGGGTTTTTACATAGTTATTTATGCTCCGAGAGTTGAATAATTTTCGTACAATTCGATTCTACGCAAAAGTCAAAAGTTTCGCTTTCTACCAGAGTGAAATTCTCATGCATATTCAGACGAGTTTAAAATATATATATACTATATAGATTTTGCCAGCTGCGCCAGTTATAGTACATATGCATGGATAAATATTCACTAATTGGCAATGAGTCAACCGCAGTTTGCAGTTTACAGTCTACACTTGACGAAATTCTTTGGAAATTCTTCGTATGCCGTCAGTTTACAATGTTTCTCACAACATTTGTAATTTCATATGGCGTAAACAATAGCTTTAGTTGCTTCTAGATGTATATATATATTATTCTACAAGTCATGCGCTTTATAGGCTTATACATGCTTCTTATCTGGCATTTACAGACGTATTTATAGCGCCATGTTGTGGCGCCTTAGCGCGACATAAACAAAATAGTTTCATTAGATAAATTTCAGATAATAACTGTAAGACTCTGCTTTGCTTTAGTGCGCCTGCTATCAGCTCTTTGTATGTAAGTTTCCAGTATTTGTGGCAAATATTTCTGTGCTGTGTTGTAATTCCCATTTCATCAAGTACGTGCTTGAAACTCTAGGATTAGCGAGGCTATACCACAATAGTTATCGTTTTTTGTAAGCTTTTTAAATAGTTTTTCCACAAAGCAACCAAATTGCAAACTAGACGTTTCTAGCAAATTTAAATAGAGTTATAAATTATGAGAAACTTGTGACTATTTCTGTTCAAATCTCGGGATCTATTAAAGCTAACGATATTAAATTTGTTATACATGTTTTTAAATATCTAAAGCACTTAGTCTTATCTTTTGAAATCGCAAACAAGAGTATTTCCATGCTGAATTATTATTTCTAACATCTCTCTCTTAATTCCAATATATCTCTTAGCTATAGTATTTTACTTGACTAGTAACATCCAACTTACGCTTTTCAAGGGCATAATTCAAAATAGTTTCCCTCGAAATATTTGTGGTTTCAATATTCAAAATAGTATATTCCTGGCGTGCAGCAGTTGCTATCAATCTTTGAGCGTTTTGTTTTCTTTTTGGAAAGTTTTTCAATGGCCCCAACAGCGAGTACAGCTAGACAATTAAATGAAATGCCGTGAAAGTAGTGACAAGAATTTTCTAGCGAGCAATTGAAATTGATTAGAATGCTGTCAACTTGTGCCGCTCTTACCCAACTCAGAGTCTCCGTCTTTCACTCGTTGTGCTTTTTAATTTGCATCATTATTGTGTCCAAATGTAGCGCACTATCAGATCGGAAATGTATAGCAAGCAGCAGAAGAAGCAGAGCTTGAAGATGAGGGAGAAGCAGAGGCAGAAGCAGGAGCAGGCAGCACAATAAATTTATCAGCATTGTTAACTTTCTCAAGCGATGATGTGCGACAATCTATAGAAAGAGTTGAACTGCTGCTGTTTATTAGACCCTGTACTTTAAAAAAAGTGCAAAAGGGTGTATTGAGTTGGTGCAAATGAACAATGTATTTAACAGGCTGAAGAAGGCGTGAAGTAGCAAAGATATGCAACAGACAATTTGCTTGTTTATTGAAACACAAAAGTACAGGCTCAACTACTGTCGATTACGTCCGACTGCAGCAGATCTCCGTTCTTACTGGTCTTTTTTGTCGTTTTTTCATGATAACTGCAAACGGCGTGTAAACACAGTGGGCACTAATTAACCTGAACCCAACAAAAAAACATGTAATAAAAGCCCAACACAAAACAAGAACACAACAAATTCCTTAGAAAAATGTCTGGTTTGGTGAAGCGTATACGCAGCATGTTGCAAACGCAGCCCAAACGTGAGGAAAGTGCGTCTAAGGAAGACTTAAATGCTAGAAAATTCAACACCTTGCCACGTAACTGCGGCTCAAGCAAAGCTGCATCCATACGCCGCAGAGCAAGCGCCTCCAGATTGTGGCAGCGGTTCGTCTCGAGGCCAGAGGAGTCACCAAATGGTGGTCTCTTCTACATCGACACGGTAAACAGGCGGAGCTCTAGGGACTACAAATAAAACTAAATTATAACCTTGGCTAATTACTCTTTTAATCGTTTTCTTGCAGGGCGAATACATCAAGCATCCTGTACTGTATGAGCTGAGTCATAAATATGGCTTCACAGAGAACTTGCCGGAGAGCTGCATGTCCATACGGCTCGAGGAGATCAAGGAGGCCATACGACGTGAGATACGCAAGGAGCTGAAGATCAAGGAGGGCGCCGAGAAGCTGCGCGAGGTGGCCAAGGATCGTCGTTCGCTCAACGATGTCGCCGTCCTGGTCAAGAAGAGCAAAAGCAAATTGGCCGAATTGAAGTCGGAACTGCAGGAGCTCGAGAGTCAAATACTGTTAACCTCCGCCAATACGGCGGTCAATAGCAATGGTCAAGGTGAGTGCCAAAAACGATCTAAAGATACTTTCTTTCCCTTACTTTCTTACAACAGGTGGCAAGGCCATAAACCTTAAAACCCATTTCAGTTGGCTTTTATGCGCATTTGTCACGCGAATCGTCAGCTCAGTTGGCTCTAGTCGAAGTATCTTGCAGATACATTTGTATCTATGTCTCGCATTGCGTGTGCTGCGACATTAACTGGCGTGAAATGCTTGGACACTGAACGTTTTAGCCTCTCATATCTATAACAAAACACTTGGCACCATGGGGGCTTTTATTTGTATATAGACACCCTGTAATTGGCTATAGAATTTTATGAAATATTCAGGCATTTCAGCTCATATTTGTAGGGTAGCTGCTAGTCAGCTGCTGTTTGAGCTCTTTATTTATTTTGTTATTTTGTTATTCGATTATTGACACAAGTGTCATGAAAATGTTTTGCTCTCGACGTTTTGGGTTTTCTATAATATAGCTGCTTCCGTGTTTGCCTCAAGAGCAGCGGCATTTGCCGTCATCATCATCATCATGAGCAAATCATCATCATCTTCAGCTCGTGCTGTTGAAAGCTGCATGGGCTTCGAAGCGCTAAATTGATTGATATGTTTGGCAGCTGCTGTCAGTGCGTGAGCTATAACAAACATTTATTGTACAGCAAGCAGATTAGCATATAAACTAGGCGACGGAAATTTGAAAAATATATTGTAAAAAGAAGGGTTTACTTTGTATCAATAATGTAGCAGAATGTGACGTTGTCATATTTGTGATTTAAATAAAGGGCAAAGTTGAACTGTGTAATATTCGTCAGAGTATTCCACTTTACAGAGCTCAAAAGAGCACTTGACACGTTTGAAGTTGAATGTTTTGAGCTACAAAGTCTCGCTGGAATATAACTCTTTATAGATGTTTCATTTCAATTAAGTTTAACTAGTGTTAGTATACTTCAATGATTTCATTTTAATCCCAACCCGTCGAATAGGCTCTTTTTGAACTCTTTCAAAGTACAGGGTCTACAAAACGTTATTGTGTTTTACAACTTTAACTGCTTTATGCATAAATCCAGCCATAGTTACACACGTCATTATCACACTGCCTGCCACGCCCACCTGCTTAATCCCAGTCAAGGTGTGATCGGTGAAAAGTGACATGTCAAAGGGCGCTCGTGGGTGTCAGACTGTCTGCTCTGTTGTCGGTCAAGTGAGACGACCTGTACGTGTGCTTTATGCTAATCACAGTAACTGCTACAGATGTGTGAGTGTGTGTGTGTGTGCTGGGCTTGAACTCTGACCTTTCGCAGCATGCGGTTAAACGATTAGACAAGCTACGTACTAAACAGCAAAGTTAGCAGCCGTACGATACCCTAGAAGCAAGCGTATTTCAATTTAATGAGCTCCCAAGCTGCCTAGTCTATAAAACTCTGCGCCTCAGCCAGTTTCAGCTAGTTCATTATCCAATACAAATGTTTACACGCTAATTACAGAGCATAAATTACGCGCAGAAACCTCCCATAAAACCATCAAAACATTCAACGTTTCTCTCTATTTATTTGCCTCTCTTTGCTCTCTCTCTTCCTCTCTCCCTTTGTAGAATCGATTGGCTTTGGCATGGATGGCGCCATACAATTTGCCGGTGCTGGCATGAACAATGCATTGGCGGGCGGCGGGGGGGCTGGAGGTGCGGGGCCCGCTACGGCGAATGATAAAGTGCTGGCCTCGCTGGAGAAGCAATTACAGATCGAGATGAAGGTGAAGGCGGGCGCCGAGAACATGATACAATCGCTGGGCATCACATGCGATAAGAAATTGATGGCCGAGGCGCATCAGATGTTGGCCGATTCGAAGACCAAGATTGAGTTTCTCCGCTTGCGCATCATCAAGGTCAAACAGAATCGGGAGCAGGCGGATCGCATGAAGGCGGCATGGATGAGCATACAGGACGAGCATGGCATGCTGATCGCCGGAGCTGCAGCTGGTGTTGGGGGCATGGCGGGAGGGGGCATGGCCATGGGCACGGGCATTGCTGGCATTGGCATGCAGCCGCAGAGCCTGGAGACAACGCTGGAGGAGCGCATCGAGGAGCTGCGTCATCGGCTGCGCATCGAGGCCGCCGTTGTCGATGGCGCAAAGAATGTCATACGCACCTTGCAGACGGCAAATCGTGCGCCAGACAAGAAGGCGCTGCAAGAGGTACGTGTCTCTGCTACTTTTTAGTTAATTAGATTAACCTAAATTTAACATAGAACTGGCCAACGGCCAGGTAAGTTTACTCCCAGAGCGCAAAGGTGCTCCGAGAGAGAGAGAGAGTCTCTGTCGTGTGCCACTTGGCGTATGATTCACATGCAAATACGTTGCGTTGCGTTGCGTATACGCGTTGTTGGCCAGCCCGGAGGCGGCACATGAATATCAAATGAAACGAGGCTAATTACGCGGCTGTTGAAAATATTTCAATATGCCTGCTGCCTGTTCCCTCTCCCCTCTCCCCTCGCGTGCTTTATTTCGTGTCTCTTTGGTGCTAACTGTCGCCTCATTAATTTACTTTTCGAGTTCTCGCGTACTCTTGAAATATGCCCGGTATTTCAACACGTCTAGCCCAGGGACAAGTGTTAGGGCCCGCCGACAGTTCGTCTAGTGTTTCAAGTAAATGAACTGCCAAGTGTTGGGGAAATATTTCTAAATTCCTATGCAGAATTGTGCAGATTTATAAAAGACAAGAAAGATTTTACTCAGAAATATCTAACAACTTAAGAGCATACTTTATTGTACGTTGATAAATGTGGATAGACAACGAGATAAGATGTAGAATGAATAAATAAAGAAGAAGGTAGTAAAGATGAATCTAAATAAAGCAGACACATATTTAAGAAAGGTAGAAGAGCAATGGATGATATAAACTCTTTCATTAAATTTCAGTTATTATTTAAATTCAAAATTAAACCCGTGTTTATTTAATCATATTCTGATTACGCTACACTTTCAACACATTTGAACCAATAGATCTTATTAAGCATGAGCTTGTCTCATTTTCCTCTCATTTGTCTCCGTCTCATTTCACAATATTTCCGACTTCCTGTCGTGCTCTCCATCTCCCGTGATTTATCTATATCCCAATGATGCTGCGGCTTTGTTAGTAAGATTAACAGAGTGAGGAATTCTTGAAGAGAAGCAAGAACTGGGGCTGGCCCAAATTAAAAACAAAACTATTGGCAGGTCATAATTTTCAGCTGCAAGGGGTGGCCGCAACATTTCCCCCTGTTGACGTGCAGTTTTTCCGACTTTTTACTCTTCGCTTGACATAAACATATGCAACAGCAGTCGACAGATGTTTTCTTTTCTGGTGGAGAGCGAGAGATATAGATAAACAAAAAGTCGGGCATCTCAGCTGCACCTTTTGGCTGAGTTTGTTGTTGTGTGTTTGCTAAACATTAATAGAACTATGCTCAATAGATCTCTGGCTATACGTCTATATAGAGTTTTTGTACATATAGCTGACAGAGAGAGAGAGAGCGATCGAGAGAACGAGCGGGCTTTTTCTCTAGCGAATTTTTCACGCATTTTTCCTCGTTTTGTCTCAGTCTCAGTTCGAGTTCAGTTGCCGTTTGGGCTGCGTGCGTGTTTTTTTGCTACGAAATACTTTTGCGTTCGTTGTTAACTTTTTCATAGATTTTTTTGTTTTAAGATTTCTTTTTAAAGCATTTTGCGGCAATTCGGTTTTAGCTTTATGCATAAGTAATTAAAAAAGCCAAATAAAAATACGAGAAAAGGCCAAGAGAAAGACAAACGCATAAACTATAAACACTTTCGGTTGAATTCCAGACATAAACATTACGCATACGCCGCGTGTTGCGGGCCACAAAAAATTCATTTTTAATTTCCCAAAGAGTAAAAATAATAAATTGCGTAATTCTTAACGATTTGCTGCAATTTGTACATATATTTCTCATGCGTGCGTTGTTGCCTCTATTTTTTTTTCATTTTATTTTGGGTCATCTTGCGATTTTTAAATAATTTACAACAACAATAGAACAAAGTTTATAAATAAATGCACGCATAAAATTAGAAACTGAAAATCTTTACATGGCGAGTGTAGAAAAAATCAAAACCGAAAGTGTTTTTCTACGTGCCTAAAAATAAAAGAAAGACAAATATAAAACAGAAAAAAACAATTTAATAAAGACTTATCAAAAGGCAACAAATAACAATATTTAAATCTACACACAATGCGAGGGCGGATTGATGCGTTTGCAGTGATTTGTGACAGTTTTCTATGGCAAATAGTTCAAAGTGAAAACTCTCAATTTAAGCAATTTATTTTCAGAAAAGAAGAGCAGATTCAATCAGTTGTACGCTTTGCATATTTATCAAATTAATCGAAGCGTTTCATTCTGTTGGAATAAATTTCTATGATGAGTTTGTTTATTTTTAGCTTTTTAATTGGGCCGAGTATTCTGGCGATAAATTTTAAATTTTCTTTGATAAATGCTGCAGAACTTTTGTGTATCACAAGTGATTGATTGCCAAATTATTTATGCTGAAATTAATTTGAATTAGTGTTCAGAATATATTATTGATATGTATGTCAATGTTTTTGGTGGGGAAATCGAAATAAAATTAATTTCGTAGAGATTTGTAATGAGGATAGCTGTTTCTAAAAGGATTTATTAAAAATTATTCTTTATAAAAAAAATAAAATCGAAAAATGAAAGATTTTGGAAGAATGATTTTAGTAGAAGGATTTATAAATTCAAGACATTTAAAAAAATTTATAAAGTTGAATACTTATATAGAAAAAGGGGAAGAATTCTCACTTTGCTGCAACTGTCGCAAACACTTCAAACAGCCCTCGCTGTGGTTTAGCTTTTGTTTGTGCCGAAATATCAAGAGCAAACCACGTATTTGTGTTATTTTTAGCTAACTATAATAAAAACTATATGCCGCGTATCTGTGCAGATCGTGTGTTGTATATAGAAGTTAAGACCACGCCCCCCTACCCCCACCACTCTCCCCTCCAACGTATGATTAGCAATATGTGTGCACACTGCGAGTGAGAGAACAAACGTCACCACACACACTATGAGCAGCAGCTACAAAGCAGCCGAAGGGGGGGCTGCCACGCCCGTGCCCCCTCCGCTGCCCCACGAGCTGACTGCCGAGTGGACAGTGCGTGCCCAGTTGACGTTTGCGCGGGGCGGGGAGCCGGTGCAGCGGGAATTTAATGTGCAGGAGCCGCTGCATCCGGTGCGTGTGCTCTACAAATGGAGCACGCCCTGCGAGGAGCCGGAGCAGGAGCAGGAGCGGGGGGTAAGTGCTGCAAGTTGCAAGCAGAGGTGGCAACTGGTTAATGTCTTGCGCTCTTGCTACACAGGCAACAGCTGCCACCAGCTTTCGCAGCACCAACTCCTCAGCCACAACCTATGCGGATTCGGCATTCGGCAGTCCGCATGCCTCACGCGTGGCACAACCAACGGCTGCGGCAACTTCATCATCAGCAGCAGCATCACCTGCCGCCGGTGTCACAGCTCAAGTGTGTGGCACACGTTGCCGCAGCACCTGCAACATTGTTGTCTCCGCTGTGGCAGATTTCTTGCCACACGAGCAGCAGCAGCAGCAGCCGCCACTGGAGGCACTCAACGAGCCCTTCGTCTATCACAGCAAAGTGAGAGCGCAGCAGCTGCGCGACGCCTACAGCCAGACGAGCGACACGGAGGAGCAGAAGCAGCAACAGCAAAGGTATCGACGTGCCGCAACGGATGCGCTGTTTGCCAGCAAGCGGCAGGCGGAGGAGGCCAACACTTATGTGGTAAGCATGACAACAGCCGATGATGCAACTGCAACTGCAACTGCAACTAACGCTTTTGAACGGTTGCAGCCAACCTACACATCCACGCCCGTCACGCCCTCGTCCACATTTAAGTCCGCCTCGATGCCAGGCATACCAAGCGCTGCACAGTCGCCGCAGCCGACGCCTCGGCTGCCCAATCTGGGCGAGAAGAAGCCGCGCACGGTGCACATCGATGTCTATTGCACCGGCTCCGAGGGGGACGAGGAGGATGAGGACGAGCGGCAGGCGGATGCGGATGCCTCCAACTCGGACACCGACAGCAGCAGCGAGGCGCATCCCTACGAGCTGGACTCGAATTCCACGCCGCAAACGGTGCTGGACAATGAGCAGATGCTGCTGCGGCATCAGCGCATCACAGGCGCCGCCATGCCACGTCGTCTGGCCCAAAGATCGCCACAGCCGCAGAAATCGAGCAAATCACAGAAATCCTCCTCATCCTCCACCATGCCACATCAGCTGCAGCAGCAACATCAACAGCAACAGCAGCAGCAGCAGCAGTTGAACTTGGGGCATGCCATCACCAAGTGCAGCACCGCGGAGGAGGTGAGCGAATCCAAACAGCTGCTCTTCCGCAAGCACATTGGGGATCAGCGTGCCGCCAAATTGGCGAATCTTCGCCAGAAATACATGCGGCAGCCGAGCGACGAGACGCAGAGCAGCAGCGCCTATCCGAACTCCTCGCGTTCCACCATGGCGCGCGATGCCACCTGCAGCAGCGTGTCCAGCGTGCTGGCCGGCGACTACATGGACACCTCGTGGAAGGACACGGATGAAGTGGACACGCCCAGCCTGCCGCCCTTTGCCACTGTTAGCAAATCGGACAGCTTCGAGTACGAGAACTCGTTGGATCGCGTGCGCATACGGCAAATGGAACGTCTCTGGTCCAGGCAGCACTCCATGGATCAACCGCAGCCGGTGGCACGTGCAACATCGCCGCATCCGCAGCGCATGACCACGATAACGGAGGTGCAATCGCAGCGCAGCTCGTTCCAGCGCACGGACACCTTGCCCTCGGAATCGGATGGTTTCTCGGAGGGCAACGTTGGCTACAACACATATCCGGGACGGCAGCTGCAGCAGCTCTCGCAGCTCGCACGCAATCGTCCGGGTTTCTTGCAGTTCTTTGGTCCACCCGCCAGTCCAGAGCCACCACCGCAGACGGCGCCAGTTGCCATGAGCGGTGCAGCCGCTGTGGATCCGTTCAAGCGTCTGCATCCGGGCTATCGCTGGAAGAGCGAGGCACGCGATAATCTCAGCGTGCAGCCGGCACCTGGTTCCCCCTCCTCGGAGCGCAGCTCACCACAACTGCTGTCCGCGGCCACCACTGTGCTGCGTTGCGGCAGCGAGGCACCGCCCAGCACCACCACGGCCAGCACCTTTGGCACCACAGTGCCACCGTCTCCACTGCCCGTGCGCCGCTTCGAGATCTCCAGGGATAGCCCCAGCCTGGCCAGCGAAACCTCCACCGTCATCTCGGGCTACACCCACGAGCATCTGGAGAAGGCGCGCCGTTTTGGCAATGTGGTGGCCATGCGCAAGCCAGGACACCACGTGGGACCCACCAAGAATCCCAACTGCCAATGCGAGAGCTGCCAACGCTGGCTGGCCGAACGCTTTCAGCTGCGCGGACGCGCCTTCTCGCTAGGCGAGCGACCGGTGCTGCGAAGGGCGCAGTCTAAACAGGAATAGGTTAAGAAAAACAGGAGGGAAAACTAGCACAGAGCAGGGAAGGGGACAAAATAAGAAGCAAAGGAAAGGAGAGGAAAGCAAAGGGGACAAAGGAAAGAAAAGGAAAGAAGAAGAAGAAAGATAAGGAAACGAAAGAAACGGTACGGAAAGGAGTGGAACGTAATGAATCGGATGGAACAAAAGGAAAGGAAAAGAAGGAACGTAAGGAAAAAAAGCAAATGAAAAAAAGAAAGTAATTACATTAGTCTGCTATTAATGCGTATCCGAAATATCGGTTATATCTGCTGCTCTGTGTTAGTTGTAAAACATCGGCTTTGTATCGATGTTAAAGCATATTAGGCAGGGGCGTACGTAAAATTTGATGAAGTAGGATAAAAGTAATTAAAATACTGCCGTCTTGTGCTCTCTCTACCCGTAAAACACCGTACGTCTCTGGCATTACACCTTAGCTTGCATTTAACCATACGCATAGTCAGGTCTATTAACCCGCCACGCAATCCACATACCATCCACTCCACTACGATCCACACGCCGCTTGTGCTCTAAACTTTTAGTGACTTAAGTTGATTTATTGTTCTGAATGTTCCTCACAAAAAACACCACAAGTTAAATGTGCGCTGAATCAGTTTAAAGTTTACGACTTAAAATAAAATTAAATAAATGTTTAAATTAGTCTAAAAACAAGTTGTTTTATTTTCGAATTAAGCAAATTGGCATTGAGCAAAATTAATCACACGCTTTCTCTGCTTTCAGGCACATGGACGTCTGTGGGAATCGTCGCGTAAGCTTGATCTCTTGCGCTACTCCTTGGAGCTGCGTCGCCAGGAGCTGCCCGCCGATTCGACCACCGCTCAGCTGCTCAAGCAGGAGCTGCAGATCGTGCAGCAATCCACATCGCCGGCTCCGGTGCACTACACGTCGCTGCAGAGCGGACCCGGCGGTCAGCTGGGCGGCAAGTCGTATCAATCAGTATCATCGCTGGGACGCTGTGCCAGCGTTACGGGCAAGCTGGAAGTGCGCCTGATGGGCTGCCAGGACCTGCTAGAGGATGTGCCTGGACGTTCGCGACGGGATAAGGACAACAGCTCGAGTCCGGGAGATCTGCTGACGTTTGTTAAGGGCGTCACCTCGCGCAGCAGCTCGAAAAGCTATTCGGTGAAGGATGAGACGTCCATTGAGATCATGGCAGTGATCAAGCTGGACAACATTACCGTGGGCCAGACATCGTGGAAGCCTTGCTCACAGCAGGCCTGGGATCAGCGTTTCTCCATCGATCTAGATCGCTCCCGTGAGCTGGAGATCGGCGTCTATTGGCGCGACTGGCGTTCGCTGTGCGCGGTCAAAGTGTTGCGTCTGGAGGAGTTTATTGACGACGAACGCCATGGCATGGTGCTGCAGCTGGAGCCGCAGGGTCTGCTCTTTGCCGAGATCAAGTTTCTCAATCCGATGATCACACAAAAGCCCAAACTGCGACGCCAGCGCATGATCTTCAACCGCCAGCAGGCCAAGAACATACCACGTGCCAAACAGATGAACATCAACGTGGCCACCTGGGGTCGCCTGCTCAAGCGCAACGCGCCCAATCATGTGCATCTCTCCACCACCAGCACCACCAACACCACCGCCACCAACAGCATCATCCCAGCCGCAACCGCCGGTCGTGGCGCCTCCCCCTTGCCCAGCGTCTCGCGGGGCTCCGAGTCGCCCATTTCCCGTACACCCTCCACAGACGCGCTGGCCGAACCCGAGCCGTACTCGCCCGGCGAACAGGCGCAGAACATGGAGTTCAATCCGGATGCGGGCATGCACGAACATGTCGAGACGCCCGGCGAGTATCCAGATCCAGCTGCCAGCGGCCTCAGCGGCATGCGTCCGCTCTCCATGCACATGCACGGCATCAGTGTCCTGCCCCCGGAAACCCCGCCTGCAGCCAGCAGCAACAACAGACCACAGACGCTCAGTCTGCAGATGCCCGGCAAGACGCCGCCCACACGCACTGCCGCACCCACCACTGCACCACCGCCCCCTCCCGTGCTGAAGTCCATAACGCCCGTGCTGGATCAGGAGGTAAGTCAAGCTTGCGCTTCTGCCTTTAGCAAACTATACATATGTATATATATATATATCTGAGCTATATATGTACATATATCGTATCTATATCTATATGTAGCCTTGTGCCTCTTACCTCTGCCCAGCTGTGCTCCATGCTGTGTAATATCCATCTCATCTCATGTATAGTTTCATTTCGCTTTGGTGTTGGTGCGTACTGTACTTGTATATGTAGCTGTAGTTGTATTACGTATGCCATATATCATCTGATTAGCTATTCCAAAACTCCATGCAGAATATCTACAACTTCTTGAACTGTTTGCTAAATTATCCCATGAAAATCTCGATTTCTGAACAGATTTCATTTTGTCTGCATTATTCATTTCATTTTGCTCATCTGCGGAACTAGTTCTTATGGAAAATGTGCAGGTTATATATTTTAACCATTTCTCTTTTAAAACTAGTTAAGACCTTAGCGTTATTTGCTTATAAGTAGTTGTAAACTGATATTCAACTGCTTCTATATCATTTAGTTTAGTATTCATCAAAAGAGCTGGTTCACTTTAAACAAATTGTACTGGTTCGTCGTCGTATTGCTTGTAATTAAACTGTTTACATCGAAGGAGGACTACGATTTAAAATTAGTTAATAAATAAAAAATAAATAAATAGTAAAATAAATAATTAATGCCGAAAGCTTTTTGTATGAATTGCCTGCTTAGCTGGTAGAAACTTTTGAATGCTTTGCATAGTTTGTAAACCGAACTAGATTGATTGGGATTTGTTCTAAGTTCGATTGAACTAGTTCCGCCATCATTTATTGTTCTTCTTTTATTTTCCATCACACTTGCTTTACTATTTCCTTACTTTCTGCACCTGGTTTCATTTCATCTTTGCACAAAGTCTAACTTCATTTGCCTCTTTCGGCAACGTCTTCGTTTTTATCCATTTCCTGACTGCCATTTTTCGTTTGCTCTCTCTCTCTCTCTCCTTTCACTCTCTTGCCTCGCTGTTGCTTTGTGCTTGGCCCGCGTGTGTGTGTGTGATTGCGTGTGTGATTGTGTGTGTGTGAATGTCTGTCTGTGTGTGTTTCCTGCTTCTGTCTTGTCCTGTGCTGATGATGGCCGTTAATCATCGACAGTTGCAGGACGCCTTGCAAGAGTTTGATTTTCTGGTCGACATGGAGTCGTATCCGAAGACGCTGCGTCGCAAGGAGCCGCAGATGGAGCCTCGTCTAGCTTATATGCCACAGCCAGAGGCAAGCCCGCCTCTAGCTGCCCCTGAGTCACTAACAAATGCCCCAATGCAGTCGCCTCATCCCAACCAACAGCAGCAGCAACAGCAGCAGCAGCAGCAGCAAGCGCACAATCAAAGCCATAGGGAGCTGTCCTTATCCATACCCAACCCATTTCAGTTCCCGGATGTCGGCAGCAACCCCTCGGCTGTGGAACAGCAGCTGCATCGTCCGGTGCTCACCTTGCCACCAGTGGTGCTGCTTGGCGGGCGACGAGCTGAAGACGATTATGAATCGAAGCCGGCGTCGCCACTGGTGGAGTATCCCGAGGACGATGATGAGTATTTGTACGGCGGCAATGGGGTGAATCACAGTCACAGTCACAATTCCAGAGCCAGCGATGGTTTCTGCGTGGAGGTTAGGAGTTTCTTTTCATTTGATATACAACAAATTGTATTTTGTTTTTATTTATGTTTTGGCTGCGGTTTGGTTCACGGTTCATAATTCTATAGTTTAATTTAATTGTTTAATTTGTTCAAGTCTTAAAACGTTGTTAAAATAACATTAATAGTATGTTGTTATCTGTTGTGCTGTTACTGTTATTGTTCTCTACTGTTACTGTTACTGTTAATGTGCTGTAACAGCTTGGCAGCTTCTATAACCTCTCTCACTCTCTCTGTTAAGCTTTCTGCACTCCCACACTTCCCATAACAGCAACAGCGCCCTAACAGCCCACACAACATTAATATCAACCTAACATAACCATTAACATAACATACCTGCACTCTGTAGTTTAGCTAACAGCTCACTGTACAGCCTGTAGTTCAGCTAACATAGACCTGTTTCCTTACTGTTAAGTTTGCAGTTAACGCTAACAGCACGCTGTAAAGACACTGTTAACCAAGCAGCTAATAGCTCTAGATAATTGCAGTATATTAAACAAAATAAAATATATAAAATAAAATAAAATAAAATTTATTAAAAAATAAACTTTGATCAGTTAACAAATAAGACAATTTATGTCATATCAAGGCCAGTTGATAACTAAAGCTAGAAATTCTATGACACATTGCAATTGTGGCCATTTGAAAGAACAAGAATAGCGAGAGGCAACGCTTCAAGTGGTTAAAAATATGCACAAAAAGTTTATTAATACATCAATTTAGACAAAAAGGAAGCAACAAGAATACAACAAAAATATATGCACAAAGTTTATTAATATTTTGAAATAGAAAAGCAGCAACAACAACGAATTTCATTTCACGTGCCAACATTCATAATTTGTGTTTTGTTTGAAACCAAAAAGAACACCCTGTATATACACAGACAAACGCAATTGCACCAAAAGCAAAAAATGAAAACGAACAGAAAAAATAAAGGAAAAAACGACGTCAACATTTTTGCTTTAATACGAATTTTCATGTTGGTTTTCCATTTTCCATTTGCCATTTACCATTTACACTTTGGCGCTGTTTAAGTCTAAATAAGATTATATATACATTATACACTATATATAGTATCTGGTCATGACTTTGGCACCTGCGCCATTCGCCACTCGGTCGTCAACAGTTGTCCATCGCTTCGGGTCCAATTCGATCAATATTATTGATACAAAATCAACAAAATTCTGTTAAAATAATGTGCCTAAATTCCCGGCATTAGAACATGCTGATATTGCCCACTTTTCAAGTTCTGGCACAGCTGGTGAGGCATCTTTGTGCCCTGCAGTCACGACAACAGCAGTTCCAGCCGTTGGCTTTGACCCACCGAGCACAGCAGCAACTGTTGCTGTCGTCCACAACAGCAGCAGCAGCAGCAACATCACTCACTTCACCTGTATGTGTTTTCCGCTCTCTGTGTTGTCTCTGATTTAGTGAACATTAAACGAAAACAAAACAAACAAAACACAAACTCTTGCAGGCCAAAATCAATCTTGTACATATAACCATCGAGCCCTTTGAGCCAACGCCAGACATTGCAGAAGATGCCACAACAGCAACATCGACAACAACAGCAACAACGACAACAGCAACTGCAACACAAACCATATGCATTAACAGCATTTTAATAGAAACTGTTGACTCAGAGTCTGTGCACGAGGACGAGGTATAAACTGTCTAAGCAGCGTCTAATTTACAATGTATCTAATTTAATATAGTCTGTCTGTCTGTTGTCCGTATGCACAACTCTATACTGCAAACTGTTAAAGCTAGAAACACCATTTTCCGAATTTAGGTTCTCCCATGCTGTTCGCTGATCAAGTTTGTTTTAGGTTTTCCCTCCTTTTCCCCCGCTAACTACAAAAATCACCACAATTTTAAAGCTACGCTCTATTACGATCGGATACGAAACACCAAAGATATGCAACACACAATTTTCTCGTCTGTACAGATTGATGAGGGGAAGTAATTAGCATAAAATATTATTAGTGTATTTGATTTGTGGTTTATTGAAACACAAAGTACAGGATCTCCTATTGTCGGCTACATCCGACTCTAGCCTTAGGAACGACCGATCTGCTCCATCCTTACTAGCTATGTCATAAAACAGCTGCAATCTAGAGCTATTTAAAAACTAGAATTAAATTAAATGCTAACATTTAACAGCCCAAGCTTAAGCCTAAACTTAATTCAACTTCTGCAGTTGTTAACCTTTATTTATAACTGTAAACTTAACTTTCTTTTTTAGCTACTTTCCATGAAAATCTCACACGCTTCTCTTGCTTCTCAGGTCATACCTCAGCTGGGCAAGCTTCATGTGGGCGCACAGCCGCAGCAACAATTGCCCTATGTGCAATCATCGCCCATCATACAGGAGCCGGCCACGCCCACAATTTACGGCGTTGCTGCCCCACAGTTCCCGCAGCCCGCGCAGCGGCAGGAGAAGCCAAACTCGCTGCAACAGCAGCAGCAGCAGCAGCCCATCTATGCCAATCAATACGAGCTGAATGTGGCCAAGGCAGCGGCAGGTGCCGCCCCCTCCGCCTCCGCTGGCGGGCGTCGGAATGTGGCACGTGGCCTGCAGTATCGAGAGCCAGCCGGATATGAAGTGCTGCGTCCGGCAAACGCCGGCATGTTATCCCTGGACAATTTCCGGCTGCTCAGCGTGCTGGGGCGTGGCCACTTTGGCAAGGTGATATTGTCGCAGTTGCGCAGCAACAATCAGTACTACGCCATCAAGGCGCTCAAGAAGGGGGACATCATTGCGCGGGACGAGGTGGAGTCGCTGCTCAGCGAGAAGCGCATCTTCGAGGTGGCCAACGCCATGCGGCATCCGTTCTTAGTCAATTTGTATTCATGCTTCCAGACGGAGGTGAGTTTAACGGGTTATTAGTCGATAATTACTAAAATAAAATCCACAGAGACACCATATTTACTTTCAAGCTTATTTTTATCAAGTTTCTTATAATCTTAGCTAATTGTCTAAATTTGTGGATATAGCCGATATAAGCTCGTAAACCTCGGAAACAATAAGAGCTATAATGATTATTTTTAGAATGTAGATAGATATTTACCTTACTCATATCAAGTTTATTTCAAATGTTAAATTTTACGGTTTCCTTATGCCATAATTTACTAAAACCTCCAATAATCGTAATATTTATCACAGAATATTGTTAATCAGAATATATTCCCATTATCTTTATATTTATCCATACTGAAAGCGCATTAAAATCGGTTAACAAACACGGAAGTTATTGAAGAAGCAATATTGCATAAAATAATATACTATCTTCTTCTCTCTCCCTCTCTCCTCTTCCCCCTCTGCAGCAACATGTCTGTTTTGTGATGGAATATGCCGCCGGCGGTGATCTGATGATGCACATACACACGGACGTCTTCTTGGAGCCTCGCGCGGTGTTCTACGCGGCCTGCGTGGTCTTGGGTCTGCAGTATCTGCATGAGAACAAGATCATCTATCGTGATCTGAAGCTGGATAATCTGCTGCTCGATACGGATGGTTATGTGAAGATCGCGGACTTTGGTCTGTGCAAGGAAGGCATGGGCTTCGGGGATCGCACCGGCACCTTCTGTGGCACGCCCGAGTTTCTGGCACCCGAGGTGCTAACGGAGACTTCGTATACGCGCGCTGTGGACTGGTGGGGACTTGGCGTACTGATCTTTGAGATGCTGGTGGGAGAGGTAAGTCTAGACAGCTAAAATATATATGAAATACGTAAACTAATGGGTCTAAATTTTGTCTGCAGTCACCTTTCCCTGGCGACGATGAGGAGGAAGTCTTCGATTCGATTGTTAACGATGAGGTGCGCTATCCGCGCTTCCTCTCCCTGGAGGCCATTGCCGTCATGCGGCGGGTAAGCTTAGCTTGGTCTAAAAATAAATCGGAATGAAGTAATGCTAATTGTCTATTAATTGCAGCTGCTGCGCAAGAATCCCGAGCGTCGTCTGGGCTCATCGGAACGCGATGCTGAGGATGTTAAGAAGCAGGCATTCTTCCGCTCCATCGTCTGGGATGATTTGCTGCTGCGCAAGGTCAAGCCACCGTTTGTGCCCACAATTGTAAGCATAATTATATTGAATCTAGAAGAATATAGATTAAATTTTGTATATATATTCATATAGAATCACTTGGAGGATGTGTCGAACTTTGACGAGGAGTTCACGTCAGAGAAGGCGCAGCTGACGCCGCCCAAGGAGCCGCGTCATCTGTCCGACGATGAGCAATTGCTGTTCCAGGACTTTTCGTATACGGCCGAATGGTGTTAATAACGCCCCCTACTTTAGTCTATGTATAACCAAGCTGGGCCTAGCCTAGAGCAGAAAAGCTTAAATTGAAAAAACTCTATATCTACACATATATATTGTTATAGTGAATCTTGTGCATGTTGTTGCTCAGCAAAGGCCAAGCATTAACCGAAATTGCCTAAAAATTCTACAACTGTAGCATCAAACAATCATTGTATCAATCAATCAATCAATCTCACATATATCAAGCATCAAACAGCAACAGAGAAAGGTTAACAAATTGTGAATTGTATATTTTTGCGATTGATTTATCCTGAAGAAGAAAATATTTAAAAAGAAAAATAGCATAGTCTGACGAACCCTCGGAAAAGCCTTATACGCAATGTTTGTAGATTTTTTGGACAATTCTTTTATGTTGATTAGAACCCGGTACTATATACATATATATTTTTGAATAGAGCGAAGGAAACCCGGCTAGCGTTAAACAACAGAATGTAGAGTTTATATATAAATATATTTATGCAGCTATTTTACAAGCGCCGTATTTTCATAAAAAACATAAACAAAAAACAAATGTATGCAGAACAAATCTATTTAAAAACGAAAACAAGTCATAATATTGTACTACAATTAATTATAAATATTATTTGATAGCGCAGAGAAGCGAGGAAGCGGAGAACCGGAGCTCATCATTTATAGGCATAATAACATAATTCACGCATCATATATCATAATTTTTTAAAACTGTATATTATTTTGTAACTTTCGCTTTTTTAACGCAACTGCACAGTTGAAAGTAACTTTTAAGTATATATTTTAAAATGCTTCTACACATTTGTTATTTATTATTGTATCAACAAACATATAAACTGTATTGCTTTGAGCATTTTTTATAAAACAAAAACAAACAACAAACGAACGAACGAAAATGAAAAACAATTTGCATCTAATCGTCTGATTGAATTTTAGAATTTTCGTTTTGTATGCGGTGCACGCTTTAAAAATTCAGAGAAATAAAACCCATTGCGTTCGCAGGGTTTGCTCACTCTCTATCTATGCATGCAATCAGTTTAAGATATTTTATTAATCTAATTACGATCTACACATATGCTATATATTTAATGTAATTTCCTAATTTTAACTTTGTCGTTAAGTTCGTAGTAATCGATTTATGGATTTTAGTTGTAAGTACCCTACTTATGTCAAGTTTAATATATTACATTTACAAAATACGTTTATGAATAATAATGTTTACGATTATCATTATGTTTATGTTTATGCATGCCCAAAAAAAGTGAAACGAAGAAACAACAAAATGCATCTAAATCTATTGTCATGTTCATTATTGTGTGCTTGAACTGAGATTCTCTAGAGAAAGAGATTCTCTCGGGGCACACAATTGTTATTTATGCAAAACAATGATATGATTTTTGAATAAATGTATCTATATCGCTATTAAAAGTTAAGTATTATTTTTTGCCAGATTTAAAGTGGGTTTATCTATATATAAATTTGGTTCTTTGTCCTGACTTAGCCCAAACGATAACAACTAGAAACATAATTTCTTCAAGATTATTTTCACAAAAATATTCAGGATCATATTAAGAAAAGATTTCATCAAAATTCCACCAGCGAGAGTTGGGCCAGGGATAGTTCGGCCTACGATAGTTTGGGTAATGAGAGTTTGGCCTACAAGAGTTGGGCCAGCGAGAGTTGGGTCTGCGAGAGTTGGGCCAGCAAGAGCTAGGCTTCGAAAGCTTCATCAAAATAACCTTTCCTGGGTAATCCCTTAGTAACAAATAAAGTTCACAACGTTTTTAGTCTTCCCCTCTCTTCACTCGTTTTTATTGCTTATCACCGAGACCCTGCTCGGTTCGATAGTACAATATATTGCCAGTATTATCGGCTATGGCTATGATAACGTCGCGATTCTCCAGTTTCTCCTGCAGCTGCTGAATTAGTTGCAAGTCTATTTCCCTGGAGTGCGGCAGCGGCACGTAGGCCACCTGTTGCGTCTGCCCCTTCTCCGCGCTCAAGTAGCACAACTTTAGGCCGACATCGATGTGCGCTTGTATGTTACTTAGCCGCTCATCTGTAATTCAGAATTTGCTTTATTTTCATTCATGAAAATTGTATAAATTCTCACAAATTACCATTTAATAGATCTGTGTAGACCAATTTTGTCAGGGCGCGTTCTATGGGCGTCAAACCAGCGCAAACAGCTTCAAAGTTCTGCAAATTTCAGTAATTATTGTTTGCTTTATTAGTAATTGCTGCATAACTTGCCATTGTTAAAATATGCAGTTGTGCATTGTTGTGTTGATTGCATTTATTTGTTTATTGTTTCGTTTATAACTTTGCTAAACAAATTCGGCATGCTCGATGCAACAATTTCCCTCAGTCAACAGACAACTCATACTCGTTCGAACTCATACATGTTAGCTATATCACACACTTGCTCAAAGCGCACGGTAGCCAGAAAGAGCACATTTGTGGTGTGCTAAGAGCATTGGTTTTTCATTTGGTGTTATAAATCCATTCGGGCTATTAGTTTTGTTTTTTATTTGCAATTAGCACATATTCAATTAATCTTTGTTTTTAGTTTATTTTTGTAAGTGGCAACCGTGTGCACCTCTTCAACAGGCCGGATCACGAACTCATACCATGTTCGTTCAATCTCTCACTCACACACTCTTCGAACTAGAGCACAAGCTCAAACGTGTTCATCGTTGAGTTGGCTGCGCCTTCGTTGAGTTCAATTGGCGGTAAATTTAAAACTGATTACAAGCTTTACCACAAAGGGTTTGTTAAAGTTAAACACAAATATAGCATTTTCATCGGAGAGTGTAAAATCGAACTATAACACTAATATTGGCTCTAAAATATGAATTTTTAGACAGATATGTTTGGTTTTTTATGCATAATTTCGTTTAATTTTATTTTATCAATGGGATTTCATATTCGCTCTCAAATGATTGTGAAAAAAACATACCGCTGGCAAATCGGTTGAGTTTTGTAGAAGTTAAGCCCATTCAAAGTCAAACAAGAAGTTATGCGCATTCAAAGTTAAACAAAAGTGCAGTTTTTTTATGTTTTATACTCTTGTTGTAACTGCTCATCTTGGGCACTTGACACTTGATGGGCGCAAGTGGCACGCCCACTTTGCATGCAACACGCAAACGTTGCAGACGACAAATAGCATTAAAAAGCAGACGCAAGAAATGGGCAAATGGAGAAATGAGGCAATGAGGAAATGAGGAAAGAAAACAAGCCAACAAATTATGCTAAACAGATGCAGTTAAGGCAGAGAATGGGCCAAGATATGCATGCCAAGCAGCCCTTGATAAGGGTTTGGCAGCCCCCAACACAGACAGCCAAGTTAATACATGTGTGTGTGTGTGTGTGCTCTATCTGTGTGTGTGTGATAACGTTTTTGGCTGTGAGCCACAACGGCAAGCTAAAGTCTATGCAGATTAAGTTTTTGGTCTCAACTGTCGTCTGTCAGTTAATGTGGCCATCGCTGTATGTGTGCACAGGGCCGTACTCTGGCTGCTGAGGGGCCTTGGGCGCTTTTCTATGGGGGGCTCAAAAAAGAATTGAATTGAGCATTTAATCTATATTAATAGAAACTGTTGTGGCACTTTTTGTTAATGTTTTTGCCAAACAAATAATTTTTTATCAATTATCAAATTTATCCTATTTTTATCAACAACAAGAACAACAATTAAAAAGGTAATAATATTTAATAATATTTTCTAATTCAAATCTCATCCCTTGTTTTAGCTGCCCCTTCAATCGATGGGCCTTAAGCAGTTGTCCAGTGGAAAGTGCGGCCCTGTGCTTGCCTTTCTCTGTGCTGAGGCGATTCAATTAGGCGCTCGGTTTACAGGGCCTGGTACCTGGCAACGGTGGCATCAAACGGAGCCCTGGCTTGAGCAGCTTGCAAGGGGCCAGGGCTGGCTAACTATAAACCAGATGTTGCGGTTTATGGCCATTATTGAACTTGTCAATGGCAGGATCAACAGCAGGAAATAGAAGCAACTACAGCCTGGGCAATTACAGTGGCAAACAAGGCGCAGCTTACGACAACGATGGGGCACAACAGTTATTACAATTACACACATACAGCTACAGCTCTATATATACAGTGGCTAGTGGCTAGTTTCCCCCTCCCTGCCCCCCTTAGCTGCCACTGTGTGCGTACGTGCGGTTACTTAATGCTGTTTGGCCAAGCAAAGTTGGTGCGTGTTGTCCTTTTGCTTCTTTCGGTGCCATGCACAGCGCCAGGCTACGACTTCGTCCTGCCTCCAGTTGTTGACGTTGTTGTCCTAGACATGCTCCTACACTGCAAGAAAATTCAAGAGTTTGCGAATTTGAATCAAGAATTTACAGCTTAAAACGCGATAAGCCAAAAACTCTTTATCATTCAGCATTAAATTCAATTGAAAACATTTTTAAAAATTCTTAAAACAATTTTTAATTTAAATATAAATGAATTTTTATATTAAGATATAAATCGATATTTCGATACAATTGTATTTATTAGAAATATTATCGATAAAAGAAAGTACTGAATAAGTTGTTAACCAAAACACAAAAGTTCTTATGATTATTGCTCTGATTGAATTCTGTTTAAAATATGATAAGTTTTAGAGCTTTTTTATTTTGTACAAGAACTAATGCTTTATTTTTCTGAGTGTACTCCTCTGCATGTTCTGCTGCCTGGTGCGTGCGTGCAGTTAAGCATAATATTATTTGCACTTGCTCTGCTTCGCTTATCCAACCACGCAGACCGAACACTCACTCCATTCACTCCATTCACTCCATCTCCGTCGGTCAGTTTGAATGTTTTGGATGCTGAATGTACTCGTAGTGCTCGTTCTGCTGGCAGTCATAACCATTCGCCAGCTAAATGTGAGCGTTTATGGCTGCCATCTGAATATCTCTGTGTGTAATTGTGTGTGCCTGTAATTATGTGTGTGCTTCTGTGTGTTTGATGTTTCAATGTTGCCTCACTTGCAATGACATCGGCTGTAAGCCAAGTCGTTAAGCTCAACGGAAAACATGGCTTGAAAGCTGTAAGCAAACTTTAAGCTGCTGTTTGCTTTGCAAGCTTTCTTTTTACCCAACTAACAGCTTTTTAGAAGCTTATTGTTAAGCTAAAGCTCATATTTTAATTACGATAAAAAGTCTCGAAAATTTCAATAAAAACAGGGTATTAAAGCGGTATTACAAGAGCAAAGAACGCTTTCAAAAGCTTTTGTAATTGAGCAACTATTCACTTAAAAATGCATTTATTTATTTAAATTTTATTTCAATAAACTTAAAATTGAAAACATGCTAATTTAAAGCTGCTTTCTAATAATATTCAATTTGTAGTAGACATACATTAAAATAGTTGCAGCTAGAAAGCTAAACCTATTTTTGAAAAGCTTCTCAGCTAGTCTAGTTATAGCCACTTTCAGCTAATATTATTGACGCTTTTGTTAATCATTTCCCTAAATCTCATTGTGCTTTATCTTAATGCCTTTTGGCTTTAATTACAATTGCAATGCGAGCGTGTAAACTTTAATGTTGCGCTAATAAGTGTGCTACATTTTTTGCACACTGTTTGCCAACAATTCACCTGTGGCCTGAGGCAATAATAGTGTGGCAGAGGCAAGTGTGGCACGTATGCTAGCTGTCTGTTAGCCCCACAGGGCCAGGGACATGAGGCAAGGGGCAGGAGACAAGTAACAGAGGTATATGCTGCATGCAAATTTGTGTGCAGAGTTTTGGTCACTTAGCATATTTGCAACTGACTCAAACAGAGATAGACACAAAGACAGAGACAGCAATAGAGAGTGAGAGAGAGAGAGAGAGAGAGTGCGAGTGTGAGGCAGTTGCAACTGGCAGGCTGCGAGGCATGCCACAAGCGCGCCAGCGAGACTTTTAATTGAACTTCTGTGCAACAACACCGCGGGGATCAATTGAGATTTATTGGCTGTACGTGTGTCGACTGTGATTCCATTTATATATAGAATTTTCTCTTCTGTTTTTTTGGCATTCATTTGTGCTGCAAATGTGGCAGCAACTGTGGCAGCCGTGTGGCAGGCACGTGACGTAAGCAAAGCAATTAATGTTTTATTTAATTTACACCCGCAAAAAGTTGGCCTCGTCTGCCACGAAACTCGTTAGGCAGCTGGTGGGGCAGCTTAGAAGACGCAAGATAGAGCGGTTGCAAACTTTGTGCGCTTGCCACAATTTCTAATGTCATTTGCAATTTGCAGCGAGCACGGCCTAATTACAACAGCAGCTGACAAGTTTTTAAGCGTGTGCAACTTCGGGATTCCCCCGCTTTCTATATTTGCACTTTATTCAATTTGATTTGCTTTCGTTTTCGCTTCAGTTTTAAGCAACTTTAATGACAATTTAAGCGTGCTCTAATGACTTAATGGCTTTTGGGCTTCAAATGATTCTGCCGCATCATTGGCAGTGCAATTAGCTGGTTCTTCTGCTGGCCAATGTCCTGGGTAATTAGTGGACACCAGCCAGCACTTACCCTCGACTTACGCTTCCTCTTTCTTTTTTTTTAAGGGATTTTAATGGATTTGTATGACTGTGCGCGAAATTTCATTAAAACTCTGTATAATTGCATGACACGACAATTTTTCCCTTTTTTTCTGTTTTTTTTTTTTTGTGGTTAAACTTTTGCTTACGCTCGCTTTTCTCCGCAAAGACAATAAGACTGAGCCAAACTGCTCGAACTGCAGACAGTCTGCAATTGATTTAATTATACGATTGCTTTGCAATGGCAAGTGATTCCAATTCGATTCGAAACGAATTTCGCTCTGATTTCGTTGCCATTTCAACCTCAAGCTATGAACCGCGGCTCGCCCCTTTTGGCATTTTAATTATACGGCAATTGCGTCTCATCTGAAAGCTGTTGAAAATCAAGAAAACGCACGCCAATTAATTGCCTGCATTTACGTAAATGAGTTTGGAGTTGGCTTTACTTAACTAATTAAAAAATGATTAAAATATTGAATTTAAATTGTGTGAGCGGGCTTGGCAAGAATCGATAACTAAAAGCTGGCACATCGATAACAGTTGTAAGATCAGGGCTGCGATGCGTAGTAAAAGAGGCGGCAGGTCGATAACGATTAAGACTTCATTGCTGTTATGTGGTGGCGAATCGACAAGCAGTCAAGGATTCCGATCACTAGCAAAGTTTGTAAGCGTGGCGGTGGATCGATAATGAGCTCGCTTTATCGAGATTTGAAACTTGCAAAAGCCATTTAATTTAATTTATAATTTAATATTTAATCTTATTCTAGATGCTGCTGCAAGCTTCCGCAATATCTTGCAATTGAATTTAATCCCATTTGTGTGTGACACAAGCAGCCAAGGTAATTACATTGATTGTCAATCTGAATAATACATGCAGCTGAGCAGCATGCAGCATGCAGCATGCAGCCAGAGAGCAGTATTTATTATGCAAAAATATTGCAGTAAGTGCATATACTAGAAAATTGCATTAGATGGGATGACAACATCAATTATTAGCTTGTTTTTGGCACAAGCAATTGCTTGTTGTTGCGTTTGTTGCATGTGTTGAGCTGGCTGGCAAATTGAATTTATTGTTGAATTTGTTGTTGCCCCATGGATAAACATGCCAATTCGATGCGCAAATATGCAGCTGGAGCGCAGTGAAGCAAAAGGCAACAAAATCGTGAAGCATGCAGCAAATTATACACAGATAATGCTGCACAATTGAATTTACAATTTGCAGCAGCAACAACAGCTCTGATAACAGCAGCAGCAGCAGCAGCAACAAGAACAACGATTGCAAGTTTCATTTTCCACTTGACTTGAGCTTGAGGCGCCACTGTTTGAGTTGAGCGTTTCGCATTTTCAGCAAAATTTTCAATGCGACAGGCAAACAGACAGTCGACTGAGCAGCATGGGGCATGCGGCATGCGGCATGTGGCAGCCAGACAGCATTGTGTGTACATACTCCTGCTGCTGCTGCTGCTGGCCAGCATTCAATTGTTGTCCTATTTGGAACGTGTCCAGGACTCTCGGCATTAACAACATTTATCACAGCGAGGTCCGGAAATGTTGCAGGGGCAACATTGCTCACTGGCCTCGCCTCGCCTCGCCTCACCTCTCAACTTGCCGCACAGAATTCATTTACGTAATTAGTGGCCAAGTAAATGTCAATGCTGAGGACGCAGTCCACTCCCCTTCCCTCTCCCCTCAGTTCAAGGGGCATTCGTTTTGTGTTGACCGCACTGTAAGTGCTTAAATCACCGCAGAGTTACACTCTGCTCTCCCCTTTGCCCCTTGCTCTGGTTGTCTCTTCGGCTGTGTTGTCCTATTCATTGCCTACTTTTCGGAGTGGTTGCTGCCTCAATTGCGTAGCAGGCAACATGAGAGTTGTGGCTGTGTTGACAGTGCTTCAACAACATTTTGCTAAAGATTACAGCAAGCAGTTGGACATCGCAGTGCCAAAAGCTGCTAATGAAAGAGTACCAGTTAATAAGTGCTATGTTTTCAGGTACAGTTGAGTCAAGAGTTTTAACTGCATATAAGAAATATAAATGCTTTTAATTTAAACTTCAAATACGTTTCAAAATTTAAAAATTTAACTGGCAGCAGACCGATATAACGATGAGGTGTCATCACTAGTAATCCTTTAGCAGCAAGTGCGATCACCAATTCAGTATTATTAAATTATAAACTATGTAAAAAACCTATTTTAAAATAATTCTCTAATAAAAACTTGGCAAAGAAACAATTAATAATAATAAAACCAATGAAGAAAATATTAAACGTAAATTTATGATTTATGATAGCCATAAATAGAATTCTGAAACTAAATTTAACCACGCTGGTCAGTGTTGTAAAATACCCTAAAAAAGCAGTTGCGCAATTAAAAGCTGTTGAATGTATTTGAATTGTAAAATAATTATTTAAGTGATTAAAGTAAATGTTTGGCTTTTGCAATTGCCCTAATGGCATTTCAAGACCATTTCAATGTATTATTTAGGCGCTAGATCTATTGGTTGCATTCACCAGGTTACCGCTGCATGGATCGCTCACCCGATAACCGATGAAAGCAACCCTGAATGCAGCATAAAATTGCAGCGCATGCATCATAAAATTTTTCTGATTCATCGCTGCTTTTTCCGCTGCATTCATCGATAGTCGATAAAAACAGCTGATTTCAATTCAAAATTGTAAACAAATAAATCAAAAATAACTGTATGCATTTTAAAAATTAATTATTTGAAGACTTTCTGCATAAAAGACTGTTGCAAGTTGCAAAATGTATCAAACGCATTCACCAGGTTACATGGAGCGAAGGGTTGCTTTCATCGATTATCGGGTGAGCGATCCATGCAGCGGTAACCTGGTGAATGCAACCATTGATTAACTTGGCAAGCGCAAGTTTGTGTTGTTTGTGCATAAACTAATCAGATGGGTTAGCCACAAGTAAAACAAACTTAATTCTATGCCAGGCAAACAAATTTGCGCCAGTTTGTAAAGCCAAAAACAAGCATACATATACACACACACACACACACAAACATGCTAACGGGCAGATGGCGCCTAAAAAGCGGCAGCAGCGAAGCACGAAAAGCGAAAGCAGCAGCAGTAATGGCAACAGCAGCAAGTCTAAAGGGAAAAGGGAAAAGCAAAATCATAACAAAAACAAATGCGAAAAAACCAAAACAAACGATTTACCGGCAAAATGTTGCACGTGATGGCCGCTCGTGTGGCGCCAGCTTCGTTAAAGTGCCTTCGTGCGCCTTCCGCCTTCGTTCAGTTGCCGAACTGCAACTGAACGAAGCGAACGCAGGGTTGCGTCGAATCCAACGAGCCGCTCGGCAGGACTATAAAAGCAGACGCAACACTGGCAGCGGACGCATTTTGTCAGCAGCAGTTGCAGGCGCAGCAGTTGGAAAAGCGCTGAGCAGTGAAAAGCCAGCGAAGCAACTCGACGGAAAAGCGCACAAGTGTTAGAAACAGAGTGAAAACAAAAGTGAAAATCCTGCAACTTGGAGAATTGCCAAAAATATATAAATATAAACACACACAAAGCGAGAGCGAGATTACACTGTGTGTGTGTGTGTTTGTAAACTGTGTGTGTATGTGTGTGTGAAAAGTATTTCTATTTTTGTGCTGTCGCTGGCATTGAGCGACGGCAACAACAACAAAGAATTCAAGCAACTTTAAAGTGTTACCAAATTAAATACCACTAAAAATTAATAACAACAATATACGACTTTTGGCTCAGAGCCAGGCGCTCAACTGTTTCCGGCTCAATGTCAGCCTAAGTGATTGGCAACAACAACAACAAGAGCCACAACAATTGCAACTGCAACAATAGCAACAACAACTGCAACTGCAACTACAGTTAACTGTTAAAGTTTAAGCCAGCATGTGGAGCTGGCAGCGTATGCGCCATAAGCCCATGTGGGCCTTAATATCCTTGACCGTACTGCTTTTGGTGCTGGACAAGAGCCAGGCCAATGCCAACACCGAGGCGCCACCAGCAGCAGCACCTGCTGCCACACCAGCATCACCAGCACCCGCTGCACCACCCCTCGAGTCCACAACCACAATTGAGCCAGGTGCGTTCTTTTTTTCCGGGCTTTTATTTGCACTTTGTTTGCCTTTCGGCCTTATTCCAGCAATTGCCCAAAGCGCAGCTTTGACCTTCAATTGCCAACCGCAACGAAAGTCAGCCAGAATTATGGCCAGGCCTAAACAGACTGGACATATGCAGGAATATTTATTGTAGGCGCCGACTGAACACTGTTATTGATGCTGTAGCGAGCAGGCACTTTGTTAAATGACTTTCGTGCCTGAAAACGATAATCACGCAAACACACAAGCCTAAAACTAACTCGCAAATCACACTCACATTGCCGGGAATTTTCTTTCGGGTGTTTATAACGAATTTGCCATACGCTAAGTACAGTTGGAGCAGCAAAAATAGAGCTAGAAAGTTGGTGAAGGTTTGTGGAGAGTAAGATTTAAAATTTAGGTTTTAGGATATTAGCCTAGTCTAATTTGAGGATGGAAATTATTCAATATATTAATGAATAATTGAAAAGAATATTTCATCTTGAAGATATACGATGCTAGATTTGAAATTCAAGTTTTAAAATTTAAACAATTCAGAATGAACCATTAAATATATCAAAGTTTCTATATTCAGAATTAATGTTTAAAGATTTAGTAATTGATATTGAGCATTCAATTCAACAGTGCAGGAAACAAGATTCTGGTTTTAATTTTAGGCAGTTCAACATTTAAAATTAAATATTTAATATACATATATGATTTAGAAACTAATAATTCCGATAATATTCTAGATTTTAGATTATAGAATATTTAATAAAGATTAGAATACTTAATATACATAAATGATTTAGAAACTTATAATTCCGATAATATTCTAGATTTTAGATTATAGAATATTTAATATAGATTCAAATATTTAAAATACATTTAGAAACAAATAATTTCGATAATATACTTGATTTTGGATTCAAAGTTATTGCAGAAACTAAGCCGAAATATTATCAGGATTTAAGATTTAAAATTCTTGGGTTGCAAGTTATAAAATTTATGATGCAGTTTGCAGGATTTAGATCCCAATTTAACAGTATTTGGAATGCAATTTACAATGGTTATCTGCAAATACAAAATTCTGCAATAAATCCTTCTTTCATCTGGCAGCACGCATATAATCTATGCACCCAAGGATTATAGACGCACTTTATAGTCCGTTTGCTGGCGTGTTATATAGTCGAACTTCCCGAACAATTCGCATACATTTTATCGAGTTATACGAAAAACAAAGCAAATGCCAAATGGCAAAACAAAACAAAAAGCAAGAAACGAGAACTGAGAAACGAAAAACGAGAAGCGAAAACGAAAACGAATGAAGGCAAAGCACTGAGCAAATAACTCGCAGTAAATGAAATATTTCACGTTCGCAACGCTGACTGCCCTCCAGTGCCCCCCCTGCTACCGAAGACCCCTTTCCGCTGCCCCTGTGCTGTGCCCCCTCTCGTGCCCTTTGCTCCTGCCAGCTGGCAGTATGTGGCAATCTCTGCAGTGGCACGGCAGCAGAGGCAATCAAAACGAGGCCTGCTGGCCAAACCTTAATCCCAATCAGAGTTAACACACACAAACACACTCTTACAGGGCGGGAGAGGGGGGAATAGGGAAGGGGTAGAGGGGCGGAGTGGAAAATAAAAGGTAGACTTGAATGGCATGAAAGCATTTAATGAAGTATGACAGAAAGAGAGCGCCTTACAGAGCGAGCGAAAGAGAGAGAGCGAGCGTGCTGCTTAATAGAAATTAATAGCGTATAAGGCATAGGGATAGGGATAGGAATAGGGATAGGGGTAAGCTGGTGGAGCGGCAGGGGGGCTGCGGGGAGGGGCACGTTTTGAGTGGTTTTGTGAAAAGTGTTCGATGATGCGTCTGGCTGTCACACGCAATTTGTTACGCAAAAAAAAAACCAGATGCGCATAAAGTAATTAATTTTGCTCTCTTTCTCGCGCTGTTGCTGTTAATGTCGCTGTCTCTTTCTCTTGAGTGCTTGCTGTGGCAACAGACAGGGGTAACATTTGCTAGCACTGATGATCTCATCAGTTTGTTGCAAAAACTGTGGCGCAGTACAATTTGCTTACTGCGTTTCGCCCGCGCCCAAAACAGCAAGCAAAAAAAAACTCTATTAATTGCGCAGTTTTTGCCGGCTTTAAATTATACCTAAAAACTGGAATTCATATAAAAGTGTGCAATATTTTAAAAGGCAAATATATCAATTAGAGTCATCATATACAATTTTTTTTAATTTTTTATTAATATACAAAAAAAATGAAAACTGATTTTTTGACTGTGGCTGGCAATTATATACGTATAGCTTATTTGCATATTTTTAATATGTCACTTTATTAAGCAAAAAACTATATAGTTCAAACCTTAGACATGCAGTCAAGAGTTAAAGCTCAATTTTGTGAAATTTTTAAAGTAAATAATATGTACACGAATATTTTTTAAATATTTTCTTGGGCACTTTTTTGGAAGTTTTAAAAAAGGTTCCATTTCTTTGACTTCTAGCTATCCAATAAAATTTTGTTTTAATATTAAATTATATACAGTTTTCTGCTACAATTATTACTATACTACACTTAGAAAAGAATGATTCGTTCTATAAATTAAAGAAGGATTGAATTAGTTATGAATCGTATCTTATTTCAATATTAAAAGTTTATGAAAATGGAACAAAAAAATATATAACATTTTAAAAACTCACTTAAATAATACTGGAAACTGTTGATTTAAGTACGAAACCTATTAATTTTTCTCTTAGTGTACATATTTTGTTTATATAAAATTTTTGTTATTACAATACAATCATATTATTTTTGGCAGTGCACATTTTTGCTCGCATGCTGACTTTGTGGCAAGAGCTGCATAGAGAGCAGCAGCAGCTGCAGAGCACTTTCCATTTCGCGAACTAAAATATTTGACCAGCACTCACACACACACACTTACACTCACACACACATACACACTTACACTCACACACACACACACACAGCAGCAGTAGCATCAGCATCAGCAGCATCGCTCGGAATTTAATTTGCATGAAAATGACGCACATCTCAAATCGCATTGCCAAATGGAATGTTGCCACAAAATGGCGGTGGAGCAGAGCAGAGGGGGGGGGGGGAGGCAAGCGTCAGCGCGTCGTTGGCTGCTTGCAGCAAGGAATGCTGCAATAAGCCAAAATGGCAGCTAAAAATGTCGCATGCTGTTGCAGTTGTGGCAGCATCAGTATCAGTGTGGCAACGGATATTGTCCTTGCCCCTGGCCAAGGGGCAGGCGAACAAGCATAAATCTTAATGCAAGTTTTTTGACTAAGATGAGTTGCAGATGATCATGATCGAAATGCTCATAATGAGTATGTGTCTAACATGCCACATGTGGCAACAGCAACTGCTACAGCATTTTCTACTGCTGTTTTTTTTTCATGCTACTTATTATGCAAATGGTATAACCAAGTAACGAACTGTCAAAATCAAAAGCGACAGAAAAAAGCAAGAGACAAAAAGTCGCCTAAGATACGCCTGTCTCTTTTCTCTTTTCCCTCTACCCCCCTCTTCACCCCTGCCGCCCACTAAACTTCGTATCCGTTTGCAGTTCTATTCCCAGTGCTTGGCACATTATGTGCAATGTATGTGCCAAAAGATAAAGATGCCTCGACTTGGCTTCAGTTTTCATCTACTGCCTGCTGTCTGCTCTCCACTCCCCCCTCCCCTCCCCGCCATCTGCATCTTGCTCCTTTTCTCTGTCCTCTGGGAGCAAGCGTGCTTTGCATAAATGCAGCAGAGCCAGCCTGTTCATTGTGGCAAAACTGCTTTTGCTTGGCTGTGCATGAATGATTTATAGAGCAGTTACTGCTCCAGCTCCAGATCCTGCTCCGGACCCAACTCCGGCTCCCACTCCGGCTCCTACTCCGGCTTCAATTCCCGCTGCAGCAAGTGGCCATTGCCAGCGATTATCAGCCCAAAGCGTGTCGCTTTTAGCAGCTTCAGTATAGTTGCAAATGCAACGATTTCATAATGCCGCAAAATGTTGCAATTGTCACACAAGAACCAAAGTTTTAATCACAAACTTGGCTGTAAACTGAGAGCTTTTAATACTTGCAAAATTTATAACTAAATAAGAGCGCAAACTTGCAGAAAATCTCACGCCCTCTTAAGACAACTTTATTGGCATAGCTTCATGAGCTTTTAATAGCTGCTAAGCTTTATGCAGTTAACTGAAATGATATTCAACAAGAAACTTTCATTAACAAAAAAAGCTTTTTAATTAACTTTTCTAATAGATATGTTAAAGCTTTTAAAACCAAAACTCTACAGTTCAACTAAAAACTTTCAGTCAGTTTTCCAAGTTTTCTGAAGTAATATTCTAAAATTTAAACAAAAAGCTTTTAGTAATAAAAACAAATGTATTTAAATTGAAAAAAAAATATATAATAACAATGATTTTTCTATTATTATTTTTACGATTTCATTAAAAACTATTCCCGTCTAACTAATTTGACTTTGATATTATTTTTGGCACGTAGCGTAATGCCCGTATGAAAAACAAACTCTTTGGGATCAACAAGAGGCAAAACTTTGAACTTTTTAAGCACAACCAGCAGCAGCGTTTTCATTTCCAGCATGGCATATTTTTGACCTAGAAAAACATAGTTTTATATCCGTAAAGATTAATAGAAAGTCACATTAAACCTACCAATGCAATTGCGTTGACCTGCACTAAATGGTATATAGGCAAAGGTATGACGATTCTGAGAGTTCTCCGGGAAGAAACGCTCGGGTCTAAACTCTTCGGGATTATCCCAGTGTTTGGTGTCGCGATGTATGTCAAAGACATGCAGCGTGATCTGGGCCTTGGCTGGTATTATCAGGCCATTGGCCAACTCTGTTTCACGCGTTGTTTGACGGCCCATGATGGGCACAGAGGGAAATAGACGCATGGTTTCCTTGACAAAACACTCCAAGTACTTGAGCTTGGACAGCTGATTAACATCCAGATTGCTAAAATCATCTGTAGAGCGTGGAGAGTGTAGAATTTAATAATAAAATTTAGAGAAATTGTATGGCTTTACGCACCATCGATATGCTCGGAGATTTCCTGATAGCAGAGTTCCTGCTTGTCGGCATAGAGCGACATGTTCATCAGCAAATAGATCAGACCCAGGGAAGTGGTATCGAAACCCTCAAACATCAGTGTATCCACCTCCTCGCAGATGCCCTCATGATCAATCAGACCATCCTGCTCGGCAAATATCAGCGTATCCAGCATGGCAAAGCGTTGCTTCTTGTTGATATAACTAATTGCAAAATAAAATTAATAACATTGGAAAATTAACCAAAATTTAATCCCCAACTTACATATCATCATCAGCTGTTTGCACACTTCGTTTCTGCTTCAGTTCTTGCTCTAAGAGACCGCGACGCTTGGCGATAATCTCACTGGAGAAATCATGAACAACCTTAAGAAATGGGGCATCCACACGTGCCTCAAACAGTTCATAGATCTTGGGATGCCAATAGAAGGGATTGCGCAGCCGTTTGATAAAGCTTTGCTCAATCTTGGCAAAATTCTGACGATATAGATCGCCCTTCTCAGCCATATCATCCAGATTAACGCCCATGGCGGTCTCTGTGGGAGAGTGGCAAAATGTGAAATGTGAAAGGCAAGCAGTTGATAAGACAGTCTGATAAACTTGCCACAAATGCTGTTGAGCGTAAAGCGCGGAATGAGTTCGCTCAGCGAGATAACACACTCCGATTGACCCTTAAACTGTTCTACAAACTTTAGGCTCTCGGTTCTGAAATGACAGATAAAAATACAAATGTTGTAAAGTTGTGTAAGGCAAGCAGAGAAATGTTATAGTCTTATCTGTAACTTACTTGAATATTTCCTCAAATTGACTGAGTATATTAAAGTGAAATGTGGGCGTTAGCATCTTGCGCCTTGAATGCCATTTTTTGCCTGCCAAAAACAAACTTTTTACACTCTGAACTACTTAATTAAGCCTAGGAAAGTCTTACCTGTGGATGTCAGCAGTCCCGTACGTAGTGCCGGATGCAGAAAATCATAAACAATACTCTTGGATATTAGATTCTGATCATTCATGATCAATTCAGCCGTTTCAGCCTCAATTATGTTGTAAATGGACGTTCCAATGCCATATTCCAGGTAACTTCTGCCCGCCTCTTTACTGCGTATGCGAGAATTCTGAAATACCTCAGCTGGAAAGCGTATAATTAAGCGAATCTATTGAACTTCAAACTCTCGGTTGTTGTTTTTGCAAATATTTACCATCATTCTTGCCATACAAATCAAATGAATTGCCAAAAATGGTGCGTCCTTTGGCTAAATGCACAATGCTCTCCAAGGGCCGACCATCCTTGGTGCGTACGCGTTTGGCAAAGAAGGCCAACACATAATAATCCTTGTTAAGTCTGAGCAGCCAGAAGAACAATGTGCCCACTGCAATCAGCAGTAATAGAGCCACGGCCATAGCAATTAATCGAACTATACGCTCTGGCAGTCAAGCATCGACTGAATTATAAAACAAGTGAATAGAGTGAATAGAGGGAATCGAGTGAATACTGGTATTACTCATTCTATTCGGCTGTTATGGGCATTACGCGTATCTCTCGCAGCGGCTTGATAAGAATGTTTACTTATAGTACAAGCCGTACGACTGCAAAAGATTCGACAGTCTAGTTAAAGTCTAACAGAAACTTGTTTGCATTGCGCTCTGTTGGAGGGCAGCAAGAGATTAAACTGAGCGATAGTATTATCTATTAATCTTGTCAACCTGCTCGTGTAATTGCAACAACAACATTTTAATAATAGATTAGCGCTAGCGTGAAATTTGAAATTATAGCTGCAGAAACCGGTTGGCAAAGCTGCAGTCGAGCGCAACCGACAGAGGCAGTCTATTTATAAATTATAGATTATTAATTTTATTAATATTGTTATGACTGTATTTGGATATTTCTTTCTGCTTAACAATCCGCAGCGAAACTGGAAATAGGAATGATTTTACCTAGTAAATGTAAATGTATTAAGATCGATTTCAGTTACAAAACAATAAATCACATAAAGCTAGATTTATTTCAACCTAAAAATATTTTAAAATATTTTAAATAAATTATTCTTATGACAATTGTTATTCTACACATAATCCAACACATTTTAATACAATAATTTACATAAAACTATTTTAATTTTGTGTTTGTCATTTTCAGTCCATAAAAATGTTTTTAGTAACTCGTGCCGACTGCAAGTGCAAGCTAAAGTTGGAATATGTTTAGTATATAATAAATGCCATAAAGATAGTATGCATTTATGTATGGGTCAAGTTCAATGGCCATAAAACCTAGTTGATAATACTCACTGGAACAGCCAAGTTTATTCATTTGCCTGTGAATAAAACGTCTGTAGTTTAATGTACTAAAAAAAGGTATTATTGCGCTTATGAATAAAGTGATTATAAATAATTGACCAACTATTTCAATAAATAAATTTTTTAATTGAGTTGTATTCATTGCTTAGGTTTCTAGTTCTATCTCTCTCTACCCATTATCTGGAACCGCCTGATAAGTATAGTATAAATTACTAATGCCACTCTCAGCATGACTGGCTGAAAAGCAAATTCAATAAACTTTTGTGATTTTCATGTCAATAAATTGCAGATTTTACTTTTTACGATTTATTTAAATTTTCAACTGAAATTCTTGAGGTTTAGGCATTTGGCCAGCCGAGAAGTTGAAATGCAAATATTTTTGGCTTAGAAATTGAAATAAAAATGCTGCTATTTAGGCTAAGCCACTTGACAGTTGAGCAAAGTTGTAGGCAAATTTGCATAGGACTTGATTAAATTGCATAAACAGAGAAGAAATAGTTTATCAACTTGATGATGCCATACACATTTCAGTTTTCATTTTTCAGCTTCTGAAATTTGTGCCAAATAAATTGTATTGAGTTTAAGACTCTCTACTTGTGGATATTTGACACAAATTGCATATTGAGTGGGATGTGCGTTTAAAATGTTCGCACTGTTGTTGGGTTTTTGGCTGCTGCAGCTAATTGGCAATTGAATTACATAAATTACAAGAGCGAAATGTAATTTTGCTGCTTTCACAGTGCATTTGACCCACTTTTTTGATAGGAGGGAGGAAGGAACTTTAATGCAGCCGTTGGCAAATGCAACGATGTCATTTTGTCCCTAACTCAACTCGACGCAATTCAATTCGAATGTGAGTGCCGAGTGCTGAGTGGGAGGGAAAACCGGGTTGCTGTTGCAATTCGAATGGAAAATGTTTGCATGACTTTGCTCATTGCAAATTGAAACTGAGTAGATGTTAGAGGAAATGCCCCAGCATATATTGGAAATTTGCAATTTCAATTGCACTTCAAAGTCTGTGAAAAGTTGGCCAAGTTATTAAATAAGATCTCTTCAACGACTGCGACTGCGACTATATGAAATATTTATGACACTTGAACAAAACTCTGGCTATCAACTCTGTTTCCCTTCTCTCTTTCAGATGCCTCGCCGGGCTGTCGGGCGCCGGATATGCGCTTCACCATTGTCGCACCGGAAATGACAACGGAACAGCCGTATGCGAAGTTCGAGACAACGCAGGTCTATCTGCCCGAAGACTTCACCACGGCCGATGTGGAGTTTGTGGACAAGCTGCATGCCCCCAACGAGAATCATGCCGCATTTGCAGCGGACTTTGCCGGCGATGCGGCAGCCAGCCTGGTGGACGATGCGGATATTGCGGATGAGCACGACGAGCATGCCGCTGAGCTGGACGAGGGCGCCCACAAGCGGCTCAATAGCAATCGCAAGCAGGGCAAGAAGCGACGTTCCGGTTCCGGTCGACGTCGCCGCCTCGAGAACGACAACGGACAGACGGGACGTGAGCGGGGCAGTCGATATAAGCGGCATGCCATACTGCACGATGCGGATGCCTCAGCGGACACGGATCGCTGGGCTGGCAGCAAGCTGGCCGCCGAGGGCGATGTTTACTATGTGCACATTGCGGATATCTTGAAGTCCAGGGAGCCCAACCGACAGCTCAAGCTCAAGCTGCACAAGCTCAAGCAAAAGGCGCGTCTGAGCAAGTGCCTGGCAGGCACTGCAAGCGAGAAGTGTCAGAAGCTCATCACGAAGATGAAGGAGAAGCAGGAGAAGGAGAAGCTCAAGAAGCAGCAGCTGGAGAAGACCGAGGAGCGGGAGCAAACGGAGCCGGAACATCATCGTCGACGCGGTGACAGTCACGCTGCAGAGCTCGACCAGCGTGACATGGAATCGCGTTGGCGTTCCCATCGTGTGCGTCGCCAGGCGGAGGATGTCAAAGGCGATGCCGGGCGATTGGAGGCGGCACAGGCGGGGGCACAGGATGATGAGGAGCTGGAACTGTTGGCAATGAATGGAAATCAGTCGAGCAGTGCAGCAGTGGCCCTGCAACGTGTAAAGCGCAAGTCGGGCAAGACCACGGGTGCACTGAGCCGTCCTAAAGGTGGTGGCGATTCCAGTTCAAAAACCACCAGTCGCAAGGACAAGGGTAAGAGCAACCCAAAAGCATCCACATAGAGGCCAGACACTGGCAATGCCACAGTGCCCACTAAAAATGAATGAACAGAAAAAAAAACGACGATGAACTCAATTGAATATTGAATGAAAAAGCCGCTGTCGCTGTCTCGTTGTCTGTCTGTCCGTCTGTGTTATGCTCTATAGCTATAGATAATACACAAACAGAAAAAGATACAGATACAGATACAGATACACTGCAATAGAGCGGAGTACACAGCAGACAGAGCCACATGAATACGCTCACACTCACACTCATACACTCGCACACTCACACACTCATCCACACTCACGCACACGAATCGTTAAAGCTAATTGCAGTCGCAGTCGCCGTCGCAGAGTCGCCTCAATTTCGACCTCATTAACATTGCCACCTGCCACCTGCCATCTGACGCACCTCAAGCTCACCTCAAGCCTCTCTCAGACTCTCAGACTCCGCTGCTTTGTCGCGGTTTCCTTACTTATATCTGCGCTTTATGTTCTTTCCTTTTTTTTATACCCTTCGCCCATTAAAAATGGATAAATATGGGTATAATAACTTTGTGCAAAAAGAGCAAAGTATATCTATATTTGATCGGGATTACGAGCTGAACCGATCTAGTCTGTCCGTCGGTCTAGAGAAGACAAATCTAGAAAGCTGTTCGTTGTTTACCATACGCAGATCAGTTTTGGAATGCCACGCCCACTTCGCTAATAAAAGTATAGAAGTTTTAGTTTGTATTAATCTATGCTGAAAAGTGCAATGACATCAGTTGACACAGATAAAAGTAATAGATGCTCTTTACTTTAAAGATCAAGAGCGATGAAGTAGGGAATAAAAGTGATATGTAGAGTATTGCATTGTCGGTTGCATCCGACTGTGGCCTTTTCAGTTTTTGTGTTGCTTGTTTTGGGGGTACTTTCTTTTGTTCGCTCTTTGTTTACTTTGATTCAGCTGCTTTTGTCCGTTTGGGTTTTTGCTATTAGACTGGGGCATAATATTATCTTTCATGTTATCTTTTGCCTTTTCACTTTGGCCTCTTACTTTTATTTTGACGCCTCGTTCAGCAATGAAGTTGTATCCTGTTAAGTGGCCGCACTCTGCCTTCTCTGCTTTCGATTACCCCACGGCTGCCTCACTCCATTTCCGTGGCACTTTTAATGCATATCTAACAACCTTAAGTTGGCCCATTGAAGTTTGCCTTTTTCGCACGTTCCGTGCCGGGTTTAATGTGTGTGCTCAAGTGCTGCTTCGACTTCTGCAGCTTCAACGTCTTCTCCGCAACGTCTTGGCACACACTTTCTAAAGGCTTTCGCCAAGTCAGTGGCCACTTGAGCAATTGAAAGCTCTTCTAGCATCTGATAACGGTGCGAAAAGGGTGGGAAAACAGGTTAGTCGAAGGGAAGCCGACTCGTTGAATCTCAAGATTCAAGTAGTCACAGATCATTCAGGCATTCAGTCATTCAGTTCATTCATTCATTCTATCGCCAAACAACAGCTCATTAGTTGCTTGCTCTATTTGCTGTCTCTCTTTCGCTATGTCTCTCCTCTCCCTCTCTCTCTCTCTCTCTCTCTCGCTCCCTTTCGCTCTATCTACACCCCTCTATATTCCCCCTTTCTTGGCATTGAGCATTGCCCATTTCATAACGCCCTCACCTATTCTGTTCCGATTTCGCCCCTCTTTAGGCATCTTCGATGATGAGACTGGCAACTATAATCCCTCACACACCGACGACTCTGAGTTCGACGAGGATGAAGAGGAGGAGGAGGAGATCGATATACTGCAACAGTTCACCGAAGTATCTGAGATACGATTCCCGGGCGAAATTGGACCGATGGGAGATCGACGTCTCTGCAAGATACGCTGTGTCAAGGGCAAGTGGGTGGGGCCGCTGTGCGCCACCAACGAGGAGGGTAAGTGAGGACCCTCAACCAACACCCTCCACAACACCCACAACAACCACAACAAGCACAACAAGCACCACAAGCACCACAAGCACCACAAGCACCACAACTGCAACACTCACACACATACTCAACATCTACTCTGATTTATATGCACCCAATGGAATGTTAATTATACAATACTATACAATAGCAATACGTAATACATGTCATTACCGTAGAGACTCGTACAATAAAGACTAAGCACAATAATCAAGCAGCACACAAAATAGCAGCACCAGCAACAATCAAGTTGTTTCATTTCAACTTTGAATCTCACATTTATGCCAAAATAGCCGTGTTTCGGTTTACACTTTCGCCTACATTTCGCGAGAAAATTGCTGAGAGTTCTAAAGTTTTGAATATGTAAATTACTATATGAATAAATTTGTTAATTATCTTAAACATCTTAAAAAATTTACTGAAAATTCACCCAATCTGGCATACAGTAACAAAAAGTCTAATTATTCTTATGAGTTTTGTTTTTAATTAATCATTTTATACCTATGAAAGAATTTTCTTCAATTTGTTAAGTTCTAAAAGTTCAGGAATCGTATAGATTCTGAAACATCCTGTAAACGTCTAAAATTCTTATCTCAAATGGGGCGAAAGTCAAAGTGAAAACTTTAACACGGCTTTGTTGTTTTTTTGTTTTGTCTTGTCTGCAACAATCTGTGTTTCTGTGCCGATCTAACTGACAATCTTTATCTGTAGATGACAATGGCAACGTGAAGTTTCAGCCACTGTACAAAAGCTGTCACGTCAATCGCATTCCGACTCATCTGCTGCTCAGCTATCGCAACATCTCCGTGGTAAGTGACGAACCGTTGAAGTGGCAGTGGCAGCAGTATCGTGGATGCTGCCCCCTCCTCCAAACAACATCACTTCAACCAGCACCAGCACAACCACCAACAGTTCACACCCACACCACCACACACCACCACATATACACACACACACATACACATACTAGGCACGCACACACACACACACATACAGAACTAGACACACACTTAAGCTAGTGAAGGCTAAATGTGAGTCCAATTCAATTTTCGATTGCGTAACTCGCCTGGCTCTCGCTCTCACTCTATTTCTCGCTCTCTCTCTCTCTCTCTCTCGCTCTGTATCTCAGTCTCTGTACCTCTCGCTCTCTACATCATCAGCCGCACAAACAACAACAATTTGTCCAGCGTCATCTTAGCAAATAAATCTTAAAAAATAGCATCCTGCATCCCTACGCATATCTGTCTCTCTGTACCTCTCTCTCTCTCTCTCTCTCTCTTATTCTCTCTCGCTCTCTATCTGCATCTTGTGCAGCTGGCAAAATAGACTCAAGTCTCTGTATTTTTTTGGGTTCTCTTTGATCTCTCTCTCTCTTGCAGACACCAATACCACCAAATCGCGGCTGGCGTAAAACGCGTTTATCCAAATCGACACTTGTCTCAAACACAGAAATTGTGAGTGGCCAAAATCCTCGACGTCCGCGTAACGTCCTAGCATCATCGTCGTACCTCGTATCCGTATCTCAGTATCTCAATATCTCAGTATCTTGTAGCTATGCATATACTAGCTGACACACATACTTAACACCACACTGCCAAACCAAAACAAACAAACTAAACAGCATAAAAGCAAGAATCAACAAACAAATGCACAATGTACACTGGGAAAAACTTCGAGGGCAATAGAAAGAGTAAAGTGCAGATTAACTTGGGATTAAATGTACAGCTTAAAAGCTGAAATACAACAAAATGCGTGCAGTGTTGTAGCAGGCTAAATAAAAGCTTCGTTCTATAGGTGCATAACTAGGAATAAGACGATAAAATAAGTTGGGAAAGGAATAAGAACAAAAAGACTGAGAATAAAAGGGAAAGAAGAATAGCATAATAAAGAAAGTAAATTTTAAATATTAATTTATTTAATTTATATCTATATATTTATTTATTTTTATATTTATATGAAAAAAAAGAAGAATTAAATATGAAAAACGATAAGAATTAAGCGATATATATTAAAATTGTAAAAAGTATTGTAAGTAGTAGAGTAATCAGCAATCAGTATCAGCATTCTGCTCTTATTCTAGTAGTTTGAATTTTAGTATAGTGGAATACTATTTTTCCTCAGTGTACTCACACACAGTCACTCACACAAACACACACACCCAAAGTAGTGTCTGCCGTAGTAGTCGCTGTTGATATGGCTTTTGACAATGAACATTTTGTATGCACAGCTTAAGCATTGAGCATTTTGAACAGCGTGAAGAGCACAACAAAAAGCACACACACACAGAAGAAACACACAGAAAGAAAAACACACAGAGAGAAACGCTCACACACACACACACACACACAGACATCTAACTGAGCTACATTTACAGGAAACTGCACGCCCAGCACGCCCAAAAAACAAAGCCACGCCCACACGCCCACAAGAGAGTGCGCCTTGTGTGTGTTTACAGCTTGTAAATGAGAATCTAAAAGAAAACTTTTTTGTACTCTTGTCTCTCCTCTCTCTCTCTCTTTCTCTCTCCATTTCTCTGTTTCTCTGAACTTAACTCTGCTTACGCACTGCACGCTCTCTAAAATAAATTTCAAACACAACTTTCGCTTGCCTGACTATTGCCTATCGCCTGTTGCCTGCCTATCGCCTATCGACAATCGTATATCGTCATACCCATTGCTCTGCAGAACGTTGGCTGGGATTTGCCGCATGGCCACTCGCTGCAGGCGCGCTGCCAGGAGCTGGGCATCTACAAGCTGCTCGGGGAGTCCCGGGTGCTCTGCTCCAACGGACTGTGGGCACCTCGGATGCCCAGCTGTGTGCCCACCACGACCTTGACCAACTACTCGGAGGACAGTGCTCCCTCCATACGCATCAAGATCTTCAATGGCTCCTACTCCTTCGAACCGTCCGGCGTTATGGCCGTGCCGCCTCACAGCACCGTGCAGCTGGATTGCATGTATCCGCGGGTGCGGGGCACGCCGGAATGGAGCTGGACCAGCTGGTATATGCAGTACACAACAGGTGGGTGAGAGGATAGGAGACTAGAGAGGTGAGCTGGGCTTGAAGTATACCAATTTGTTGCTCATACGACAGGTTGGTCGCCCGCTGGGGAGGAGAAGGCCGTACGCTATCGCTTGAGCATCAAGAACATCGAGAACAATGATTCGGGCACCTTCACCTGCACCTCGCCGCGCGGTTTGACGAACAGCATTGCCGTGGTGGTGGCCACTTCGACATGCCCGCAGCTGATGGAACCTATGGCGCCGCTCAGGCTGCGGCTCGAGGGCAACAAGTTGGGCCAGCGAGCACACTACGAATGCCCCGAGGGCTTCCGGCTGGATGGCGCCTGGAATGCCACCTGCCTGGCCTCCGGCAATTGGTCATCGCCATCGCCAACATGCCATCCCATCCAGTGTCCACGTCTCGTACTGGATGATCCCCATCTGAGTCTCATCGAGCTGAATACGTCGGCATGGGGGCGGGCGGTGTTCAAATGCCAATGGGGATTCAAGCTGACCGGACCGGCGCTGTTGGACTGTGAGCCGACGGGTGTCTGGAGTGGCCCAGTGCCACGATGCAAAGGTAAGCGACTGGCCACTCTTACACAGAGAGAAACAATCAAGCACGTCTTGATATCTCACTAAAAACGGAAGTAAAATAATTGGAGTAACTTTATATTTATATGTTTCAATTCGAAGTTTTTTCTTATTTTAAGATAGATTTTTCTAATTTCAAAATTTAGAATTCTTGTTTATACCTTATAGGTATTTAAAAAGTTAGTCTGTTGGTAAAGGTTTTATTCCTATTTAAAGATAGATTTTTTTAGAATTTTCCAGAAGATTCCAAATACTTAAATCAAGCTTATTCGAATGAACTTAAGTAGAACGACATTTTCGTTCTGTGTACTTTTATAACTCCCTTGATTAGCTCTCTCGCTCTCAACCCATATCGCTCTCTCTCTCTCTCTATCTCTCACTCGCTCACTCTCCCACTCTCTCGCAGTCATACAGTGCGTGATGCCGGTGGCGCCGTTAAACGGTCGCATTGGAGGCACCAGCCTCAGTCAGAGGCGTCTGACTGTTGGCGCTCTGGTCACATTCAGCTGCAACGACGGGCACACTCTGGTGGGCGAGTCGAGCATCATTTGCACGGAGAACGGCTTCTGGTCACACTCGCCGCCATTTTGTAAGTAGACCAACTGATAAACAGAAAAAATAAAACCACATATAATGCACATACGCTGCGAATCCTCTCCAATAAGTGGGCCCCCACTTGCAAATCAAATGAATTAACTTGTAACTTGTGTTGTATTTCCGCTGTAAACCGATACGAAATCGATAACGTTACCGATACCGATACCGATACCGATATACCGCTCATCATGAATCATAACCACAATAAACCTCATCAAAACTGACCATCCTCCATGCATCCACATGCCTCGCATGCTCCAATCAATCTCGCTCAGGCAAATCGCAGTGTCCCTATCCGGGCGATCCGCCCAACGGCCTCATTGCCCCGCTCAAATTCAACTACGATGCGGGCGACTATCTGAGCGTACAGTGCCGTCCCGGCTTCATCCAGATCCAGACCAACGAGGATCACACAACGGGGCCTCCCGAACGGCCCAAATGTCAGCCGGACGGCAAATGGTCGGGGCCGTTGCCCAAATGCCGCAGCTACGAGGAGGTGTAACCGATCCCGGGATGAACAGCTGAGATCCAACAATACTTCCTGGCACGAGTTGGCAGTCCCCCGCCTCGATCCAAGAAAATGCAAATGAAAATGCTGTAGAGTATTACGCAGAACACAAATTGTATACAATTTTTGTGGTAGACGAAATAAACCGTAATAATGAAATGACACAGATAGAAAACCCGAGTGATATTTAGATTAACTTAGTGAGAGGTATCAAAATTAATTAATGAATTAACCCTAACAAATCTATGTAACTATTTCCATTGGCCCTTCAGATCACTCGCTTGACACTTGAACTTATACTAACTAACTAAACTCTTCAACTAGGCCCACTTAACATAAATTCTTAGCCCGTTTTCTTGTGAGCAGAGATTCTTAAGTGCAATACGATATGATATTATGACAAACCTGAGCAAATGTAACATAAAAGAGAATTATAAACGTTAAATGTTGAAAAGAAAATACCGTAAATAATTTATTCAGTTGCTTGATTATTCGAATTAATCGCTTGGAATTTTTTAATAAAATTTAACTATTGTACTTACTATAATCAACCGTTAATTACAGGTATTCAAAACGTTTGTACTTACGTAGTTTATACACCTTTAAACACACTTAAACCACTGTACTTAAACTAAGCTCAATGATGCAATTGTTGCCAGAGTTATAACAAGTTGAACGATTGATTGATTGATTGATTGATTGAATAGTTAGTTAGCTGCAGGGCAGTTTCGATATGGAATACGAACAGACAGTCATATCTCCGGCTATACTATATGTAATACCAGTTAGGTCATAACTATACTTATGATATAATTTATGTACGCTATGTAAAGACAACTGCAAACTGAAGTGAATATACTTATACATACACTAACTTTTAATTAAAAACCATATGAATTATATATATAAATATATATACCGCATATGCATACATACCGACAACTCTCTTTGTATGCGTGTATTGCAATTTGAAATGCCAATGCGTTTATGATTGTTTCATTTCGGGTTCCTCTCTTGCTTTTCTATCACACTTTCCTCCCACATCCCTTGCTCTCATTTAACCCGGCGCCGGTTGAATATCCGTAGCACAAAAGCCATTTTTGGGAGGCTGAAGCGCGAATGTGTGCCAAGGAAATACATATTTCATTGGACCAAAGCCAACAGCGACAGCGACAGCGCCTAAACACCTAAACACCCGCTCTTAATGCTCACAAAATGGCGCTGTAACTCGCGAAAATCCGCTGCAATTAAAAGAAGTGTGCGCCGTGCAGATACCCTGTAATATCAGCAGACGTTGGCTGTAAATAAAAAGCTGGATTTTGTTAAAGGTATAGCATTATTTTTTCCCCCTGAAAATATTTAAATGTTTGTTTATTATACCCTGTACTAATTGAATAACAAGCGTAATATATTATATAGAAAGTTGTTATTCATAAGAATAGTTTCTGCCATTATATTCATCTATTCCGAAAAGCGCGTTAAAATCGGTCGATGAACACAAAAGCTTTTAAAGAGACAATATTGACTCGATCGCCTAAGAAGCATTGCTTTGCATAATACCTTATAAATATTACTTAAAAAATAGAATCAAACTTTGTATATCAATGTAAGCTGCTTTATTAAAACTTAACCCAACGATTTGATTCCATATATAATTAAATTGATCCAATTATCATAGAATATCATCTCCTAAAATGGCTTCAAGCATATCCATTATCTTAGTTTGCTGTGCTTCTATATGCGTAATCGGCGGGTGTGGCGGTTGATTGTATAGATCTTCAAACGATATTTCACTGCATCGTCCAGTGATTATATCGTCCATCATATTGTTCGATTTCGAAAAGGACATACGTGACACACTCATTGCCGCAGTGCGATCCATGTGAAGACGCCGGGCTGCCCAGATACCATTTGTATTCCGTAAATCTTTCAGGGTGTTGAGATATTTCATATCGACCCAGGTCGGACACTCGGGAACGAGGGGCAGCTGGCCACTGCAGTTGGTTTCTGAGGTCGACAATATTTTGCCGGTTACTTTCATAGGTTTCAATTGTTGGCTCATCTTGGAAATTCCAAATCAATCTTTAGCAAATAGATTTTTTAGAAAATATTTTTTTGTTATGAGCTGAAATAATACCGAAATAATACTGAAATAATACTCAGAAAATGTGTTGAGCCTACAACACAGGGCTGCTATGGCTACTTGATTAATTGAAATATTGTTTCTTTAATATCTTTTGTGTTTATTTATATATTTATTTTATGGGTAATATTGAAATACCATATGGTAAAAGTTATAACAAATAATAACTATACAAATTTTATTTTAAAATAAATAGCTTAAAAATATTTTTTTTTTATTTAAATTTTCAGTTTAGTCAAATATAATAGTGGGGAGTATATATTTTAAACCTTTTATATTATATATGTATATAAATATATATTTTTTAACTTGCTATATTAAAAAATTTTTTTATAATATATTATTACATTTTGGAATAGAATATGGAAATTGAGTGCAATTAATGATCAAAATAAAATGATCAATCTCTTGATTTTTCTCGCGGTGTATGTACTATATGTAGTCTTCTGCCTTATAAATGGAGCTGTTTGTGCTTTGTAAGCTGCAGTACAGGCTTTGAGAAGAACTCGGGCTTATATGGTCGTGTTAACCCCTGCAGGCATTCCATAAAGCAGCAGCTGAGCGTTTGTAAGAGCAATGTGAGTGTGTGTGTGTGTGTGTGCGATACTTAAGTGTGTGTAAGAGTGTGTTGGAGTACGTAACAGTTGCGCTGCAAGCTATGCTATATAGAGTCATAAACACACGCAGCATACACAAATGCTCACACATACATACACACATACAGAGCATACATATACAGAGACATGCATACATATAGAAACCTGGCCACACATGGCCAAAATTAATTTGTTTTGTTCTTTTACCTTTGGCGTAACGCTTTAAATGAAACGATTGACGCTGCCTGCGAGGGGTGAGCGGGGGCCAACACACACACACACACACATACAAATAGAGGCACACACTCACACACATACGCAAGCCACACACACGCATAGCCACAAACGCCATTGTCGTTTATTCATTTTGGCATTGCCCGCCCACTTCGCATTTAATGGCAATTTGTGTGCGAATGTGTGTGTGTGTGTGTGTGTGTTGTTTTGTTATAGCCTGGGGTTAAGAGCAGCGGGGTAGGGGAGGGGGCAGTGTAGGCGCTGCCATGCTGCGTTGTTGCCGCTCACAAAAAGGTGTCTAAATTGAGACGCCGTGTCGCAACATTAACTGCCATGTGCGTAATTAAAATTAACTGCCATTGCCACACAGTTACTGTGGCTGCTGCTGTTGCTGTTGTTGTTGCTTTTGTTGTTGCTGCCACACACGGCTTGTTGCAAATTGGTTTTGCCTGTAGAACCACAAAAATTAATATACACACAAGCTACTCGACAAACATAAAAAACACATTTAGCCAGACTTCAATATCGCCACAAGCTGCCGCGCTCTCTTCTCTCGCTTTTATTTTGGCCAACTAATTAGCGGCTTTTGTTAGCAGAGAATCAGCTGGAAAATTGTCACGTTCCCCCCTCTGACTGCTATGCAATTAGTTGTTGTTGTTGTTGTTGCTGTTGTCAACTGAAGTTGGCGCTTCTGATTTGTGTAAAAGTTGTGCAATTTTCATTAGCACCTCGAAAACTTTTGCATGGCGCAAAGTTTAAAGTGGCAACTGGTGCCGCGACTGTAGCTGCTGTTAAACTGCAGCAACTTCAACTACAAACCTCCACTGGCATTGTTTTAAGCCAGCTGCGTTTAAAGTTATAGCTGGCACTATTAGTTGTGCCACGACTGTGGCTACAGATTAACAGAGCCAGCCACAGGGCTTAGAGCTAGCAGTGATAGTTGTGCCATTACTGTAGTTAATGTTAAGTTAGCTGTAAGCTAGCACTACAAGTTGTGCCATGACTGTTGCCATAGATTAACAGCCACAAGGCTAGAGCTAGCAGTGATGGTTGTGCCACGACTGTAGTGGCTGTTAAGTATTTGAAGCTGTAAGCTGGCACAAGTAACTATACCTCGACTGTAGTTGCTGTTATTTGAAGCTGTAAGCTGAGACTAATTGCTGTGCCGCGACTGTTGCTACAGATCAACAGAAGCAACCAGCATTGTTAGCATGGCCAGCACTGTGCCGATCGACCAGGGTTGCCATGCCATTTATGACAGCTGCAGCTTAGACATATCACAACTGCAATATTTTCGCTCTTCGCCAGTCCAATGAGCTATGCTCGTCACGTAGCTCACCAAGCTGGCTAACACACACACACACGCATACACACACACGCATACACACACATGGAGCCGCTGGCACGCACACACATAAAAAAGGAGCTGCAATGGCAGCACGAGCTTGGCCTGTGACGCCCAGAATTCGCCCCTTTTGGCTGATGTTAAATGCATGCCAAAGCCGGAGGCTAACTACGTTTGTGCCCCTTCACCCCAGGGCTTGTGTGTGTAGGTGTGTGAGCGTGTGTGTGTGTGTGTGTGTGAGTTTAAGCCCGCTTGACGGGTTAGACAAAGTGCACTGGTGGCCATAAAGTTATCTATGCCATTTATTCGCACAATTCGCTTGTTTTAAAGTTCTGCTGCCGCATAGTTGACAAATTTCCACAGTCAACTTTATCGGGTAACATATATACACATGCCCACATATAGCGTATATATGTATATACGCTTTTAACTAACATGCAATATGGCAGCTGTGAGAAATGCAAGTGATGAGCGCTTGTTTGATTGGCTTAAATCTGAAATATATCAGCTGCAGAGCAGTTAAGCTGCTTAGATACTCAGCAGCAATAAGTTAACTTTTATATTTTGTGTATACACTGCAATTTTCAAGCGTAAATTGAAAAGGAAATGGTAAAATTGCAACTTAGCTTGACAATTAACAGCAAAATGTTATGAACAACAACAGGCTGTGTAAGCTAACAGTCGGCTGTTAACACAAACTGGCTGCTGTAAAAGTTATTGCTCTGCTGCTAAAGTTAACATTGTTGTTACATTATAAATAACAGCAGGCTGTCTAAACTAACAGTCTGCTGTTAAAACCAACCCGCTACAAATTAAAGCTAATAGATCAATAATTAAAGTCAATTAAATTAACAAAAAATAAAAAAAAAATAAATAAAATGCTGAACACAAATGTGTTTAATAAATTGATAATTATTTGTATACCCTGTACTCATTGAAAACAGGTAATAACAGAATTACGCTTTCTATGACAGATTTATAAAATTATATTTAAAATATAGGGTACAGCGCATTCCGGTTTTGTGGCTAACTTAGTTGTGACAGCCCTTTCAACCTTTTATGCAGGGTATACAAACTAAAATAGAATGACAATTTTAATGCAAAACTCGAGCAACAATTACTCAACTTTGCAAATGGCAAGGAGCATTCGTTGGCACTTCGTCTCTGGGCATTAGGCGCTGTTGACATCATTAATCAGACATTGATATTGTGCGAGAGAGAGGGAGAGAGAGAGGGAAAGAGAGAGAGAGAGAGATGGGGTCTCAGTAGTTTAGTTTTTGGGTTAAATAACATGACATCCGAACAATTATTAATGATGCGCATGATGGTGTTATTTGATTAATGCCTCTTATCATAGAGCAGACATGGGAAATAAACTCTTGATTTATCCTGTTTCCGCTGTATATCCTCTGTCCTCTGTGTGTGTATACTTCGTTAGCACAGCTGCTGCTGTAATGCATGGCGTGCTTTTTGGCAATTTATTTCAATTTGCTGCATCAAAGGACGAGGTCAAAGTGCATACGCATCGTGTATGCCTTTGCCGGCCTTAATTACGACTCATGAGCCATAAATCAAGCGAACGCGCAGAACGCAGCATTCATAACCGTTAGGCTGATTGGCTCTTCATTTTCCAGCCAAATTGGGCAACACTCTCCCTCCATATACCTCCATCTCGCTCTTTTGAGAGTGCTCGCTTGTTGTTGTTGCTGTCACGTAATTAACCTCCGACTGTGGCTCTGCTTTTTGTAGCTTTAATTAAAATCTCACACCTGCCGAGGCAAGCACACACAAACATCTTTATCAACAGCAGAGCGGGAAAGTCTAAATATTTAATATCCAAGGTTCTTTTGCAGTTGCCCCCAAAAACCGCAAACCATTTAAACTTCATCTCCGGCAATGGTTCCCCAAGGAGCATTTTGTTGCATGCAGCGCTTCAATTAATTCTCATACAGTCGAAATATACGTACATACGTCTCCGCTCTAACTGCTTCAATTCTGGCAAATTAACATTTAGATTAAAACGCAACAGCATAATGCAAAGTTACGCAAAATATATATAAAAAACAAAATTGAGAAAAATTGAGAAATATATAGATTAACATTTTTCATAAATATTTATTGTAAACGACGACGGGGACAGGCAACAGTTTCGACTGCAGCAATCTAACTTCTTATAACATTGGACCTCAGCACAGCTCAACTGAAGCCAAGCCAAAGTACTTTGCATTTTGCACAATGTAATAAGAGATGAAAGCCAACAAGAGTCATAGAAGCAGCAGCAGCAGCAGCAGCAGCAGCAGCAGCAGCAGCAGCAGCAGCAGCAGCAGCATCAGCAGCAGCAGCAGACTAACTGCCAACTGGCAACTGGCAACCGGACACTTTTCCTGCGTTGCTTTCAATTCAATTCGAATTTATACAAAAAGTTGTGGCTAAAAAAAGCAAACTGAGCAGCTGCTTGAGGAAATATTTGCAGACGGAACTAGAGATGGCACGATTAATCTGTGATACGCAATAATCGATTATTTTAATTTAATTGTATCGGCTTCAATCAATCGAATCACTAAATTAATACATTTGATTCTATTCTTAATTGCGGTAGTCTTCCAAAAGCTGTTGTTCAGTATTAAATAAATAAAAATTGATAATTTTTGTAATGTGGTATCAAATGAATAAAATATATAAATCTCGTTTAATTATTTCTTAATTATTATTGCTAAAAATGGCTATTTTTCGCCATCACTAGTGGTCACTCTGTTTATTATCAATAACAGCCAAGGCCTGGCTTAGCTTATGTTATTCTAACGATAGATTTAAATAGCGCTGTTAAGCAAGCTATTAATAACAGTATATGAGTCTTTAAAAGCCATGGTTTGTTTTATGTAACTTATGCAGCCTTTTATTTTGCAGCAAATTAATATATGTTTTATTTTTGCAGCTGTAGCATAAAGTCTGGCGCTTCTGACATATATTTGAGGGCATATATAAATGCAAAACAGATATTTATAAGCCAGCAAACTCATTGAAATGCAAATTGCCCAAGCGGAATGTGGAAATGTGCGCGGGGGCCGGGGGCTGGTTTTAAGCTGTTAATTCCAACTGCCTGCTGTTTATTTATTTTTACAATATTTACAGCATGCAAAATGTTATGCTACTCATATATGATAAGTAATTGTGTGTGTGTTGTATCTACGTTTGCAGTGAGTGAATACAACTTCCGTTTGTCGCTTACAGCTCACTGAGTTTTAATATAAAAACACACAGCAACAACAAGAAAAAGAAGAGCAACAAGAGCAACAACGAGAGCAAATTGATAGCCCACTGTGCCAAGCACTTCATAAAATGTTCGCAGGCAAATCAAATTTCTTAACACCTACACAGCCAACGGCAGAGTGAGCAACGACAGAACAGTCTCTCTCTCTTCCTCTGTCCCTCTGTCCCCCTCTCCTGGTGTCTCTTCGTCTGCCTGCTGTGCCCGAGTAATATAAATAATAAGCATAACAGCAGGCGCCAGCAACAACAATAGCAATAAAAGCGTAACAACTGCAAGCAGCGCCAAAAGACAAAGCCAAACTCGCTCTCTGAAAGCGCGAGAGTGTGCGGTGCACACTGGGCAAAACAGCCAAACTGGCGGTTAAAAATTAAAGTTTAAATAGGTGTACAAATTATTATTATTTCAAAAAACAAATATTTATTTATTTAATTAATTTAATATTATAAATTTTCTTTTTGGCGACGATAAACTATGATAAACTGAGTCTAAAACAATTTATATTAATTGGATATATCGCTCGTTTACCAGAAGAGTGTCATAACTCAAAAAACGCGATTTTTGAGTTAATGATGCAGTAATCTTCGTTGGATATTAATCTATCTTGTGTGAAAATTTCATTATCCTATCTTCAATACACACAGCGTGAGAAGAGAATATGTCCCTCTACCTTGTATGGAGATACATGGCGCTTGAAAACTTTAAACGCGTTTATCTCGAAACGCACTTTTTTGAGTTATGACACTCTTCTGGTAAACGAGCGATATATATTTAAAATATTTTGTAAGTTGAAAGCCTTATTTCATAAATATTATTTTTATGTCAAATATATATGTTATTGTTTATTTTCAGTATTATTTTTATTTGTGCTAAAATATATTTATAAAAAGTATTCATAACAAATTTATTATTACAGCTCAAACAAAAAAATTATCTAAATAAAAATAGGAATTCGTTTGTTTATCAACATAAAATAAATGAAATATGCTGAATTTCTGAGATATTAATTTTCATCCGCCAAATGAGCCGTGTGGCCCACTGTGTGGTGTGAGAGAGTGCCAGTGTGCAACAACAAAAGTACACGCAGCAATGACAATTGACACGAGTTGGCAGTCTGCTAGCCAAGTCTTTGCCTTGCCTGGATAGGGGAGGGGGAGAAGGGAAACGGGAGAGGGGGGACGCTAACAACTTTTTGTTTGCACTTTGCGCAATTTATTTTATTGTTGTTTGGCAAACAAGTTTCATAAGTTTTACGTTTTCCAGTTGAACAATGGCAACAGGAATATTCCAGCTGCTATGTAAATGCCACTCAATTTCGCAGAAATTTCTCGCATTGCGTTTTAGATTATTAGGAGCGGGAAGGGGAGGGTAATTAGCATAAGCTCTGGCCAGTTTTTCATGCAAATTTGTCATGCCAGCCGCGGGCAAATTGTTGCAGCAAATGCATTAATTGAGCTCTGTCAGGGATTTGCATATACAAAGTGAATCAATTCAAAGCCAAAAAGTCAATCAAACTGTGAAAAATAAAAGCAGCAATAAACACAAACATAGACCGATGCACTCGATGGGCCAGCAGCTGAGCCATTAGCACACACACAGCACATAAACAAACACAGATACACCATGTGCATTCTCTGTGGCATGTGGCATGTGGCAAGAGGCATGGGGCATGTTCAAACAATAAATAAAGTCTAGCCAGCGCAACACTTCAAAAAACAATTATGGCTGCCAGCGGGATATGCATGGCTGCAACTGAATTTCGTCCATTTCGGGATTTCAGCTGCCAACCGAGCATTGGCCAACTTCAGTGCAGTTTTAGCCATGTTCCCAATGGACTTTGCCACTCCGCAAAAAAAGTTTTATGCGCTTGTTTGTGCAAATAATACAAATATATGGCGCAAAAACTGTTGTTTACACAAATAACATGCACCGACATGCCAACTCCTGCAGGAAATGAACAACTAAAAGATACGCTAGAAAATTGGGCCAATAAAAAGGCCAATAAAATATATATATGTATGTATGATCTTCTTCACTTCTCTTTGATTTCTCTCTTTCTTGCTAAATAATTTTATTTACAGGGTATGGCTGAGTTAACATGCAGCTGCCAACAAAAACATGGCGTGAATTTCTGGCAGCCGGAAACGGAAGTGGCGCTGTGTGTGCTTATTTGTGTGTATAAGTGGGCGTAAAAAAAACACACTGCCAGCTCAGTTCGATGTTGTGTGCAAGTATTTGCAGCTTTAGTTTTGTTATTGACAGCAGTTGAAAGGGCAAAGGTCGCTGGCCAAGCTAAACTGAGCTCAAGTCGCAGGCCAAGTTGTCATTGAAGCGGTTAATTATGTTAGCAAGAAGCTGTTAACAAGCTGCTGTTAACGCCTCGCAGTGGGCGTGGTTGCCAGCTTGAGACAGACGGACAGACAGCTATAGCTGCTTACACATGTGCAAATCAGATTTGAAACACATTTGCCTCAAAGCCAATTAAGGTTTTTTTTTTTTGGCTGCTAAAAAGGTTTCCCAGCGCGATGAATGATGTGCGAGCTGAAGCTGACTGGCAGGGTTGCCAAGCCAGCCAATTTATTTGCGTGTAAATATAGCATATAAAAAAGAGAAAGCGAAATAAGAAAATATTTATAAAAATAAAAATAAAACCATATGCAATCTGCTGCTGTGCCAATTTCTGCTGCTGTGGCTTCGCAGCTGCTGTTTCACCTGTGGCAAGATATGTTTAGGGTTGTCTCGTCTGCCAGTTTGCGCAGCGCTTAAAGTGCTTGCGGTAACTTAAATTCTATTGCCAATTGCAGCTGCCACACGACAGATGCAATTACCTTTACCCACGCTCCCCCTCTCTTCGCTACACTTCTCCATCGGTCTGTCTGCGCTGAGTTGTGTGCCGTGGCTCGTAAATTGCCAACGTGATATTAAATTACGTGTGACTTTCTACTTCCGCTGCTACGTAAATCCATTTCCGGTTCGTTTGGTTGGTTTACATTTACCGTTAATCTCTCTTACTCTCGTGCTAAGCGGCTCAAATAAATTATTCGCAGACCTTTTTCACCTGCTGCAACACTCGGCTCCCCGCTCCACCCTCCGCATCACCCGCATTCGCTTGCTTTGTTAAAATTTGCAATTAAAATGCATGCCTCGCTGGTCAAGCGTTTTGCCATTTTGCCATTGCTTGCCCCATTTTGTGGCTGCCGCTTGACCCAATTCCTGGCACAAAAGTCTGACAGCGTTTTTGGTCAGTGGCAGCAACCAACGCTAATGTGTGGCAAATGCGAATAGCATACTGCACAAAAAAAACAAAAAAAAAATAGAGCAAAAAATCTACTCGAATGCTGGAAATTTCGTTTTGGCTTCTGTGGCAATGTCGCTGCTGTTTATCAGTCTAAACACGGCTAATGGATTAGCGAACAGCTCTCACGAAAACCATTTAACTGCATTTGCATTGCGCTTTTTCCACTCTCTCTCTCTCTCTTTCTCTCACTCGCTCTCTGTTGTGCCCACAAATGTATGCTATGCAATTTAGCAAGCCAAGCCAATGCCTCGTATGCGTAATGTGCAATTAAACTTGTTGGGCGGCTAACAGTTAGGCATATTGAGTTAAAAGCGTTGCGCATGTTACAAAAACCAAACTAATTTAGTGCTTAAAATTAAATATAATTCAGACATTTCGATCTGTTAAATTTTTGGGGCTACTAAGAAATTTATTTAGAGATAAAATTCATCATTCAATCGGGTAAATTTACCTGCAATTATTTGTGACAATTTTCTACCTAAATTTTCAAATCCCAAACAAATATCTAGTTAATAGAAATTGATATAAAACAAAGAAAAATTAACTGCTGATAATGTTCGACCTGCTTTTTCATACAAAAAAATTATTTTTACGGAAAAACTGTGTATTTCATCGATAAATATAACATCCCATGCTCTGTGACAATTTTCTAGTTCATTTTCCAAGCCAGCATAGATTTTCATGCTGTCCTCTATGGCATTTTTGCTGCGACTCTTGGCTGCTCTTTGACTGCAGCCATTAATGCGACTGATTGGATAGACTCCGGACCAATTGAATTACGTGTAAAGCGCAGCAGCTGTGACTGTTGGCTGATGGCTGATGGCAGATGGCTGGGCTAGGCAATACGTTTCATCAAAGCCGAAATGTGCTTAATTGAGTGCATATGCCACGGCCAAAGACAAAGTTACTCGGCGAACCTTTGAGCTGGCCAAAAGCGTAAATAGCCAAATGCAGCAGGCACTTAAATGTGGCCAGCCATTAGTTCAATCCGGCCGCTTTTCTACCTGTCTGTGGTGCCTCAATTTAATGCAAACTTAAAGGCTTCCCACAGAAGTAAAGTGGCCTGCATTAAGCGTTAACGTGGGGCGAAAGGAAATGTTCTCGTGCCCCATCATGTGGCTGCCATCCGCCATGAGTGTGCTCATTACAAGCTGGGCTAGGGCTGGAGCTGTGTTTCAAGTGGCATTTGGGTTACAGGCTGCTGCAACAGCATCTGCAACTGCAACTGCAACTGTTTGCATTCTTATCCGTGCGGCTGTCGCCTGCTGCAGATTAACGCTACTGAAATGCAGAACATTTTGCGCTTTTATCGCTTTAATTGTTGCTGTGGCTGTGGCACAGTCCGACCATGGCATTTCCTGTGCCACAGTTTTTGCATCCGTTTCCTGTTTGCACTGCCAACGCCAGCAGCAGTACAACGGCAACCGGACAGACGCACAAGCCGACAGACATACTGACAGTAATGCAGGTCACTGCACAAAGAGAGAGATAGGGACAGACAGAGAGAGAGAAAGAGAGCGGGAGCCTGGCTCATCAATTACATTACGCATACGCACTGTTAACATCGACTGAAAGATGTTGATTTTTAGCAGCAGTTGCTTAGCTGCATAAACAATAGATATCAAATTTCCATAGAAACACAACCTGCCCTACGGCTCAACAAGCATTATACCATAAATTCTCTATAATTTACACCAGGATATTTTGAAAATTACAGGTAAAATTACAGCTGCCGAAAAGCGAGCTCATTATGCACATGGCCTGCCTTCAAGGCAGGACCCAGCAGCTGCTTTAATTAATATAATTAACAGTACGCTCATTAAACTATTTAAATATTTATGTATGGCTGAGAGTGCATGTACAAGTTAAGCCAAATTTATGCATGTTTGTATACGCTTCGATTATGCTAATCAAACTGTAAGCAGAGCTAGATAGAACGAGAGCTGAGTGCGCTACGTGACATGTTTAAATTATATGAATAACGAGCATATTCACTCTGATAATATTGAATATTGCATAGCAAATACGAACGCCGTATGCTGAATATTTTAGCAACAAATGTGAGTTAAGTAAACAGCAGAGAAATAAAATTGGAGCAGTTGCCAAATGGAAATGTTTTTCTTAATTTATAGAGGATAAACAAGTTTCTATAAATGCGCAATAGTCGAATGGAAATAGCAATTTAAATCAATATTGTTGCAGCTCAATTACTTAACAGTTTTATAGAAGCAGACGCTGTTAAGGTTGCAACTTCCATAGACCATATTAAATGTGCTTTATTGAAGCTAATTATAAGCTATAAATTATATGTATATTATATAAATTAACTAGCAGTTTGGTATGATGCCAATTGAGTTTGTAAATTAATCAGCTTTATTGGTTTCGTTGTGCGAATTTGGTTTCATGCTGGCAGCAATTAAAGCAGACTCTGTAAAGACTCTAATCAAATAATGCAAGCCGATATTCTCCTGCCATGGCTGTCTGCTAATGCACGTGGGTATTGCCAGGGATCTAGGTATTATTATTGAGTTTCAGTTAGTTTCGGCTTGAGCTGCAGCTTGTGTGTATTTGTGGCCATTAAATGCGCAGTCGAAGTGTAGTCGGGGCTTGTAAATCACATTACACATACGCCCCGTAAGCCAAGTGCGAGCGAGTCTGTGTGAGTGTGTGGCGTATGCATTAGCTTGAGCTGCATTTTAATACACACAGCGCTAATAATTCACACAATAAGCTGTAAGGCAGGCAGAGCCATTATTCATAGGGCCGCATACATAGATATACTGTGGGAGATAAAGAGAAGAAACAGATGTCTGTGCAATACAAAGGCAGGTAAGCATGCCAGATATCGCCCAAAAGGTATGAGCGCAAAAATATGGCTCAACTTAACAGCCAGCGAATGGAAGTTAGAAGCACTGCACAAGCGAAACAGACAGTGAGAAAGAGAGGGAGAGAGAGAGGGAAACAGTGGAAACGACACGTTTATAGCATTTGCCAATACCCAGAGTGCGCTTTTCACTTTTATTGTTGGTGTTGTGTGAGGCAAAGTGTTTTGTATTTGCAGCAGTAGCTGCCGGCTGGCTCAGGCCGATTATACACATAACTGTCTGGCTGTCGGCAAACATGAGCTGCAGCAGCTGCAGCTGCCATAGAGTACATTCATACATTCAAACATTCAAACATTCACACATTCATGCATTCATGCATTCATACATTCAGACATTTATGCGCTTTTGCGTTTTTACTAAATTTGCCGAGGTTCCTCTGACAGTTGCACTGGGTTTCCTGCTCAGCTTTGCCATTTTGACGGCTGCTTTGACTGCCTTAGCTGCCCTAGAAATTAACACAACTACAGCAACTTCTTGCCAACTGTCAAATCAATTAATTATAAGCAATTATTTTGCATTCTATTCTCTGCTTTGTGTCTCTCTCCAATGAAATTTGTGCTTGACAAATATGCTTTGTCTGGGCGCAAAACCCTTTAAATCTCGTATATACAAGCATTGCATACATTGGGAATTTTTTCGATTTTATTGCTCAATGAATACAGCAACAGCAGCAGCAGCAGCAACAGCAGCAACATTTCCTACATTTCCCAAATCCCGCCTGGATTGCATTAATGTGCGGCATTTAAATGCCTTGCGACCGCAAAACAAAACACCCAAGCAACAGCCATAGCCAAAGCCAAAGCTAAAAACCATTTTCCATTTGCATGTTGACAGTCGAAAGTATTTTAGCTTTTAATTTTAAAAATACCTGTACTAGTTTTAGTTTCATTTCAAATAAGCTCTTGTTTAATTATATTTAAATGATATGCAGCCACAGCAAATGATGAATATATCGTTAGAATATTGAAGGAAATACTTTGAATTAAATTATTTATACAAGAATAAATAATAACAATAAATTAATTTTGTAACTAATGAAATAATTAGTACGTTTTTTTTAGATTGAAATTTAAATTTTATTTCATTTTTATTTACACAAAAAACATATGCCTTTCGTATAGCAAAAGTGCTGGCATAGGGCGTCAGGTTGGGTCAGAAATTCTAGACCAGAGCGACCCAAGCAGATACATACTGTTCACATTGTCGTTGTTGCTGTTGTTGCCGTTGTTGTCGTTGTTGTCGTTGCCGGATTCAGGCCCAAAACTGGCGACACAAGCGACAACAACAAGGAGCATACAACATTCGCATTGTTTGGCTTTTGTCAGTAGCAACTAAGCTTTAGCTTTGGCCAAGTGTGTGAATGTGTGTGAATGTGTATGAATGTGCGTGTATACCAATGCATGTGCTGTGAAATTCTGTGATTTATGACATTAAATGCACAAAAATAGGATTTTATTTGAATTTAATAGGTTGTTAGTGCGTTTTAATGTGATCCATTTGCGGAAATTTGCAGATTTACAAGCATTTTACAGATTTTTGTTTGTTTTACATACGTATGTTAAACTGTTCTATTTGCTTTCTCTTTTTAATACTAAGAGTCATTAAATTTCAGAAATCATTTGAAATCATTAAAAATGTAAACATTCATTTTCTTTAATTCATACAAATGATAGCTGTAAATATTTAAACAGTGTGTATTGGACTTTATTAATATCATGCTAAACTTTGCGGCGTATTTATACACAGACTAATTAAAGAATTTTCATGATTTTCACCCGCATATTAATTTGTGCAATTTGCTATTTAATTGCAATTACAAATTTGTAAACTGCAAAGTGCAATTAGCAGAGCCTAAATACTTGCAGTTTAACTGCAATTCGATTAATTTAATATACGTTTGGTTATACCTGGCGTATGCATAATATATTGCGCATACGACAAGGCGCGCAGGAGTTGGAGGCGAGGGAGCGAGCACAAGAGCCATGTGCACTACCAATTTATGGCTTCAATAAACATAAAGTTCATAAACTCCCAAGGCATCGTTGCTCATCATTTGCAGCGGATTGTCAGTGGCAACAACAGCAACAGCAGCAACAGCAGCAGCAGCAGCAACGGCAACATTACGAGCAACAGCAGAAGCAGCAACAACGCTGCTCGGTCAAATAAATAATGAAAAAGAAAAGTGATGTCATAAAAATTTTATCTCTTAACTGGAATTGAGCAGCATGAACAAACAACAGCAGCAGCAGCGACAGCAGAAGCTGCAGTAACAACAGCAGCAATACAAAGACAACAATGCACACTCACACACACACATACACTCAGACAGACAGAGAGACAGAGAGAGAAAAATATGATGCTTGGTCATTTTCATATAAAAATTGACAATGGCGTCGGTCCCTTTTAGCTGTGTGCGCTTGTGTTTGTGCGAAAGCAAGTGGAAAATGCGACAAAAAGCAAGGCAGACACGAAGCAATAAGAGCTGCCAGCAGTTCGAGTACAAAATGCACACGGCATGAGCTTTGCACCCAGAACCGTATAATATACTCCAACAACAACACCAACAGCAACAACAATAGTAATAATAACAACAACAAGGTCTACTCTCAACAACTGCAGCTCATACAAAGCTGACAAGCACTCGGTGCTGAGCTGCTATTCTCTTATAGGAGATATACGTAAAATGCAGACTAGACTTTGAGCAAAATATTGCAGTGAAGCTGATAACCAAAAACATCTTGTAAGTTGCATGCATTATGCAGAATTAATGACTCCTGCTGGCTTGAGGGAACAAACGAATTACTAAAAACTAAGCTACAAAAACGAAGCAAATTCTACAAATTGTTTAAGCATATTTAAAGTTAAATATACGCCATTTAGTTGGAGTTTACTTCTACTTGTATATTAAGAATATTTCTAATGAATTAAATTGCTTTAAGATTTTTAAATAAAAATAAAAATTAAGCTGTTAAGCAGAGCAACGTTTTGAACTATAGTCTAAACCTCTGACAAAAACGATATAAACTGTTAAAAAGCTATCAAGTTTTTCGTTTAAATTCCTAAACTGAAATATTCACCGTTCAACATCCTTCAATAGCGCATATTACACACTTCAAAACCAGCTAAAACAATCTTCGCCAAACAGTTTTCAATTTGCTTTTGTCTGTTTTTCAGTTCATGCACAATTTGCACACTAAAATTTTTAGCTTTTCAATTCGCTTAAGTGCAAACTGTGCAAAAATTGCTGCTGTTGCCCTAGAAATAGAATGAAAAGCTGCTGGAAAACCCGACAGGCTGGCCATTTGAAATGTATGCCAAGTTTTTCTTATATTTTTTTATTGCTGTTGAAGGTGAAATGTCTAAAATCTACATAAGGAAATCTTAGAACAAATATCAATTTTTTTATTTATTTCAATTTGTTCAAAAGCCTGAGCAATGTGTGCCACATCTCCTACACTGCAACTTTCGCTGCTGACTTTCACTTTTGAAAGAAAGTGCGTTGCAAGCGTAAGAAACTGCGTGAGCTTAAAACAAACTCATTTTACAATTTAGCCCCGAACTGGAAATGCTTTTAATGTGAAAACTTTTGGCCTCAAAAACAATATTACGGGTTGCAGCCACATTATGAAGGGGAGAGCGAGGCAGGAAGCAGCGTTGTTGCCTCAAGAACAGATGGCACACAAAACAGGGGTATTCCCCCCCTTTGGAGTCCCGCCTACCTACTGCTAACATGATTAAGTTGCAAAAAGTTTGAGCAGAAGGGGAGGCAAACAAATTTTCGGCAAACAGCGCGCTTCACTGAAAACAAGGCAAAGTTCAAGTTTTTGTTTGGGGGGCAAATGCAATCAAATGTGAGTACAACAACTGCAACATGGTGAAAGGAGGGGTGGGCGAAGAGGAAGGGAAAGGGGAGGGTTGTGGCAAAACTCTGCGCAAACAAAATATTGAATATGATTTGCAAACACATGTGTCTGCCTGCTTACGCTTGTAGCTGATACAGTTGCTTCAATCTCAATCAATAACACGTTGTGGCAGCGGGGCTCAGGCAGGCGGAAGATGAGGCAAGCATGAGAGAAGAGGCGGGGCATAACAGGCATACAAGTTACCAGCTTGTTTTTTGGCTGCTACGTGACTTGATGTCTCCAGCTGTCTACCGTCGAGAGTCTGTCAAGTCGTAAATAGAAAACGAAAACGAGGGGGAGTTGAAGGAGTTTGGGTGTTTGGCAGTGAGGCAGGAGCAACTTGTACGGCTGGCAATGCCAAAATGTCTGTGCGGAAATCGAAAGGCAATGGCTCAAGCTGACGCTTTAAATGGCGCCCAAGCCGCGCGCTTTTGCCCACTAAAGTAGGCTATGCAAATATGCTGTCGCTGCCGTGTCGACTTTTTACGCATTTTCACTTGTGCAAACACACACACACAAATACATGCATGTATTTACATAAAAATGCACTCGATCTGCCAACAGTTGTGTGGCTATATAAATATATATATTTACATTTGCACAATTCCCATAATCCATGCAAAGAGCGCGTATCTTCCCATTCCTCTGTTACCCATGCGATTTATTCTGCTGACAATGTCTTCATTTCGCTCTAGTTTATATTCCCTCTCCCTCTCTCTCTTCTCTTTCTCGCTCTCTCTGCTGTCACCCTCTGACTTCTCACTAGTCGTGTCTTATCGTGTCTTGTCTTGTCTTTACTTGTCCTACATGCTAAGCAGCTAATCGGCTTTGCTTACGACTTCGACTTCAACTTCAACCGCAGCTCTGGCTTTGACTTTCCTTTTGGCCTATATCCAAAGCAACTTTGTCATAAATTTCGGCTTTAGCTTAATGCACTGTGCACTGTGGTTCAAATACTATTGGATTTCACATCTCCCCCCTTTTCTTCTCATTTCAATTAGCAGCTGCATTTGCCTACGTTACGCTCGTCCTTGCCAGCAGCTGTTTAACTGCTGCCACAATTATGTTCTCCAGCTCACTGTCTATGCCGTAAGTATATGCCCAGCTAGGTTAATGCAGTTAACTAATTGGCTACCCGTTTTGCTTTTGGCCTTGCGCAACGCCTTGGTTTAGGCCAAGGCTGACGTCTTTGTTTGCCCAACTCAAACTTGATTTTGGCTTTCAATTAGGCAGAACTTCGAGGCAAGTGCAACCATGTCTTAAATTATGAACAATTCAATTAAATTATTTTATATATTTAATATTTCTGGAAAATTTACCTGATGTAATTAAGCAGTGACTAGCTAATCAGTAGCAAAACTATAAATATTCATAGGCTTATTAATTTCTTAAATTTCTTTTAACTCTCCCTCTTACGTTTTGCAAAAATTCTAAACAATTTTCTTCTTGCCCTTTTTATGCAATTATTTATACCTTATAAATAACATTAAACTCACACTCTGCGCTCTTCGTTTATCGGTCCCGCCTAATCAGATCATAAACCGCAATTGCAAATTAAAATTGAAATAAACCGCTAAATTTTTCTCTCTCTCGTCGCTTTTTTTGCGCGTAATTGAAGCATGAAATAAATCAGTATAATTGCTGCCATAACATCAAATTGAATTCGAGTTTGCATTTTGCAAAAATAATAAATACAAAGTATGCAAATAAATACATACTCTTTACTGGCATACAAAAATATACATATCTGGCAATTATAAAATATGCCCAAAGCTAGATTTTCAGATAAGTTTTGGGCAGTATTTTAATTGAAAACATTTTTTTTTTTCAAATAAATAAAACAGTTAAATGAGAGATATGAAAACTTGTTACATTTACTGCTTAAATTTAAATAGAAAAGAAAAATACAAACAATAAAAAAATATATATATTAACAACTTAATTTAAATACATTTGGCTTAAATGGAGCGCATGAAATCAAATAGTTGTCAGGCAAGAACTCAGTTGGCTTTAACTTTTGCATCGATTGAAATTGAAATCCTTTTGGCTTGTTGCAAACAGTTTGCACAACTTTGTGGTTGCCACGTTATCTCGTTGCATATCATTAAAGTCTGCATGTGCAACATTTGCCGCAGTTCATCAACGCATGCGGCAATCTGGGACTGAGCTCCACAGAGAGCTGAGACTGATGCTGATGTGGATGTTGATACTGCGTGTGGGCCGAGGTGTCGTATACGCAATGTGCCTAATTGCCGGGTAGTTGGAAAACTTTTGACACAACTTTAATTTGTACACATTTAGCTGCTGGCCAAACATGCGCACAGCGGGGGCGGACAGGGGGCAGGGGGGCAAGGGCTGACATCAATAATAAATGGCATTCGAGCAAAAGTTGTAAACCTTTTTCGGCACTTATCTGTCACACGTCACACAGCGGCAGCATCATTTGTCAGCTGGCCAGAGCTCTGCTGTTTGGCCCGAGTTTATTTGCTCAGTGGCCTCTGTGCCTTGTCACGCTCAATTGTTAAAAATGACAACTAATTAATTTCACTGCCCCGACCTCCCCTTCCCCCCCTGCTGCTCTTGGCCATGCCAATTCCAGTCAGACAGCCTGACCAAATGTGTGCAAAACCGCTTGAATTTAACTTCTAGATGGATTTTGCCTTTTGGCTTAGTGGTTTGCCTTTTAGAGCCGGGATTTTAGGTCAATTGTAAATCCGATAAGGTTCAAGCTGAATAAGCATATCACTCTCCACGCCCCCTCCAACCCTCCTTCTCACTCTCCATGTCACCCTGCATCCCTTTGTGCTGCCTATCGTGTTAGTCGTTATACCGACAGGAAGCTGCTTTAGGCTCGCGAGCCACAAATGACTTCATTAGGCAGCCAGTTTATAACTGCCGCCAGCTCCCAACTCTTTTGTGTGACGTACAGTGTGCACACGCTACAGTGAACCTCATTAAATGCTAACAAAAGATCTATAGAAGTTGGGTTTGCAATATGTACATAGAATGTCGAAATTTGCGGCTTGTATTGTTTCAGTCGTTTCACTCTTGGCAGTGTTTACTGTATTAGCTAAACAAGCTCTCCCCCTCGCTCCACCCGCTTCATTAATATACAATGCCGGGCCGCAGCAACTTGGCCCCGATAAGCAGCTCAGCGGTGCAGCGGTGTATGCAACAAGAGCTCTGGATTAGGCTAAGATACAGCGCAATGCCAGGCAACTGTGGGGGAGAATGATACAAAACGAAAGGGAAAGAGATGAAGAGAGAGAGAGAGAGAGAGAGAGAGAGAGAGAGAGAGAGTGTGTGTGTTTGTAGGGGATTCCCCCAGCAACACAATTGGCTGTGCTGCACACACAAATGGCATCATTAGAGCTGCCTGCTGCTGGCGATTTTATTTTATAATTTGACTTCGTTGCTAATGATTTGCTCTGCCATTTCAGCTTCCCCTTACCCCTCTCCGTCCCTCCATCACGCCTGCATGTGGTCAACCTAATGACAATTTGCAGCTTAGCCAAACAAAAAAGCAGAGAAAAGAGCACGCTCAAACTTACTCTAACTGCATTTTGTACTAGGTGCATTAAAACGGGCCATTCGCAACACAAAACACATGTTCTGAGCTCTTGACTTTAGTTAGATTCTCAGTCCCCCACCCCTCTGCCCCTCTCCCACTCTCTCTTTTAGTGGCAACACTTCTTATAGCACTGCGGCACTGCTCAGTTCTTAGCCCTAATGCTGCAATTTGTTGCCACAGTCTGTCTGTGGCTGCCACACAGCAGGCGGCGGCATCTGCAGCGCCAACTTATGCGCAATTCATACACTGAGCGTAAAACTAAGCAAATCAATAATAGCACAATCAACAAGTAAGTTAAGTTGTAGTGTTGATAAAATTAAAACAATTCGTTTGAAAAATTCCTGAAAAATATGGGGAATTAATTAAAGGGAATTTTTAATAGTACTTGAAGCTAGGAATCCATTTTTGTTGAACTTCAAAAAAGCAAATTTCCTATTTTTAATTTTTGAATAAATATTTTGTGTGGATAAAAATAGCAGATATTTGGGTATAAAATTGTTTAGAAGGGGGATTTTTCAATACTTAAAGTAAGAAACCCATTTTTGTTGAACTTTAAACATGCGTAACTTCGCCAAAAATTGCATTTTTTTCTTGCAGTGTATGCACACAAACACAGTTACCAGTTGATTTCTCTTTTTGGCAATTCGCACAAAAACTTTTGAAAGTGAAGTTTTCGTTTTTGTTTTTTGACCGGACTGTTCTGCAGTTGGTGACATTTTCGGCAGCCAAAAACTTTTGAACTTGGCGTGTAATGAAGGCGCCAGCTGTGCGGGAGGGGTGCGGAGGGGTGGGGGAGAGGTTGAAAGTGGTGGCAAAGTGCTCGTTTGGCTTTGAGTGGAGTTCATTACGAATGCCGCCACGCTGTGCCGCGTGTTGACTTATGCATAATTACTGTTTTTCATAGCCTAAGTGGGAGTGGCAGCTGGGGGCTTGAATAGGGGCAGGCGCCTGGTGTTGGGCCCAACGGACGTAACAAATTTGCTTGGCGCAAGTTTTTGACTATCGCTGCCAAAGAGCAGCGGGGTGGGGCAGGGGCGGAGGGGCGGAGATGGGTCATATGCTCATTTGGTGTGCATGCGACGCACTGACCTGTTTCAAATGCAACAAAACAAGAAGGAAGGCGGCAAAAAGAATTTGCAACTGAAAAAGTTAAGCGCCAAAGAGCAGCAGTCGGTGCAGTCAACTGCAATAGGCGAAGGAGAGCGGGGAGTGCAAGGGAGGGGGGCAGTAAGTGAACTGCTGCAGCTGTTAAACATAGCGCACTTTAAGCAAGACTTTGTGCTGACGATACCCTGTTTAAAATTATAGAAAACTTTGGCAAAATTTAAGCGAAAGTAAACACATGTTACGTAAAAATTAAACATTTAAACAGCTAATTGCTTATTTTAATAATACAGGATAACTGCTCGTTGAGCATAGCCCTCGCCTGCACAACCTTGAGCAGTGGGTGGGCGTAAAGTCAAGCGGATAAACAAGAGATTAAAATGTCATAAACAATGTCCGTTGACGCTGCTGCTAAACAACATAATGCCAGCTGAAAGGGGCAAAGAAAAAGCTCTAAAAAGCAGCAAATAATATGCAGCTAAAGCAGTAAGGATGCAGCCGATCAGTCGGATGCAAAATATCTTGCATTATATATATAAAAAGGTTATTAGATTTTATGATTACAGGGCATAAAAAGGGAAATCTAAAGTGTAAAGTGCAGTTGCACATGAGGCACTGTCGAAGCCCCAAGGTGGCAAAGTCAATAAATTTTCATAAAACTTTCGATTCGTATTTAGTACTTGTGGAAAATTCAATTAGCTTCATGTTGTTGTTGTGTATGTTGTAAAACAATTGAAAAACTTTATTTGGGATCTCGTTGGTTCGCATACATGATAAATTATCATACAAGGGGCATAAATAACTCTAAAACAAATACTTAGAACTAAACAATTTCATACACACACACACACACAGAGACACACAGACGGCGTCTTTTAGAGTTATTTTGTTGTGCATTTACAGCGTTTCAACTTAAATACTGCACTGAAAAGTCGTTGCAAGCAGGAACGAGACAATTGCACGGCCACAAGGGGTCAGGGGTCGTACGTGATTTGATGCTGAACGTGCGGCTTGAACTAAACCTTTGGGGGCGTCAATTGCACTGAATGATCTATAAATTGTGATGGCTAATTTCCCGTTATTTGTTGTTAGGTGGTTAGTGTTATATCGTGTACATAATATGTAACTGAAGGTAGGAATGAATGTTGAAATCAAATTGGATTAACGCACATTAAATGTTGCAGCAAAGGGAAATCGGAAATTAAGTTTACAATACGACAAACATGGAGCGTTTGAGGCTTAATCAGCGCTGGCGTTGATGGTGATGGTCTTGCCCTTGGGATCGTCGAAGCGGTCCATCGTCTTGATGTCCATCATCCAGCACAAGCCGGTGAACACGATCACCAGCAGTATGACCAGCACAAACAGACCCATCAGTATGCCGGGCGTTACGAAGCCCACACAATCCCACGAATCCCCAAAGGCAAAGTTGTCCTTGGCAGCGGCGTTGAACGGAGCCTGCAGCTGCAGCGAGTTGAACGACAAGGTCGTCTGGGTGGTGCCCGTAACAGGCGAGTACCAGGTGGCATTGCCGCAGGCGTAGGAGAATGTGGTGGGTGCGTTCACAAAGGAGGTGCGGAATGTCTGGGAACCGTAGGCGGCATTGCTCAGTGTGTAATAGCCATCCACACTATTGTAGGTGATGTCGAAGGTGATGGGACCCCCGGCACTTTGCAACGCGACGCTGAACTTGGTGCTGGGCGTGGACGAGTTGGTGATCTGCATGCCCGTGACCACGATCTCCTGGCCGTTGTTCATGACCTTCGTGAAGCTGATGGCAAACTGATTGCCCACATAGAACCGGTAGCCGTTCGTCTGGGCCGCCGTCCAACGGCGCACGCGACGCTGCACAGTGGCCGCGGTCGCTGGCGCCGCCATATACAGATAAGCGACGGGTACGTTGCAATTCAACTGGTTGCTGATAGCAGCGATTGCCGAGTCTGCAAGGGATTACAACAATTAGGGGTTGTAGGGGAGAGTCAGCTGCTAAGCACTTACCATGCGACTGCAGCGTGTCGGCGCGTGTCTCCGACGCGTCCTCGAAGGAGACGAACAGAGCGGAGCCCACCTCGCACTTCACCGGATGCGCCAACTGTCCCTGGGCATCGGCGCTGTTGTGCTCGCGTTTCTGGGCAGCGGCACGCAGCGCCTCCGTGGGATTCTCCACGCTGGTGTAGTAGGTCTTGGGGCTAACAGCCTGCAGCTGGGCGTAGCAGGATTCGGCCTCGGCGTTCGAGCACAGGAAGTCCTTGTTGCTTAGCTGCAAATGCGCAAAAAATTATAAAAAAAAAAAATCAGAGCTTGCATAATCAATCACATTTTTGCAAGCAGTTGGGCTTTCAGAACTTTAAATGAAATTTGGACGGGGCAGATCAGTTGGACAAAGGCTACAGTCAGACGTAACCGACAGTAGGAGACGAAAACACAATCAGGGGGGAGCTATCGAGAATCTAAAACAAACTCGTGCTGCTTACTGAATAGGTGAACCTAAATCCCGAATATGGTGTCTGTAGCTCCTGTAGTTGCTAAGATCTAAGACGGACAGACGGACGAACATGGCTATGATGATGATGGGGTCTGCCACGCCTTTTTCTGGGGGTTACACACATCTCCTTCACATCTCCTCGGGCTTGCCTCTTGCACTAACGTAATAGGCAATTTTTATTGCAACTTGTTGAGTGCTTACCCCATTTTCCTCGAATGCCACAACCATGTGATCTTGCAGCAAGGTCGCCAGCTGCTGCTGGAACTCCGCCTGGGGTACGGTGCGCAGCGAGGGCTTCGTGGGGCTGAAGAAGGGGAAAGAACTTTAGTCTAAAGCAACTAGACTTCATTTTTTGGCACCCACCTGTTGGCGCCCCAGAGTAAAACGGGCGTTTGCTCTGCCCAGGCGACTCCAATGACGAGGCACAAGGCGAGCAGCGAGTTGCACAGCATTTTGTTGTTTTGATCGCTTCGACGGAGGCACTGCGCTTAACGAACCAAAGAAACCAAGGGCACACACGTTAATCAAAGAATATAAAACATAAAATGCGGCAAAAACCAACCAAAAATGAACAAAAACTACAAACGAAAAATGGACAAAAGTTTTCGCTTTTTCACTGTTCGCTGTCGATTTGCGCTGTCAGAGGTGAAAAAAAAGATTTCATATGACATGTCATGTGATGGCCGACCAGCTGACCGATTGCGAGTGCGAGTAATCGATGTTGCATTCGATATCAGTGGCAGTCACCACGCGCGAGCACATATACGGGCACACTGCAAGGCAGAGAGAATCGAAATGGCGCCAACTTCAAATCATGTAATTATAAATAAAATAAATTTAAATATTTAAAACATTCAGCTGCACTTATATTGTAGTGCAGCAAATTTTGCTTGTTTTGTATTAAAAGTAATGTTTTTGCACTGTAATGCAAATGTATCGATAGTTGCCTTGATGTTATCAGGCGGCTGTGGCTTATCGCTCGTCCAACAACAAAGTTTTCTTGCTGCTATTTGCCGAACTTAGCGCCAATTGTAAATCAAACAATATTAATATAAATGAATTAAAAAGTGCAAAGCATTAAGCTGCATTTATTTTGTAGTGCAGCAAATTGTACATATTTTTAATCAAAAGGAATGTTTTTAAACTTAAATGCTATTTACACTGCTATCGCAAATGTATCGATAGCTGATAGATGTTATCAGGCCGATGTGGCTTATCGCTCTGCCAGTCACTTTTCTTGTTGCAATTTGCCGAAATTTGTTGAGAAAGCTAACAGAATCAATTAAAATCTCTGTTATCACTGTGCAGTTGCAGCGTGCGGAAATGTAGTTCGCTGCCGGCGTTTGCAATGCGTCTGCGGCGCCGCTGGCAGCGCCGTATGCGGCGTACAATTGAGAAAATCTATCGCCTGAAGATGCAGTCCAGACGGAAGATATTCCTGCTGATAATCTGCAGCGGCCTCTGCGTGATATTCTGGCTAGCCGGGCAGCAGTTTCTGGCGGGCGTGGATAGTCCAGATAATACGTTTGGCTATAGCAGGCAGGGCTGTGCGCCCATCGATGCGGTCTACACGTGGGTCAACGGCACGGATCCGGAGTTCATAGAGGCCATCCGGCGCTACGATGCCCAGTACGATCCCACGCGCTTTGATGATAAGAACGAGCTGAAGTATTCGCTGCGCTCGCTGGAGAAGCACGCCAACTGGATACGGCACGTGTACATCGTTACCAATGGCCAGATTCCCAGCTGGCTGGATCTCAACTATGAGCGCGTTTCGGTTGTGCCCCACGAGCTGCTTGCCCCCGATCCCGCCCAGCTGCCCACGTTCTCCAGCGCAGCGATTGAAACCTTTCTGCATCGCATACCCAGGCTGAGCAAGCGATTCCTCTATCTGAACGATGATATATTTCTGGGCGCCCCGCTCTATCCGGAGGATCTGTACACGGAGGCGGAGGGCGTGCGCGTCTACCAGGCCTGGATGGTGCCGGACTGCGCCCTGGACTGCCCCTGGACGTACATAGGCGACGGCGCCTGCGATCGGCATTGCAACATCGATGCCTGCCAGTTCGACGGCGGCGACTGCAGCGAAACGGGCACGGGCAACGCTGCCTCCGATCTGCACGAGCAGCAGGTGGCAGAGGCGGTGGAGGCGGAGATGAAGGCGCCCGTGGGTCATGTGGGCGTGCACAGGTTTCCCAACATGGGCCTGCAGAAGCTGTTCAAGCGCAGCTCGCACAACTTCAAGGAGCTGATGCGGCACAGAAATGTGTCCACGCTGCAGGAGCTGCGCCGCATCGTGGAGCGCTTCAACAAGGACAAGCTGAAGTCGTTGAATCCGCAACTCGATGACAGCAGCAGCGGCAGCAACATCAGCAGCACCACCGCCGGCAGTCTGCTCCACAAGCAGGACTTCAAATCCTCCACGGACATCTATTCCCACTCGCTGATCGCCACCAACATGCTGCTGAACCGCGTCTACGGCTTCAAGGCGCGCCATGTGCTGGCGCACGTGGGATTCCTGATCGAGCGGGATATTGTCTATGAGATGCAGCAGCGCTTCCAGGAGCAGGTGCAGCAGACGGCGCACCAACGCTTCCGTTCCGGCACGGACCTGCAGTACGCCTTCGCCTACTACTCGTATCTGATGAGCGAGACGCAGACGCTGAGCGTGGAGCAGATCTTCGATGAGTTCGACACGGACGGCTCCGGCAGCTGGTCGGATCGCGAGGTGCGCACCTGCATGACCCGCATCTACCCGCCCCCCCTCGACTGGTCCGCCATGCACTTCTTCGAGCAGGTGGTGCAGAACTGCACGCTGCAGCTGGGCAGCGACATCCGGCGGGGCACGCAGAACATCGTGCACTCAACGCTGGTCTACGAGCGCTACGAGGACTCCAATCTGGTAAGGCTTCTTATACTTGAATATCGTATCTATAGCATGATCTATGATAAGCGTATCTTTAGCAACAAAAATGAATGATCTAGCTTATGTAGTTTTCAAAAACGACGCGTTTATACAAACAGATAGATGGACCGACAGCCGGACATGGCTATATCGACTCAGCTCGTCATCCTAATCAAGAATACATATATTTTGTGGGGTCTGTCACGCCTCCTTCTGCCTGTTACATGCATTCTGATAAAGGTATTAACCGTTTTTCCCATTTTTCAATGGGTACAAGGTATAACCAGAATGGGCGGAGCAGATCAGTCGGACGGGCCCGACTGTCTTATACCCTGTGCCAAAGCTCGCGCTGCGCGCTCGCTAATACAGTATAAAATATTTTAAATATAATTTTTCAAAACTATCACACGGAGCGTATCAGCAATTCTTCTTCTTCCATTTTGTGTATGCCATGCTTTACATGCCGCGCTGCTTAGGGCGAGCGGCGTAACGCCTGTAATATTGTTTCGTTCATATCTCTTGTGTTTATTGGCCGATTTTAATTCGCTTTTCAGGATAGGTAACTACCAAACACACGAGTATATATTCCGAGTTTCAACGTTTTATGTTCAATATTACGCTTGTTATTCGGGTTTGATTGATTAAGGCGTAAAGGGGGCGTGGCATCAAAAATTTGAAAAAGCCTCATCTGTGTATGATGTCGACCTACCAACTACTGAAGAGAAAATTCATGTAATTATCTCAGTGTCTTTTAAATTGGCAAATGTATTTTATTTAATTTATTGTAAGCGGCAGGGGCGTGGCATTCAAGATTTGAAATAAACTTGATCTGCGTATGGTATACACCTTTCAAAAGAGACCAAAACGGCTGCTCTAGCTTTTATAGTTGCTGAGATCTATGCACTCATCCAGACAGACAGACATGGCTATATCGACTCAGCTCGTCTTCCTGATCAAGAATATATATAGTTTGTGGGGTCTGCCACGCCTCCTTATGCCTGTTACATACATTCGCACAAAGTTATTAACCCTGTTTTCCCATTTTCAATGGGTACAGGGTATAAAAATGACCATAGGTTGAGCAAAGAGCAACCCAAAACGAAACGATGTTTAAACAGTCTTGAGATTTTTATCGTATCAGTAAGAGAGCTGCTTTTTCTGGGCACAACTGGCACCGATCATTGAGAGATCTGTTCTTCATCAATCCAAGCTACAACTGTTCCAAACTCTTGCCATTTGCAGCCCACGATCACGCGTGAATTGGTCGCCCGCTGCCCGCTGCTGGCGGAGGCGCTGACCGCCAATTTTGGCGTGCGTCCGAAGTACCGTTATCACGTGAGCTCGAAGCGCGCCTCGCACAGCAACTTCATGATGCTCACCTCGAATCTGACGGAGGTGGTGGAGGCGCTGGACCGCATGCGCCGCAATCCGCGCAAGTTCAACTGCATCAACGATAATCTGGACGCCAAGCGCAGCGAGGACAACGAGCTGGTGCGTCATCTGCTCGAGGACTTCTATCTGTCGTTCTTTCCACGGCGCAGCAAGTTCGAGCTGCCGCCGCAGTATCGCAATCGCTACATCACCTGGCAGGACTATCAACGCTGGCGTCGACGCAAGCGCGCCGTCCTTGTGGTGGGCTACGGCGTCAGTCTGCTGCTGATCGTCTTCCTAATCAGCCTGGTGTGCCAGCACAAGGCCAAGATCGTGCGGCGCTGCGTGCAGCGGCTGTAGAGGGGCGGAGAGATTTTCATTTGCATGTTGTGATAAGTTGTAACCTTTGAGATAAACGCCATGAGTCAGCGCACTTCCGACGGAACGGAAACTAGTAATAGCCTAGTTCTAGATGAAAGCCAAATATGTGAGGCTAAGCTTAAGTTAAAACTTAATTTAAGATCTTACATCGTATGCTAGAATCTTGTCTGTACTTTGAGCTAAACGCCATGAATCTGCGCAGCTTTTAAGTCTATCTAGTAATAGTTTAGAGCTAGACTAGAACGTATGATTAAAGCCAAAATATGTGAGGCTAAACTTAAGTTCAGAGTGGGCGTAAATAAACTTAATTTGAGATTTTAAATATAGAAGAATATCAACTGTTCAAATTTGATTTATTTTAGTTTATTTATGGTACGAAAAGTGTACGAAAACCGTATTTACATAGCAGTGTAAATATGCTATATGCTATTATAATGGGTCTATGCTACAGTATACACATCTCTATGATACATTTCGGCACTTAAAACGAGGAGACTCTGGATGATCAACGTTTACAAATTATTTGGGTATATTATAAAACAGTTTACTCGCTCTACATGCTATATATAGTATAGTGTACAGTACAAATATGGTTTAGTTTTGGGCTAGTGATTAACATAAATAGCAGTAGTTTATAAACCAATTCAGCGCTAACTACAATATGCGGCATGATATGATCTTACACATACTTATAGCTAGATTTGTAATATAGTATATATATATATATATTGGTGGTTCAACATAAAAATAGCTAATTACCCACACAACACCGAGATGCGGGTATTTAACCTATTTACACATGTAATCATATTCCTATCCCAATCTGTTAAAATCAATTCAATGCCGGCTGTTATTCGATCCGTATGCGGGTCGACGTACGCCGTAATGCTGCGCACTCCTTGACTACAAGGCGCATGAGTAATACGAGCGCCAAGATATCCGCCGCAATCAGCATGTTGAAGACATACTTCCAGCTCTGGCTGGACAGGAATCCGGCCAACAAAGGCCCCACGGCAGCGCCTATTGACCCCGTGCCATCGATGATGGCCGTAACGGTGGCCAGCGCATTCGAGTTGCCCTGCAGCGAGCTGTGCTGGCCCAGTTCCGCGCTAACCGAGGTCGTTATTAACGCATACGGCCCGTTGACAAATATGCCAACAATAACCAGCAGCAAGATGCTAATGAACACCGACGCTGTGCCATATTGGTAGTACAATAACAGCTGTCGAAGAGTTTAGAGAGCGTAAATATTTGCTTTCGACGCGAACTGGAACTGGAATACTCACAATGGGCGAGGCAAAGAACAACATCACGGTGCAAACAGTGGCCGACATGCCCGTAATATCCGATACGTAGCCAGCGGTAATGGCGCCAATGATGCCGCCCACGTCGAAGAGCGTCGAGAGATCCGCCGACAACTTGGGGCCCAGGGTGCTGGACTTCTCAATGTAGTAGGGCAGCCAGTACATGAACGTGTAACTGACCAGCTTGGTGAAGAACAGACACAGCGAGAACTCAACCACGCCGGGAATGCGCAGCGCGTTCATCAGACTGATGGGCTGGCCGTGCACAGGACGTTCCCTGGGCGTCTGGGAGCGTGCCAGAATGGGCGTGCGCTCAGTGGGCGCGGAGCGATAGCTGATCTGATCCTAGAAACATTAATACAAAACCAACATTAATAACAAATCGTTGCAGCTTGGCGGTTAGTTTGTTAGGCAGCTGGACGTATACAAAAGCGCACGGAGAGGGGAGGAGACGGCACATGGGGCAGGCACTTACGGTTTGGTAGTCGGCATAACCGGTCTGGATATATAACTGCGCAGATGTTTGTCATTTGTGATGAGGTGGAATTGCAAAATGCAGGCAGGGTATCAAAGCTGTAGAAACTACGCCAAACACAAAACAATACTCACAGCTTCCGTGTGCAGCGCCCGCTCCTCATCGTTGTCATCATCATCCGCATCGTTCTCCGCATCCGATTCGTTGGAGACCCTTCGCTGCTGCGGCTCCAGCTGCGGATAGCAGCCGACTATCTCCGGCTGATCCACCAGAAACAGAAACAGCAGAAATCCCGTAGCTCCAATAATAATACCGGGCACCACAAACGACAGCGCCCAATCCTTCTCCACGTAATGCGCCGCGATCAGCGTGCCCAGTATGTTGCCTATCGAGGTGTGACTGTTCCAGATGCCGAAGATGAGGCCGCGCTTCTTCTTGCCGAACCAACGACCCACCAGCGTGACCACGCCCGGCCAGCCCGTCGTCTGGAAAATGCCAGCGAAGATCTGCACGAACACAAAGTACGCCAGGCTGTGGATGTGCGAGGTGCGCGCAAAGCCAAACAGATACGTGAACACGCCGGACAGGATCATGCCCATGGACAGAAAGTACCGGAGGGATACGCGCTCCGCCACAAAGCCGGAGGCGAACATGGCAATGGCATAGGAGAACAGAAAAGCCGAGTCCAGCATGCCAAACAGGCCCTTTGAGTCGGGTCCATCTGCAAAAGGAGCAGAAAGAAGTTTAATTATTGTTATTGCTGAAATTTGTATAGCTTTTAATTTATTGCTCTTATCAAAAAACATTGCTACTGCCCTAATTATTACTAATTATTAGCTTGCAAAAAAAAAAAAAAAAAACAACAACAAACGGATATTATTTATACAGAATCCGGAATATAAAAAGTGCGGGCATATTTCAAAACTCGAATGTGTTATGGCCTATTCCCATGGACACAAATGTGTCTTTCATCCAGTTCATTCAGCACAAAAATACCAACGTCTTGCTATCGCGCGTAGAAACTTTAAATGAGCGTCATTCAGAATGAGCTCACATTTTGCAATCGTGGAATTCGGCTATTAATAAATTATATATATATAGATATATTATATAGATACCTCTTCCTTCGATCTCTTTCAGATCTCTGAAACGCTGTACCCAAGCAGTGCCTGGCTTATTTTAGCCCTTCTATTATCTGGATCTTTTGTGAAGATCTTAATTTAGATCTAATTTAGTGAGTTTTGGGCTTACCAAAGGGCGGATAGCCGCAGTCGCTGGCATGTGTTACGGAGCAGTTGCCGTGCAGCACGGACTTGACCACGGAGATGGGCTTGCGGGAGAGATGGTAGCAGGCGTAGGCGAGGTAGGTGAGCACAAATATTGACATTTTGTAGCTGCAACGAATAAGGGAATTTCCCCTAAATATAGCTGATGATAGGAGAATTATTAGGCAGATCTTACCACAGCTCCTTGCGTGCGTGAAAGCGCGGACAGTGCCGGGAGCAGCTTTGCAGGATGCGTATGCCAAAGGGAACATCGTTGTAGTTGTTGCTCATTTTACGGGTTCGTAATGCTCGTGGTCTCATCTACTGGCGTATGGCTGGGGAGTTAAGTTCTAGCTAGACACGTCCGTACCTGCAGAGGGGCGTGTAGCTATCGCGTTTCGAATGCGCTGCGCTGAAATTGTACACGAAACATATGAGATAAAGGGGCAGGTAAAAAAAAACCCCAAATTGTACATCAACAGGTAGCAGGCACTGTTGCCAAATGCGCTTTTTTCCGCTAGATATGACTGTTTTTTTAAAGAGCATTTGCTAAAAATTTTGGTAAAAATTCGTGAAATTGCAGCAAGCGGCAAATTTTGAATCTTTTGTTAAATATAATGACAGCTTCTGGATAGCTTTTTTTTTTTTTTAGCATTTTATAAGATTTAAACCAAAATAAGCAGCAATTGTAGGTCTGTTGTCATTATTTTTATGATTATTAGCCTATAACAGCTTTAATTTAAAACACATAATTAATAATAACTTTTTAAATTTTAATTTAATTTTTTTAGGTTTTTTTTGTTGGGTATTAGCTTATAATAACTTTATTTTAAGCAGAATTATAGGTCTTTTGTCGTTAGTTAACTGGATATTTGCACATAACAGCTTTTATTTAAAGCTTATAATATAAGCATAATAATAACTTGGCTGTTTCCTGTTTTTTTCCGAATTTATTTTTAGCTTTTTGTTGAAAAACTGGGCAGCACTGGTTAGCAGACACTGTAACGCTGACGCGTCCGTTGCGCGGTTTCGCTTTGGTTTATTGCGACTAGTTTCAATTTTCCAATGTAGTTGCGATCGTACGAAATTTTGCCCTTATCGCAGTTTGTTTTTCGCACACAGCTGCAACTTTACACACACACGCACACAGGCGCACGCACACACACATAGATAAAGACAAACATACATAATTTTGATATCTACAAACATATGCTGTCAGTCAGGCAGGCAACAACAACAGCAACAACGGACACATTGAACAAACGGCTGAATCACCGCAGAGATACGTTCGTATCGTTAATAAATTCGTTTATTTGTGCTGCGTTGGCAAAATAACTAACATTTCTGCACTGCAACGTAGTTTGTTTTCATTAGTTTTTTTTTTGTTGTTTTGTTGTTTCTTTGTAACTCTTTGTTGTGTTGTTGTTTTGCTGGGCTGCAGTTGCGACAAGCTGTGACTGAAGCGACGGAGCTGCTCTTGCCTCGCTTTATGTGACGACTGCCAGCATTTCGAATCAATTAACGCTTTATTTATTTACCGTACCGTTAGCCAAACATTAAACAAATAAACAATGAGCCCGCAACGCTGCTAAAACACTTAACTGTTGTGCGCAGGGTTGTCGCTGTGCGAAAACAAAATGCACCAAAAGTGCCACGGCACAAGAAAAATACCAAAACAAAAACAACAGGCAGTCGGCGCACATCGAGCAGCCAACAAGTGTGGCTGCCTATCGGTTATCGACGACAATCAGTGTGGTGAGCTAAGTGAGCGGGCAAATTCAAAAATCAGTGCAACGCCAGCAATTTATATATAAAATCGATCGAATACAACCAGTATGATGAGCTAAGTAAGCGGGTTAATGCAAATTTGAGCGAAATGTCAGCAAATTAAATCTACAATCGAAAACTCCACAGCACAAGAGAAATAGCAAAACAAAAACAACAAGCAGACGCCGCACATCGAACAGCTAACAAGTGTGTTATCGATAACAACTATCGTGGTGAACTAGCTAAGCGCGCAAATTCAAATTTAAATGCAATGCCAGCAAATTACAACTAACTAAAAACAAACGTCGCCATTAAGCGACATTTTATTGATTCTAACAGCTTGTTAACAATTTGCAACCGTATTTCCCACTAACAGTTGAGATCATGCGCTAATGAATAGACGGGCACGCGACCAAATGCACAAATATTATAAACACTGCCTAGTCTTAGTCACCTGTATTTTGCTGTGACAATAAATAAAGCTAGAGAGATAATAAAAAAAACTGCAGTTCACATGACACGGCATCCCTGCTGCCAACTGCTGAAAACAGGAAAATGCTCTGATTTTCAATTGTTGCACCAGCCACATGCTAATTTCCTAGAAGTCGAATTACAGCAGCGGGCTGAACATGTGCGAAAAGCAATATATGAGAAATTAGAACCAAACTAGGTGCTAATTAGCGCAAAACTGCAAAACAATAACTGAATTGTATAAAAACTGATGAGCGTTGCGGCCAAGGCACACTCAAAAAACCGCAGTCAACTGGCCAAGAGACGAATTGCAAAATCGCTGCATAAACTTGTATAAAAATGTGTCATAAGGTGAGCAGAGCAAGCAAATAAAGTCGATTTAAACAGCTAATAGAATTGCTTAAATCTCTAGCTAATTGTGCAACTACTTGCGTGCTGCATCATGCTGCAAGCTGTGGTGGCATATCCCACGTTGCCGATCAGTGGAATGAGCGCCGAGCTGCAGCTGGACGCGCTGAGCAATCTCTATAGATATGAGCAGTCATTAAGCAGATTAAAGCGTGCTCTGGAGTACGAGGACTACGAGGAGGCGGGAGCTGAGGATATGCAATTGGCCGAGATAAATGTATTTCGTCCTTTATTTCGCTATCGAGCTGAGGTGGCACGTCAAGTGAAGAAACCGCAGCAGCAATTTGGCTGATTTCCATTAGAAAAGTTTCTTAGTTTAGTGCTCATCTCATCTGCTAACTTCGACTCGACGCTCATCTCGTTTTATACCAAATGCTTAAGTTTTAAATTAAATATTTTTAATTTTTACAATAAAAACAAATATTAATGTAGCTGAAAACGCTCTTTAAATAACATTTAATATATATTTATTACAGTAAGTAGTTTATAGTACATGGTAGAACTGAAGTGATTAAGTTTATATACACACAAATCGTTTACAGCAGTATCTGAATAATTAATTTTTAATATACATATCGTTTTTATGATTATTTTATTTCATTTATTGTATTGTGCTCCATCCACGCTCACTCGCATGACGCTTTCGCTGTGGATGACACTCAAATTCCTTACATTGCAATGGATATATGAATTATATATACACATATACGTAAATCGGAAGACACAAAGAATTTCTGAACTCAAACGTATCGGATTGAATACAAATATATATATAGTATATATGCATTCTGGGCAGAGAATAAGCTACAGTTTCTAACTAACGTTTTTGTTTGATTAAATCTTAAATCGCAAACCCTGTAGGACTTAGAGTTAAAGAAATGTTTGCTAACAGCTACGCTCTACACATTTACACATAAATATTTATGTAAATCTTATAAAAAACTCGTTTAGCATTTTAGTTTTTTTTTGGGGTTTTTTGGGTTTTTTTTTAGAATAACTTGCACATGTTGTAAATAGTAGTTAGCTAATCTCTGCTAGACAGTTTAATATGTGGGAAAATATTTAGTTTTTGGTTTGCTCAAAGCTTAGAAAAGTTACTTGTCACTTGTAATTAGTTAAGTGGATTTTACGTAGTTATGTTTGTCGTTATAAAGTTAGTTGGTTTGTTGTTTGTTATACATGTTGCATTTAGCTTGGTTCCATAAAGTTGCATGTGTCCTTAACTCGTTTTTTTGTTTTTTACATTAAATTTGATTTAATTTTTGATTATCAGGCTTTAGATACAAAGTTTTTTTTTTTTTGTCATATAGCCAGGCGCTTGCTTATGTACTGCGGTTGTTAATCGGTCCATCGATATTTATCGAAACCTGTTTATCGGTTATGTTTACTGGTTCTGGTTGCGTTTTTAAATAGTATACACATATGGGCTGGATTTGATTACAAAATACAATTACAATAGCTATAAATATAAATATACATGTAAATATAAATATATAGATAATTTTGTTAATTATTTATTTATTTATGAATTGGTGTTTTGGGGGGTTTGCTGCTTTGTTGTTTTTTTTAGAGCACTTGCAGATTCTCACAGTGCTTGAACTTGGAGTCCTCCTTGCCCAGTATCCAGGTGAGCATCTGCCGGGCCTTCATGCTGGCCAGCATTACGCTCCGGCTTTTATACCAATGCGCCGGGGAGTTGCCATCCCGGGGACCCTGCAATCGATTGACATATTTCACATTTAGCCATGTTATTATGATAATGTGAAGCAGAATGTTGTTGTTATTGTTGTGGTTGTTATTGTTGCTACCCATCGATTGGGCCTTGGTTAGCATAAACTGTCGGAAAATAGCAACGAAATATTCAAGGAATAACAAACAAAAGCGAATACGAATCCGAAAATGAAAAGGAAAACAAACAAGCGCACAAAGTCGATGAGGAAACTGAGTTTCTTTTTTTGGCCAGAGAGCACTTGACACATTTCCGTTTATCTTTTTGGCAGCCTAACAAACAGAAACTAAACTTTGTATAAGGTAATATTTGTATTTGGAATATACATGGCTGGCAAACAGATCAAAGGCATTATACTCTTGGGGGCGGGAACTCTCTAAACAGTTAAACAATTGATTGAAGACTTGGGCATGCAATGGCAGATTATAAGTAGTTGTAGTAGTAGTTTGGGTTAGATTGGATGGGGAATTGCAAAATAACTCTCTCTATGGGGTTGACTTTGCGTCTGCTGTACTCACCGCATTGTCGGCCTTAAGATCAGTCAATGTCAGAGTTTTATTTGTATCTACAACTGTCTCTACGTGCTTGTCTTTGCTATCTTTACATTTTGTTTTGTCTTTGGACTTTTTTGGATTTTGCTGCGAAAGCGATGACACACAATAAAAGTTACATAGATGATGAGAAACAGAAATACATAGAGTAAAGCCATGATGATGAAGTAGATGTCGATGTAGATGTTGACAGAGTTGTACAAGTAGAAGTTCACATCAACTAAACAGTTACTTTAGCTGCTCTAGTTACATCTACCATCCAAGCTAATTAATACATCCATCTATTTGGCTTACCTGCAACAGATTCTGATCCTTTTTGAGCCTGATTTGGGTCAATGTGCCGGCGAGCAGTTCATCACAGTTATGGTTGATGCCCACGGACACCTCGATGAACTTTGCCCCAAAGGTGCAGGCCAAACATTTGCCATCTGTCAACAGCCGAGAAAGAGAGAGAGAGAGGAATAATGGTAAATGTTAAACAATATGCTGCTAATTTATTAACCAATTACGACAACTGCCAAAAGTCAGGCAAAAACACAGGCGTAACAACTGTCATTCGTTAGTTTTCCTTACCCTGCGCTGAGACGGCGCGTGATCTGGCCAAATCAATTTTGTTGGCCACCAGAATTGTGGGTCGATGGCGCAGCAGGTCCATGTCCTGTAGCCGGGATAATATTTGCTTGGCACGCGTGAAGGACTCCTTGTCGATGCAGGAATAAACCACAAGAAACGCATCCGCCTGCTCCAGTTCCTCCTGTCAAGACAGTTGCAAATCAAAACTCAAAACTTTCAGCTTTCAACGCTCGACATAAAATCTCAACATTTTGCCGCAGGTTTTTGCGTGTTGCTTGCAACTTTTACTCTCTGCTCGTAAAAATTAAAATAATGGCCACTTTGCCACATAACAAGCCAAACAAAAAGCTGCAAGGGTCTGGAAAAAACTTTGCATAAAACTGCACTACGACTTTTAATGCCACTAAAAAAGCACTAGCTGCACTTTTATAGCCATCAAAATTAACAGTTCCCCGACCTGTCTGACAAGTCACAGCCGGAAGTGACTTTTGAGCAGCCATTGCAAATGCTGAGGTTGCCTATCAAATCTTTCAGTAGCAGCGAGATTAATTTGAACTATCTTTTAGTGAGATAATCAAGGGATTATATCTATGCATAGTATGGAATAGTTATCTTAATTCAAATCAAGTTGGAATACACTTGAAAGAACAAGTGCATATTATTGGATGTATTGATTTTTATTTAAATTTTGAGATTCTAAGATTCTTTAAAAAGGTTTTTATTTAAATATAATTATATATATATTAATATATATTTTAGTTTTATCTATAAAGCATTTTGAATAAGTAACAAGTTCTCTCATAAATTTTGACCTTATCTTATGGCAAATGGCAAATTCGAGCTCTTATTCTCTCAGTGTATCTTTTGTATAAATTCAAGGCAATAAAGATAAGTCGTATTTAAATCAAGTTTGCATGCATTAGAAAGATTAACACAAGCCGTTAAAACTTTTGTCAACGCTTTATAACGTATTTTTAAATTTGAAAAAAATTGTTTTAAATATTTGCTTATTAAAAATATAGTTAAATTTTATCAAAGATGTATTTTTTTTTTAAGCTTAAAAATTCTCTTATAAATTTTGCTTTTATTCTATCTATATTTTCTTATTCTCTATTTCCCTATAGATTCAACGGTATAAAAACCTGGCGCTCTTTCTTAAAATGAATTTCTTGATAGACCTACGTGCTGCAACTCTCAAGACCTATTAAATATTTGATAGATCTCTTGTAGCTCTGACTGCAGCTAAACTAAAATGTAATGTTTACCCTACGGTAGCTATAACCGATCGATAATCGCATTAGGGCTGCCACCATGAAGATAGAGCATGTCGTCATTTTTATTTTCAGCCACAGATTTAACACACTCTGCCGTATACTATATGCTATATGCTATATAGTATATGTATTTTTATTTTGTGGACGGGCGGGCGTTGCAAGTGGGCGTGTCGGAAGTGACGCTGCATTTTTCAGCGCTTACTAACGAAATTTGGAGTTTGCTTACTTTCTTCAACGTTCTTCTTCAGCCATAAAGCAACGCCAGGCACATCCGGCATTTTGGCAACAATTTACGATTGTAAAAGTGCACACTATGAGTGTGTGTGTGTGTGTGTGTGTGTGTGTGTGGCAAGGTGTTTATGATTGACGTGGCATGCTTGTGTGCATTTGCTTTAAGTTGTGCCAACAAATCGTTGTTGTTTATTATTTGTTCTTTCAACTTTCAACTTTTTGCTCGAACGCAACGCTTTAATACGCTTTCTCTGTGGCTTTTCTTTGTCCGGCACGTGAAAATTGTTGCCATTTCCTTTTGTTTGTCAACGCTCTGTTGCCCTGTTTTTTATGGCAGTATATTGTGGGTCACACAATCAGCGCCTTAATCATTCGCTATTATGGCCCGCTCCGCGCTGCGCTTCTGTATCTGTATCTTTTGCTTTACGCCCGGGCATTCGTTGCCCATTGCCCCATTCTCAGTGGTTTCTGCTCTACCCACTCCCCTCTCCCTTCCCCCTCTTCCCCTGCTGTCAGCTGACGCCCGCATATTGGCCGTTGGGCTTCTTTGCCGGTCATTTGGCATTTGGCCAGCAATTTGGCATTTCGATTGCATGTTTATCGCTGCCCTCCCCTCTGCGCTCTCCCTCGCCCTCCCTCTGCTCGTGTTATGCTGTTTGTTGTTTGTTGTTTCGCTTGTTGTTGCAAATATTGCTTGGCATTTGTTATGCGCAACCCCTCCCCCCCTCCCAGCTGTCTGTAAGTCATCTCCTCAGCGTTATCTTATAAGCGCATCTTATCAATCGCATCGCTTTTCATTCTGCTGCTCAATTGCACATTCTATTGTGCTCCGTGCTCGCTTTATTTAGATTTGAAGTCTTATTCTTAAATTTGCATTTTATATTCAGTACAATTTGTAAAGTTTTACTGAATTTAACAGTTTATTTTTCTGTTTTCTAACAGCTAGTAAGCAAAGCTTTTCAATGAAGGTTTTCAGAAAATTATGTAAACATTTAAATTCAAATAAATTTTAACATTAACAGAGTATACTTTATAATTATTATTTTATTCATTTACTTTTGAAAAATTTAAATAGATCTAAAATTAACACTCATAAATATTATTTGAATAAATTACTATATAAAATAAATATTATTTTATTAAATAAATAAACGAATACCAAAAGTAAACCTTTATTAATTAAGCTGCATTTTAAATTCTGCTGCAATTTTAATTGTTATTCTCGCTTAACTCCAAAAAAAAAACAATCTTATGGCATAGCTCGTAATTTCTCTAGAATTCCGGCTACTGTAGCGCCATTTTGCTGCACATTTTTCTATTTTTCTCGCCATTTTCTTTGACAAAATGTACTGTTTTTGTAGCTTATAAAGTGAGCACGTTTTGCCCTTTAGTTTAAAGTGTAGCGTTCGTAATTAACAGCACTTGAGTATGCAGCGAACGTAGTTTCATTGCCCCTCCCTGCCCCGCCCTCAATTTCACTTCCTCTCTCAATTAAGTGCAGAGACTTTATGCAAAATTGCAGTAGCTTTTATAAGGTGCATGGTCATTGTATTCTGCAAAGTTTGCCTCTAAAATTTCGTAGTATTTTGAAAATTTGATTTCGTGTTGTGGCATTTTGGTGGTTTAATTGGTGGTGGGGCAATTGCAGCCACGACAAGGCACAGTTTGCATTTGTAATTAATTCATTTTGGCCCAAAGACAAAGTGCCAAAATGGCCAAAATGGCAGAGGTCGAGCAAATCCCGCCTGCAAATCTCAACAGCTCTGACAAAAGTCATTTGTCTTGTGGTTGTGCGGAAATGCAAGGCGAAGGTGGCAGAGAGTCAAGGTTTATGGCATTGTATTTAACAACAATTACAAGATAAATACACTAAAGTCACAAGAGCGGACGTGGCGTATACGTAATGGCCAAAATGAAATTGCTTTATCACTCACCTTGCACTCCGTGTTGCCAGTTAGAAATTTCAGCTCCGACTCGATGCCATTCAAAATAATTGAAATATTCTGCTCGGCCTCATCGCATTCTGCATGGGGAGAGAGAGAGAGTTTGTGCATCAAACAGGGGCAACACTTACGGCTCCATTATGACTCACCTGGTCCGTCGTAGGCATTGATGCAGTCAGAGGTTCTGAACTGAGAGACGAGCGCCTGTTTGCCCACACCCGCCGAGCCCAGCATCTCCACACGATAGAATTCCACCGGCTGGTGATTATCCTGGCCATTGTCATGGCCGAAGCCATTGCTGCTGCTGCCGCCGCCATTATAGCCAGCACCCACGCCCACACCCAAGCCCAGGCTGCTGCCGCCGCCGCCTCCGCCATTCAGTCCGGCCATCGCATTACGGGCGTGCATCGGACTCACCGGAGCCAGGCTGTTGCTGCGCGAGCGTCGCCTTCGGAAGGAGTCGCCTCGGTTGATGATGCCTGCCACAGGAGTTCAAAAACATTACGAAAATTGCACAGAAATTGCAAAGCAACAGGATTACACTGAACACAATATTATGGGAATTAAAAGTTCCAAATTTCATATTTTTATATGTAGAAATTGCTTGGAATTGACTAAATATATATAAATATTTATTAATTATATTTTTCTTGCAGTGTAAAAATTTCTCAGAAATTTTAAAACAAAACTACGCTGAAGAAAATGCTTTTGGAATTGTTCAAAGTTCCCAAAGTAATTATTTTTATATGTAGAGATTGCTTAAAATTATTTTAAATAATTATTACATATATATTTCTTACAGTGTAGCCATAAAATGGCCTACAAATATGCTAAATGCATCGCTGGCTGCGTTTTCGGCATGTTGTTTTATGCTATATGGCAACACTGTCTGCGTCATACGCGGCGTATGCGCCACGTGGCCGCCGTCATGTGTTGCTCATACGCCATGTTGCACTGCTGCTAAAAATTACAGTAGCTTGCCACAGGCAGCTGCAGCTGCAACAATGCTTAATCTATCTTTTGTGTGAGCAACCCCCACCCCTCGCCCACCCCCTGCCCCTGCCACAATCCCTTTGGCAGTAATAAAGCAAACATGTTGCCAGTTTTTGCGCCTTTCTAAACAGCTTTCTGCTGCCGTTGCTGCCGTTGCTGTTTTTGTGTGGTTTTGCTGGCAGCTGCTGCTGTTTGCGATTGAATAGAGACGGCTTTAAATCTGCATTTAAATATTCATTAGCTGCCAGAGCTTTGGCGCTTATCTATTGCACTGTGAGCAGACACATTGAGGTAGGCGTGCAGCTGAAATCCCTCTTTAATTCGCATAGAATACATATTTAATGTGCATCGATAATAGAGTGTAAATAATGCACTTGTTAACCCCACAATGTATTAGCTGATTGCCTTTTATGTTGTCGAGTTGAGGTGTGAACAGCCTCGTCATTTGGATGCCCTGGGTAGCTAATGGGTTAAGTGCCTGATATATGTCCGATATACTCGATTGCATATGGCTTGTTGCTTATTGCTCGTTGCTTGTATGTGGTTTGTTGGCTGTTTATACATTTAATACTCGCATTTGGCGCTGTTTTTGTGTATATTTAAATGTCATAAATAGATTTATGGCGTGTTTTATTGCATTTCGACTGACGCCTGCCGCCTTGTACGCCGAGATTTCTGAGATTTTTCGCTTCTGATCATTAATTGTGCAAATTGAATTAATTGCCGAAATGTCTATAAACATTTACATTTTCCAACCAAATAGTTTTTCAATCTGCATTTTGAGGTATAGCCATAAAAACGCCTCGGCTGCTTTGCCAATTTATAGAAATTAAATTCACAATTTGCAATTATTTTCGTATAATTTGGGCTAGGTGAAAACGGCCAAGTCATAAAAGTTTTGAAACAATTGTTATTCTAATTTCTTTTTTTCTGCTTTTGTTTTTTTGTTTTTATTACAATAAATATTTGTACAAATGCCTGAATGTTTAATTTTAGCCAATCGAATGGAAGAAATCAACGAGGGTAGGTTTATGGTTTTGAGTTTTATGAGCAGAATCTGAGCGAAATGAACTCGGCATTGTAATCATCCAAATGCTGAGGTAAATTTTTGCTTAACTAATAACGAACAGGCAAAATTATACAACATTAATTGTGCTATTTAAGGGGAAAATAATAGGAAATTTTAGATTCAAAAGACAGTTGAATACTTGAACGTGATTTCTAATTATATATATATTTTCTTTCAGTGTAAATCCAGCAGCCAAAAGTATCCTTTTTTTTTGAAGAAATTTTCTTTTGCTTTGTTTGAATTTACGTTAATTTTTTGCGCTGCTTTTTCAGCTTTGATGTATCATTAAATTATTTGCTTAGCAATTCGCCATTGTTGGTTTTTCCTCAAAACATTTTCCAATAATGAATAAGTGTTTAAAGAAAATAAATTTGCAGTTTTTATTTGTTGATTGATTTAAAGTTGCGTGAGTGTTGCACGAGTTTTCGCACATGGTTTTTAAACATTTTTTATTTGTATTTATTTTATATTTATTTATAGTTTATGCTTTCTTCAGTGGGAGAATTGTACGCTTTCAAGGTGAAGATATTTCAATTGTGCTGCTTGCCGTTATAAATAAATCAATTGGTTAAGAGAAAACGAACCAAATACCAAGCGAAAACGAGATGAGTGCCAGCTGCATGGCCAATAGAATGACCAAACCATGGCTGAACATCACAGTGCCTGCCAGAGCTATGCGTACGGTATGTGTGCGTGGATTTCATTCAATTATAATTCGATTTACACAGCGTGCATCAGCATAACGTTGCAATCTCAAGCGCAGTTCAATTACACACACTTCCATGCACACACTCACAGCCAATTGTGGCCTCTTTTGGTCGGCTTGGTGTTTATTTTTATACCCTGTAGCCTTTTGAAAATTTATTATGCAGGCAGAAGCAAGCTTGGCCAAAAAGTGTATTGTTTGATTATACCAAGCGCCAAAAAAAACCGATCATTATTATTTGTTTAATTTTGATTCTAAAAGATTTTGTAGAAAAATGTAGATTTTACAGCCAAAAATCGCGTTTCCTCTGGTTGCAGGGTATTCTAGTATGCGGCTATGTTCTTACTAGTTTTTTTTACACTCAGTGTGCTATTTTTTTTAGTCCTGACAATGCCCAACGGCCGCGTTTAAATGAAATTCGCCTTAATACAAGATTTTAAATTCAAACATAATTGATGGGCGTTCGTCGGCTTGCAGTTTAATTAAATTTTAACATGACGCAGCAACCAAACTGAAAGACAAACAGACAGACAGACGGACAGACAGACAACAGAACCACAAGGATTTCCACTTACAGTGAGTGAAATAACTACTCGCACATGCACACATTTACTTTGCATTTAGCTTGAGCAAACGTTGAAACTTCATTGAATTTTAATATGCAGTGCGTTGCTTGAGTTTCAACTGCCATTTTGGCTAGACAAACTGGCAGTATAGAGTGCTATATGCTCTATATATATATATATGCGAAACTGAAGCTGTGGCAAAGATATTGGGAAAGCAGGCGTAGTTTGTTGAACCTGCTGGGCGTGGCTGTCGTTTGACCTATGACTTGACAAAGTGCTTATACCTGACCCACAGTTAGGGCAAGCAGCTCAATGTCTGAGCAAATGTATCCCCAGCTATGTGTGTGTGTGTGTGTGTATCTGTGTCGTTTTAAGCTTAAACACGTACTTAAGCACAACATGCATTTATGCATGCGAACAAAGACAGAACCCCGCCCCTTCCCTTTCATTCCCGCCCACATGTGTAACAATAACGTGACACACATATAGAATGGCGCATAGAAAATAGAAAATGGAGAGCACACAATTCTAAGTGGCATTAAATGCCACAATGAATATCCTTTGGCGGCAAACCTTTCTAAGATTTCCCATGAAAAATCGTTCGTGACTTTTGTCTGTGTCTCGCAATAATTTCATGTCTAATATATGGCCATTGCTTCCCTTCCCTTCCCCTTTTGCGAACGGAGATCCTTTTGTGCATGCTCAGCACCTAATCCCTGAATCCCTGGCAATTGAGCTCTTGGGTTCTGCGGCTTTTGTTGATTTTCAATTTCGAAATTAATAAATGCCTTTTGTGCCCCATTGTTGTCTCCCGATTCATTTGTGCCACTTACCTCCTTTGGATGCACTGAATGTGCGCAGGCGATCCACATCCTCGTCGTCATCGTTCACTCTCAGGTGATGCATGTTCATGGTGGGCACGTCCAGGAAGGCGTTCGATTTCCGGTGTCCTGTTGTTAAATTAAACGAATCTATTAGCCAATTTCAAAGTGTTTAATTTGGTATTTGTAATGGGTTTTCTGCTCAAATATTGGCTTAACTTTTAGCTTGAATTGTGATTACTTTAATTGGAAATCAACAATCTTTGACATATATAATTATTTAGTTTGTAAACTATGTTTAAAATCTCATAAAAATACCGTTCGACTTTAGATGTAATTTAGAAGTGACTACCTAAAGATTAGCTATACTTAAAACCTCAATTGACTTGCGAGTTCAACAATCTTTGACTTCTTTGCCACAATAGCAAACATAATTTACTTTATTCTATTTAGTCTATAAACGGTGTCAAAAATCTCATAAATTCCCTGGCAAATTGCCTTTGGCATATGCGGCTAAAACAGCTTTTTAATGGTCTGTAAAACACGCAACTTCCGCTTTCTGGCTGCTGCTGATCTACCAGGCTTCTAAATACACTCGCATAACGTGTAAAAGTTGTCTGTCGCCAGCACCCGCTGTGGCCATAAGGAGCGCTGTGGCTGTAAAGCAGTCATTTATGGTCAATTGGCTGTCAGTTTTCAGTTGGCCACAACGTAATTTGGCTAAGAGCTTAAGCTTGGCTTTATGCCGCATAAAACTGCGGCGACCACTTGACTAATTTGTTGTCAGGCCGCCACAATTTTTGATAGCGCCATTAAAGGCCAACGACTTGAATGCGGAACTTGCAACCTTACAACCTACGAACTTACCGTGCGGCTGTGGCCTCTGACGCTGCGAGAGTTTCCTGCGCTGCGGTGGCGTCTCCGTTTCGCTCAGCCGGGGCTCGCTGGTGCAGTAGGAGCGTGCCTCCTGCAGCGTCTGCTGTTGCTGCTGCTGCTGCGCCTGTGTGCGACGACGCACCTACAAGTAGAAAGAGAGAGCAAGCTTAAGGTCAATTGATGTACACATCATCCTGTCGCATCATCAGTTACATCATCAATCAGCCGAAGGATAAGTTGGCGAGACATAACTGCTATCGGCTATCGGGCTCTTGATTTATGCACTTCGGCAGAAAGAAATTAAATTGCAAAGAGGCAACTGTCGAACACAAATGAAATTGCATTTGTTTTCGTGGAGTTCGTTAGGGAATTCGCATGCCCCAAGCTGCAAACTTGGCACAGACTCAAGGAAGCTGCAGAAATGTCAAGGTTTAATGGAGTTATAAAAACAAACAAACGAGCAAAAAACAAAAAAAAAACAAGAAAGAAATTATAGAAAACAATTTTTCTTACGAGATAAGTTTTATCCAACAGAGCATAGCTTTTTAATTTAATATTTTTTAAAGTCTGCTTAAAAGAGAGAGAATCAATATATCAATGAGAATACGAAATAGCCGAAAGTTCGAGAGTTCGGCCAGCGAGAGTTGGGCCAGCGGGAGTTGACCCATAGAGTGCTGGGCCAGCCAAGTTGGATCAGCGAAAAGTTGAGCCAGTCGGAGTTGAGCCAGTGAGAGTTCGGTCAAATAGAGTTCCATCAGCGAGAGTTGTCGCAGCAAGAGTTTCACATTATAGAAATTGTCGCATTTCGTATGAATTTTGCACAGTGTACTACGAGCAGGTGTCAACTGAAAAGTGCTTAACTGGCAATCAGTGTGGCATTTGTTTGTTAGCCAAGCGGATCTGCTGCATGCCACACTGCGAAAGCTCATTTAAGCAGTTGTCTTTGCAACTGCTCAACTGTCAGCTGCTGCACCACTTGCACCACTTACAGCTACACAATGCCAAGCGGAAGCGGTTGCCTTTGCCACACCAGCTGTCAAGTGGCCTAAAGGATTTAAGGCGGGGGGGTGGCAAGTGGGCGGGCGGGCCATTAGCCAAGTTCTGTGCAGGGCTGTTTATTTAGTGGCCGATGCCTCAGTGTTTTTATGGCAGTTCGCGTGACCCGTAATTGCTCTGCTTGTGCCCCATATTTTAGCTCTGTGTTGGGGTTTACTTTATTCAGGCTTAATCAAATATTGTTGGACACACACAGACACACATACATTTACATAGTTTTTCTTGCTGGTTTTTCTTGCTGCCGGACGGGGCATGTCTTCGCCCGAGTCTTTTGGCCAGGCCAGAATTGGGCAAAATTAATTATATCCGGCTTTTGTGCGTTTGATCCTGCCTCGGTTTGTATGTGTCTCGTCTGCTTAATTCCCAATTAGTCCTTGGGGCATTTGACTTGGCCTGCCTTCTTGCTTTATGCGCCAACTTGTTAATATACATTTTATCTATTTGGCCAACATATTTATGGAGCCATAAAATTGACTTTGAGCACATAAGCAGATTACTTTTAATTACAAGTGCTGGCATATTTTACAATTAAATTTGCATCCAATCCGCTTACGCTGCTTATTTAATTTTTAAACTGCAAGTTAAACTATTCTGGGAATTTTTTTTAAAGAAATAATCAACTTGGTTTCTGCATTTTTCTCTCAATGCAATTCTGAATGCGTTTTAAGTGATTCCAGTTTTCTTTGTGCTCTGCTGCTCCACTGAAAATATGCAAATGCCTGCATATAAATGTTTTGTTTTTCACTTTGTTTAGCAGCATTTGTTCTTTCGACTGCGATCAGCGTTTAAAGCGCTTAAAGCCAAATTACACTCGCTTCTCTGTCTAATTCTTATAACTATCTTTTGCTAGCTTGTTTTCCTTGTTGTTTTGGCTTTGTTTCTTTAAATGACTTTGCGCATTCTCATTAAACTTTTGTGCAGCTGCAGAAGTGCGGCATTTGTAGCCAACTTATTAAAAAAAGTAAAAAGCATAAAGTGTCTGGAGTCAAGTTTTTCTTTATGCTCACATGAAGACCCTGCTCAACTCGTGCCACGCCTTCCCGAAATGACATTGCCGCCCACATGTGGCATGCGAATAAAATGTCTGTTGTTGGCAAAGTTTTCTTTTGTGCCCCTGGCTCTTCCCTGCCCTTGCTTAACGTAAACTAAACTCGTAACTCGTAAATTCAGAGTACAGCGTTGACATTTTTAGAGCTGCGAATCAGCTGCATTTGCCGGTGCTAATAATACGAGTGCGAGGACAGACAAAGCAAGTGCTGCAAAACACAAGGACACGCAGCAGCAGTTACTCCTGGCCACACTGCGTATGAGTAATGCTCCGCATACGCAGTGTGGTACGTCCCTTTGACACACATGACACCGGCAGCATTTGCCTTTGCATGTGTGAGTGTGGGTGTGGGTGTGTGAGTGTAGGGGCATCATCAGCATCAGAAATTGAATTTAGCCAGAACATAATTCAATTCACACGCTCAAAAAGCGCCCAGGCAAACGGCGAATTGTTAACAAACTCGTTTTCCTGGCTTAAACATTACAGAAAAGAAAATAATAAAAAAAACAGACACACACACACACACACACATTGTACTCTGAACAAGTGTTGCAAGTGTGGCATGTATGTCATGTGGCACGTTCTGTATGCGAATTCTGTTATTATGACGTGAAATTCAATGCCTACTGTGCAAACTGTCAAACACTTGTCCTGCTGCCTCTTGGCCACTTCCCTTAGGCGCAATTCTGACAATACTGTCAACTGCTGCCAACTCGGCTCCTACTGCTGCTCCTACTGCTACTGTTGCTCCTGCTGCTGCTGTTGCTCCTGCTGCTGCTGCTGCTGTTTGCATGGATTTAGCACAAATCGATAAATATGCTCAAATAAGATGATAGCACAGGAGCCACAATTCTGCCCTTTGAACTACATTAATAAATGTGCATATATTTAAATGATTCTTAGGGGGAAATTGATGAAAAGATTCAAGAAAAGATTTACCTAAAGCAAGGCGTATACAAAATATCAAAAATCAGCAAAAATATTTAAAGGTGTCTATCTGTACTACAACGGAAATTACATTTTGTAGAAGGCAAATAGCCCTAAACCGCATTTACATTTTTATTTGATGTATTGATATCTGTATTAATCTCGCAGCCTTAAATATTTAATATATATTTAGTTTTATTTAAATTATGTAACCCAGAAGGTAAGGTTAAAAATATGTAGATATGAAGGAGATATGATAGGATTAAAAAAAGAATAATATAGTTAATTATCCCCAAGGGCTTTATGTGGCCTAAGTGAGGTGAAATTTGTTTCCAACTATATTTCCTCTCTAACCTAATATAGTTGATGCTAAAAAGAAAACTAGGGTTGACGGAAATTAAAACTCCGTTTATTTTAACACCACAATGAACTTAATATAAATAGTAAGCCCACTAATATATATTTATTTGAAATTAAATTAATATGCTAAGCATTTTAAGTCATTGTATAAAAATTAAAGTAATTTTCAGACAGATTTTAAACTCATATCGTGTCTTGTTTTTCCTATTTGTTTCTATTCGTTTATAGGATACAACAACTACTTCGTCATAGTTCAGAAAAGACTTTTAGTAATAAAATTTAAAAATTGGAATACATATGCACACAAATTAATATAAAAACTGAAGCGAAAACGAACGTGATTGATCATGATGTCCCGCATGGCCTCACGCATGCAGCCCAGTGTCTACTCCCTGGGCAGGGTGGGCAAGGATCCGTTGCAGCCGGTGCTGGAGCAGGTGCAACATACGCATACGGGAATCGAATCTCACGTTTTGACTGAGGCACTTCAACTGGATATGGCACTTCGGGCTTATTTCAAGGATTGGCAGCGGGAGCAGGGCTTTCAGCGCATGGCCGTTGGCCATCTGTGGGAACTGGCCCAGGAGTATTCCATGCAATCGGAGATATTTTGCAAGACGCCCAAGGCGCATACAGTGGATGAATCGGAGTCGATTATCACCAAATTTCAGGTGCATTATCAGATCATACTTCGCTCGAATATGACCTTGATTCAGGGCCTGGCTTTTGTGCGTAAGAATCTGTTGTCCTTTCGCAAGGAGGCCGCCAAACTGGATTTATCCGAAGAGACGGTTTTCATATTGGGCGATTCGTTTCACAAGCCCATCACGTTCTTTATGCAGTTGTTTGAGGAGTTGTTCAACTACTTTCACTGCAATTACCTAACGCTCGATTGCGGGGCACATCTAATGGATCCCGGAGATCTGTCGGCCGTAGAGCAATACCAGAAATATTTGGCACCCCGCGAGGAATTCGACGAGTATCTGCTGCACAATCTCAGCTACTGCCAATGCCTGCGACCGGCCAAAGTATGCGTGCCACGCCCCAAGCCCCTTGCCACGCATTCCAATGTCATGTTGGACGATCTGATCAGGCGCGCTAAGCAGAAACGTTGCGCCAGACGTGCTGCAAAGGTGTCCAGGGAAGCGGAGGCTTCCTCATCACCCAAATCGGATACCGTCAGAATCAGCCTGGAGCACGAGCTGCGCATGAATCAATTGAGCACACGGCTGGCCGAGCTGCGCAATTCCGTGTTGAATCAAAAGGTTCTTGGGCCGGAGCGCAATCTGGTCGATCAGATGATATACAATCTGAGCCCCTCGCTGGTGCGTCCAGGCAGCTATGTCAACAATTGATACATTATACACTCGATGTTGCCCCAAAATTGATTTTAGTTTAACTCAAATGTTTGCGTACTAATTGCTCCGCTGCACGGCAAATGTGTATTTGCCAAACCCAATTTGCATGCAATTGCAACAAGAACCAACAAGCTTGCCACATGCCACATGCCGCTCCACTTAACCGCACGCAAAGGGCTGCTGCTTGCTCGCCCTCCTTCGTGTTGCACCTGAGTTCAGTTAAATCACATGTGTGAGTCGTGTGGCACGAATACTTCCACTCAACTGCAACTTCACCGTCAGCTGCCAGTTGCAAGCAGCCTATAAATAACGCCCCTTAACTACCCACAAAGCAGGCAAATCATGACTTAAAATGCGGCTTGCAACCAGTTGCTGCCTCCTGCACTCAGGCAGTTACTTAACCCTAGACTCTATCGAATTTCACTTCGGCTCCTGCTGTGCGGCTATTTATAAAGCAATTTCGCAGACTTTCGCTGGAAACTAGAGATGACAGCGTGGCAAGTAAAGAAAGCATATTGATAAAGTGCAAAGAAACAAAAGAAATAAATAAATTTATTGGCAGTATAATGCTTATAGAAACTACTGAGGATTAAAAAAAGAAAGAAACATCATATTTTAAAGCAATAAAATTGTTGTAGAAGCTAGAGTTGAAAGAAAAATAATTCATTTATTTATATTTAAGTAATTTATAGTTCTTTAAATAATTTAAAAGCTAGAGAACACTCTGTTACTACAGTGTATTTTATTTATTTATATTTAAATATTTTATAGTTCTTAAATTAATTTGGAATCTAGAGAACACTCTGTTACTACAGAGTAAGTATCTAAACTAGAAACTAGAAGAGAATTAACTTTAATAAATTAGCAACTAGACTTAAATAAAGTCAATCAAGGCCTCAGTTATTTATGCGTATTTTATTATAATTAAAAATTGAATTATCTATTATTATTATTATTATTATTAATTTTTGGGGACTAACATATTTCTCTATTGCAATTAAATAAATAAAATAAAAGCTATAAGATTGAAATAAAAGTGCATTTAATTTCTATATTCTAGAGATATGAGAGAAAAGTCTAATCAGGTGGAAGCTAATATGTAAAAGTAATCGTTATGTTTTTAATACTAAGACGGTGTTCAGATAGCAGAAAGAGTTTAGCTAAATATGAAAAAGATAAGCGAAAGTAGAAAGCATCAAAAAAATATATAATATTGTAAATATTTGCCTTCAATATTTCATTGGCTTCCAATAGCCAAGAACGATTAAATTCTGAAAATCATTCGATTTTCTTATATATTGTATTTTTATATTATATTTTTTTCTATCACGTACACAGCTCTAATCGAGAGTTTGCTCACTGTGCTCTCTCCACATGCTGAACATTACACATACGACATGTTGCCATCGAGCAAAGTGATAAAGCAGTCAATTAATTTGAATTAGTTGAGCATGGATATTTAATCAAGCTAGTTAATTAGCTGGTACACACTGATTAGGCCAAATTGAGAGCGATGTACTTACCGATCGGGCGCCCGATGTAATGCGGGCACTCTGGGAGCGTGTGGCGGGCCTCCGACGCCTATAGCCGGGAGTGCCGCCCTCGGGCGTGGCACTGCCCGAGGGCATGTTGTGTATGACGGTCTCGATGCTGGCGCCCGTGGCGCATATTGAGGCGCTGCGCGTCTTCTTCTGCATGCGATGGTGCATGGGCGATATATCGTCGACCATTTTGTCTCTTTGTGGTTACTGTGTAACGGTTCAAATTGCAATTGTCGAAGGCCCCAAATAAATCAAGCTATTTGTGTGTGCTCTATGCATTTGGTACTGTTGGTGCGTTGTGCTGTTGTTGTTGTTGTTGTTGTTGTTGTTGTTGTTGTGGCTGCTGCATGGTAGAAGTACGTAAAAATTTGTGACTTTTGCTGTGCGCTGCAAATAAACAACAAGCAAAATGGAAAACATACACAAAAATGTTGCGTGATTCAAATCAAAAAGTAGACATTTTTCAAATATTTGCAACTGTTTTGGCATGGCATGGCCATGTTTTATATTCAGCTATAAATAAAAGTGAATGAAAAACGCAAGAAAAAACCAAAAGCCAAAATGCAAAGCGAGATCTACGTTGATTGTGGCAGAGCTGTAGCTGATATACAGCTAGATACCCTCTAGTTAACATAGACAAACTGTAGTGCAAAAATGTATAGCATACTTAAAGCAAAAGCTAAGATTATGGCATATGTATTGAAAATTGAACAATTTATTAATTGATCACATACAATTATTTAGCGCATTAGCAGGCTTTGTTGCCCGTTTACAGGGTATTAAAAGCATGTGTATTAGAGATAAAACTTGAATAAATCTACAACTATATGTATGTACATGCAGCATAATTTGCTCTGCGTGATTTCACATTTCTCATTTCACTTTTCGCCATTCAACATAGATACACACGTCGCCTGTCGTGGCTTGTATCTATTTTGTTGAATTTAATTTTAATGTTTTTTGCCACTTTCGCTTACAGATGTATTTATAACTTCTGCCACAAAACTGGGTCACAGTCTGTGCGAATGGCATCAAACATAAAGAAATTCACACGTTGAGGGAGTATGGGCAGGGGCAATGTTTAAATAACTATCAAAAATTAAATGTATAAAATTATATAAAAGCAAATTTAAAATTACAAAATTGTACAAAGTTTAAAAAAATTATTGTTAAAATAAATAAATGATTGTTTTTTTTTATTTTACTCCATTGACTTTTAATTTTTATAGTTCCCTGCATGAACCTTTTCGAGTACTCTGTACTGACTATAACCGTTTTTATCAAGTATTTGTCAAAGAATCTAACATATCCACTATTAAATGTTCTATTTTAAATCATCTAATACAACGTAATTAGCACCATAGACTATTTAATTATTATTATTTAATTTATATTATTTAATATTGCTATTTAACCACTAACTCAGGTCTGATGGGGTTTTTCTGGGTTTTCCCTAGTCTATGCAGCAAATGCTGGGCCTTTTTTATTTCATTTTATTTGCTTTTATTTTCATCGCCAGATTTTCATAACATTTACATTTACTTTTAAGCAATATTTACATTGTAACTTTTAATTGCACATATATATTTAATTAATATTTTTCTAAATTGCTTTGTCGACTGCAATTAGTTGACATTAAATAAATAAATACAAAAAATAATTAAATAAAACATACAACAAATATTCTCTCTCCTCTTATGAACTTTTAAGTATTTGATTTAGTTTCGGTTTATTAATTATTTACAAATTTCAAGCGCCAAAGTTTTTAAACAAGTTCAAGAAATGTTTTTAATTTGCTTTAAATTTTGAGCATATTTATTTTTTTTCTTTCCCCGCTATTGTGTGCTATGCACTCTAGAATCGATTCATTCAAGGGCAGCTCAAAATTGATTTCGATATGGATAAGTAAATCTTCTGCAAAGTATGCTATTAAACACTTTCGGAGCTTAAGCGTTATAGTATATTGGGGCCCATCTGCTGGCACGTGAGAGTGTGTGTGTGTGTCTTTCCATGTGGTTGGGTTTGTGGCTGTTGTTTAATCACGTCGAGGATTTTTTTGTTTGGTTTTCATTCTGTTTAAGCTAAAAATAAATTCGCTTTGGATATGCTAGTTTATATTTTGTTTTCATTTTTTTTCTTTTTTTCCTTCCCTTTTTTGCCTTCTCTTACGTGCTCTGAATGGCGCTTGCATCATCGTGCGGCGCGGAACTTTCTCGTTGCTTTAAACATTTCACAATTGAATGTTTTTGTAAATAAACTGGAATAGGAGATTGCAGCATGAGCTGGCAGCCCTCAACTTGAGCTGTTGCAATCTACACAAAATTGCTGCAGCCCGTCCAACTGATATTCTAATTGGCAGTTAGCAGGCCAAGAAAAATGTGATACATTTCTAATCTTACAACCAATTGGCTGGGCTGCGGCTAAATTCAATTTGTAAGCGTAGCCAGCGAAGACAGCAGATTTAAATATAGAAACAGTCGGACGTAACCGACAGTAGCAGACGCTGTACTTTATGCTTCCATAATCACTGAACAACTGACAAAATGCATGCGTATAAGCTGCAATCAAGCCAGAGCTCTTATCGCCTTCCGTTTTAACTGTTATTCTGATCGGTACTCAACACACAGACATACACACACACACACAGAGATGTGCAGCTGCTTGCGCTTGCTTAGAGAGCCATCAGAAGCGAGCAAATGGGAGAGCAACTAAGCGCAGACTATGACTCATTCGATAGAAGCGCATGCATAGAGCGAGCGTCGCAGCAGCAGCGCTCGATGTCTTCGCTCACCACAGATGCTGATTGGTGGGTGAGTTTCTGAGGCGCTTTCTCTATGGAAGGAACTGATCAAGACACAGCGGCAGCGCAGCCTGCAAGCACTATAAATACGGCTGCTGCAGTGCTGCTAAGTACAGTGGAGTGGCAGCAGCCTTGCGATGCAGACGTGCAGTGAGCGGCTCAGTGGTGAGTTGGCTTGCTATTTTTATAAATATTATTTATTTACTATATTTTCGTAGGCCTTTGGCTGGACGAGCTCTTGCTGCCTAACTCTTACTGCTAACTCTTGCTCACTGGCCCAACTCTCGATGGCTCAACTCTCGATGGCCCTACTCTCGATGTGAGAACACTCACTAGCAGAACTCTCACTGGCACAACTCTCACTGGCACAACTCACGCTGCCTAACTTTTGCTGCTTAGCTCTTGCTGGCCCAACTCTCTCAAGCCCAACTGTCGCTAACCGATCTCTAACTGGCACAACTCTCGCTGGCGGAACTCTCGCTGCTTAGCTCTTGCTGGTATGCACAACATTTTCAATTTGGGCTCTTTGACTAGTTAAACCTGGAGCATTAGCTGTGTTTTCTTTGGGGTTTCCTACACCGATGCAGGTGCCACTTTCACTCTCTCCTATTCTGGTGCTTCTGCCTCGAGTTCTGCATAATCGAATTACGCTTCAAAGTCATTTGGCTCCAGCCAGCTGTTGGCTGTTTCGCGTGGCACTCAAGTGCAATTTGGGGGCATGCCTGTCGGTTGCAAGCTGCTGTCTTCTGATGCCGCAGTTCACGCTTTTAAGTCAACAGTCGACAGTTGTTTACTCGAATTTAAGTTTTTCGTATATTTTCTATAGTTTTGTGCTTTAAGTTAGACATAGTTCTGCAGCTGATTCTATAAGCCAAGCAAGTTTGAATTAAATTCAAGTATTTTTGCCTTGGCTTTTGTGTTTAATTTTTCCATTCTCATTTGTTGCTGCCACGTTGTAGTAATTAACTTGTTTTTTGCTGCAAATGATTAAAACGTAAATAATTAAAAACTCGCTTTATTTGCCTTGACTTTCTGTGCGCTTGTCACAGCTTGTCGGAGGGCAAGTCTAGTGAACCCGCTGAGCCACATGCATCCATCCGGCATTCGCCACCCACAAAGCGACAACACAAAGCGCAAAGTAGCTAAATAATGTAAAAACTTTATGCGCGGCTAACGCGGCGTATGCGTAATGAAAGAGATGCAGAGAGAGAGAGAGAGAGAGAGAGAGGGGGCTAAAGACAAAGGCGCTTGCTAAACTTGGGCTCATCTTGCGCTATGTTGTTGTTGATAAGCAGCTGAAAGGGTTCTTCCAGCACATTGTCAGTGCGACTTAATGCTTGATTTGCCACAGGAGAAACGTTCGTAGTCCCAAATGCCCAAAATCCAGCGATGCATTGCAGGCCCCAGTAAACACAAAAAAGGGACAATCGAATAGATACTGACTAAGGGACTGAAACTGGGTCTATTCACTCGTGCATGAAACTGCTGCAGGTGATGAAGTCGCCGGGCATGCTGTTTGCATTCCAAATCATGCCACAGGCATGGGCTCAGGATAACAACAGCTGGGACAGACCGAGCATCCGAGAGTGGGATGGACGGAGGACGGAGAGACTGGACAAATAGACCCCAGCACAACATGGAGAATTCCTGGCACTTGCTCTTCCCAGCTCTAATTGCCCGACAATAGGTCGGTTCAGGCACTTCAATAGGGGTTGATTGGCCTTGTCAGCATTATAAACGTGCACTGAGAGAAACATTGGTATGAATAGATTATAGCTTTATAATTATTAACTTGATTTAAAATATTGTATCGCAAATACCGAATACATTTAACATTTGCTGTTCTTGCATTTACAAAATTTTCAATTTAATTTAAAGAAAACTAATTTACAAAATTAATAAAATATTTTTCAGTGTAGTTTTAAAAATATTTCGCATTTGTTACAACATTGTTTCTGTTTCAAATGCAGTGCAAAAATGTAAGTTGTTTTTCCTGCTTTAATGTTTGTAGCTCAAAATATTTTCTAGAAAATATAGCAAAATATTTTAGATATTTTCTGCTAGTGTACTTGCACTCCGATACAGTTTTGGCCGAATACACATTGGTTTTTATGACCCGATGTATACAGCATATATAGCTATATATAGCCTCATATGCCTGGCCGTATTTATGAAACTTTTCGGTGACTTTTTTATCGGAGGCAAAGGCAAAGGCAACAGCAAATTGAAGCCTGCTATTAACATAAATTTGATGCTAACTCAAATATTGGGCCACATATCGGTTAATCAGACTACCTATAGACAGTGCCAATGGCTGTGCAGCAGGGGGAGGGGTTTAATGGCAGCGGGTGTACGGATCTAAATCTATATACTCCAACGTTGGGTGCACATTTGACAGCTGTGCCTGATTCCAAGCAACTTAAGTTATCAGCTCTAGGCAAACGCTTTCACTATGCGGGGGTGGCGATTGTTGTTGTTGTTGTAGTTGCTGTTGGCTGAGATAAAACCAGGCTAAAGCTGATAAGTGTTGTTGCGATATGGCACATGGAATGGCGAGACTGCAGTGTGGCCAGAGCTGGCTGTGAGAAGTCGCAGTGCCTCTGACAGCTGTCCACCTGATGATTGAGCAACTCCGCACAAAATGCGGCACTTTGTTCTGATTTAAGGCGAAGCAGTAAAAGGCCAAGATTCTAGACTTGGCTCTGTGGCAAATAGTTTAGCGTAGTTCAACACAAACTTGTCAACTGCTGGCACTGACAGTTGAAAAGCCTCAAAGTCTTGGCCGTAATAGTTGGTCAAGAGCGGCAATAGTTTGGTCAAAGTTTGTTGGTATTCAGTTAATTCTCCGGCTCATTTATTGTGCAGTTCACGTTATTGTAAGAGAATGAATTGGGAACAGATTTAAGCCAATTTATAAGATGAAGAAAGTAAGGATTTTACTGATCGGATCGGAAAGTTGAGTCTATTTATCCTGCACCCTTTTGTCATTCGTTCTTTTTGAACCCACGTTGGGCGCCATATATAGCACTCTACAATCTTTATTTGTTAACTATACAAATTAATTTTTTTTAGCTTCAATTTTAACTAATGGGATCGGGACATTGAGCTAAGTCGATTTAACCGGTCTCTCTGTTTATCTCTAGAGTAGAAACGTGTTCCATCAAATGCGAGCCCACGTTGGGCGCCATCGCAGTCATTCTGCTATTTTACTTGGGCTTCAACACCAAATTTAATCAACATTAAAGTAAATTATCAGGCTTAAAGTGCTGGGCAAACAGCTGTCGCTCACATTATTGACAAAGCAAATAGTCCAAGTCACTTGGACTTTCAGTTGCCCAAAATTTGAGCCGACCTCAAATCGCAATGCTATTATCTCTGGCAATGGCAATGTTAACGATACTGTATTTAGTTGTCAGCTGGCAGTACAATTAAATGGGGTCGCTGGGATGTTGCCTCCGTCTATCTGGAGCTGTTTGTTTGTGCCACATTTCGTGTTATGTTCGATGTTCTTCTACTGCTTCTGCTGCTGCCTCGACTGAGCAATGTTGTTGCATGTTTGTCGTTTGTTTTCATGGCCAGGGTCAGAGACATTTGGGAGGCAGAGAGAGAGACACACACACACATAGGCACACACATAGGCACACCTGTTGCACGTTGGCGATAAAATTAATTCCAATGGACAGGGGAGAAGGCAGGCAAACAGTCAAACACACGCACACTCGGAGTCAACACGTGGCATTGTTACAAAAGGTCAGAATGTAATACGGCCAAAAAAACTGTGCCTATTGTCAGGCTTCTTCTTCTTCCTCCGAGAGTATTTACCGACTGATGTTGTAGTCATTATTGTGCTTGTTTTTTGTTTTTGCTTTTGGCATTAACATCCTTATTATCCGGCACATTATCATTATCATGCTTGTAGCGCGTTCGTTAGCGGTTTGTTAAGAGCGTTTTTATTACTCATACGCCATGTCGACAGACAGCCAGACAGACGGACCGAAGGAAAGCAAAAGTTATTTGTGCGCCTATTTGTTTTCGTTTTTGCTTTTGACTTTTCCTCAGATTTCCCGCTATATATTTATTCACTTAATGTCATCAACATTAAATTGACGCGTTGGTTTGTTTTTTTAGCTTGACTTTTTCTCTCAACGAAAACAAAATTTTTGATGTTTAAATAAATTCTGGCATTTATGTTAGTTTGCTTGTTGGCAGAATTTTAAATATGAACGAGTCTGGCACGCGGCATTTATCCGTGGGGATTATCATCTTGTATACATATACTTTATTGAGTTTATAAAAAACTGCGCTATATTTGTTGATCAACTCGCAGACATCACATCGAGAGCTATAAGTTAAGACTGGCATTGTTTACGAATTTTGTGGAAATTTTGCGGCAATGAATTTACATTTTAATGTTGATTATTTATAAATATGTTATTAATTTTACAATTCTTTATTTATTAAAAAACTAAGAAATATAAATAATATTATTTATAATTTATGCAATGCGTTTAGACGATGTAATTATCTTGTCTCTGGATTAAGTTATAATTTTGTTTATTTAGGCATAATTTGCTGCTCAATTTTAGCATCGATCTGATTAGGATTTGTGTGTTATTTTGCAGCCTAAATGTGTTTCGTAATTGCTAAATAAATCGTTGTGACAAGCGCAGGCTAAGCAAATTTTGTTGTATTTATTTTTATCAGAAGATTTTCCAAATCGCTGCACAAATCGAAGGCAGCACAAACATCGACAAGGGCAAAAAAAACAAGACGGTGCAAATAGCGACTGCCGTCTGCTTAGTTTAAACTTAACGTCTTTTATGATGATTATGACACATGTAGGTGTGTGTGTGTGTGTCTGTTGGCATACTTCAAGGAGCACGGCGCTCACAACTGTCGACGGCATTTTCAATTTGGCTGAGCAATGCCGGCGGGGCCTCAGATGTTTACACAAAAATTCACTTCATTTAGTTTTCTGACAGCCTGCAAAACAGATTGAGAGCCCTCTTCCCTCTGCAAACCCCCCCCCCCCCCTGATTATATACCCCCCCTCAACCGTCCTTGGTCTGCCTGTATATCCTTTGTGAAATCTGTGTTAATGTGCGTATGCCATAATTAACTTCAATACAAATAAATTGGAAAATTTCTTGCGCTACGTTCGCTTTGCCTGAGCTCTTTGTTTGGGCCACCCTAATTGTCTCTCTCTCTCTCAATCTCTTCCTACTTTCTTTCTATCTTTTTCTCTATATCTCTCTCTTCCTGTGTTTAGCTATCTTCGCTAGACTCGCACTTGAGCGCTGCCTTCGTTTGCGGGCATATGTCGAGTGGCTTTTACTGTGTTTGATTTCGCATGCTTAGCACACTTTTGTCTGCACACACACTTGGCACACACACTTGGCTTTGTTGTGCCTTGGCTTTAATATGGGAATTCGCTAGTTGAATACAACAGATGTGAGGAAAAAATAAAGCGAATATAGCTATGTTAGCGCTGCATTCTTATACAGAGACCTGTGTCTATCAGGAATATATACTTCCCTGATTTTACCCACTTCATAACTACAGGATATATAGTTTATAAAATTAAAAAAAAATCCCGAATATGGTGTTTCTAGCTCTTATAGTTGCTGAGATCTAGGTGCTCATACGGACGGACAGACGGACGGACAGACATGGCTATATTGACTCGGCTTGACGTCCTGATCAAGAATATATATACTTTATGGGACGTGGCACGCCTCCTTCTGGGCGTTATACACATTTCCTCTTTGCACTAAGTTACTACCCTTTTTAAAGTAAAGTAATAGCTAAGTTTGAGCTGCATTCTTCATTGAAGAACTGTGTTTATCAGAAATAAATACTTTCCTTATTTTACCCATTTTATAGCTAATAGTTTATTAAATTTAAAAAAGAAACAAAACAAAGCTTAAAGTGCTGGCATGTCATAAATATTCAATATAAATATGTAGCTGCATCAATCTGCAACTTTATAATTAGTTTGCAGACTCAGACGCAGCTGGCGCCTGAGCTGCCAAAAAAGATTGAAACGCTTAAAGAGCCCAAAAAAAATATAAAACTCCAAAAAATCTTTGCAAAGGATTATGAGAGCTTACAGCTGGCTGTAACCAACAGTTTCACTTAAAGAGCCTCTCAAGTCGTATTACCTTTTGCAATCCGGCTCAAACTCTGCGCTCTTACGCATGTTTAACCCACACTTGGCTTCAGTTACAGTAGTTGAAATGCTTTATCGATTAAATGAATTAGTTGTTGTCCAACTTAAGCTGCTGCTTCTTAGCTTTTTTTTTTGCTTTTTTAAGCGTCTTTTGCTACGATCAAGCGGCAATTCCCTTGGGTGCCTGCCAGTGCCAATTCCAATTATGCGTTGTGCTGCAGCAAAAGTTAAGACTGAGCCGTAGGACTAATGGAAAATGCTAGAGCAATGGATGCTTCCATTAGGAAAAATAAAAACAAAAAAAAACCATACTAAACATAGCAGAATTTGCAGCAAAGAAAGCAAAAAAAGCAAATGGCAAATGGCCAGAAAGTTGAGCTGTGTGAAGCGATACAATATCACATGCTGTCTCTGTTTATTTTTTGCGTATTTTATTTTATTTTTTATAAAAATTTATTGTGTGCTGCCGCAAAGGAAATGCTCTGGTTCTGGCTCTCTGTGTGTGAAAAACGATTTTGCATATTTGCTGTGGACTTTTACCATGATGTGTAGAAAATGGGCCAACCAAGTGAATTTGGCTCTACACTGCCAGAAACACTAGCTGTAAAAGAAATTTATTATCTACCCAGAACACAAAACCGATACCAGTTTTTATTTAAACTTCGCCGTAAATCTGCAATCGATTCGCTAACAAATAAAAGCCAGATTTAAGCTAAAACACTAGCAAAACTTGCTAAAGAAGTTTCAGATTCTAAGCGTACGTGCTTGAATTTCTGACAGTGTATTTGCCGTAGTTAACATCAGACATTTTTTCGCTAGTTATTTCTTTTTGAGTTTGGGCAGCGGAAATGTTGTCAGTCTACGCCTCAGTCACGTTTCTCTCACTCTCACAAAGTTTTCCACTTCAAGCACTCACACACACATACACACACACACAGACAATACACACACACACATGACAGTTCAAAATGGTAGCCTCAGCCAGCTTGTCATACACGAAATGTTGCCACGCCCCGAACTAGCCCAATGAAGCTGAAGCCGTAGCTGGAGTGCCAGAGAAAAAGCAATGCACAGTGGTTGATTTAGAGCTATGAATTCTGCAACAATGCTGGCAATTGTAATACGATCGTATAAGAAACAGCGAAGATATTCAACAGGCAATTTTGTTGGATATCTTAAAGGGCAATTTATCGCATGAAAAATCAAACTAATTCTAATGTCTGTAGTTTCAATTTTGATTTGTGTGTTTTGGAAAAGGCAATTATTAAAGTTAAATAACCCATTATTTCCCATTTTTCAATGGGTACAGGGTATACAAATATATTGACAAATAGAAGCTTATTAAATTCTACCCCAATTTTTTCTAGTTAAAGCACAAAGTTAGCCAATGTGGCAAATTTATCATTACATATATAAAATATTTTTCTAGATTTTTGTTAAAAATTTCAATAGAAGTATTTATAGCCGCGGCTTTCATACATATAAGCGTAACCACTGTGCAAGGGGCATACGCTATGGGCATGAGGAGTATGCAGAGTATGGGAAGCAGTGAGAGCAGGGGAAGGGGAACAGGGGCAGGGGCAGGGCGTAGCACCTGTCGTCTGACAGTCGTGTCAACTTCAACAAACAAACACTTTAAAGGCGGTAGCTGCATTTTGGACAATGCCTCGCGACGCTCGACATGGATACGAACTATGCCCCACTCACACCTGCACACTCCACACCCACACTTCCACTACTCCCCTCCATACTCCCCACTCCCTCAATCTGCCCCTCCCTTATAGCCTAACAGAGGCCTGTCAACTGCCAGCGTTGGCCGAGCTGCGTTGAAGGCCGAGCTGCAACAGAGGCTTTTAGTGTCTGTCTCTCTATCTGTGCCTCTGTCTGTTGGTGGTTGAGTGGTTTGGGTAGTTTTGGGTGGTTTTGGGTGGTTTTCGGCTGTTGTGGGTGGCTCGGCTCAGCTCTGTGACTTTGCCGACTTTGTTAGCAGCTTCTGGCCATGCAGATTTTAATTGAATTTACAATTTTTCGGGGCTGCTGAAAGCAATGCATGCCAATTTCATTACGGGGCCCAAACAATTATTTGTGGCTCTCAGAGCCACTAAAATCAAAATCGAATTAGTTTGTACAAATTTGATTTGAACTGGCCAAAAGGCAGCCTTGGCCAGGCGCTGCGTAGTTGGCCATGCAACATATCGCGTGCCAATTGCCATTTTAGCCGAATTGGCAAAACTGCAACAAACAGAAAAAAATAAAAAATAGCATAAAAAAAAAACGCAGTCCGCTTGAGCCAACAAATGACGCAGTGCAGCAGCAAATTGTCTGTTGTTATTGCTGGTTGTCATTGTGGCTGTAATTGTCGCTGGCCACATGCAGTAATCTGGGCGGTTGCATTCGGCCCTGTTTAAACCTGGGGGCCAATTCCCTGTGGGCCTGTGGGCATTTGTGTTTGTGCTTGCCACGCGACCTGTCTCCGTTTCAGGCAGCACGTGGCAACTTCAAACGGCTGTGGTTAACCAGCTAAATACTTTATGCTGGCCAAATTAACATTAACAGAAGTTGGCTAATTAGTTTTGTGCCCCCACATGTCTGCTGTTAAATTGCAGCACGGTTAAGGCTGCTGCTGTTATCCTAACAGCGAGTGTAAAGCTTATTTTCTGCTGCTTTTGCTGTGGTTTAACAGCTATTGCAATTTAAAAGCGATTTTTGTTGCTATATATGGAGCTATATGTTAATAAATATTTTATTTCATTTTGCTATAAATTTATAATTATTTTTTAATTTTTTTAATTTTTTTGTAATTTTTTTGACATTACTTGGAAAGCCCTGACGATTTTTAAAAGCCTTACATTTTTATTTATTTATTTAAAGTCGACTAAGACCAGTCGTCCAAGAGAAATTGAATTACAAATTAAAATTGAAATTAAAATTAAAAGAATTAAAATTTTAGAAAGCTAATTAATATAAGCTTTAATCAATTCTGCTTTTTTTTTATTTTTTCATTATTTTTGATTAAAATAAATAGTTAAGAAACTATGTAAATTGTATATAAGAAGATTGATTTCTCTGACGTACTCTTTTTTTAAATTTTAAAATAAGCGCAAATATTAAATAAATTTGAGTAAGCATTTGTTCTGCATTATTTAAGCTGTCATTTCTTGAAGCTCTTGGCTTCACAAACACTGTTTAATTCCAAACTCAAACTGCCTAAAACTTAAGAATTTCTGAAGAAATTCCAGCAAGATCTTAACTACTTTAACAGAGTTTAACAGCAACCAGAATTAGCCAACAGCATTCAAGCCCGTTCAATTGCATTATGTTAAACAAATTACGCGTTTTATGCTCAAACAAATACACAGTAAATTTGACACAGGGAATTATGTTGAAATTTCTTCCGCTTCAGCACATTTGAATGAAATTTTGACTAGCCTCAGCGTGTGACTTTTTTGTTTGCTTTTTTTTTGTTCTGTTATTTCTTTTTGTGCTGAATTAAAATTGATTGCAATTTAGGCAGTTTCTTGGCTTGAGCTTTGACTGTGGCTTTGGCTGCTGTTGTTTTCTGCCTCAGTTTCTTCTGTTGGCACTGTCAAGTGGTTTATGGCACCCAGAGGAATGCGAAACGCTTTACAGCTAAAATAATCATTGGGAAATGTATTTATTTACTTGGCATTTGCCAGAGAGGGGGAGCGAGGGGTGGGGGCGTCAGCTTAAAACCAACTTTGGTATTCGAACGGTGCAATAAACTCTGGGCTGCCAATGTACTGGAATATTTAATGCCCAGCACAGGCTCTTGAAAACCGTTCCCAATGGGGGCTATCAAACGGGCCAACACTGCGTATGAGCGATTTTTTGTTCTTTCGTTTATCGGCTGTTTCCTTATGTGTGTGTGTGTGTGTGTGTTAGGCTGGTATTTTTGCGCTCTTTTTACGGTCACAAGGAAGCCCGATTATCCCGAAATCAGCAAATGAATTTAGGCGGAAAAATGGTTAAGCCAGACCGAAGAAAAACCAAAGGAAAATGCGCTGATAAGCAAACAAATCCAGGCAAAAATTCCAACAAAGCAAAACTGCTTTAACAATGTAAACAAAACAAACGAAATAAACTAAAAGCAAACTGGAGAACTTGAAACAAAACGCATATTATAATAATCATAAAAAATGGGGAATTTTCATATATATTTTCATATATTTTTTGAGGACATGTTGAATGTTTTTTGAGGGCGTCAGGGAGTGGAAAACTTAATTAAGTAAAAAAAAAACTCACCTGTGTTCAGTTTATAAACGGCGTCGTTTGCTGGTCAATATCCATGGCAAATGAAACAGCGACAAGAAGGGGAAGAACCGAAGCCAGAAAAACCGAACAAAAAAAATATGAAGTTAATGTCAACGCGGGCGGGCCAAAAGGCAACACAAATGTGGATGGCCTTTATGTATTTGGTCGATAATTTGTATTAACACACACACACACGCACACAAAGACACTAATTTATGCACTTGTAGATATTATATATATTTTTTTATTTATTTTTTTAATATTTGTTATTTTTAGTTAATTGTTATTTTGTAGTTGTATATGCAAATGCATAAATATTTTGATCTTTATTCCGATATTATCAAATTATTTTTTTATTTTTTCATTTTTTAATTTATTGATATTTTTATTTCATAATATTTTTATTTGCTATTCTTAGCTGTTGTTTTATTTTGAAACAGAATTTTCCACTCGAACTGCACTCGAAATAATAATAATATTTATATTCAATTTTCCGTTTTCTATTTTCTATTTTCCATGGAGCATGCCGCAACTTGGCTTTCGAAACTTATTTTCAGAACTGTTTTCGAAATAGCCCCAAACGAATTTTAAATCTCACGACTCGCCGCATGGGGCCAATGTCCGTTCGCCTCTTTCTTTCTTTATTTCTCTCTCTCTCTCTTTCTCTCTTTCTCTTTCTGTTGTTCCAATTTCCGCGTTCGCGTCCGTTTCGTGCGAGCGCCGTCGAGTGTTTGAGGCTGTTCGCATCGTCGCTGCCGACGTCGACGTCGGCGTCGCTGTCGCAACGTGTTCGAGCGCGCGCTTTTCCCTTCGATGACGACATGGAAAAGCTTTTCACGTCGCAAGCAACTGCCGCACGAGCCTGAAAAACGTCATCGTTCAAAGCTAAAAATAAAGCTTTTACGCTCGCATTCGCCTGCCGCCTGCGGCTCTTTTTGTTGCTTTTTTCGTGTGTTTATTTTCGGGTTCAGTTGCTTCTTACTTTTTGTTGTCTTGTGTTTTGTTGCTGTTGCTGCAGCTGCAGCTGCTGACGTTGCTGACGTCGCCGTTGATGCTAGCAGTGTATGCCCTGTAAAGCAAAACAATGCAGGGTATACGTATTCTATGCAAGTGCAAATTAAGCAGACGAAACTTCTTTCATAGCACTATTTTGATTCCTAATATCTTTTCTAAATACAACTTTGTTTATTCTATTTTTTTTGTTTTTGTCAAACTTGTAAGATTTTTCTATGGGATAGATTTATAATAAAATTTTATAATTATTTTTATATCTAATATTTAATTTTTTATAATTTTATGATTTTTGTAAAAAATTTTAATATAAAATATACCGTTTTATTTTATTTTATTTTAATATTTTTATTGTATATTATTTTATTTAATGCATTTTCTGAGTATCCATCGCTTGATCCTTCTATAGATCTCTCTATCTATCTAATAAACTGACAACTCAAATTATCCCCTATCTTGCACAGCGCACCCTACTGGCAGCTCTTCCTGCTGATGTTTTTTGTTGTTCTGGCTTGGCTTTTGTCTGCTGTTTTGTTACATCAACTGCAAGTTGTTGTCTTCTATTCTGTGTAGTTTTTGTTTTTGCCTTTGCTCTGTTACAGCTGCTTTGGGCATTTGTCTTCTGTTATGGCAAGTGAGTTTTCCCTTTCCCTCTCCTTTATTTGCGCAGCGCTTTTGGCCTGTTTATGAGCCAAAAATGCTGACAGACATAGATTATTTATTTATTTATATGCCAGAGAGCGAGATATGCGAGCTGTGTGTGCGCATTCTTCTACATTTTATTGGTTGGCCTCTGGGATTAACCATTGCTCATGGCATTCCCATGCTTTCTGATTTCGATTTGATAGATATGATATATATATACGATATAGCACTATATATTCATGCAGTTAGTAGGCCTGTTTAATTTTAGACAGAGTGTGGGCAATGCGTCAGCAGGCCAACTAAATGAAACATTACTCATACGCCGCGTTATCGCCCGGCCAAAATCTCAATGCAATTCCGTTGCCTACATTTAGGCGCAGGAGGGGAGAAGTGGCAATGGGGGCCTAGTATGTTTATGCATGCCGCACACGCAGTGGGTTTATTATCTGCATACATTAAAAGTTCCATACGCTGGCCATTTGCAGCACTTGGCGGGAAATATAAACGGATTTTATAACGGTTATTAAGTTAATTTTAGATTCACTTTTCGCATGCCAAGTTCGAGCATAAAAGCCATGATGAAGTGACGAGCTATGAATGGCTAGCACTAAAAAATATTACAATTTAAAGTGGTAATGCTGTAGGAATATTGTAGAATTACATTAAATTATATTACATTACATTACATTATATTAAATTACATTATGTTACATTACATTTCATTATATTACACATAATTTTTTTTATTTTTAATTTTTATTTTGGAACTATATTTGATGCTGATATGATGATGTGAGAATATGATTTTCTAGGTATAAATCTGTCTATAAATATTAAAAAATTTAAATATTTGTCGTCGACACAAACTTGCAAATATCATTGTTAGATATAATAGATATATCTCAATTATTATTATTATTATTTTTTTTTCTAATGTGTAAATTTTGTTAAACCCGTTTTTTGCTACTTAAATCAAATTAATTATATGATATATATGTTTATTGATTTATTTAAATTATACTATGGACCTTGTTGGGAGGTCCTGTAGATGGTATCTTTTTAGTTTTCTCTTTTATATCTTAATTATGAGTAGAAAAAGTTTAAGGTAGCAACAAGAAATTAAGTCATATTTTTGTAGCATAGCGTAGGGGGCAGATTTTTCGTATACTATAGGTACAATTTATGGGCTTCGAATGGATAGAATTAAGGTATATTACAATTGAAAGTAGGTTAAGATATATCACAATTAAAAGTAGGAATGTTGAAAAAACAAAAAACTAGTCGAAAGCTATGTGAGTATCAATAAATAACTACATCAAAAATATACAAAAAACATAAAAAAATAACTACATAACTTTTGTTGCATACCATTAGGGGCAATTTTTGTTCATTTACATCTAGCGATTACTGAGAAAAACTGTTTGCTTCTAAATATTAATTTATAATAATTACAAGAAATATAAAATGTTACTTCCTATACAGAATACACAAATAAAGTCCTATTTAAACCTTGTATTAGGTAAAAACTCTTGATCCTTTGCTGAAATTCGCCGCAATTTAAATTGATGTCGAGCGTTTTGTCAGAAATGTAATTGAAATGGCCCCAAAGCACATTTGCCAAAATGCAACTGTACAAGATTGTCAGCTTGATTAATCACTCTAAAGTGTGGCAAATGGCGAATGCGGCACGTGGAGCGAGCAGCGAGGTTTTTTGCCACATGCAACACAATATGTCAAACTGTATTATGATGGAGCATTTCGTGTGGGGCTTTGTGACATGTAAACATGGCGAATCCAACGAATCGAGTCAACAGCCCGGCGAACTCCTGACAATAAGTCAAACACACTGTCAAAAGGTTGACAAGGCGCCCCAGGTAGAAACACCGCAGATATACATAGCTATAGTTACAACTGGTTCGGCTATTGATTGTGCTTCAGACTCTGGCAGCACGTGTGCAAATGTGGCGCCCCCTATGTTGTTGTTTGTTGTTGTTGTTCTGTGTTGTGGCACATTATCATCGGCCTGATGATTTATTTATAAGCCAGGCCAGGTGACGTCTATTGGCCTTTTGTGCCTGCAAAACCTCTGTCAGCGGCCATATGGGGGTTGCTGCTCGACGAAATTCAGAAAAAACGCTGTCAATTGATTTACTTTGACCCACAAATAACAGACGCGCCTCCTTTGAGCGGGCTACACTGTGAGAAATGCAGAGTTAGCCAAGTCAAACGTTGGATGCGACTAAAATATTTTATAAAAAGCAAAAAATTCATATCAAAGTAAAGAGTTTTGGGTTTTTATGGTTTTTATTGATTTGTGGGCGGAGTGGGCGTGGCAGCCAAACTTTAAAATAAACCTGATATGCCTATAGTATTAAGCTAACTTCATGCCAAATTTGCTATCCCTAGCTGCTGTACTTCCCAAGATCCATGCGTTTATATAGCGTTAAAATGCTCATACATCCGCTCTAGCTTTTTTTCTGTCTGCACAAACCCATCACACCTTTTTCGAACCATTTTCAATGGGTTTCTCTGTTCCTTTTTTGTGAATTTCTGTTCAATATGCGAGGGCTTGAAAGGCGTGAGATGGAGACATAATATTTGAAGTGGGCACAGTTTAAAGCTAATAAAAACTGTGGGCGTGTTTTTTATTTGGCTACTTGACCTTTTTTACAGGCGTTATTTCTGTGGCAAATAAACAGTTTAATTGCGAGCGCCGGTGCAACAATTTGAGGGCAAATTCATTTGGCGCAAATTAAATTTATGCAAATTTTGATAAACTTTTTAATTAAGCGACTTTTGCAACTTTGCGTTGGGCCAGACAAGCTGGCAAAAATTACTCTGCAAATCTCAACTTGAATGCGTCTAATCTATGCAAATGTAATACGCACCTGTTGGCATACAAATCTCCCCCCTCTACCCCCCTTTACCTGCCTGTTTAAGCCAAATTAATTGAAAGACAAGTGAGCGAGGGGGCGAGAGGAAACCCGACAGCGAAGCACAGACAGAAACCGCCAACTTTAATGAGAAACGAATGTCTGGAAATTCTGTGGCGAAATGTAAGCGCGCCTTTTTTTGAGGGTTTTCCTTCTCCCCGCTCTCCCTTGGCTTACTTTTCCGGGCATTACGACTGTCTAAAACTTTCGCCGCGAGAAAACCACAGCGCTTAATTGCAGCCCCAAGGCGCACGGAAGCACAACGTGTATAATGATGAGAATTAAGGAAATTAAGAGACACAAATAGGGGCATGCGAGTGTGTGGCAATTGTCACACCATCCATCATTCTCCTCCGGCTACCGTAAAAGGGAAAACTCCATATCAAATGTGCGTACTTCTCTGGATTTTCTTCAAAATATTTCTGATTCGAGAATAAAATATATATTATAGTAAATATTGGCAAAATTCATGTTGTTTTGGAAATATTTGCAAAGTAAAACAAGATTAAAACCATACTAACTAAAACTGACGCTATAAAGCACTGATTTACACGTTGAAGTTACTTCATGAAATTGTTTTTATTGCTTTTGGTAAATATTTTGCGTAATAACGATGATTAGCAAGATCGAATGCTGCTTATTAATGCATAGCAAATTTAAATTAAATTTGCAAGTTTTTCTATTTTCGAAATAATTTTCTAAAGTAACTTCAACGCAAAAACCTGCAAGCTAAAATATACCTATTAATTCAAAATTTGGAAGGTATCTTTAAAACAAATTAAGTGTAGAGTACATTTGGGGCTGAAACCAAGGAAAGTTTTATTTATTTATTTATTTATTTAAAGTCGACTAAGAACAGTCGGCCAAGAGAAATTAAATTACAAATTAAAAAAATTAAAATAATTAAAATTTAATTTACAAATATAGGATAAGAAAAGAACATCTGGGATTTTTTCTAGACCCATAAAATAACTCGAAATTTGCACTCAACAATATTAGACCTTTCTAATATATTTACTATCGCTCTCTCTTTTTATCTTTTTATCGCTCTTTCTTTCTACCTCTCAGCTTCTTAACACACTCTTTCTCCCAAAGTTTTCCACTCTCTGCTTCATTTTACATTCCTTCTACCCATTCTGTTCCATAACCACAACTCATATGCATATTTCTACATCCTCCCCAACTTCTGCTTCGCTTACAACTCTTTTTAGACCCCTTTACTTTAAAAAAGTAAAAAGGGTCTATTAACTTAGTGCAAAGAGGAAATGTATGTAACAGGCAGAAGGAGGCGTGGCAGACCGCATAAAGTATATATATTCTTGATCAGGACGACAAGCCGAGTCGATATAGCCATGTCCGTCCGTCTGTCTGTCCGTCTGTCCGTCTGTCTGTCTGTCTGTATGAACACCTAGATATCAGCAACTATAAGAGCTAGAGACACCATATTTGGGATTTAGGTTCTCCTAATCAGTAAGCAGCACGAGTTTGTTTTAGATTTTGGATACCTCTTCCCCTTCCCCCGTAAACCGCAAAAAGCTGCTGTAGCCACAGTTTCCAAGGTATTTAACTAGTTTATGACATTCTCTATCGACGCTGTGAATTTTGTTTTGATCAGATAAGAAACAGCGAAAATATGGAACGGACAATTTGCCGCACTAGGCAGAGGGGGGGTGGTGTGCCTTGCATACGCGGGTAGCTTAGTGTGTGTGCCTTTGATTATGTTTGTATGTACATAGACTCAAAGTAAAGGGTCTCCTACTGTCGGTTACGTCCGACTGTAGCCTGCGTCCCACTGATCTGCCCCGTCCATATTATTTATTTTCTACTGCTCCCAATGTTTCCCCGCTTTCCTTAGCTCCAGCTTCGTTGCTTCACTTTGATTTAAGTTTGTTTGTGCGCCATCTTCTCAGCTCAGTCCCTGGGGGCTTTTCCGGAACGCACATTCAGCCCGAACTCTCGGAAAACATACATCATGCGTCATCATATCATCATATGTGATAAGCGAGTGCCAATCAACAGGTTTTCCATCCTCAATCACGCTTAGAGTGTGTCTATCCCTCTCTCTTCCTCTCTCTCTCTCTCCCCTCTCTCTCTCTCTCTCCCTCTCTCTCCCTCAGACAGACTAGATAAAAAGCCGCTGCGCTGATTGAATAAAAATTTCATTAAACGCACATTTGTTATAGCCAAGTGAAGCAGCTGCCACTTCAGCGGCAAGGATAAAGCAAAGGCAGGCAGAGGGGGGCGGCGTGGGGTGGGGAATTGGGTCTTGGGGAATCATGTCGAGTCAGAATTTTCAGCCCGAGGCATCGGCATCGACATCGACATCGGCATCTTTGGCTGCCCGTTTATTTTAATTGCCGGCATTAGGCGCCTGCTGATGGACCATAAAAACGCTACGGGCCAGCAAGAAGCAGCAGGCGTTAAAGGCAAGCGAGACGGCACGCAGCCTTATCAGAGCTTCGGCCATTTTGTACCCAGCAGCCTTAAAAAAGCAAAAAATGGGTAGGTTAACTTTGTGTAAAGCCAGAAGCAGGCTAGGCAGATGCCACAAACTACAACTCGTGTCGAATTGAGACTTCTGAGCGCTTGTACCCGCTTATAAAGTCTTGGATCTCGGGAATTATCAGTGCTAGAGACGTTAAATTTGGCATGTGATTAGTTATATACTAGACGCTTTTAAATTATATTTGCAATTTGAAATGCCACGCCTGCATCGCCCACAAATCAATAAAAACCTTAAAATTCAGAGCTTGAAACGTAGACTTTTGATATTTGGCCTATAAGTGCATTGGCATTATATAAAACTAAACTGAAAAGCGCAATAAAATCGCTTAAGAAACGCCAAAGTTATTAAAGAAACAATAAAGCAAAAAGGAACAATAAACTTTGCTGTAGGTGGCGTCCGACTGAGCAGCTGTGCGCCTGCTCTGAGGCTTGTGTTTTTATATATGTATTTGATTTTTTTGAGCTGGTTTTGTTTTACGCCTTGCGCCTCGTCGGCTTCATTTCCGTTTGCTTTTTGGGGCTGCTAAGTGGGCGGGGCAGGGCGGAAGGCGTAAGGCGGAAGGCAAGAGGCGTGGCAATGGCAATTGCCGTACAGTTTTTGCGGCTTTTTGCTTATTCGGTTGTTAAATCGCTTTTATGACGTATTTTGTGGTTGATGTATGGCTGTCTGTGTGTGTGTGTCTCTCTGTCTGTGTGTGTGTGTGTTTGTTAGTTTATACATATATACATATATATATTTGTGTTTGTGTTTGTGTTTAATTTGCCTGCTTTATGCACCTTTAGCCACAAAGTCGCGCTTCGTCTGCGTCTTCCGCTCAGCGTTTAACGACTGCATTAAAAGCGAATAATTTGATTTTTATGCGTTTCTATTTTAATGAGCAAATGAGAAATTCTGATAAGAAATAAAATCTCTTAAGAGACAGACAGCCAGCAGTGCTGCTCAAACTGCAGCAAGAGAGGTACAAATACTACTCAAACTGTTTAAGGTTAATGTCCAAGCTAAGCCATGACGCCAGCTGGCGGCTGTTTAACGCACTACGCTTCAAACAAGCATGATTTGCCTATGCAGGTTTGCAACTTGGATAATTATATATATTACATTAGTTAAATTTATTATTATACCCTGTTTTTACAATAGTGTTGTTAATAATTAGTTAATATATATTTAAAATTTCATTAGCTATTTATTGCATAAATTTAATAACAGGAAGCAACTTCACTCAGCGTGTTCGCTCGTCTCTCACTTGGGCAGCTGTGGTTCGGTTGCAGTGCAATTCAGTTGCGAAGTTGCACGCAACTTGAACGCGCTCAGCGCAGACACAAACCACTACGTTAAGAGCGAGCCAACTCAAACATGTTTAATGCAATTTATTTGTTTTTGCTTGCAACAATAAATCAGTTCCAATGAGCTAACAGTTTTTTAAATGGGCGCAAAACTTGTAACTAAAATGAATTATAAATTTTATTTTTTTTATAATGGATTTGTTTAATTTATATTTAATTTTTTTTTACAAATTTCAAACAGTCAACGGTTGTTTTGGCTTTAATAACAGCAACGCGACTGCAAAGTTGGCATGACTACAATCCACACTCACACACACTCACAAACACACCCACACACACACTCACACAGAGGCTCTCACTGAGCATTCAACCCGTCGCAGTCAGATAACGACAGGTAAACACGCGCTCGAGAGGGAGACAGCCATACATTAAGAGAGCCAGAGAGCGGCTCTCCCACACACTGTTGTTGCTGCTCGCGCAAGCAGTGCGACGCGTCACAGGTAAAATTCAAATGTTTTGTTTTTGTAACGAACTTTAGCCGATCGCTGTGCTGCGTGCGCAAGCGAGATGTCGCTAGTGCGCTGGCCAGAGCTCGAGTTGAGAGCGGCTGAGAGCGAGAGCGCGCGCGCAGCTCGCCACTGGAAGGCCAAGCCGAGCGCCCATGGAGACGGCGAGCGTCAGTTGCTCGGCGCATTTACCTGTTAGCGGACGTGTTTTCCAGCGGTTCTTCGGGCGTGTGCGTGTATGCGTATATGTATAAGTGAGTGTGCTTGTATGCGTGTTTATACTGCCGCGTTGCGTTTGTGTTTGTGTTTGTGCGTGTTGTTTGTGTGTATTGCAATACAAAAGCAAAAAGTAAATATCAAAAATAATTAAAATATATAATGAGAGTGTGGCACAAAGCGGGCAAATAGCTGCGTGATAAAGAGTGCTAAACCAACAACAACAACAACGGCAAAGAAAAACAAAACAAGCAGTGGAAATAGCAGCAGCAGCAGCAACAACAACGTGAAACAAGTGGAAAAGCAGCAACAACGCGAAACAAGCAGTGCAAGTAGCAAAGGAGCAGCAACAACAACGTGAAACAAGCAGTGCAAGGAGAACAGCAGCAACAACAGCAACAACAGCAACAACAAGAGCGTCCACAAGCAGTGCAAGGTGCAGACAAGGTAAGCCAATATGAGCGTCGAACTTGAAAGCAGCGCTGCCGCTCACACAAATAAACAAACTCTCTCACACGCACACACACACACACACGCACACACACAGACGGCAATAAAAATTCGACAGCGAAAATATTTAATGAGCGTGGCCCAAGCCAAGCTGTAGTTGTGTGTGTGTGTGTGAGAGAGATCGTATTTGTGTGTGTGTGTGTGTGTGTGTAAAAGAAATGCTAGCAGCAACAACAACAAAATTGCACTTGAAATTTAGAAGAAGCAGTAGAAGAAGAGAAGCAGAAAACGAAGCAACAGCGGCAGAGGCAGCAGCAGAGGCAGCGGCAGCAGCAGCGACAGCGCTTAGCTGAGCATAGAAAAATCAGTTTACAAAACGGTATAAACGTGATTCTTTTTCCGCACGCCATCGTCTTGGCAATTGCCTGCCTTTCTCCTTCTCTTTCTCTTCCCATCTCTCTCTTTCTTGCTGCTTCTATTGCTGTGTAAATTTTCCTCCAGCAACAACAACAACAACAGGCAGCTTAATGTCGCCAATTGGCAGCGCTGCAACTGTACAGATTTCTGCTCAGCTTCCAGCGCTGGAAGCGAAGCGCTAAAGCTTCAGCCGCAGCCATGGCGCAAGAAATGAAGCGTGGCGGCAGCAGCAGCAACAACTATGACTAAAACAACTACAATAAAAAAATAAATAAAAATAAACCTAAAAAAAAAACGCAAATCTGGCGCAATTGAACGCGAATGCCAAACCAGAAAAACAAGCAAACAACAAAAGCAACAGCAACAACAACAATAATAACGACAACGACAGCGCAGTCAACGTCGCTGCTGACTGCATAGACTGCCGGCCAGGGCTTCAGGTTACAACAACAAGTCTCCACTTTCGTCGTCGACGTCTGCGTCAGCGTCAGCTTCGCCTCTTTTCACTGAATGAGCCACATTCCGGTTTGCCATCCACAACATACACAACATCCACAAAAGAGATCCAAAAGCATCCCCAAAACCCACACACAAGCGCGCAGACGCAGACGCGACGCAGCTGCTGACGTCGGCGTCGACGCGCAGCTTCATACAAAAACATGTTCCAAGCCACGCTTTTAAGCAGCAGCAGCAACAACAACATCGACAACAACAACAACAAGCTTTCAAAAGCAACATGGCCAGTTTTTGTTGTTGCGGCTGCGCCTATGACGCTACATTCCAATTACAGCGTCGACGCCGGCAGCGACGCCAGCGCTGGCAACAGGAATGTGGAGTTCGTTTCAGCCGCTTGTTGTTGTGCTTGTAGAAATTCCAGGCTGCGAGCAGCGCAGCGCAGCTGACGTCGGCAACGAAAACGAAAAGTGCGAAAAGTGAAGCAACGGCGACTGAACTTTTGAGCGCAGCTTTTTGGCTGGAAGCTGGAAGACTGGAACTAACATAACGTAAGAGCCAACAAAAAAAAAAAGGCTAAGGCTGCACGTTTTTTATTTTTTTTCCCCGTTTTTTGTGATTTTTTGGTAGTTGTGCTTTTTGTGCATGTAATGTGAGGTCAGTAACACTTTTGTTTCCCAAACATTCATCACGCTCCGTTTGACTTCGAACGAGCTGGCAACGCTGGCCTGGCCTCGGCTTCTGCCTCTGTCCCTGCCTCTGCTCGTTGTGCCGTGAGAATCATTTATCGTTTATGACGTCAAGAAGAAAAAAAGACACGAAAAATGTATATTGTTTGACGTGCGGTTTAATGAACTTCCAGCATGTTTAGACCCTTTACTTTAAAAAAGTAAAAAGGGTCTATTAGTTTAGTGCAAAGAGGAAATGTGTGTAACACCCAGAAGGAGGCGTGGCAGACCCCACAAAGTATATATATTCTTGATCAGGACGACAAGCCGAGTCGATATAGCCATGTCCGTCTGTCCGTCTGTCCGTCTGTCTGTCTGTCTGTCTGTCCGTCTGTCTGTCTGTATGAACACCTAGATCTCAGCAACTATAAGAGCTAGAGACACCATATTCGGGATTCAGGTTCTCCTATTCAGTAAGCAGCACGAGTTTGTTTTAGATTTTGGATACCTCCCCCCCTTCCCCCGTAAACCGCAAAAAGCTGCTGTAGCCACAGTTTTAAAGCTATTGATTTGTAATTTGGTATTTAACTAGTTTATGACATTATCTATCGACCCTGTGAATTTTGTTTCGATCGGATAAGAAACAGCGAACATATGCCACAGACAATTTGCCGCACTAGGCAGAGGGGGGGTGGTGTGCCTTGCATACGCAGGTAGTTTAGTGTGTGTGCGTCTGATTGTGTTTGTATGTACATATACTTAAAGTAAAGGGTCTCCTACGGTCGGTTACGTCCGACTGTTTTTTAGTTGTTTTTGGGCTTGTGCTGCAGCTTGTCAGCCTGTAAGTGGGTGGGGAGGAAGCGGGGAAGCAGGAAAGTTTATTATGTGAAGCGGTGGCAAATCCGGTGTTGATTCTTCTGAGTCTCTCCAGCCTTTGTTTGTTTTCTTGAAGACTGAACTAGATGTTTTTCGTTTCTTCCCTATTTTTTATGCGTGTGAAATTTAAAATCTCGTTTTTTCTTGCTCCGAACTCTTGATGTATTTGGGTCGCAAAGAGCTAAAAGGCTGCTAATTAGCAGCAAAAACATGAGAGTTTGTACAGAAATGTGTGAAATAACTGAGAAATAGTGATGACTAATTTACATACATATATTTTACAACTTTTTTTTTAGATAGTCGAACACCGCCCACCACATTTACATTTACAGTTATTATACTACTAATTAAATGGATTTTAATTTGTGTAACTTCGGTACCCACGTTGGGCGCCTTTCAATATAATATGGCGCCCAACGTGGGACCTATTATTATTCATTGCTTTAGTAAGGGCTAAAAGCAACCAATATTTCTTTTTTGAAAGTACAATGTCTTAAAAAATTTAATAAATATTTTTTGTTTAACAGATTTCAAAGTGTGCTGTATGTAATATAAATAATATTTAATTTTTTCTCTCAAACAAATACGAAACTACATACTTATTGATCCCAGTGTAAGCGGCTGTCAAGCACGCACGACTGCAGCGTTTGTTTCAAATCAAAATATCCATTTGAAACTCATTTAGGCAGTGCTCTCCTTCTGCACTTGCTTCTAGCTTTAAGCCTTTATTTATATTCCATTACAGTGTGGCCAGACTTGCTTTGCAAAACCCTTTTTAGACTCAATTGAAAATTGGCTCAGTCGAGTGGAGTTGCCCCCCCGCCCTGCCGCATGTGCTGCCACATGTTGTGAATTCTAATCACACAAACTAAACGAAAATCGAAAAATGAAAAACTGGGAAAACTGAAAAAAACTAAACTAAAAGTCAAGCGCAGTTTGGGGGCGTGGCACACGTAGTACGCCCACATTTGAATTTTGAAACTGCGTTGACAGCTCTGTGTTATTTTGTTATTCGGTGGCAAGGGGCTTGGCTTTGGCGCCGCACTGACGGCGTTGCCAATTCGTTTTTTGTAAATTTTTTATTTTTTTTTTCGTTGTGTTTTTTGTGCATGTTTTAAACGAAGCGTGCGAGATTTTATTTAACGCGTCAAGCTCGTTCCATGGCTTTGGGCCTAGGCCAGCTCAAGCGAAATGTCCCCAGGCTGCCTAACTAGTTGCTCCGCACCCAAGGCCCCCCCGCCCTTCCCATTCCCCCTCTCTCTACCCAGAGCATAGCCTGAATTTCCCTGACGTTTCAATTGTCCGCGCGCGCAAAAAATACTTTTTTATATTTTTTGTGGTTTATTTACTTTGCTTATTTTTTGTAAGTGGCCTGCCAACTTTTTTGTTGCCATATGTTTGCCAAGGGGGCGTGGGGAGGCGTGAGGCGGGAGGCAGGTTACTTACATATGTAAGTACAATCATTATGCGAGAGTTGGCCCCTCTATATAAATATTATATGCGGTTTGCCTGTGTATTTCCGAAGGACAAAAACAGGATGCGTGTTGGCTGCTTTCACACACACACACACACACACACGCAGAGACACAGACAATGGCGGTATGTGTGTGTGTGTGTGGGAACAACCGTTTGGTTTTTATGTCTTTTGTAAAATTTTATTTAATTTTTGAATCTTTTATGAAAAGTTTAATATTTGTTTTTCATGCTTGCGATTTGCATAATTCACAAAGCAGCCAGGGAGCGCGAGAAGAGAAGAGTCAGGGCGAGAGGGAGAGAGCAGAGTGTGTGAAAGCGAGAGAGAGAGAAAGAGGGAAAGGGAGAGGAAGAGGGAGAAGGAGTATAGGAGACACACACAAACAGTTGGCCTACATTGCTTTTGCTAGCGATACCTGCAGGCAAATATACTGAGAACTGAGGGCCAGCGAAGGCTCAACAAATAGCGGGGAAGCAGTACACTGCAAAAAATTAATGCAAATTAAATTTAAATTAAAAAAAATGTCTCTTTCCACAAACAACTAAATTTCGTAGATATATTAAAAGGTTATTTCGCTCTGAAACATTTTTAGCCAAAACTAGGTTTATATTTTTTTTACCACAATTTATTTATTTATTTATTTGCATCCAAATGATTGAGAAAACAGCAAACCGTTGCAAAATTGCTTGAGTTTTCACAAAGTTATGCGTATTCAAAGTTTCAAAATTGAGTTTTTAATTCTAAACCTTTTTCCATTTTTTTTTTTCATTTTTTTTAGTTTCCAAACCGTAAAATTAAGTTTGTATGCATTTCTTACGCAGAAAAACCTTCACTTTAAACTGAAAAAAACCTAAATCTATTTTCCGCTCAATTTATTTAAAAAAAATTCTTTCTTTATTTGAAAGAATGTTTTCATGCAGTGTAGCAGGTAGGGCTGCGTCTGGCTGCTTGGCTTGCGATATATTTTATGAATGCAAATCCCTGTTCATACGGATTTGCTATACTTACACTCATACGCACCCACACAGAGGCAGGCGCACCTACATTTACACCTACGCAGGCATAGGGCAAGAGTGCAGCTGCTGCGTGTGTGTGTGTGTGTGTGTGTGTGTATGTGTGTGAGTGGGTTTTTCATATTCATTTTCATTCAGATCGCTGTTTTCATTCATTCAGGCGCTGCAGCCTCCAGAAGCAACAAAACTAAGTGAATCTCTGAAACTGAACTGAATATTTATTATTATTATGTCTCTGCTCAGCCACAACCCAAAAAAGTTTCCTTTTGTGCACACACACACACACACACACACACACACAAAGGCGGAAAACTCTCGGTGCCTGGCCCAGTTCGCCTCGCCTCGCCTTTTATTTATTTTTATTGTGTGATGCGGCTTAAATGCGCTTTGCAGATATTTATGCCTGCCAACTGCTGGCAAAAGTAAGCAAAATATGTTTATTTGCCCCACAAACACAGCCAACACACACACACACACTCACACTCACACACACACACACATACACCTATTGCCCCTGATTTTCACATGCAAATTTCCAGCTCATCTGCTTTTTGTTAGCGCATCAAAAGTTTTGCTGTAGTTTGAATAATACACTGACAAAAGCGTACGCCCTTTGATTGCCACGCCCCCATTTCGCACTCTAACATGTGTAAATTTCCTGCTTTTTAGAGCAGCGAATTTATTTTCACTGACAACACAATTCTAGTTTTGTTTATGTAGCCCTGAACCCCATTGAAAAAGGGGCGTAAGCCCTTTGTGGCCATATCTATTTGTCTAAAAGAATTTAAATCTCAGCAAGCATAGCAGCTAGAGATATAAAATTTAGTATTTGTAAAGTTGCACAGCATGCGCTTCTCTAGTTTATTGCAAAAGCTGCATGCCACGCCCTTCACGCCCACAAATCAATAAAAACCCTGGAACTGTATCAAGTGCATTAATAGAATTTAACATGTAACTGTACTACATAACTCTAGGCAATAGTAATTTATGCCGAAAGTTTTATGCAAATCGCTTAATAGACACAGAAGTTATTGCATAAATTATTTTGCATAGGAAGAAGAAGCAGAAAATGCATGCTCTATTAAAAGTAGTTTGGAGGTACGCGTCTGTCGGGCATGCCCGACTCTTCCGCTGCGCTCCTGCTCTTTGTTTTTTCTTATTTGCTCGCTAACGAACTAAAGTTTTTATTTTTATGGCAATTTCGTGTTTGCATGCAGCAATTGGACAGTTCTGAATGTTTTTAGAAGGAAATATTGATGGGAAACTGATTGAAAATTGATTTTTGATTACAGCGAAAATCAAATAAATCAAAAATATTAGCACGCTTTCTTTTATAGATTATATAGCTAAAAATAGTTCAATTGCATAGCGAATGGCCAATAAATATGTCAACTGCATATACACTGAGAAAAGCAGGAGATATATAATCTAAAATTGAATTCAGAAATTATATGAATTTTAGTTTTATTAATAAAATTGAATTCAGAAATTATATAAAATTTATTTTTATTGAAAAGCCTTATTTATAATTAATAAAATTAAGATTTCTGACTTACAGGGTATCTAAGCTACTGTCAATCATTTGATTTGCTTGCCCTGGCATAATCTTATGCTCGTTATTATCAGCTCACCAAATGCTAATGGCAATTGAATTGCAATTACGAATTAAAATTGTACGGAAATCAGCGCTGACCCGTAAATATGCGACAATTATTACCAAGGGCGCACATGCCAACTTATGGATATATGTAGGTATCTCCGGCCTAAAAGCTCTTCCGGATTTGCTCAGGGGAAGGGTGTGGAAGGGGGGGGGAGCTGCGTTATGCTCAGGCAATCCTCTCCTGGCAATTGCCTGAAATCCTTCACGCTTCATCAATTCGCATTATTGTTGCCATTGTTGTCTGACTCGCTGAGTGTGTGTGGGTGTGTGTGACGAAGGGAGGGGGAAGGTTCCATTGAATTGCAAATGTGTGTGTGAGCGTATGTGGAGGGGAGGAGGCAGGCAGGGCGGGGCCTCTGGGCGACCGCGAAAATCGAAATGCTTCAGAGCTCTGCGCGTACTTAAGCGAATTGCGTATTTATGTGTGTAATAGCAACTCATCATTTGGCAAAGAGAGAGTCAGAGAAGCAGAAAGAGACAGAGAGAGAGAGAGAGAGAAAGAGAGAGATAGCAGTGAATATTTTGTGGCCCTCTGATGGATTTGACTGTTACCTTTTCGCATTAAGCGTAAACGTCGCGCTCTTTTGGCCCCTCGCTCCCCCTGCCCAACGCAGCCGCTTGTCAAATGTCGTCTGCGATTTATTTGCTCAGCATTTACATATTTTACTGCCTGCTAATGGAACTCTACTGCCTCAGTCACCCCTCTCCCCCCTCTCTGCTCTGCTATCACTCCTCTCATTTCTTATCCCCATCTACGCCTTAACAGACGTCATGTCTGGCTATCAACTATGATATTTCCTAGTGTTTTCGCATCACATTAGCTGCTTATGTTGGCGACAAAACGAAACCATGAAAATGATAATTTAGTAAGATTGCCGCTGAGTAGGGTTGCCACTACGCCCAGCTGGGTTGTCGCTGCCACTCCAAGCGGCATTATTTATCGCCCTGGCAATGGCAAAGAGCTGAATTACGTCTGATTGAGAGATTGTTAGTCAGCCCATATCAAAATCTTAAATACCTCTGCCAGTATAAACCGAATTTTAGATTAGCTTAGCAGAGGTTATTTCACTCAAATTTATTTAATAAAAAAACATTCTCAAGAGTTTCTAATCAATACAATTTATTGTAGAATGAAACTTTCTGTCATAAAATGAAATTTACGATAATTTTATTTCAGTTTATTTTAAGAATAGAAAAATTTGCATTTCTTTTTGAAAATAAAAATCAGTCGGGGGAAAGGCTACAGTCGGAAGTAATCGAGAGTACCTTGTACAAAGTAAAACTTGCATAAAAACTTGAATAAGAAAATTGTCTTTAAGAATTTAAAGCTTTAAACTGGCTTCAAGGCATTTCATGTGTCTGCTTGCTACAGCTGCAAGTTTTCCGCTCTCTTTCTCGACACTCGAGTTCACTTTTATTATCCTAACAATTGCCACAGCTTCGGCTGGAGCTAAAAAAAAAAACTTTCAACAGTTGGATTACCTATAATTTTGTAGCACTTTATGCATAAAGTTGTTTCATTACCCGAAATTGCCGACTTGTCATGCTTCGTTTACCCAGAGCTAAAAGCCATAAAACTAGAGTAATAAAATTAAATTAAATCAAATTCAATGCTGCAATTTAATTAACTGCAATTGTTTACGTTAGTTAGACGATTGTTTGAAGTGCATAACGATTTATGCAGAGCAGAAAGCTGAAAGAGTTTTCGTGTTTGGCGCTTTTATCTTAATTGATAAGCGATTGCTTATCTTAAAAAGAAGGGGGGAAACCCCCTCTCTCTTCATCTGTCTGCCAGCTGTCAGCTTGTTTGACAGGCACAAAACTTTGACCGCCAAAATTTCATTATATAATTTAATTTGCTAAACAATTTACATTATTATTTGTATACCGAGGCTAAAGCCAACAGCTGAACTAAGGGCCAAAACATGGGCGTAGACAATGGCGCCAAACAACAAAAATGTTGTTGTTATACCCGGTACTCTAAAAAGTTACTAAAGGGTATATTTATTTAGTGCAAATGGAAAAGGTGTGTGACAGGCAGAATGAGGCGTGGCAGCGTCTACAAAGTAGATATATTCTTGAGTCTAATTTTTTTTATATATTATTACCATATAAGATAATAAACAGCAAAGATATGCTACAGACAATTTGCTCGATTCTGTGTGTATTATTGAAATACAAAGTGTAGGGTTTCCTATTGTCGGTTACATCCTACTGTAGCCTACCGCCCTTGCTGGTCTTTTGTTGTTGTTTCTTTAATTAAATTGAAAATGTTTTTGCGCCCAATTTGGCCACGTCGAAGCGAAAATGCTGACTGATAGCCGCTTGACATTGAGCAGAAACTCCAGATAGATTTTTTGTTTTTAATAAAGCAAATCGATGTGAGCGAGACTTGAGTAATTTGCGCAAATTGCCACATTCTTTTTTTTTCTGCTCAATTTTCCATACACAACAAAAAGCAAAAGCAAACAACATGAACTCAAACGAGAAGTGGCAGCCTGGCAAATGCTTTTCATTCTGACAGCTCGCTGAAAACATAAGCTAATGCCAGCTTCAGTAAATACTCTGGGCCCTCGCTGAGGCTTGGGGCACGGGGCACGAGGCCACTTATTGATGACCTACACACCGAAAGCAATCGAAGCGAGGCAAGATGTACTAATGCCAAAACTGAGCTGAATGTCAGTGGCAATGCGGCGTATACGTGATATTTTTGATACTTGCTCCGATGCTGCGATGCTCCTGAGCCAATTGAGGCTGCTGCGGCTCAGCGATTTCGTTCGCTCATTTGTGCATTCATAAGGCCATTGACAAAGCTGTCAGCGTGTATTGATTTATGAGGGCCAACTTCTGTGAAACAAGCGCAGGCCAAGAGCAACAAGACGAGCAGAGGGGAGAGGGAGAAGGGAAAGAGCATGCGGAGGCAACGTCAACTTCGCCAGCAGACGGAAACAACTCATTCAAAAAGAGAGGAGCAACGGGGCCATAATTTGTGGCGCTCGGCAGGAATCCCGGCCTAATGACAGCACAAGAACAGCAGCTACAACAACTACAACTACAAGCAGAGTTGGCAGCAAAAACAGCTAAAAGCAGCTACAAAATACATAATATTTTACTGAAATATGGGCCAAATTTAAAACCATAAAATAAAAAACAATAATAATAAAGCAATAATTAATGAATATTTTCTTTTTTTTATTAATATATGTATCATATAACGAAATTTAATCTAAATATATTATATAATATTTTAAATATATTAAATATTTCTCAAAAATTGATAAGAAGATAAGCAGAAATGCAAGAATATTGGCTTTATTCAAATCTATGTATAAAATTTAAAATAATATTGCATACTCTATGATTATAACCATCAATTTCTCCATTGATATATTTTTTATCCATTCCGTTAGCTTATAAAAAGCCAAGCTGGCAACACTGACTACGACAACAACTGCCAATCGAGGCTTCATGCTGTTGTATACTTTGTTGAGAGCGCTTAAAACAAATCGCTTTTCCTGCCACAGCTCGTCGTATCTAATTATGTAGCTGTATCTTTAGCAGTAGCTGTAACAGTAGCTCTATATCTATATAGCCCCAGTATCTGTATCTATAGCAATGTCTGTGTGTAGTTTTGTTGTCTCCTGTAAGCCTCTGCCTGTCTCCCCGCCCCTTCCTCTGCCTCTGTCAAGTTGGCATTTGTTGTGTTAACCGCACATGCTTAACACGCAAATAATTGAGCTGCTGCGGCGACTTGGCAGCTCCCTTCAGCCCCTGCTTCCTTCCACCCTCCCTCTTCTTCTTCATAGCACACCTTTTGGCAAATGAACAATGCCAATTGTTGTTAGCTACACTCAGATACAGCCTTGGCTATAGATACAGATACATGTACAGATACAGATACAATAGTATCTGCAAGTGCATTTGCCGTTGTTGTACAAGCCAAACGTGTTATTCAACCATTATGCATTAATAGGCATTGTTGTTGTTGTTGTTGTTATTGTTACTGTTATTGTTGTTGCTGTGCTTTAGTTGCGCTTAGGGGCGTGTCTGGTTGGCGGAGGGGCGGGACGTTTGAATGATGCCACAGCCATTTTAATTAGTCTATTGGTTCCGCAAGCTGCAAACTGTAGCCTGCAGGTGTTAGTTGACTGCACGTGCGACATGCTCTCATTTGACATCACACACACACACACACACACACACACACTTCCATTTCAATTTCCCTCTCTCCACCCACACACCTCTAAACACACGTAAGCATATTTTAGGCCTATGGCATTTTGCCTACATGAAAACAACCAAAATGCACACAACTTTGCGGCATGCCACGCGCTGCAGCCCACTGTGCATATCATTAGATATGCCGGCACCAAGCTGCTGAATTAGGGTATATACCAGCTGTAGACAAGCTGGGAAAAATAATGAGGAAAAGCAACAGGAATGGGAAGAGAGAAAAGCAGGGAAAGAAGAAAGAAATGAGCAGAGGGGGTGACCAGAGAAGAAAAGGGAGCAAGGCTAGGGGAGGAAGAGTAGCTAAAGAGAGAAAAGGATGAAAAAGAGAATGAGAAATAGAGAGAGAAAGAGAGAATGACAAAGAGAGCAAATTAGAGAGAGAGAGAGAGAGAAGGGGATATGTACTTTAAAAAATTGATTGGGAAGAAACAAGTGATAATGAAAGGGTTATAAGGAAAGCCAAGGCATGCCAGAAAAGAAGAAATGGAAGAAAGTCGTCTAAGGGAAGCTAAATTTAAAAAAAGAACCGAATAATAATACAACGTATATACCCCACATGTGCAGTAAAACTGCATAGGGTATTTGGCAAATTCAATTAAAAACATTTGATTTGAAACTTTTCTGCTCATTAAAAATCCATACAATTGGAATTTTACTGTTTGAATGAATGTGCAAAATGCCGAAACGGAAATGCAATTTAATATGCCAAATGTGCATATGCACGTAGGGGGATTTAAGTTGTCGCTCTATCTCTCTCTCTCTGGTTGTCTGTCTCGCTTTCTCTTTCTCTCTGTGTTATTTAAACCCCTTGTGAAAAACCGCTTAATAATGCAATAATAAATGAATGTATGCATGCAAAGTCTATAGAGATACCGGCTAAAACCAACAACAAACAATCAGAGCAAATAATAACGACAATTTTGCGGTGACATTACTGTATTATATTGTTTTCTTTCCTATGGTTTTATTTGGTTTAATTTGTGGCTTGAATATATTCGTATCAATTACTTTGCCTGCTGCTGAAAATGTTTGGTTTTTTGGTTTAGTTTGCAGCTTTAACAAATTATATTGTTTAGTTTTTTTAGAGAATTTTCATCGGGTCTTTGACACGTTTGGCATGTCTTTTGACCATATTTTCTACATAGAATTGCAATAAGTTGCAACGTGCCAAAAAGAGCCCGCAAAATCTGTGGGTAAACAAAAATATTACGCATACGTCACGTGTTGCCAAACAGACGGCAGACAAAGTTGGCAGTTGTGGCTGCCAATGGGGGATTATGTCTAAGCCAATCGTCTTGATTATAGCTTGTGGGTAGGCCATTAAAAAAGCCAGAGCAGGGAGGGAGAGAGGGAGAAAGTGAGAGTGAGACCTACGGGGGTGGGGGCATTTAGCATACCTAAATAAGTCTCAAATGTGCGACAAAAACTTTTGCTCGAAGCTGGGGAAACCCAACAAATATGCGGGCTGAAATTTGCATGTGAACTTGGCTGTTTAGAAAGAAATCCGCTTCGATCTACTTACTTTGACAAACTGCTGTATTTGTTGTATTTGTGGTCGTTGTTGGCTGTTGATCAAAATCTCTCCAGGGGCAAGTAAAAATATATATAGACGTTGGGCAGAAGTCGAAGTAGCTTTAACAGCCAATTTCCCTGCGACTCTCGAGTCTCGAGTCTGAAGTCTCGAGTGAATTTTCAACTTTATTGTTTAGTTGTTTGGCAAATAACTCGCTGTGTGTGTGGCTCACATGTGCAAATATAAGTATAGCATGTATGCACTGAGAGAAATCAAGAATGAATCTATAATTTGTAGAGTTAAAAGACAGAAAATTCTTGATTTTTTGCTCTTAATTCCGTTTTTTTGCTTTTATTGATATAAATTCATTTGCGATTAGTCTATAAGATTTCTTAAGCAAAGTAAAATTTATTTAAAGTTTTTTATTTTTCTGAGTGTAACCATAAATACCCGCACAACCCTTGGACTACATGCTGGCCACACACTTGAAGCCATGCAGAAAACTTTTCACCCAGTTTACAAGCGAAGTAAAAAAGCAAATAAGAGTGGAAAATGCTGACAGGAAACTTCCAATCAGAAATGAATTACTTTGAACTGAGTTAAGCGGGGCAGCCTGAAAGAGTAAGAAGGGGAGAGGAAGAGGAAAGAGGAAAGGGCACCGCAGTGTCAAGTTTAAGAAGCCATGAAATAACATTAATTTGTTGCAAATTCGCTTTAGTCAAAGTTTTTAAGTTGAATTAATTTGATTAGCTTATCGCTCGTTCAAAGTTGAAACTTCATCAGCATTTCGAGGCATGCCACACGAGTGGCATCACCAGCCTCCAGAAGAGGCTGAAGAGCACACTAGGGCTCCCTCTCCACTCTCCTTCTCTTTTCTTTTCCGCTCTTCTCTCATCCGATTCCATGTTCTTGTGCGTCCTTGTTGACAAGGTCCTGGACTTGCAATTGTAAAAGGCATTGCCTGTAGCTGGAACTGCTGCGCGTGTGTGTGTGTGTGTGTGTGAGTGTGAGTGTGTGTGTGTGTGTGTGCGACATTTACGACAACGACAATTCAAATTTTATTAGATTACATGAAATTTATGTGGCAATCAATTTACAGCTAGGAGAGAGAGCCAAGAGACGTGGCAAAAGTAGAGCAAAGTCAAATGCAAATGACGAAGGACTCGGCAAACATTTTAATAAGCAACTTTTTTTGTGGGCTATCTTCTTTTTTTTTGTCAACTAAATAAGTCAAATAAAGGCAGCCGAGCAGCCTGAGAAAGTGAGAGAGCAGAACAGAGAGGCAGAAAGAGAGAGAGAGGGAGAGAGAGGCAGCTACTGCAGATGGGTTCAAAGGCAAAAAATATCATATTTTTTTAATGCGGCAAGTGCTTGAAATTGATAAGGCTGTTAGACCACATATGTGTGTGTGTGTGTGTGGGAGTCTCGTTTTTGTATTGTTAGCAGTCACCATCCAGACACGCAGCGAGATATAGAGAGGGAGATAGGTGGAGACAGACAGAGAGAGAAAGAGGGAAAGCAGCGCACAAAAGCGAGCTGGTAAAATGAAAATACAAATTTAAATTTCAGTGTGTGTGTGGCCTTGTTAAATATATTTGCCAAGCACACACACACACACACATACACCACACACATGCAACACACACAGACAGACAAACAGTCTGGCATAGCGAGCGAAACCTGTGCATATTCCATAAGTCTAATCATTGTTTATTTGCCTTTCTTTGGCTTATTTGCCTTTCACTTAATACAACATTTACTTTTTCTAACTCTGCTTTTTTTTTTTGTCATTTACAGATTGACTGAAACGGCTGTAACGACATGGTATGAAGGAGCCGGCGAACACCTTGGATGAAATTGTAAGTATCCACAAATATATAGATAATTACAACCGAGATTGACTGAATTGACAAATTGCACGGTACAAATACAAATATTTTGGGCAGTTTTTAAAAGATTTTAAGGTGAAACAATCAAGCTAAATTGAAAAAAATTCTAAAAAATATAATAAATTAATCCGACACACATAAACCACATTTATAACTCAATTGTCCGAGGTAAAACCTAAACAAATATGCTCTTTATCAGCCGTACAGCCAACAAACTTCTCCCTGTATAAGCTGCTAGTTTAGATTTTCCCGTCAGTAAGTTACGTTTTCTCTATTAAAAACTTTCCGAAACAATTCCAGTTGAAAAATTCTCAGTTATCTAAAATTAACTAATATTGTGTTAGCATGTCGCAAGCAAAGAAGGATAAAAAGGATAAGGACGCACCGCCGACCAAAGAGAGTTTTCACAGGGTGCTCGAAAATCGCCGACTGGTATCGATTATAGCCACCATATCTCATGCGTCTCGCAAAGCCGATATAATCAGCGGTATGCTGGCGAAGGGCGTGAATATCTTTCGTCTGAACTTCTCCCACGAATCGCATGAGTCGCACACACAAACCATTGCGTTGGTGCATCAATGTCTGGAGAAGATCAAGATCGATACGGGTCTGACATTGTCGGTGGCCTTTGCCGTCGATACACGTGGACCACAGATACGCACCGGTTTGATAGAGGGTGGAGGGGAAATTCTCTTGCGAAATGGCGAGAGTATACGATTATCCATCAATAGAGATCTCTTTGATAAGGGCGGCCGAGAGGCTGTCTACGTGGACTATCCGAACATTATAAATGTGGCCAAGCCGGAGGATCGTCTATTTATCAACGATGGCAAACTGTTTCTGACAATACTTGAGGTTGGCGTGGATGGTTTGCTCTGTGAGGTCATACAGGGCGGCATGTTGAGTAGTCATTGCAATGTCATACTGCCCGAGGTCGAGATTGATCTGCCTTCAGTCTCCGAAAAGGATATGAACGACTTGCAGTTCAGTGTGAGGGCCAATGTCGATATTGTGTTTGCTTCGGGTGTGCGTTGTGCCAAGAATATCAAAGAGCTGCGTTCTGTGCTGGGGGAGAACGGTAAACACATGAAAATCATAGCCAAGATCGACAGCAAGATCGCATTGAGTCGTGTGACAGAGATATTGATAGAAGCCGATGGCTTGCTTTTAAGTCGCGCCGATCTTGGCACACAGATTCCCATAGAGAAGCTCTTTACCACGCAGAAGGCGGTGTTGGGACTTTGTAATAAGGCTGGGAAACCCGTGATTATTGCCTCAAGTCTGCTCGAATCGATGCGTTATTATCCGATTCCCACACGCGCCGAGTGCTTCGATCTGGCCAATGCCGTCATCGATGGTGTCGATTGCATTCTGCTCTCCTCCGAGGTAGCCATAGGGCTGTATCCCATGGAGACCATCAGCACCTGCGACACCCTGGGCAAGGAAGCCGAAAAAGTTATCAAACACCGCAACATCTTCGACAGTCTGATCAACGAATTGAGCGGAGAACTCAATGCCTCCCACTCCATTGCCATGAATGCCGTACAAACAGCTCGTCGTACCAACTCCACGCTTGTCTTGGTCCTAACCACATCCGGTCGATCGGCGGCTTTAATCAGCAAATACCGACCACATTGTCCCATTCTGGCGGTCACGCGCTGTGTGCGAGCTGCTCGCTGGATCAACTTGCATCGTGGTGTGGTGCCTCTGCTCTATCCCACCGACTGTGCCGAGAACTTTGTCATGGATGTGGATGCACGCGTAAAATTCGCACTGCAAACGGCCAAAAAGATCGACATCATCAGCGAGGGGGATCCCGTGGTCATTGTCAGCGCCTGGAAGGACAGCGGTGGTTTCACCAACAACGTACGCGTGGTCTACGCTTTTTTCGAGGCCGATAAAATGGATTGTCTGTACCATGCTGACAAGAGTAATTCCCGCAAAAACACTCTGCTGCAGGCTAAGGTTTATAATGTTTAGTTGTCGGTTCGACTTGGCTGTTTTATGGTAAATATACTTGGCCTTTTATAGTTTTGGAAAATCTGGTTTGGCAATTCAATTGGGTAAAGAGGGATTGAAATCCATTTCAATGAAACTAAATGCACTTGATAAATCTATTGAATTGGTTTTTTGGTACATATTACTTAAAAGGTTTTTTCGAGCGCTTTCTCAATAGATATGTTACAACGTTTAATTTGTGTAAAGCGTATTCCCAGCGCAAATCAAATGCAGTTTCTTTAGCAGTCTCTTAATAAACTCTGTGGGGAATGCAGCTGACACCAGCGCACACACAAGTAAGCCGGGAAGTAAGCGGGTGTGGAGGGTCATATAGGAGGCGCTCGTATCATAAAGTCAAATGCAAAAGCAATCTAAATGAAATGTCAGTGCGACGCCTGCAGGTGGCGCCAGCTAAAGCGGGAAAGGGTTACCCCAATAACAACAACAACAACAAATCGCAACATGTGGCAGCAACAACAACACCAGCTTGCCCCACTGTGTGGCAACTAAGCGAAAGCTTTTGGCGTCAGTTTACAAAAGGTTCTCAACGTTTTAGTAATTGTTATGTAAATGAGTTTTACAAAATTTTCTGTTTAGTTTTTTTTTTGGTATTTTTTTTGGAATTTTTTGCTCAACAAAAAGGTCAAAATGCGCGACACAGGCGCACCGACGGACGGATGGACGGACGGACGGTCGGAGAGACCGACGACAGGACAGGCAGAACCCCAAAAAACGAACAGGCTCGACTTTAGACAGTCAGCAAATGCTGTGGCTGAAATGTCTGTAGTGTGAGTGCTGATGATGAGTCTGACAGACAGACAGACAGACACACCTCTCCCCCTCTCATCCCTCTCTCTCTCTCTCCCTCTCTTTATACAGTCTGCCTTTGCCTTTGTTTTGCTGCATGCCTCTGCATGGTAATCCTCTAGCTACAGCACTTCAGCTTCTTTCACTCCTACCGCTTTATAAAATTGCAAATCAGTTTGAAAGTCAACGACAGGTTGTTTTACCTGCCACTCCACTCACCCCCTGGCACACCCTGATACAACTTGTTGTTGTGATTGTGATTGTTCTTGTCGTTGCTGTTGTCGTTGCTGTTGTTGCTTTTGTCGCTATTGTTGCTGCCAAAACAAGCGAAGCGTTCAGCCGCTAAGCAACACTGGCAGCCAGCAGCAAATACCAGAGGCAACACAGCCAACGCTACACAGAGAGAAAAATAGAGTGCATACTTTTAATGCACTTCATTGGAGAAATGGCAAACATAATAAGAATATTCTGAAACAATAAAATAAAGAATAACTACTTAATTAGAAAAAATATTTTAATTGATATAAATTATGACAAATTAACTTACAAAATTATATATAATTTTTTTTTTCAAATTATATTTTCAACGCTTGCTATAGTTTTTGATCTGCTTGTTACTGACTTTTTCTCTCAGTGTGCAGCCGCGTCACGTTTTGTGGTGTAAACATACGAATTTATATGACTGTATTTTAGTAATAAAGTTGCCTGTCATTGTTGTTGCTGCGGCTGCTGCTGCTGCTGCTGCTGTTACTGCTGTTGCTGTTGCAGTGGATTTTGCTTTAGCTTTTGGCTGTGCTGAGAGTGGGGCATATAGAAAAAGTTAATAACCGTTTAGCAAGTAAGCTAAAGTTGCCCAAATTCTTTAGCGGGATTACAGTGAAATTTTACGATTATGTTTTGCTAGCAGTTACAGTCTTCTAAAGAGCAATAGAACGAGCAGGCAAGAGGGGAAGGAGAGGAGAGGAGAGGAGAACGCCTACATATTAAATATAATGCGCTTGGGGATTATCAAATTGATTTCAATTTTTATGCTCCTTAAGAGCGATAGTTGCTCGCCGGCATTTTAGTTTATATCGGCACATAATGCGACAGCAAATTTCTCTGTGTTTATGTAGCAAGAAAATGGCAAAATTCCAGCTAGAAAATTTGGCTTGGAGCAACCACAGGCAAAGCACAAACAATGTCAAAGTTTCATGCAATTAAAAGTGAAGAAAAATATGCAAAAATAGGGCAACATTGGCAGGCAGCTAGGGAGCAGTTTAATTAGTTTAAAAATAAATATAACGGCAGCCAGAACAAGGCATTTATCATTAATTAAAACGTAGCGACAGTTTCTAATGGCAAATGTGCATCACAATTCCATTTCCATTTGAATTTTGTGACAGTTTGCACTAATTGCAACTCATGCAACATGCAGCATGCCACACGCCACAAGGTAGAATCAAGAGTAACAGTTACAGTTTACAGCTGGAGTTGGAATTATACGCACAACAACAAAAACTTTGACAATAGAGAACTAAACTCCATATTACGCATACGCAGCGTGTGCCAGCTACAACAACTTTGACATTTTAGCTGTCATCTAAGTAAACTAAGTGCTGCTAAGCTCGTTGCTAACTGAGAAACAGAGCGAGAGGGTGAGACGGAGAGAGAGAGAGAGAGAGAGAGATGGAGAGGGAGGGAGTGGGAGAGGATAAGAGATTGCAAGAGATAGCAGACATTTGCTGGCTTATTTCCTTAAGTGCAACGTCAGGTTGCGTGCTATTTGTGCTAAATAAATGCCAAAGCACAGGCCAAAAGACAAACATAACCATACACCCATACAGCCATACACACTTACACTCACACACATATGCAGTTACAGTTATGGGGTCACGCACACACATGTAAATTGCCGGTTTGCAGATGTGACAGCTGGAAAGAAAGGGGGCACACGCTTGAAATTTTAATGCACGGCAGAGCGGCATTCTCAACGGCATATTTACATTTTAGCTCAATGTCAATTGTGTTTATAAATTAATTTGCAAAAAGACATATGTACAGTACACACACACACACACACCCACACACAGACACGGAGCACCCTAGAGTCAGCAGGCGCAGCTGAAAAGTATACAACAAAAAAACCCGTAAGGACGAAGCAGATCTGTCGAACGGAAGGCTGTAGTCGGATGTAGCCGACAGAGGAAAACCCTGTACTTTGTATTGATAATTACTGCCTTATACCAATTCGAACAAATTGTCTGTTGCATATCTTTGCTGTTTCTCAGCCGATCGTAATGCAGTTCATAGTTCTACGGACTGACGGACGGATAGACGGACATGGCTATATCGATTCAGCTCGCCATACTGATCAAGACTATATATTTGTAATAACTTAATAGACCCTTTAGCACTTATTTAAAGTACAGGGTCTAAAAAAATACATAAAAAAGAGGAGAGCACGCTTAACAAGCTCGACTGTTGTTTAGAGGTCACAGCAGGGGCTGGGGCGCAGAGAGTGTGCATGTTGTGTGTGAAAGAGTGTGTGTGAGTGTGAGCACGTGTATGTGTGTGTTGCGGGCTGACCTGACGACGAGCTAATGTGGCAATGTGTGTGTCTGCTTTGTTGTCGCTGTGACAGGTTGTTGTCGTCGTCGTCGTCGTTGTTGCCTTTGTCTTTTGTCACACAACTCTTGCTGGTTTCTGGTAGCTACTTGCTACAGCTGGCGCTGCTGCTTGCAACAGAGGCAACAGCAGCTGCCACTCAGCAGTCGACGTCGCTTGACTTTGTCGTAAATATTTGCGCACAAAAGTCGGCAATGATTTGCTGCAACAAACTGGCAACAGCGCGCAGTTCGCCTACACTTGCAGCTGGAGTTTACGACTGGGCACTAATACTAATGCACCCACACACGCACACATACACTGAGAGAAATAAACTCTGATATGGTTAGGCTCTGGGGAGGCAGCAGCAGGCAGCAGAGGCTTAGCAAAAAAATGACAAACGGCCAAGGCAACCAGCTAATTTGAAAGAGAGTAGGAGTGCACAAGACCAATGGAGAGGGGGAGAGGGGAGCAGAGGAAGGCAGCGCTGAAGAGCTGGAAGACAGCAAAATAGAGGCAATAAGTTTAAAGAAGTGGCAAAAAATTAGAAAACAAGAGTGGAGGCATCGTGTAAAGTGCACACAGCTCGAAAGCCAGAGAAAGGCAAGCACAAGAGTGAATGGGCAGACAAGTCAGCACAGTGGTAACTAATTAAAAACTATGGTAAATACAGCAAAAAGCCATCAATTTGTATCGACTGAAAGTTCTCAAAATAGAGATAAAGTTCCAGAAAATTGGTTGTGTTCCTAGGGAAGTGATAATCAGTGCAAATACTGCCAACTATTTACTGTTTGTAATGGGAAACTATTTCTTAACTTACCATAAGACCTACCATAACATTATTGGACAAACTCTACATATGGCTCACATCTCTAATAGCCTCTACAATTGGTATTCAAACATCTTCTGCGCTATTATTATAGAGCTTAGGAAAACATTTTTCGAAGCGCTTTGAAATCGAGTAAATACCAAAACTCGAGCTATTTGCTGTCTGCAGCGAAAGTACTTGTCGAAACTGTTAGGCAAAGACGCGTACGCGTAGCACTGTAAAAAATAATATGTTGAAATGTGAATTTTTGATTGAATATATTTTAAAATTAAAAAATTTAATAAAATAGAAAATTAAAATATATGCAAATTAGATTAATCATTAAAATATAAAGATAAATTAAAATAAATAAAAAATCGCGTGTTTGTAACACTGTAACAAACCGTTAGCGTACGCACTTTCGCGCTCTGCTTGCGTATTTTTTAGCATTTGGCAATGCAAGTGAGCAAAAGAGCCGAGAGCCACAGGCCCCCCACCTCCTCTCCTAACACACACACACATCCATTCTGCCCACTGTGCACGTGTGAGTGTGAGTCGCTGAACAGCTGCAGCGGAGACTTCGGCTTGTGCTTCGTGTGCAAGGAGCTTCGTGTGCATGGAGCTTCGGCTAGGGCAAAGCGAGAGCCGAATGCCTGTGAAGGCAGCGCAGCAGCAGCGCAGTGGCAGCGCAGCGGCAGCGTTCGCTGTCGGCTTCAGTTAGTTCTGCTTTCAGTTTCAGTTTCAGCTTCAGTTGTGCATTGCTTGGCGCCGACAACAGTTCGCAACGCAACGCAACGGAACGCAGCGCATAACGTGAACGTGAACGTGAACGCCGTTGCTACGTAATAGCGTAACGTGTAACGTAACGGAAACGCAGCGCGTAACGTTAAGAAATTTCGTGAGTTATTAAAATGCGATAAAAGCCAGTGAATCGGTAATAAAGCGCTTATCTTTGGTCGCAATTACGGAGCAAACATTTAAACAGCGGCAACATGCGGAAGTGCCAATGGACGGGGAAGGGGAAGGGGATGGGGAAGGGGAAGGGGGGGGGGGCTTGCCTGTGACAATGCAGACCTTTTATATAGACTCTGTATATATGTTTATATATCAGCGCGTGGCGCCCAATTACCAGGCAGTGAACCAGACCAAGCCAAAGCCAAAGCTGAAGCACCAACAGTTTCCCCTTTCCCCCCGGTGTGTGTGTGTGTGTGTGTGTGTGTGTGTGTGTGTGTGTGTTGTGTGTGTGTGTGTTGTATGTGTGTGTGTGGGTGTTTAGTCAATTGTGGCTGAGTCCCGCATCTGTTACAAATGACAACGCACGGCTCAGTTGTTGTTGCCATATATATTTCTTTTAGCTTTTACTCGTCTTCATTGCTGATATTTACGATCCGTTTGAGGTTTGCCAATGCACTGCAAAAAATACTCTTAAATCAGCATATTTAATAGGTTTTATAGTTGACATACAATACAATATAATTATGTTTAAAATTAACATTATTAAACAAAGAAGTTTGAATTTAATAAATATTTAAAATTATATTTATATATTATATACACATTGCATTTGGTATTTTTATTTATTTAATTATTAATTGATTACCAAGGCTAGTCGACAAAGTAAATTATGATGCAAATTAAAATTGTGCATAAAATTGATTTTATAAAAAAAAATTAAATTATTAAGAGGTAAAAAAAGGTTGTGCATAAAAAATGCAGCTCAATGGGAAATACATTTATTTACCGAGCTCAATTCAATTAAATATTCTAAAAACAATTAATAAACCGGCTAATTGCCAGTTTCACTTGAGCATAATTTATATTGCAGCAGATTTGCATTTTTATGGCCAATATTAATGGGGCTTTAACGCACAACAAAAGCACATTTAAGTATTTAAATATTTGATTTGATTTTCTTGCCGTGTGCTGTTTGGGGTCGCTCTCAAATGTAGGCTGTCATTTTGTGTTTTGTGTGTTGTGTGTTGTGTGTCGCTCCATTTTAGTTAATAGTTGGCTACGTGTGTGGCATATTACACACATTAGTGTGTTGCTGCCCACACACACACACACACACACACACACACACACAGACGTACACAAGCACACACCTTGCCGGCCGTGTTTGTTTTTCTCTCCTCTTTTATTTTTGCGCCTTCTTGACTTTGCTTCCGCCTGATGTATCTCTAAAACATTCAAAGTATCTTACGGATGTGCCACTTGCTGTGTATCTGTGTGTGTTTCTGTTTCTATGTGTCTATGTGTGTGTGGGCGTGTGCTACTTTTGGGTGTTTATGACATTTAAATCAATATTGTCACACGTCTCCATACGGCTTAGTTCCCACTGCAATTTGCACTGATTTCTTGCTGACTTTTCAAGTGTCGCGCTCGTGTTGCAATCATACAAATGCCACCTCTTGCTCCTCGCCCCTCGCTCTGCGCTGAATTTTGGCTTAATGAGCGCAATTTTAGCGTTGCAGCTTCTCCACAGAGATACTCGCACTTATTTAACGCTCATACGCCCTGTGGCAAGCACCTGGCAACAGCAGCTCGAGAGCTGCAACAAGAGGGCAGAGCGGGAGTTAGCTGACCAGTGTTGCCACGTTTTGGGCACTCGTGTAAGCTAGATCGGCAGTAAAAAGCAGCTATTAATAGCTAAAAATATAAATATAATAATATAATATAAAATATAAAAATACGAAATATAAACTAAATTTAATTATTTAACTAAATATATTTATTTAATATAAATATAAATTAATAAAAAAGTCTAAATAATTGCTCTCCACTTGTTTATCATATTTTTCATTTGATAAAATTAAATTTAAATAATTTTGCGGCTATTCTAAATATTTTCGTTTCTGTCAAAATATTAATTAATTATTAATTGTAATTATATTGTTAATAAATTAAATAAATATATTTATGTAGCTGAAACAGGCTAAGGAAATTAAAAATACGCTTAATTTAAGGCTATAAGCTGCTATTTGCGGAATTTATTTCATTTTGAATTTCAAAATAATAATATTCTAGCCTAATACAAGCCAAACTGGCAACACTGACAGCGGCAGGCAGCTAAGCATAGACTCTGCTCGCAGCTCGCAGCTCGCAGCTCGCAGCCTGCAGCTTTGGCTTTAGCTTTGGCTTTTGTTTATCGGCTGCCATGCGGGATGCTGGGGAGGGGAGGGGAGAGGAGGGGGAGGAGCCATGCTAAGGTCATATGCTGACCCCCGACGTCCCGCGCGGCTTATCTAGCTGCTGCGCCTGCATAAATTATGCTGCTGTCGAGGCCCACATGCGGCGTCTCTATAATTTCTAATGCAGCAGCAAGGATAATACGCACTCCACAGCAATTGCTGCAGGGGCGGTGGGGGCGTGGCCTGCCCCGGCCATTTGCTGCAACGTCTGCTTTGCCGCACGCTCACTTGACTGCAGCAGTGTTCGCTCCGCCCCCCGCTCCATGCCCCGCCTAAGTTGCGGCATTTTAATTTGTTAAGTGTGCGATGTTCATGTCCAGAGTGCCCACCGGGCAACCCACAGAGCCAGGAGGAGAACCCAAAAGCTGCCACAATTTTATTTACATTTGTGCATATTGTTGTTGTTGTTGTTGCAGGCAATCAAAAGTGGCAAAACTATTTTACAAAATTATCTTTCTCTCTGCTCCCTGACTTGCAAATGTTGTAACTGTCTGCCGCATATCTCTCCGCTCTCCGCTCCTTCACACATTCAGAATTTCTTAATTAAGCTTAATGTGCAATTTCGTGCCGAGAGTCTCTGGAATGTCCAGCATACATTTCATTCGAGTTTTCATTCGGTCAAAGGTCAAATTAAACAACTTAAAAGTATATATATATATATTTATATATATCTACGCACAAACAGCTGCAAGAAATTGCCACTCCATAACTCCAACTGGAAGCTACATATATATGCTATATAAACTACGGTATCTTTGGCTCATAAATTTTAAGCATTTGCCATTTTCGGGCGCACAGCCCAAAACGGCGCCTAATGAAAAAAGTTAGCCCAGGTAGCGCTTAGCCCAGTTAATTGCATAATTTTCCCAAGATATGGGCCTTGGCTTTAAAGGGCCGAACAAACATATTTGTTGGCAAACGAAAGTAGAAAATATGCCGCTTAATTGATATAATTTTGCATATCAGCTTTATCGATTCAAGCGCATCAAATGCCCAAATGTTTCGAATTAAATTGAATTATTACTTGACTCAGGAAATAATGTCCGTGCTTATAAAAAACGTTTGGGATATTGTTAATGCATTACCAAAGTAGAACTAAGCCATTATGCTTAAGCTGTGGCTTGCTGAAATTGATAAAAATCGATTAAGAAACTTATAAAAAAAATGGTAATAGTATTAATATTTTATTTTATTAATATAATATAAAAATATTATATTAAATACTGTTTTATTCGACAGTTCGGTTATTCAGTCAAGCTCTGAAAAAAATATCTACCATTAATCGTTGCCTTGTACTTGAATTTAATTTATTTATCGATTACGAGCTTACTTTATCGATTAGTTATCGAGCAGCATACGCTGCCTATTTCCAAAACATTTTCCATTAATTTAATTGTCTGTTGAACAACATTGTCTGCCCCTTTGGCATTGACATATTAATAAAATATTTATTTGATTTTTTGTGCAGTTGAGCGTTGGCGTTGAAGCAATTCTGAAATGTTCTGCGCTCGATTATATATTAATCGACTTTCAACTACTTTCACTTGTGACACCTTGACACCCAGAACGCACATTATTTACCTTGGGCGGTATTTGAGTAGCAAACCCCATTAGGCTCACTCTGTTGGCTCCGCTGTCGTCCGGCATTAGGATCAGAGCAGAGAGCTTTGGGGCTAGGGGTTTGGGGCTAGGGGTTTGGGCCTTGAGGGTTATGTTACTGCCGAGTTTCTGTCTCTGCCGTTTTATTTTACTTTCTTTGCTTTGGTTTTCTTCTGCTTCGTCTGCTGTGCCATCGGTCCTAAACACATTTGAACTCTTAGCACTTCACTAATCTGTCCATTGTGAGGCACAGGCAAGTGGGCGGTTCATAACTGTTGTCCCTCCCACTTGCCCCCCCTTCAACTTGTACACTCTATGCCAAGTGAATTTACGACCAGGGGACAGATACTTTTTGGTCACTCATGGTCACTTGGCAATGTTCATGGTCACTTGGCATTGAACAAACGGGCAGTTTTCGGCCAGGGGCTGGGGAGGGACGGGATAGGAGGCGGGCCGAGTTCATGGAGTTCATTCATGGCACAGGTTAGCCAGTTAGCCAGCCCTACGTATTATACACCAGAGAGCATCCTTCACGATTACTTAATATTAATGACGTTGGGTTTTGGCCTGGTCAAGCCAAGCTTCAGCTTCAGCGTCAGCTTGAGTTTCGTGTTTCAGTTTCATGTCGCAAATCTGTCGTCGTCGATGTCCGAGAAGAAAGTTGCGCCATGGGGGCCAGTGTTGTCTATGTAATGAATGCCTTTTGTGTGGCGCCTTTTGACTTGGTTTACTTCAGGGAGCACGCAGCAAATAGACTGCAGAGAGGGGGCGGGGGAGATTGGATGGGAGAGTCGGGGGAGAGTCGGGGGAGCGTTTTATCTCTTTGCATTGTGTTGAATGGCCATGCCAGCAGAGCGGCTGAAAATATTTGCTTAAGCAGATTTAACTACATTAACTTAATTAAATAGGCGCTAAGCAGCTGACAGACGAAGACAGCAAGACAGCAAGACAGCTCTCTCGAGAGAGCAAGAGAGCGAGAGAGCGAATGAGATGGAGTTGTAGTTGGCAGAGCAGACAGGGCGTATGCGTGATATTGATTGATTTCGAATTACATACAAATAAATGCCGTTGCCAGTGATGCACTGTAAGAAATTTAATATAAATAAACTTCATTGAGTATATTAATTAAAATAAATAATGAAAATTGATAAATCTTATATATATACATATTAGCTATTAAAATATAAATATAATTAAAGAAAGTTCAAGAATTTGACTGAGAAATGGCATTGGGGAAGTTTAATAAAATACATTAATTTAATTATATTATATCAATTGATTATGTTTTATATTATGTTATTAAAAATATATGAAATATTTAGTATAAAAATATTAATTTAAATCAAAATCTTACGAGACTAATGCTCTAAATTATAATTCTTATGTACTTGTGGCATTAGGTATTACTCTAGTATTAATTAAATAAAAATAAATTAACGTATAAATGCTAAGTAAATTGCATTGCCAAAGCTTCAATAAATATATTTCAATTATTTATTTATATTAAATTCAAACAAGCTATTAAATTATATATCTCAGCCTCTCAGTTTTCTCCCAGTGCAGCTGGCTTGTTGTTCTTGTTCTGTTCTGTTTCTGCCTGCCAGTTGTTGTTATTGTTATTGCCATTGCCTCGAGCTGCACAAAAGAGTTCAATTGATGTTCTGCAAGTGGGTTTGCCAGCCATGAATGAATCCCAATCCGAATCCGAATCAGAATCCGTGCGGATTCGCCTACTCAGCCTGCGCTCTTGTGCCTATCAGTGCCTCTCATCCAACCTCTCAAACAATCTCTCTGCCCCGCCCCTTCCCGCCCACTTGCCTTTGTCGCTCGTTGCGCTGTCTTTCTTTCCTTAGTTCTATCTAGTATTTTGTTGGCCCACAGGCTGTTTGCTTGGTTTTGGTTTTGCCTCTGCGCTTTGTTCTCTGGATTGTTGCGTAAATGTTGTTTTAATCAAGCGGCAGGCTAAACATTTGAGCTGTTATTGTGCCTGTTCGACTTGTTGTTATTGCGAAATCTACACACACACAGACAGACTGACAGACAGACAGACACAGATACAGATACCGATGGTAATGGGTATATTAAACAGACGTGTTGTGGTTGCAGAAAGAGTTGTGGTTAGCCCAGGGTATTAGGCCACAGAACTCGTAGTTCAGCTCAATCTCAATCAATCTTCAGCAACATATGTTTAACAGCAGCTTAATTGGACAGAATCTTTGTATACCCATTGAAAATGGGTGTAAATAGGGTTAATAAATTTGCTGAGAATTCTATTTTACACTCATGCAACTCTCTTAAATATTTCTATAGAGGGTATTTTCCAATTCAACAACTATTTGTGTTGTTATCTTGTTCATTTGATTGTTCACACACCAGCATAAATCGACGCTCATCTGTCTGATTGTGGTCAAGTGTATAATTACCATTCGGCTGTGGCAAATGTGAAAGCAAAAGTTAAATGGAAAACATTTAGCCAAAACGAAACTTCAAGCTGTAGACAGCAGAGAGCAGAGATCAGGGAGCAGAGAGCAGGGAGCGGAGAGCGAGTCAAGGTCAGGTTAATGGAAAACTCTTCAAAAATGCCTTTGTTCATTTGCCATGCAATTTGTTTTCCCCAATTGTGCGTCCGTACTTTCGTAATTTATGCATATTTCTCGGAGCAAACATCTCGGCGTCGTATTGTTTCTTACGCTTCATAATGGAAAGCACAACTCGAAAATGGGAAATTGAAATAGAAATTTCATTTCTCGTTTGTGGTCAAAGTTTTATTGTCTCTCAAACACACAAATATGCGGAAATAGTATTTCGGTTTGGTCAAATGCGGAACTGGCCAAAAAGTCGCTGCCAACTGAACACAATGCAATTTCCAAGATAAGAAATTCTCGTTTTTGTTACGTATGTACGAACAGATTGCAGCTTGGCATAAAATGTGAAAATGCTGTACGTGAAATGCCTCAAGCCATGATTTATTTTTAGCATGCCATCATTGTTTCGTTTGGTTAGACACCGAGATACAATAACACATATATTTATATGGCTTGCATTTAAATTTAAATAACTTACATCGGCTCTGGCTGTTATTTATGTGGCTGTAAATCACAGCAGCGTCCAGTTTAACGCACTTAACGAGTAAATATACGACATTTGGCATCGATGCAAGTTTACATAGGTTAAATGCGAGGAATACCCTGCATAAAATCATTTTTTAGGCACTGTTTGTTTTAGATTACGTTTAGATTTCCTTAGCTAAACGCAAAAAACAGCAGCTAAAATTGTATAGAATTCTCTATCGATACTGTAAATTACATTACGATCGGATAGGAAACAGCAAAGATATGCAACTGACAATTTGTCCGAGGAATACCCTGCATACAATAATTTTTTTAAGCACTGTTTGTTTTAGATTAGATTTAGATTTCAATACCTCCCATGTTTCCTCAGCTAAACGCAAAAAAACAGCAGCTGAAATTTTGTATAATTCTCTATCGATACTGCGAATTATATAACGATCGAATAGGAAACAGCAAAGATATGCAACTGACAATTTGCTCAACTGTGTAGAGAGCGACTGAGTTTGCATATATTATTATATTTCTCTTAACCGCTTAGGAATCGCTTGAATTTTTAAGTTATGTTTTCTAAGTTATGTCTATTTAAAGTTTCCCAAAATGGATTCGTTAAATAAATTATTGGTGTTATATTTAGTGTTATTTTTATCATCCCAGTCTCTTGCTTGGTAATGTAAATGTAATTTACAGTTGAATCGCTTTTAAAAATGTGTTCACTCACAAGCTCAAGTTGGGCTGTCCTTTTGGTTGATTTCCAACACAAATAATAGTATGGGAACTTCAGCACTGGGCATTTGAATAATTGTCATGTGGAGAAACGCTTTCATGTAATTGCGTGTCTGTTGGTTGGACGTCCGTCCGTCCGTCCCTCCGTCCGTCCGTCCCTCCGTCTTTCCGTCCTTCCGAGGTTCCACTTCTAATTTCAGTTCATGTCAAGTTGAGCTGTTTGCTGCGCGGACTTTGCTGTTCATTTAGCCGCAGAAGTGAACAACTGAATAAATGTGGGCGTCATTCAAGTTAATAATAAACAGACGGACAGGCGGACGGACTGTCAGGCAGGGATGGGCAGGGCAGGGCAGGGTTGGGAGGGGCTGGGTTGGGTTGGGCCTGCAAGGACATGCTCAGGGCAGGCGATGGCCACTTGAGCGTGGCCTCAAAGTCAAGGCTCTCGGCTAACGGCGTCTGTGTTACCAAATTGCGCTTCATTTATTTATAATAATTACAACTGTAAAAAAGTTTGAACAATCATTTGGGCCTGTAAACCAGCACAGCTGACGTTTAGACATATTGTTGCTGAAGGGGAAGGGGGGAACAATCAGTAAAAGTTTAGCAAACTCAAATATGCAGGCAAATAGCGCACAATTTCTGCTCGGCATTGTAATTGGATACTATTTTATTTGCTTGGCAATCAGTGCAGAGCGGCAAAAAATAAGCCACGCTCGCAAACTTAAAGTTTGAATAATTGCCAACAATTTGGCAGAACCACACAGTGAGAAAGAGACGAAGATACAGTGAAAGAGAGAGAGAGAGAGGGAGAGAGAGAGAGAGACTTTCCGGCCTTGCAGTTATAATCTCGTAGCCAGAAAAAAGGCGAGAAAAACTTTTCGCTTCTCTTTTTATAGTTGGTATAAGCCAATGGCATCAATTTTTAATGCCAGCACGAACTGCCTGCAACAATTCGCTTGTTTATTATTTACCTGATATAAACACACACACACAAACATATAAATAATATATATACAATATATATATATATCGCTCTTTTTACGCCTGAATCCAATTGCAACTGTGCAGTTGCATGCCGTGTACATTTTATGTTTCAATTTGTTTATTATTTTTCCCCGTCAATTATTGAACAACAAACAAAGCGCTGACGTTGACATGCAACAGCGGAGAGCGAAGAGCGAAGAGCGAGAGCATTAAATTAAAATTTCAAATTATAATTGAAAATAGCCGCACAATTAAATTGTCAAACAATAAACACTCCCAGCAGTGTCTGATGTGGTTCCAGCTGTACGACATTTTGGCACACTTAATTAACACAAATCAGCTGAAAAAATTTCAAATAATCAGTTAATTTTTCTGGCAGAAACCGAAATTAAGTCTATACATATTAATTTATGTATTAATTGCTTTTAGCAGATTGATTTTATTCACATTTTCAGCATAGTAAAGCAAGCTCGATTAAGCTTCACTTAAAGCTCTGCTGAATCTTTAACAGCTTTAAGCTCTACTTTATTTAAACTGAGTGTTAATTCAACGTGAGCTTTTATTTATTTAGACCTTTTTTTGGCTTTAAAAAATATGCTAGCTGTAAGTAACACTTAAGGCTTTATCAAGTTTTTCCTAAACTCTACTTTGAAAGTCTTTGAAAGTCTTAAATTGGCTTAAGCTTTTGGTTACACTTTATTTAAATTGAGTGTTCAAAGCGTTTTTTTATTTGCCAAGCTTTGTTTTGCTTGTGCTTTGATCGTTCTAAAAAGCTTCTATAATTTTCAATACTTTTACTTTAATTTAAAAGCAGCCTTTCACTAAAAGCTTGAAGTACTCCAAAACTTAACTGCTTGACTTTCATTCAATAATTCATAAGCGCAGTTAAACGTGATTTATCCTACATTTTCCGCTTGCCTTTTCAACACTTTGATAGTAAAGTTTCATTTTATTGTGTGGGTTATTAAAATTTAAATCTTGTCGCTGTATTAGGCCGCATTTAAAATTCTAACGTTTATCTCATTGGGCACTTAATCAATAGCCGTATAATCGTGGAGCAACAGAGTCATTAATAAGTCAAGCGAAAAGGTCTCATCATCATCATTTATATTGCTGATGTTGATGGCGATGCTGTTACTGGGTATATCGCTCCATCCACTATAAAGTGTGTAATTACACCGTGGGGAGAGCATTTAATCTGCTGCTTTAATTGCCGTTTCGAATTCAATTGTGCGACCTTGAGGCCAAAGTGCGCATGTTATTTTATACGCTTTTTCCAGGCAAGCCAGCGAATAAACAAACGCTGACCTGGCTCACGTGTAGCCCTTGGTAGGCATCCTGCCCCATGCCCCCCGATCCACTCCCTTTTTAGTATTCACTGGCATAGATGCCTCCCTGGCTGTTTTGGTCGAGTATCCTGAACTGCTGCGCTTTAATTACTCTTGCGTAAAATTGCTTCAACTGGCAACTTTGTGGAGTGTTAAGCGTTTGCCACGAAATCGCCTCGGACAGAGCTGACCCAAAAAAACCGAAAAAAAATTTGAGGAAAAAATTGCAAAGGCTCAGAAAGAAAAACGTCAATGAAAAATGCCGACACAAGCTCGAATGACGCCCAGTGAAATTACGACGCGTCCTGTTGCCCAATACAAAACACAGACCGACAAAAACTGAAACCCCACAACCCCACAACCCAACCAAAAAGAAAACACAAATATAAACCCAAAACGTAACCACAACCCGCAACCGCAGCAGCTTTGCCTTTATGATGATGCCAACTCCCCTCGAACGCAGAAAGTGTTTGAACTGAAGTGAGAAGCTTCGCGTGAGCGACAACTTAAGCCACTTGGTCCGAGGCGACTCCAACTCGATTGCAGTGCTTCTCAGAGTGCCACAAAACGTTTTTATACCAATCGCAAAAAGCCACTCAGCGACAGGCAGCAGGAGAGAAAGGGGGAGAGGTTTAGCCAAGTATGAGGCAGACACACATATGTAGAATGTGGCACACAAAGCAACTCAACTGTGCCCCAAGTGTGTCGCAGTGCAACAGCAGCAGCCGCTGCCACGCAGTGTGGCATGCAAATTGCCAAAATGAAAAGTGAAAGAACTAAAAACCAGCAAGGAAGTTGCAGATTAGTCGGATGCAAGCCTACAGTCGGACGTAACCAGCAGTAGGAGAGCCTGCACTTTGTGTTTCCATAATATCTGCCACACTGCCACACACACTGAGGCAAGCTTTGAGCGTATGCAAATTGTCTGTTGCATATCTTGGCTGTTTCTTATGCGATCGTAATGCAATTCACAGCATATAATGCTAAATTACCAGTCTGCATCAACTTCATAAACCCCTTTCTTTTTTTTAAATTACAGGGTATAAAAAGAGAGAGAGAGAAGCAGCCATGTGGTTGTAGCTAGTTCTCAGTTGTGCGTTCTTTCGATTGGCCATGTAAATTCATTAAGCTTTTAACCCGCTGGCCAAACGTGCACACCTGCTGACCTGGAATTCTCACACTCGCCCGCTCTTCACTCTTCGCTCTTCACTCGCTGCTTTTGCCCCTTGCTCTCGCTCGCATTCTGCAAGCTAATCGCTGCAGCTTCCTCTTTGCTGCCTGGCATTAAACACACTTCCGCAGTGCATATCCTGTTCGTAATCGATTTCAAAATGTGCAGCTCAACAGCGACAATCAGCCGAGCATTCAGTCAGCAGCTCGTGACAGCACGAACGAGTTAGCAACTTGGCTAAAAAACTTTAGCGACATTTCAAACAACAGCTGAGCGAAGCTTACATGACCGACCTCTGCATACCCTGCAGATTTGAAGAAAATTATATCAAATTTCTTGCATGCTAATAAATCTATTTTTGCCAACTAACTAACCAGTTATCAACAACCAGCCTAAACAACAAGAGGCAAAAGACAGCAAAATATTTTATAAATTAGTAAATTCACCAAAGTTTTTTAGGAACATTATTTACCCATTTGTAACGAAAAGATTTACATTTTGCTAAGCTTTGCTTTTAGTTTCATCTATTTTGTTGTAGCTGCAGTTGATTAAAACTAATTCATTTCAAACATGCAGCCCTCACGAATATGTAAATATAATCCAACTATGCTTTAAATATTTCCCTATAAAAGCTTACCAAAATGCTGAGCTTGACTTTGCCCTTGAAAGCAGCAAACAGCAAACAAATAGCGCAACTTGGCAACAAAGTATAAAACTATTTTTCATTCTCTGCCTGGCTCCTCTGCTGCTGCTGTTAAATTTGAAAAAATATAGAAATATTTCAAATAGCATTTGTGAGTGTATGCGGAAGAGTAAGCAAAGCAGACAGCAGAGAAAGCAGGAAAGAGAGAAGAGAGAAGAGAAAAGAGAAGTTGAGAAATGCGACGACAAAAGCGACGGAAAGAAGGGCAGAAAGTACAACAAAAAATTAGCAATAAACGTGAGCGCACGCGATGTTTGTTCCCCTGGCACTAAAAGGCAGTTCCTAAACCCTATTTCGCCTCCTTTCCCTCCATTTCTGCTCTCCATACGCTGTAGCTAGCCAGAAACCCCTTGGCTGCCTTGCAGCCAGCGGCAATCGCAGCTCCTACACGGAGAGAAAAATCAACAGTTTTCGTTGATCAATCAAGAATTTCCGTTGTCAATTTAAAATTTCAATGAGCCAGAAAAACTGTTGAAAGAAATCAAAATTTTCCACTTAGACGCGTTCTTAAAATGTTATATATTTTATTAAATTTTTTATGAACTCTTAGGATTAAAATAAAATACGACCGTAACTAATTTATTTATTCTTTGCACTTAATTTTATGCTAATCAGAACTAAATTCTATTCCAATTTAAACTTGAATTCTAGAACAAAACTAGATTCATTTTACAGCTGTAATTTTTAGAACGCATCAATATTTATTTTTCTGAGTGTAGGTGCGCCCCAAACTGCTGTCGCTGTTGCTGTTGCTGCTGCTGCTGTTATTGCTGCTGCTGCTGCTGCTGCCTTGACAGCCCCAGGCCGCTGCTAAAAGGGCTAAAATCAATAAAATGCTTGTTGCTCAACAGCAGCAGCAGCAGCAGCAGCAGCAACAGCAACAGCAACAGCAGCAGCAGCAACAGCAGCAGCAGCAACAGCAACACAATGACGACAGCAAACGCCAGGCGACGACGCTTTTGGACGTCTTTCAATGTACAATTATATTGGCTGTGGCATTGGCAACCCCCCTTACCCGCTGCCACATCCTGCTACAGCCCCCAGACTACGCCTCTTTCCCCTCCCCCGCCCGCCCCCTATTGCCATACTGTGCAACATAAATAGTTGCGTTTTTATTTCTACTTGTGTTCGCTTTTTTTATGTGGTGCTCTGCCAGCGTAAATGTTTGAAATTCCTTGGCTAAAGTTTGCTCGAGTCCCTGCCACCACGCCCTCTATTCCCTGCTACGCCCTCTATACCCGCTTCCACTCATCGCCGACACACGCTTAAGGCAGCCGCTTGTAGTCCCTTGTCCCTTGTCCCTTGTCAGCGGCATAAATGGCTGCAGGAATGAGGGAGGCACATTGCTTGTTGCATGATCGAAATGCCAGCGAGTTATTATGACAAACTTTCTTAATTGGAAAATATGCGCAACCGAACGCTACATTTTCAATTGCTGCAGGGAACGCCGCAATTGCCAGCGGGCGGGGGAGCTGGGGGGAAGGCTCAGAGCCAGCCACGGGCACAATGTCTAATAGCTGTAAATAAAGCTGTAGCTATGTAAGCCAAAAGCGTTCAATGTGCCACAAATTTGACTTGACTTGATGCCACAAGTTAAATCAATCACAAGCAACAAAAGGCTGCAACTTTTGTAAACACTCAAAGAAAATTTCTTTAAAAATATTTACATTTTTTTTAAACGAAATTACAAAATAAAATAAATGTACTTTAATATAAAAATCTTTAGATTTCCCAAAATAAATATTATTCTATCTAAAGTATTAAATGGTATAAGATTCAAATATTTTAAATTTTAAAATAATCTTTTAATTTAGTTAAATTAAAGAAGCATAAAAACCAATAATTATTTGTGTTCTTTATGTATTCCAACAATTTAAGAATTTTCTCAGAAATTTCAGCGGTTTTTACTTGTAATTTTCAAATAATTAAATACTAAATATACGAATATTTTCCCGCAACTTAAACAATTGTTATAATATAAAATGGTATTCAGAGTTTTCTCAGAAATCGAAGCGGGTTTCAAATGCAAATAATTTTTTACTAATTGGATTTGGTTGTTTCATTGATGGCATTCAGCTGATGAGTTTTCTGGGAAATCAATTATTCGAAATAAAAAAAAATGAATAATAAATAAACGAATTTATTCTTAAAAGATGTTTTTTAAAGTTCTGTATATTTTATTCACTGTGTGCTATAAAAATCTAGCCATATTCGTTATACACTGATTTGAAACTCTAACTGCCTCTTCTGGCTGGGTTTACGATAGCTTTCGACCCATACGAGTGCGGGTACTCCCAACAATATGACCTTACTCGTATATTACCCATAAAAGCGCCATAAATTGAGCTTCCTGTTCTTCTTGCTGGCACACACTCTGCGGCTGCCTTGTGTTGTAAATGCAATTTCTGTCTGTCCATTGATCAGCTGATGCCGCCTGCCTCCTCCTGCCCCCCTCTGGCTGCCTCTTTGCTGATTTCCTTTCTGGTTTTTCTGGGGCTTCGACTATGGCCTGCCATCAATATGCTGGCGCTGAGTGTGACCAAAAGCCAATTGTGCAGCTTCTGCTGCCGTTGTTGCCTGGCATCTAGCATCTGGCATCTGGCAGCTGGCAGTTTGGCAGCTGTTGACATGTCGCGCAGCATTGTGTTTTCTCTCTCACTCGACTACAGCGCTTCCGCCACCCTCTCACTCTGCCACTCTGCCCCTTCCTCGCTCCATCGCGATTTCCTTCAACTAGTCGCAGTCGCATTCATTTTCCATTTGCCAACATGACGACATTTTTGTTGTTTGCACAGTGTTTAGTTGCCGGCCCGCTTTTCCCACTCCCACGCCTGCTCCGCCTCCCCGGATGTGGGTGTGGCCAGCGCTCTTTTTTTACAAGCCGTACTGCGAAACAGCACAAAAGGGTCTATTAAGTTGGTGTAAATAATAAAAAATGTGTGTAACAGCCACACATTCTTTATCGATACTGTGATTTGTATTATCATCGGAAGAGAAACAGCGAAGATATGCAACAGACAATTTACTGAACTGGGTAGAGAGTGGTATTTCGAATGCTTGTGATTGGTGTATTAGATAACGTATTAAAGTATTAAATACACAAAGTATAGGGTCTTCTACCGGTCGGTTACGTCCGACTGTAGGCTTCCCTAGCAACTGATCTGTCCCGTCCTTTTTGGTTCCTTTTGTGTTTATTGTGGGCGGTCAGTTTGGCGTTTGTTGCTGGAGCATTGGGCGTCGTATTTCCTATTTCACGTACATTACCCACTATTTGCGCCATTCATGTGCCTCCCACTTCTTGCCCCCCCTTCCCATATCCTGCTCCCTCTCCCCCTCCCCTACTTCCCCTCCTACTTCTCTTGCTCTGCTTTTGTACTTGACTGCAAGTGCGAGTGATTATGTACACGCGACTTGGCCGTTAATTTAACCGTTCCTATTGTCGTTGTTTTTGTTTTTGCTGTGGCTTAATGATTTTCCTGGCTATAAACCGGTTTTTGTGCCGCGTACCGGTTTCACTATGGAATATATTAAAACTTTACTGCGCACAAGTGGAGCTAGCAGTTAATTAAGCACTCTGCTGGCTAATTCACAAAATCAAGCACTTTTTTGCACTCTGTGAAGGGATAAACTTGCTGCATTTTTGTTCGAAAGTGCTCAAGTGTTCGTTAACTAAAACAAATTGTAGAAGCGGGTTTTGTGCTTAAACTGTATGCTTAAAAACTTTAATATTTTTATAAAAAGTATTAAAAATATTTATATATAGAGAACAGACTAGGAGAAAAATCTAAAGTAATTTTACTCCCAACTTAAATTTATTAAAATTAATTACAACTATAAAAAATATATTAACTTAAATAAGTATTTAGTAATTTGTATTACTTTTAAATAGAGTGGAATACCCTCACTTTTTTTGTTTTTTTTTTAAATATAAAATTGTTTGTTCTCATTTTGAATGGTATACTATTACAATGTATGTATGTAGTAGCTTCTACCATTATGAAATTTAATAATTTCATTACATATATTCATATTTTTGTGCTTAAACTGTATGCATAAGAACTTTAATATTTTTATAAAAAGTATTGAAAATATGTATATATAGAAAACACACTAGGAGAAAAATCAAAAGTAGTTTTACTCCCAACTTCAATCTATAAAAATTAATTACAACTATGAAAAATATATTAACTTAAATAAGTATTTAGTAATTTGTATTACTTTTAAATAGAGTGGAATACCCTCACTTTTTTTGTTTTTTTTTTAAATATAAAATTGTTTGTTCTCATTTTGTTTGGTATACTATTACAATGTATGTAGTAGCTTCTATCATTGTGAAATTTAATAATTTCATTACATATATACTAGAGTATACATATATTTAATCCTATTAAATAGTATAATGGAATACCCCTAATAAACCTAAAATTTCCCTAATTTAACTAACTTAAAGCCACAAACTCTAAAGCGTTTAAACGGCATGCATTGTGCACAATTTGTGGGATTTCTTGACTCCTTTTTGGCCTGCTGGGTAACTGTTAGCCTGCATTTATGAGCGTAGTAGGAATAGCCTTAATTGTTATGCCTTGGCGTGCTGAGAGGCGGTGGCCATAGAGAGCGTTGTGGTGCTCTGTTGTTGTCACGGCTGTTGACGCTGCCCGTTGCCACTGACAACCAGCACACTCGCATGACAAACACCACTATTGACACCCACACCCATACACACACACACCCACACACACACGCACAACGTGGAGACATATTCATACTGTATGCGAGTGTGTGTGTGAGTATAAAGTATGCTTTCAATCAGGCACTGAATTGAAAATCCATTAACGAGTACATAGCAGCAGGCAGAAGTTGCTGCCCCCCCTCCCTCTCTGCCCCGCCCCCTTTGTGCCACTTCTCATGCCCGAGTAAGGGGGGAAATTCATGTGGGTGGGCGCATATTCTGCTTTCAAGTCATGGCTGCGTTCGTTATATTTTCTTGGGCAACAATAAAACGAAATGTTGCCACTGCAACAGCAGCTGCAACATGCAAAAATCGTAGCAATATCGAAAAGTCACAGAAAAACACGCACACACACACACACAGACACAGTTGAGCTTCCCCCTGCCCCTCTATCCACACCGCACGTAAATATTTGAAGCGCGAGTGAAATTTTAAGTAAATCATAAAAAAGTTAAGCAGAATATGCTGCAGAAATAAAATCAAGATATATATCGCATGACAGTTCTCTCGGGTGTCAGGCCACATTCGCAACGCAAACAAAATCAAAGTCGATAAGCGAACAGAAAAATCTCAACAACAACAAAAAAAGGAAAAAAAGGAAAAACAGAAAAGAAAAACAAAATATAAAAAGTGATAGATTCAGTGGAAATATCGAAAAAAAAAACCCCAGCAGGATATTCGAGTATGCTAACCTGCGTCTGTCGGCCCGTGTCGGGCAATCTGCCCAAAATGCCGCACGCTTCACTGATGCCTGCCTCGAGGTCCTCGCTCAGCAGCAGCAGCAACAGCAGCAGCAGCATCAGCGGCAGCAACAGCAGCATCAACGGCATTGGCACCTGCGGCGTCGGTGGTGTCGGTGGTGGCGGTGGTGCTGATGCCAGTCCCACACGTGTGGTAACATCCGAACCGAAGCTTAATGTAAGTAAAACTGAGCGACCATCAATGTGCACTGAGAGAAAGTTCCCCTAAGTTTTACAAAAAATTAAAAAAAAAAATATTTTATTTATAATTTTACAAAACTGTAAATTTATTAAACACATTGCTGATCAGCCTGCATATATAGATTCCTCAAACCGCCTGAATTAACAGCGCCGTCTCTGTCTCTCACTGCAGTAACTGTAATTCCAATCTCTACGCTGCCCACTCCATAGCTCTCGCTGCTCTTTAGCATATGGGGAGAGTTCTTGCTTATGGGGAGAGCCGCTCCCTTTGGTCAACACTGCGCTATGCAATTAGACACACACACACCCACACGCACTGCATCGATGCTTGAGCTTTTGCTCAGAGAGCCAAAAAGAGCGCGCTAGTTGGAGAGTAGTGTGCGTATGCCTGTGTAGACTATGCGAAAAGGAGAGCGCTGTATGCGTATGTATGCGTGCGCTGTGTTCGCACAGTTTGACTGCTCTTCCCGCAGTAGCAGCTGATTGGCTGGGGTGGGGTGTTTAAGCCGCTCTCTTTCTCTTTCTCTGTGCCAAAGCTCGATCAAGGGATTGAGAGCGCAGACTACTTGCACTATAAATGCTGCTGCGCGCAGTTCTCATGCTGATTAGACCAGAGGTGCCCACTCCATAGTTCTCGCTGCTCTTTAGCATATGGGGAGAGTTCTTGCTTATGGGGAGAACCTCTCCGTTTGGGCACCACTGTACTAGACAGTTCAACAATAACTGTAACCCCAATGAGTCATGGCTATTGATTTTTTTGTGTATTGATTTTATGGATCTTATTTTATTTGGGCTTTCGTGCCAGAATATTCATTGACAATTTAAAATTTACGTGTATATTGAATATATTATTGAAATAATTTTTATAAATACAGTAGAATCCGGTTATAGCGACATTCAAGGGACCGACGATTTTACGTTCGTTATATCCGGAAGACGCACTATCCGAAAGGAGCAAAAAAAAAATTTTTTTTTATATTATGGATGCCATGTTCGTAATAGGTTTTAAAATAAAACAAATTAATTTTTTAATCAAAACAAAAAATTTAATACAGTAGAATCCGGTTATAGCGACTTTCAAGGGACCGACGTCGTTATATCCGGAAGACAAAATCCATGATTTTGTTTCTTTTTCGTATTGAAAAAACACAAAATCCATGATTTTGTTTGCTTCTTTTAGCATTGTTAAAGAAATCAAATTTTCCTCTTTAAAGTTTTTTTTTGTTCGGCACGTCGCAATATCCGGTTGAATTGAAATGAAAAATTGAATTGAAATTGAAAAATCTCGTCGTTATAAGCGGTTTGTCGCTAAAAGCGGAGTCGTTATAAGCGGAGGCCGTTTCATATAAGTTTGTATGGGGACCAACCAAACCATCGAGTTTTCGTCGCAATAACCGGACGGACGCTATAAGCGGCGTCGTTATAACCGGATTCTACTGTATTTATTTTAGTTCTTTGGTTATTTTTAAGCTATTTTCTTATATCTATATAAATAAAGAAATAATTAATCTAAATTAAATCTGATAATTTACAAAGAAGAGTCGTAATTTTAGTATGAAGTTTGAAAGGATATTAATTTAAATTTAATTATATCAATAAAATTATGTATTTATGCTGAATACTTTGCATTTGCCATGCTTCTAGCTCAAGTACTTAATCTCAATTTCTAAAGCAAAGAAACCGACAACTTAATAAAAGCCAAACATGCAAATCAGTTTAATTTGCGCGCAGTGTACGATTATCATTGCCCTGCAGTGGACTGGGCAGACGACAAGTTTAATCTATTTATGCGTACGTCTCTTTTGTTATACTTACCGACTTTGACTTTGCTGCTGGGCTCTTCCGCTAGAGCCGCAAAAAATAATAATAAAAAAAAGGTAGCAAATTAGCTTTCATTTTTCACACACATAAAACATAACTTGATTTATGGCAGCAGTAGGAGAGCGATGGAGCGATGGAGCGACGGGCCTATGGGCCACAGAGACCAACAGCATGACCAGAAGGTAGAGTGGAGAGTGGAGAGTGTGGGAGGATGTTGACAAGTTTCGACTTGAAAGTAACGATTGCAGATAAGGTTTTATAAATTGTGGAAATTTCATTTTCACTTTGACACCGAGAAGGACAGCGTCAATGACACCTTGAAGCAGGCTTATCCGCAGTCTGAATCTCTTAACGATCTGTACACACGGACAAACTCACACACACAGAGACAGACCCAGACCGTATATGCTCTAAAATACCTATACCTATATATAATCCGCACTAATACCCACCCACATCCGATTCCCCCGCCCCTTGCAGGTGCCCAGCAGGCTGACGTCAGCCGAACTGAGGGCGATGGCATTGCGACAGCAGCAGCAAATCGACAGCCAGCACCAGCTGCTGGCCACAAAGGAGCAACGCCTGCGCTTCCTCAAGTCGCAGGAGGTGCGCAGCGCGGTGGCCAGCGCCGAGGGGGAGCGCCTGCGACGGCTGCGGGAGCGGGTGGAGGCGCAGGAGTCCAAGCTGCGACGCCTGCGAGCGCTGCGGGGTCAAGTGGATCTACAGAAGACCTACAATGTAACGCTGAGTAAGTAGGGGCTAACAAGTGCAGCGGGGAGGGGAGGAAGGGGGAAACGTGCAGAAAGGGGCAACTACAAAGTGAAGATGAGTCCAATTGAGCTAAGCACCGCCTGCACACACGTCGAGGGGGCGGGGCAGTGGAAGGCGTTCGAGCAGGGACCGGGATTAACATGTGTTAAAACTGTGTTGAGTGTGCCACGTGTGTGTGAGGGTGTGTAAGGGTGTGTGAGTGTGACTTTAATTTATGTATGTGTAGCACTTTGTGTCCTTTATGATTGCCTGTGGCTACACGTCCCAAAAAGCTTGCTCAAGAAATTTAGGTCGAATATGACCTTGTTTAGCTACGATATTTAAAACAAGATTGTATATTCTATTAGTCTAAAAAGCAGACTATTTTAACTCCTAGCAAGTATTGAATATGAATTTGAACGTAAATATATAACAATTAATGTAAAATTCTCGCTGGCTCAACTCTTGGTGGCTCAACTCTCGTTGGCCTAACTCTCGCTACTATGTAGCATCTTTTTTAACCCCTGAGTTGCCCATCTGGGTACTGTAGCATTCGGCCTACCCAAAAAAAAAAGGAAAAAAATATAAAAACATATTGTTGTCACATAATCTTAGCCGCTTTTTCTGACAGTGTAGTGCTTAAGATGTTATCATCGCTGATACCCTTGTTAGCGTGATTGTTGTTGTTGCTGGCATTGACGTTGTCGGCATTGGCGATTTATGCCAGCACACACACATGACAGAACACACACACTCACACCCACTCTGTATCACACACACAAACACACACACTCCTGTCCAGTAGCAGAGGGCGTTATGTTAATGAGGTTTCAGTTGGCGCCTTGTTGGCGATAATTAGTTCAGACAGCAGCCACGAGGAGCAGAAGAAATGCCAGCATGAATATGCCTGGCATGCGGCATGCGGCATGCGGCATACGACATGTGGCATGAGGCATGAGGCATGTGGCATGCGGCATGAGCTGGTGTCCAGGATGCTAGGCAATGTGTGCCATCCACTTCCGGGCGTCTGCCAAGTGTTGACGAGCGAAATTTTACAGAAATATATATTTATGTCAACGACTAATGTACTAAGTATGCTAAAAAGGGTTCGCCAACTCTGGGCCAACAATTTTGATTAGGGCTCTTGCCAACTTTGGAGCAGGACGCATCACAGATGTGATGTATGGCTGAGAAAAAGTAACAACTAGCAGTTGTAATTTTATTCAAATTTAAACACGAAATGGTAAAAATAAGGAGTTTAGGAGTTGTGGCCCAAATATATTTGTATGCAAATTATAATCTTAAGAAATATATAAAAAAAAAAGATATGCAACAAGTTCATAAAATTTACTACACTATTAAAGTCCATGTTCTAAGTTTTTAAATATTTTTAGAATTATCAGAACATTTAAATATTTACAAAAAGTTTTCACCATATTCTAAAAGGTTTTATACGAATTTTCATGCTCAAGAATCAAATATCTTCTAATATCTACAATTTTCTATAATATTTTCCTTAAAACAATTTGGAATATTAGGAAAAAATAAAACTATTAAGATTAACTTAATGTATACTACTACTCTTAGACTCCTTTTAAATTTAGTAAAGCTTTCTTTTATAACATTTAAAATATTTTAACATTTAACAGATCAAATTGAATATAAGAAAATAGGGAAAATTTCTATTATTTGCTGTCTACTTTTGCGCTGTTTGTCAAGCGCACTCGACTGTAGCATTGCTAATCGCTGGATTCCGCAGTTTTGTGCTCATTATCTTTGCGTCGTTTTATGCCAACTGCAATTACCTGGTCCACTTGGACTAACCTCATTTTGGGGCTTAGGGGGGGGCTTGGGGTTTGGGGGCTCAGCCGCAGAGTTATGTCAACCAATGCTTAATCCATTTTGAACTGCTTTTTGTGCTTAGGCAATGACCTGGACTCGATTCGGGCGCTGTTCAGCGAGAAGGAGAAGGAGCTCAGCCTGGCGGTGGCCAAGGTGGAGGCGCTGACGCGGCAGCTGGAGGAGCTGAGGCGGGACCGACGCTGTCCGGTTAATTTGCTGGCTGCCGGCGGCAAGGGCGCTGCTCAGGCGCTGCCGCCGCAGGCGTCGAGGGAGCTGGAGAAGCTGCGACGTGAATTGATGGTAAGTGGCATGTTCAGAGAGAGATAGAGAAAGAGAGAGATAGAGAGAATATGGGGCAAAAAGCTAATTATGGCATTTCCGCTGTCGCTTGTCGCTTCCGTTTTAATTTTGTATCTGCTGTAATTTGGCCATCTTGTCTTCCTTCTATGCAGTATCGCAATCAGCTGTCCTTGCAACAGGACGCCAGGTTGCACATGCAGCGTGAGGCGCTGCAGCAGCGGCAGGCGGAGCTGCGTTCGGTGGATCAGCGCATCTACGAGCTGCAGACGCGCTTGCAGCGCAAGAAGCAGGCGAATACGCATCAGCAGCAGCAGCAACAACTGCAGCAGCAGCAGCAACAGCTGCAGCAACAACAGCAGCAGTTGCAACAGCAGCAGCAGCAACAACAGCAGCAGCAGCAGCAGCAACAGCAGCAACAGTTGCACGTGCAGTCGGCGCAATTGCTGTCAGCTGCCACACAGCAGCAACAACAGCAGCAGCAGCAGCAACGTCAGGCCAGCTCCGCCGCCTCCAAGCTGTCGCAGCATGGGGGCGTGGCAGCGCTGAAGCAACAGCTGCTGCAGAAGCAGGTCAATCAGCTGGCAGCAGCCGCTGCCGCCGCGGCCGCCGGACGTGCCGCCGAGCGTGCCATAGCGCGTGGCAGCGTCAATGTTGCCGCCGTCGAGCCCTTCATACACACGCCACAGAAATCCACCATAACCAGCACAGCCAGCTATCTAAATGCCGGCAACAACAACAACAACAGCAGCAGCAACAACAACATGCTGAAGCATGCAGCTGCCACGGCGAACACAAATCAGCAGAATCAGCTGATACAGGATCTGAGCCACAGCAGGGGGCAGGCGTACTTTGCGGGCAGCAGCAGCAGCGAGAGCGACGAGTCCAAGCTGGCCAAGAAGCTCAAGACGGAGGCGGAGCTGCGCAAGCAGGCGCAGAGCGAGGCGATGGACAGCACCACGCACATCTATGCGGAGGTGGGGCCCAAGAAGCGGGACAGAGAGGCGGCGGCAGCAGCAGCAGCAGCAGCAGCCGCAGCAGCAGCAACTGTTGCTGAGACAACAGCAGCAACAACAGCAGCAGCAGCAACAACAACTGTCAGCAGCACCTCGCCAGCCAGCAAAATACCCAAGAGCATTGCCAGCAATGCCGCCGCCTCCTCCGCCGCCGTTTCCAGCGCCTCCGCCCTCATCAGCAAGCTCAATCAGCAGCAGCAGCAGCAGCAGCCCAAGTTACCCGAGGAGGCCAAGAAGAACGAGATCAGCGTGACCAGCGAGACCTTATCGGAGCGCAACACCCAACAGCAGCTCACCGTGCACAGCATGCCGTTGGGCGCCATCAGCAAATCCGTGGCCATGGCGCCCAAGCCGCTGCAGGTGCAGGTGCAGGGGGCGGGCAATCTGGTGGTGCCACCGCGCAAGCCCATCAGCAGCGTGGCGCCCACCACCGTGAGCAGCGCCATACCCAAGATGATCACCTACAGTCCCAAGGTGAATCGCGTGGCGCCCAACGTGGTCAATGCCACGGAGACGCGTCCCGCCCTGCCACCGAAGCCCAGCAAAATGTCACCGAACGCAGAGGCCAATGCAGACAGCGCAACTTCCGGCAAAAGCAATACGCAAATCCAAACGCAAACTCAAACACAAATACAACAATCGTCAACGGTTTCCTCGAGCTTTGGGCTGCAATCGCTGCACATCAACGACAATCTGCCCATCAAGGCCAAGCCCTTGACCATACGCAAGCAACCGTTGTTCGAGCAGCCGCCCAGACTCAAAGCCGCGCCCACTTCCGGTGTCATAAAGCCTGCCCAACAGCTGCTGGCACGCAAAACCGAGCTGAAGGAGCCGCTGCGTCCGCTGGAGTCCACCACAACAACAACAACAACAGCCACACAGAAGACCCCGGGCAGCAGCGAATCGCCACAGCATTCGCCCAAGAGCAGCTCCTCCAGCGTGGATGAGCCGGACCGCAGCGCCCAGCCGGAGAGCAATCCGAGCAGCGGCAGCGAGAAGCGCTCCACGGGCAACGGCAAGCCCAAGCTGGCACGCCGGGTCAGCTTCGATCCGCTGGCGCTGCTGCTGGACGCCAGCTTGGAGGGCGAACTGGAGCTGGTGAAGAAGACCGCCCAGCAGGTGGCCAATCCCAGCGCCGCCAACGATGAGGGCATCACAGCCCTGCACAATGCCATCTGTGCCGGCCACTTTGACATCGTCAAGTAAGCTCAAATTTCTTACTTTCTACAGAGCAGTTATCACTAACTTCTCTCTTAAACCTCTCTAGATTTCTGGTGCAGTTCGGCTGCGATGTGAACGCACAGGATTCGGATGGCTGGACGCCGCTGCATTGCGCTGCCAGCTGCAACAACTTGAACATGGTCAAGTTCTTGGTGGAAAGTGGCGCCTGCCTCTTTGCCTCCACGCTCTCCGACCACGAGACGCCGGCGGAGAAGTGCGAGGAGGACGAAGAGGGCTTCGATGGCTGCTCGGAGTATCTATACAGTAAGTCACGATATATGGATAACATAGAATAGCATTGATACCGCCATTAATAACTCTTGCTGGGACAACTCACGCTAGCTTAACTCTCACTAGCTTAACTCTCGCTAGACGAACTCGTTGGTGAACTCGCTGGCGATCTCTCGATGTCCGAACTCTTATTAGCCGGCGGAAGTGTCTCTCGCTGTCCGAACTCTCCTTTTTCGACCTCTCGTTAGTCGAACTCTCGCCGTCCGTAGTTTTTCGAACACTTGCTGACTGAAGTCTCGCTGTCCGAACTCTCGTTGGCTGAATTCTCGCCGGTCGAAATTTCACTGCGCAACTCCCGCTGTCCGAACTCTCGTTAGCCAAGCTCTCGCCGGGAAAAGTCTCTCTCGCTGTCTGAAGGCTCGCTGTTCGGCCTCTCGTTGGCCGAACTCTCTCGGGCAAACTCGTTGCCCAACTTTTGCTTGGGCCAGGATTGCCAAATAGTTGAACATAGCATAGCCTACTACGTATCGTTACATTTTAAATCATTGAATCAAATTAAAATTTAAATACAAAATAAATATACCTACCCTAGGTTCAAGTACCATAAATCCCACTGATAATATCAATAACTTATATTTGGTATGGTTTTTAATCGAATTCTCGCTTGTTGCAGGCATACAGGAGAAGCTGGGCATACTGCACAACGGCGATGTGTACGCGGTGTTCTCCTACGAGGCGCAGAACAGCGACGAGCTGAGCTTCCATGTCAACGAGCCATTGATCGTGTTGAGGAAGGGCGACGATGCGGAGAACGAATGGTGGTGGGCGCGCAATGCTGCAGGCGACGAGGGCTACGTGCCACGCAATCTGCTTGGAGTAAGTAAACCACAACTCTGGCTTGGACTGGCTAACAAATGTGACTAATCAATGTGCTCCGTCTCTTTCTTCCCTTGCAACGTTTAGCTGTACCCACGAGTGCCGCCGCAATCGCCACACTTCAGCGATTAGCAGTTAATACGCTTCACCATATTGAAGAGAAAAGCTGGACGACTTATACAGAAGCGCTACATATCCAAGTATATCTGAGCAGCAGCAGCAAATTACGACGGATGCTGAGCACGTGCCACATGCCACGTAGCAATCGCCACTCGCTATGCCGCAATATTGCAGCCGAGCTTGCCGCAACAAAGCATATTAGTTATGAGCTGGAATTATTTATCATAGCTCGCATGTGTTTAGTTGTTTTTTTTTCTGTTCTGTTCTTTCCTGTTTACTTTTTGTTTTGAAAAGCCACATGAAGGATACCAGACACACACACACACTCACACACACACACACTCACACAGACACAGACACGCTTCCATATGTCTCCTGGCTACATATGGGCATAATTTCGTGCAACTGTCTGTGTGGCAGCATCGAATGTGCAACAAGAGAGCGAGAGCGAGAGGCAGAGGCAACCACATGCCGGATGTACAATAAATTGGATTTCACTTAAGCCTGCTTCTAGTTTAAGGCCTAGACTAATAACTTAAGCAATATAACTATATCGTAACCCCCAACCACCTGCCTCCCCTTAGCCACACAACAACTCGCCACAAATTGCTGCAAGCTGCAAGTGGCAGGAAAACGAGTTTGTTAATTTGCCAGCATATCAACAGAATTAAGTTTCAAATTTAAAATAAAAAATAAAAACATTTTACACGCAGAGAAATCGATTGTGATTTTTGTATGTAGAAAGCGAACAAATGAGCATAGAAACGTACTTAATTTAATACCCACTAAATGCCTAATATTAAAACGTATTCAAGTGTACAGTTACGTTATCGATTTCAAATTCTTTACAAAAAAACAAATACAATAAAGCTAGTTTTAATATAAATAATGTATTGATTATATTAATTGCCTAATGCCTAGTTATTAACTACAAATACAAAAGACAAATGCAAATCAAACACACAATAAATTTTAATTGAAAACTAATCGCAGCTGTCGTTTTACTTACATTTTTTGCAACAATGTGGCAGCATCTGATGCCGCTTTTCTATGGGAAATTCGAGTTTTTCTTATCAATGAAACTTGTGCAAATATTATTCTCTCTTCTATCGCAAATGTTTACAATTCGTTTGCCCGTTCAAGGTTCGATTATTACATGCATCGCACAGCGCTTGAATGCAGTTGAAATTCTTTCAGCTCTCAGTGTTTAATTGACGTATTTCAAAGGCGAAACGCGCTGGGATTTCTGCTGAGGTAAAGCCTTAATCAAGCATAAAAAACAGTTTTAAGTTGAGCAAATATTGCGTGTTTTTATTTGCCACATGCAACATTAATTAGTTCGTCTCGAGAGTCAACAAAGTTTATGGCCAAGTTATTGCAGCTAAGCAGAAATGTTTTGAAGCCGAGTTCAAGCCGAAGATTCCCGCGTTTTTTAACCTCTAAAGCATTTTTTTAGCGAGAGTTTAAATACATTTTTAAAGCATAATTACAAATTAATAAAATTTAATTACAAATTAATAAATTTAAATGACAGTTACCATAGATCTTTGCGTAATTGCCACTCAATAATAAATAATAATTGCAATATACCGACTGATAATATTGTAAAAAAAAATAGCTAATTTCCGTAATGAAGCCAACTCCATTCAGTTGCTTGCTGCTGAGCTGTTGTTGCTGGGCAGCTCTAACTCCACTGCAACCTGCAAGCGCTGCCAAAATTCTCGCAGTGTATGCATTTCCAGGTAAGCCGGCCTCACTCTGCTGCCAATAAGCGTGCTTAAAGCCCAGTTAATGCAGGCAAAAGTCATTACATGATGCACACGTCGCTGATAAGGGAGCTGATTGAAAATGGCCATCAGGTAACGATGATAGCAGCCTTCTCGTTGGCCCCTCAGCAGCTGGGCAGCAACTATACGGAACTGCTAATTGAACCCGTATATGATTTTTGGCATGATGGTGTGTAAGATTGATAAGCTTCTTTTATCATTAATCCATATGTAATCCCTACCTCAGTAAAGCTAAACTTCGGCGTTGAGCATCTCTTTGATCTCACACGCATGAAGAACTATGATTTTCTGAAAATGCTGGAAATTATTGGACTCAAGACCACGGAGCATGCACTACGGCAGCCTCAGGTGCAGGCACTGATCAATGCCAACAAGACGGAGGGCGTTTTTGATCTATTGTTGGCTGAGCAGTTCTATCAGGAGGCCTTTCTAGCCCTGGCCTACAAGTTTAACATACCCGTAGTAACCACCAGCACTTTGGGCTACGAGAACCACATGAGCCAAATGATGGGCCTGATAACACCCTGGTCCTTTGTGCCGCACGGCTTTATGCCCTACACGGATCGTATGTCCTTCATGGAGCGTGTGGGCAATACCTACGTCTCGCTATACGAAGATCTGGATAGACTGTTTAATTACTTTCCCAAAATGGATGAGATAACGCAGCGATATTTCGGACATGTTTTAGGCAAGTATCCTAGAGTGTTGGCAAAAATATCGATATATAGTATTGCCTCATAATCGATTAATAGAGGCAAATAATTTTGACTGAAGGAACATAATTATGCGGGCATTACAAATAGATAAATTGGCATAAATATTTGAACTATTATCTGGCTTTGGTCTTAAACCAGTAAATGTAATTTTGTGAAGTATCTGTCACAATCGATTAATCGATTACTATCGTTGGCAGACTCTATCGATGTTTTGCCAATATAAGCATCTAGAAATTAAAATGGTTTATAGGGTGTAAAGTCTGTTGTATATACGTGATGCAGCCAAGGTGCCCAGGGTCAGGGACATGGAGCGCCAAATCTCAGTGATGCTGCTCAACAGTCACGCCCCACTGACTACGTCACGTCCCACAGTGGATGCGATGGTTCCAGTGGGTGGCATGCATATCTCTCTGCCACAACCGTTGCCCGGGGACTTGCAGAGTTTTCTCGATGGCGCAACAGATGGTGCCATCTTCTTCAGCCTGGGCAAGTGTGAAGTTCAGCTTTTGTGCTTTATCCCCAAGCTCTGAGAATTGTCTTTATCCTGGCAGGCAGCAATGTGCAGAGCAAGGAGATGCCCCAGGAAATGCTGCGTGTGTTCCTGCGGGTGTTAGCTGCACTGAAGCAGCGCGTGCTTTGGAAATTCGAGGATGAATCAATCGCAGAGATGCCACAGAATGTGATGATACGTAAATGGTTGCCACAGGCGGATATCCTGGCACATCCGAATGTCAAAGTTTTCATAACCCACGGCGGCTTGTTCGGCACCCAGGAAGGTGTGCACTATGGGGTGCCCATGCTGGGCATACCCTTCTACTGCGATCAGGTTAGGGTATACTCACCACAAACGAATATAAATTCAACTTCAAGTTTTACAGCATCTCAATATGAACAAGGCGGTGCTGGGAGGCTATGCCATCAGCCTGCACTTTCAGTCGATTACGGATCAAATACTCAAGGAGTCTCTGCTTCAGCTTCTGCATAATGCCAGCTATAGAGAGAATATAGATCGTGCCTCTAACATCTTTCGGGATCGCCCGATGGAGCCACGTAGAACTGCCCGGTATTGGATTGAGTATGTCATACGACACAAGGGGGCGCCGCATCTGAGATCAGCTGGCCTGGATTTGCCCTGGTATCAGTTCTATCTGCTGGATGTCATAGGGTTTATTGGACTCGTAGTATTGGCGGTAGCTATATCCCTACTGCTAGCCATACGTTTGCTCTGTGCGTGTTGCAAGCGAGTTGGTAAAGCCAAAACCGATTGACAGAATTATTATATCAAGAATTAAATCTTTGAATTTTAAAACAAAAATTATTTCTGGAAAATTGCAAATATTGTAAGGAAAAGATTTAACTTTAAAGCCATTTATATATCGTTTTTCAATCCCACATTTTTAGCCATTTTTTATAGCATATTTCTGATTATAATTATTCTAAGAAAAAATTCTCAGCAAATTTTGGAATCATTTAAAATTTGTATTCTTACCATGTCAAACTGTAAAACCGTTTAAAAGTAGAGCTCATTGTAAAGCTGTGTATAAAGAAAACTATTAACTGTCAGCTCTCAATCTTAAACAGGGCTGATTACAATATATAGTACGTATATTTTCCCCATGTATTTGCGTTTTATAACATAAACAGTTTGAGAGTCTCTGAATAAAAAAATGTATAAAAAACATTACGAGTCATCATGAAAAATTCAAAGCACACATAATCATTTCTGCTTAGCAATGATGACCTAACTATTACCCTGTAAAAATAGTTTATTATTTAATCTCAGTCTAAAACCCTTATCGCATGACTTCCAAGTGCAATACTTTGTACAGTTAACTGCGCTTGTTATAGATTTCCAGCAATAACAATATACCCCAAGGTTGACAGTTTTCTAGAGTATGACAACACTCTAGAATTTCACAACGGCGATGAGTTTACATAAACTAATATTTGGCCCGCCAATTCAGTCGGCTACGAATCGTCGCGAAGATCGGTAGCTCAGTTGATTTACGGTTTCAGCAGTAAATAAAAATGGTATGTTTTAAATCAATTTAAATAAAACTTAATTGAGCTCAATTTTAGCTGTCTGGGTAGCCAAAATTAACTATAGATTTGGCTAAAAATTTCCACAACTAAAACTGGTTATTACAAGTGATTTGTGTTAACGAAATTTCTGCCAGAGTTCATTAACATAAATATAAATATATGTAAAAGCGTACAAAATTCGAATCTGCAAAAAAATTACAAAAAATCCCCCCAAAGCTCCACAGCGCTGGGTTTACATAACGATCAATAACCGTTAAGTTTTCACTTCTTAAACCAATTTAAATTTAAGTTACAAGTTTATCGCACGTACAGCTGATAAAATCAATATCTCACCGAACAGCTTAGATAAGAATCCATTGAAATATAAATATAGAGCTTTATAAATAGGAAGCAATGGCCAACGATAACAGTAGCTATCGCTTTTGTGGCATACGTACAAAATATTGATTACTATATTGTTTATTGTTTATCATAAATTGATCTCTACTTGACCTGCAGCAAGCGAAAAGTGCCTGGAAATTTCTGTTATTGTGCCTCATGACACTACAGACCCCGGAATTTGGAAATGGATCACGCATATTGGCCGCATTTTTCTTTCCCGGCAAGAGCCACTTCATGATGACAAATGCTGTTATCCGGGAACTGGTAAAACGTGGACATGAGGTGACCTTTATCACTCCATTCTCACTGGCCAAGGAGAATTTGGGTTCAAATTACAAGGAAGTGCTAATACCACAATATGACTTTTGGCCCACACGTAAGCTCATAAATTATATAATAAATTTAATGTAGCAAACTTAATGTTATATTTATTTCCTTATTTAGTCTTGGAAATGACAGGAGCTAAAAGTATTATTGCTATGACTGACGTCCCCACAATGACAATGATTAAATTGGTCACTACAATGGGCACGGATAGTACAAACTTTGCCTTTGAACAACCTGAGGTTTTGGAGTTAATCAATGCCAAGGATAAAGTGGGAAAATACGATCTGCTCCTAGCCGAACAGTTCTTCAATGAGGGCGCCCTCTACCTTGGCTATCTCTATCAAATACCCACCATGACCCTCTCCACATTTGGGTTTGCCAACTACCTAAGTCCGCTGGTGGGCATTGTAACACCTTGGTCCTATGTACCGCATGGCTGGAAACCCTTCACGGATCGCATGACGTTTATGGAACGCGTTAACAGTGTTTACCATTGTTTAGCTGACGATCTTATACGCACTTTCAGCTATTACCCGGCTCAGGATGCTGTTCTGCAGAAACACTTTGCCAAAAAGTTCGATTACGTTCCAACTATCAAAGAATTGGAGCGGAATATATCAGCTTTCCTTTTGAATTCATACATGCCTCTGGAAGCCCCTAGACCACTGTCATTCAACATGATTCCCGTGGGAGGACTTCACATCCAACCAGCAAAACCACTGCCAACTGATATGCAAAAGTTCTTGGATGAGGCTAAGCATGGCGTTATCTATTTCAGTTTGGGTTAGTTACAAAACTATTGATATACCTAAAACAATATAATAATATTACCATATTTTAATAGGCTCTCAAGTGCGCAGTGCAGACTTCCCACCCGATAAATTAAAGATATTCGTTGATGTCTTTGGCAGCCTCAAACAGCGAGTGTTGTGGAAGTTTGAGGATGATAAATTGGCTTTGCCAGGCAATGTCATGGTGCAGAATTGGATGCCACAGAATGATATCTTGGCTCATCCGAATGTCAAGGTCTTTATCTCCCACGGTGGACTCTTTGGCACCCAAGAGGCAGTCTATCACGGAGTTCCTGTGCTCGGCATGCCCGTCTATGCGGATCAGTATCTAAACATAAGAAAGGGCGAGGCAGCAGGATTCGCATTGAGTGTGGATTACCGCACGGTTACAGAAAAGGAACTACGTCACTCCCTAACGGAATTGTTGGAGAATCCCAAGTATATTACAAATATGAAACGCGCCTCGAAAGTATTCAGAGATCGTCCTCTGAATGCCATGGATACTGCCATGTTTTGGATTGATTACGTGATCGAACATCGTGGAGCCCCGCATATGGTATCAGCCGCCTTGGACTTGTCCTGGTATCAGTTTTATCTGCTGGATATTATAGGGCTAGTTTTGCTGGTTATACTGTTGCCAATTTTGGGGCTTTGCTACGTTTGTCGTAAAGGTAAATCTGTAAAGCCTGCGAAAACCAAACGACACTAAAAATCATCAGATATAGATAAGATATATGTTTAACTTAAATCAATGTAGGCAATAATAAAATTAAATTCTACAATAAATTAATGTTTGGGAATTAGAAATGGTTGACAATTTATTACTACATGGTTCAACGTGTATAGATATTCTATTCCAATATGTTTGGTGTGTGCATTTCTAATGTAATGATGAAAAGAAAGAGACAACTCTTTAAACAATTTTGATGAATTGTGTATTAAATAGAGGGTACAGGGTATTCCCGTTTCTACGCGTTAATATATAATAAATTAAATATAATATATGTGCTACATCTTATTTGTTTGAACTGAAATATTAATTGGGTAAGAATGCCTGAACATTGTTCTTATCAGAAAGTAGTGTTTAACCCTCTAATGCCCAAATCTAAACTAATGAGGCAACGAAGTCATCACGGCCAGGCACTGCGACATGAAGGTCTTCGCCTTCAGCCTCATCACCAACAAGTGCTCCACGGAGTACAACGATGGCAAGGACGAGGAGGCCAACAACGAGGAGGTCCTTGCCGTCGCCAAGATGCGCCAGAAGTCCAGCTGTGAGCTCGTCGCCCGCCTCATAGGCGAGATCCATAGAGGCGCCTAAGCAGTTTGGAACCTCCTCCCTCTCCTCCTCCTGCAACTGAGTTCGGGTCAGAACTAGCTTTAAATTAAATATTAGCAGCTAGCAGTTTGTTTCCAAAATTTACAGTATAAGGTTAAATTGTAGACAATATTTAAGAATTAGCTGAAATAAATGTTTAAGCCACAGCCAGAACTTAAACAAGCACGTGTGTTTGATTTTTCAAAGACAATAGGATACAGTCAGCCGATGTTGCCAATTTTTTAAAAATATATTTAGATTGTTTTTCTAGATTTTTGGTGAAAATTTATTTCATAGCACTTTATGTTTTATCATGTTACCAATTATATATTTCGCTATAAATTTTAGCTTTTATTAAAATAAAAAAAATTATTAAACAAGTTATATTTTGTTTTAAATTCATTTAATTTCCATAAAAAGGCCAAATTAATTAAACGCATGTTATTTAACAGAAGGCTGTTAGACGCGCAGCGCACGTTTAACAGTGGACGTCAGCTTGGATCGACACCAGAACTGAATACACGGGCTGAGTCGATTTCGTTTTGGCTGGATACCAGGCGAACAGAACTGGATAGCAAGCCTATTGTAAAATAAATTAGCCTGGTTTCAAACCAATCCTGTTGTAAAATAAATTAGCCTGGTTTCAAACCAAGTTCTTGCTTACAGTCAGTATATAAAATATAGCATACTTTCAGGCTCCTGCTTATATTTGAGTTTTCTACAGAATCCTGAAAGCAGGCTATATTTTATATACTGATTGTAAGCAAGAACTGGGTTTGAATTTTCACGGACAGCCTGAAAGCAGGCTACATTTTTTACACAGGCTGCAGCCAGACCTTGCTATCCAGGGCTGAGTCGATTTCGTTTTGGCTGGATACCAGGCGAACAGAACTGGATAGCAAGGTCTGGCTGCAGCCTGTGTAAAAAAATGTAGCCTGCTTTCAGGCTTCTGTAGAAAAATGAAATATGAGCAGCAGCCTGAAAGTATGCTATATTTTATATACTGACTGTAAGCAAGAACTGGGTTTGAAACCAGGCTAATTTATTTTACAACAGGCTTGGTTTGAAACCAGGCTAATTTATTTTACAATAGGCTTGCTATCCAGTTCTGTTCGCCTGGTATCCAGCCAAAACGAAATCGACTCAGCCCGTGTATTCAGTTTTGGTGTCGATCCAAGCTGACGTCCACTGTTAAACGTGCGCTGCGCGTCTAACAGCCTTCTGTTAAATAACATGCGTTTAATTAATTTGGCCTTTTTATGGAAATTAAATGAATTTAAAACAAAATATAACTTGTTTAATAATTTTTTTATTTTAATAAAAGCTAAAATTTATAGCGAAATATATAATTGGTAACATGATAAAACATAAAGTGCTAAATTACACAAAAATACAACTAAAACTAGGTATGATTAAAAAAAATCGTATCGAATTTTTGCATAATGTAAAATAAGATTTTGTGTTATTTTTTTTTTGTTTTTAAACAAATGCAATTAAAATATAGTGAAATCGTTGTAATAAAATGTATAAAACATATATCGAGATATATCAGCTTAAGGCTATATACAGTTAAAAATCGAGCAAATAAATTGTTTATTCTTTTCTCACTTTTCACTTTTTACTTTTATTGCATAGCTCAGTGCAGTTGGCGTATAAGAATATATAAGAATACAAGTTGTAAAAAGATATATATAGTATATAGCGTATATATAAGTTGAGTATGTATAGTTTAGAGTTTTACAGAGAGTGTAGATAGAGTATCTAAGGATATGCGATATAGAAGTTGACTCCTCTTAACTTATCGGCTCCGTCTGTAATGATTATTGGCTTGATAACTGTGTCCACTTTCAAGTTAAGGGTCAAATTCAAGATGTAGACATCATTTAGCGCGACTTTAAATGCATTTTCAAATGTCAAAATTATCACTTTACTTGTAAGTTGACATGACAATTCATCGTCAGATATAGCAGAATCGAACATATATAACTGTTGATAAATAATTAATTCCGATAATTTGAAGCTTTTCTGAATTAGTTCTCATACGTTGTCCTTTGCGATTTAAATGTTCTTGGCCGATTCTTTTTATAACAAAAAACTACCATTTTGTATGGGAAAATTGTATGTAAAAGTTCGCAAAAGTAGTGCACCTAAAAGCCCAAGCGTGTCTCAAGACACTCATAGGTTTTTCACTGCTGCACTGCACAATTTTTATACATTCACATAAATAAAACTGCAATTAGTTAGCAAACAAACAAACCTTTAAGGAAAAAAAGGATCAACCTAATCAAGCTGACTAAAATGTGTTTAAATAAACCAAACAAATGGCACTCTGCAGCCACTAAATTTCATGCGCGCAAAAAACAATTTTGTGTAAATGCCAAAATAAAAGTACCGCTAAAGCTTAAGTAAGCTTTATGAGCTTTTGATCATATGTTTGTCGTAGTATTGGCTTACCGAAAAAAATATTAAATTTAAATTCTAATAAACCGATTGCTTTAAATTAACAATTATGTGATGCGTGTCTTGAGACATCCTTGGGTATTAGAGGGTTAATGCCCCTATAGAATATTAAATTAACATGTCAGCAAACACTTCAATTGCAATCACCTAAACGCCGATAAGAATTCATAAACTTGGAATTTCAATGCTCAGCTTCTCGCGAATTGTCTGGATGATCAGTATATAGTAGCTTGCCGTCTGAACTGTTCCGATTTCAATCAAAATGGTGTGTAATCAATGAAAATATATAAAACTAAACATATCTGCAAACAAATTGATACAAAATTATAAGGAAATCCTCATAATTAAATGATGGAAAGAAAAAGAAAACTCTACAATTTGAAAAATTATGATTAATTGTGTATTAAATAAAGGGTACAGGGTATTCTACAGTATTCGCTTTTCAACGCTTTCGACTAAACTGCTCCGCCCATACTGGTTTTATAATAATACTATAAGTGCTATTTCTAATTTGTTTGAACTGCAATATTAATTGGGTAAGAATGCCTGTTTAATGCCCTACCAAATGCCCTTAGTAAAGAGTTTACTTAAATTATTTAGTAGAGTATTAATATTTATATAGAGTTTTTTTTTTTTTGTCTATTTGTACACTTCGATCAGAATTTTTATCTTTTTTGTAGACCTTTCTTGTGGTTATGGAGATCTCTGTGTATTTATTTTGAGACTTTTTATATAGCTTAGCACTTCGTTTGGCTTTATACTTTATACTCTATAAAGGCGAACAATTAATTCAGATTAAAAATGCGATTTAATAGCAACTAATAAACCACCACCACGCGAGCATCAATCAAATCTATAAATAGAAAAATTGAAAAAATAAAAATATATAGAAAATAGAAAATATACTTAGAATTTCAATGCTCAGTTTATCGCGAATTGTCTGGATGATCAGTATATAGTAGTTTGTCGCCTGAACTATTCCGCTTTTAATCAAAATGGTGTGTAATCTATGGAAACAAATAAAACTAAACATATCTGCAAACAAAATCATCCAAAAATATTATTAAATCCTTAAATATAAACTAGAATTAGTGATTAATATTAATAATAAGCAGTGATAATAAAAATAGTCAAAAGTGTCTTACATATTAAATATATACAAATTTACTCGACGCACAGAAAATAAGCGGCTCATGGAAATTGTTCTTGTTGTGCCTCATGACGCTACAGACCCTGGAATTTTCCAATGGATCCCGCATACTGGCCGCATTTTTCTTTCCCGGCAAGAGTCACTTCATGATGTCAGATGCTGTTATCAGGGAACTGGTAAGCCGTGGACACGAGGTGACCTATATTACGCCCTTCTCACTGGCCAAGGAGAACTTGGGGTCAAATTATAAGGAAGTGTTGATACCTCAATTTAACTTTTGGCCCTCAGGTAACTTAGCAAATATACCTAACATTTGAATGTATAATTTAACAGTTTTTTATTTATTCTATTAGTCTTGGAATTGACTCAAGCTAAAAGTATTTTTGATATGACCGATTGCTCGACTATAACATTTATAACAATGGTTTCACTGATGGGTCATGAAAGCACAAACTTCGCTTTTGAGCAGCCTGAAGTTTTGGAGTTTATCAATGCCAAGGATAAAGTGGGAAAATACGACCTTCTTCTAGTCGAACAGTTCTTCAATGAGGGCGCCCTCTATCTTGGCTACCTCTATCAAATACCCATTATCACTCTTTCTCCCTTTGGCTTTGCCAATTACTTGAGCCCATTGGTGGGCACTGTAACACCTTGGTCTTATGTACCTCACGGCTGGAATGCCCTCACAGATCGCATGACGTTTCTGGAACGCATTAATAACGTTTACTATTCTCTGACTGAAGATCTGATAAGGGCCTTCTACCATTATCCGTCTCAGGATGCGATTCTGCAGAAACACTTTGCCAACAAATTCGATTATGTGCCAACTATTAAGGAACTGGAGCGGAATATATCAGCTTTTTTACTGAATGTGTACATGCCGCTGCTAACCCCAAGGCCACTGTCATTCAACATGATTCCTGTGGGAGGACTTCACATTAAACCCCCGAAACCACTGCCAACTGATATGCAAAAGTTCATGAATGAGGCTAAGCATGGCGTTATTTATTTCAGTTTGGGTAAGATAAAAACTATAATATTTATTTCTTAAACTGTATAATAATTATACTTATATTTTTGTAGGCTCTCAAGTGCGCAGTGCAGACTTCCCACCTGAAAAGTTAAAGATATTCCTTGATGTCTTCAGAAGTCTGAAACAGAGGGTTTTATGGAAATTTGAGGATGATAAGTTATCAAATTTGCCAACCAATGTCATGGTTCAGAAATGGATGCCTCAGAATGATATATTGGCTCATCCGAATGTCAAAGTCTTTATCTCCCATGGTGGACTCTTTGGCACCCAAGAGGCAGTCTATCACGGAGTTCCTGTGCTCGGCATGCCCGTCTATGCGGATCAGTATCTGAACATTAAAAAGGGCAAGACTGCAGGATTTGCCTTAGATGTGGATTATCGCACAGTTTCGGAGAAGGAACTGCGTCATTGTCTAACGGAATTGTTGGAAAATCCTAAGTATAGATCTACTATGCAACGCGCTTCGAAGATCTTCAGGGATCGTCCTCTGAACGCCATGGATACAGCCATGTTTTGGATTGATTACGTAATCGAACATCGTGGAGCCCCGCATATGGTATCAGCTTCCTTAGAAATGCCCTGGTATCAGTTCTATCTTCTGGACATTATTGGCTTTGTTTTAACTTTTATACTGTTGCCAATTTTGGGGCTTTGCTACGTTTGTCGTAGAGGTAAATCTGTTAAGCCTGCGAAAACAAAAAGCAAACGACACTAAAAATCATCTTACTTAAGATATAAGTTTAACTTAAATCAATGTAGGCAATTATGAAATTAAATTCTACAATAAATAAATTTTTGGCATTTAGAAGTGGTTGACTATTTATAACTCATGGTTTATTAATGTAATGATGGAAAGAAAGAGAAAACTCTATAGTTTGAACAATTTTGATTTTGAATACAGGGTATTTATTCTACAGTATTCGCTTTTCTACGCGTTCGACTAAACTGCTCCGCCCATTCTGGTTTTGCTTGCCACATCTAATTTGCTTGAACTGCAATATTAATTGGAAAAGAATGCCTGAACTCCGTTCTTATCAAAACTTAGTCTTTAATGCCCTATTATATACATTTAGTAATGAATTTATATACATATATAGCAGAATATTAATATTTATTTAAATAAACATGTCAGCAAACACTTGAATCATAATCACTAAAACACCGATAAGAATTCGCAAACTTAGAATTTCGGTGCTCAGTTGCTCGCGAAGTGTCTGAATGATCAGTATATAGTAGTTTGCCGTCTGAACTGTTCCGATTTCAATCAATATGGTGTGTTATCAATGAAATTATCTGCAACATATCTGCAACAAAATCATACAAAAAACAATATTAGGATATCCGTAAATATAAAAAACCAAATGATTTCTCACAGCTAAAATCGATTTAAATTAGTTATTCATAAAATAAATTAGCAGTGATAATAATAAAATGTCCTACATAATATATATATATATATATATATATATATATATACAAATCAACTCGACCCACAGAAAATAAGCAGCACATGGAAATTGTTCTTGTTGTGCCTCATGACGCTACAGACACTGGAATTTACTAATGGATCCCGCATTCTGGCAGCATTTATCTTTCCGGCCAAGAGTCACTTCATGATGTCAGATGCTGTTATCAGGGAACTCGTGAGCCGTGGACACGAGGTGACCTATATTACACCCTTCTCACTGACCAAGGAGAATTTGGGCCCCAATTATAGAGAAGTGTTGATACCACAATTTAACATTTGGCCCTCAGGTAAGTTAACAAATATAATAAGCATTTGAATTTATAATTAAACAGTTTTATATTTATTTTATTAGTCTTGAAATTGACCCAGGCTAAAAGTATATTTGATTTGACCGATTGCTCGACTATAACATCAATAGCAATGGTTTCAAAGATGGGTCATGAAAGCACAAACTTCGCTTTTGACCAACCTGAAGTTTTGGAGTTTATCAATGCCAAGGATAAAGTGGGAAAATACGACCTTCTTCTAGTCGATCAGTTCTTTAATGAGGGCGCCCTCTATCTTGGCTACCTGTATCAAATACCCATTATCACTCTTTCTCCCTTTGGCTTTGCCAATTACTTAAGCCCATTGGTGGGCACTGTAACACCTTGGTCTTATGTACCTCACGGCTGGAGTGCCCTCACAGATCGCATGACGTTTCTGGAACGCATTAATAACGTTTACTATTCTCTGACTGAAGATCTCATACGAGCCTTCTACCATTATCCGTCTCAGGATGCCATTCTGCAGAAACACTTTGCCAACAAATTCGATTATGTGCCAACTATTAAGGAACTAGAGCGGAATATATCAGCTTTTCTTTTAAATGCTTACATGCCACTGGAATCCCCTAGACCACTGTCATTCAACATGATTCCTGTGGGAGGACTTCACATTAAACCACCAAAACCACTGCCAAAAGATATGCAAACGTTCTTGGATGAGGCAAGGCATGGAGTTATCTATTTCAGTTTGGGTAAGATAAAAACTATAATATTTATTTCTTAAACTGTATAATAATTATACTTATATTTTTGTAGGCTCTCAAGTGCGCAGTGCAGACTTCCCACCTGAAAAGTTAAAGATATTCCTTGATGTCTTCAGAAGTCTGAAACAGAGGGTTTTATGGAAATTTGAGGATGATAAGTTATCAAATTTGCCAACCAATGTCATGGTTCAGAAATGGATGCCTCAGAATGATATATTGGCCCATCCGAATGTCAAAGTCTTTATCTCCCACGGAGGTCTCTTTGGCACCCAAGAGGCAGTTCATTATGGAGTTCCTGTGCTCGGCATGCCTGTCTATGCGGATCAGTATCTGAACATAAATAAAGGCAAGACTGCAGGATTTGCCTTAGATGTGGATTATCGCACAGTTTCGGAGAAGGAACTGCGTCACTGTCTAACGGAATTGTTGGAGAATCCCAAATACACATCTAATATGCAACGTGCCTCGAAGATCTTCAGGGATCGTCCTCTGAATGCCATGGATACAGCCATGTTTTGGATTGATTACGTAATAGAACATCGTGGAGCCCCGCATATGGTATCAGCTTCCTTAGAAATGCCCTGGTATCAGTTCTATCTTCTGGATATTGTTGGCCTTGTTTTGCTGGTTATACTTGTGCCTATTGTGGGATTGTGCTATGTTTGTCGCAAGGGAAAATCTGTTAAACATGGGACAACAAAAACCAAACAGCACTAAAAACTATTATTTCTTATACGAATTTGAGAATGTATAGATTTATACGTCATCTATTAAATTAATGAAAAAATTATCAATATACATTTTATAATAAATAAATATTTGCCAATTAGAAGTGGTTGACTATTTGTTTAATATAAGAATTCGTACTTGTAGTTATTGTCCATTCAATTCACACGTGCATAAAAACCTTATTAAAGATTATGTGACAGATTTTTACTCTATCAAAATGTATGGATATTTTCTAATCAATATATATGCTACAATATAAATATTCTTAACTCAGCTAAGGATACCTCAACAACGAACTTATCAGAAATTAGTATTAGATCCCCTAATTTATATATAAATAAAGAATTTACATAGATTATTTAGTAGAGTATTAGTATCTATATAGAGTATTTTTTGTTTTTTTTTTTTTTGTCTATTTGTACACTTTGACCAGAATTTTGATCTTTTGTGTAAACCTTTCTTGTGGTTATGGAGATCTCTGTGTATTTAATTTGAGTCTTTAGTTCAGCAATGTGTTTGGCTTTATACTTTTTACTCCATAACGGCGATTGCCGATTAGAAAAATTATGAACAATTAATTCAGATTGAAAATGCGATTTAACAGCAACTAATAAACCACCACGACGCGAAGACCAATCAAATCTAAAAATAGATAAATTTTTGAAAAAAAAAAAACAAATAGAAAAATAGAAAATAAAACTCATAAACTTAGAATTTTGATGTTTAGTTTCTCGCGAATTTTTTGAATGATCAGTATGTAGTAGTTTGTCGCCTGAACTGTTCCGCTTTCAATCAAAATGGTGTGTAATCAATGGAAATAAATAAAACTAAACATATCTGTATACATATATATATATAATATATATAAATATTCTTACCTCAGCTAAGGGTACCTGAACAACGAACTTATCAGAAATTAGTAGATTTCTTAATACATACATATATAAATAAAGTATTTATATAGAGTATTTACTTATGTATTCATTTATAAAATATATTAATTAAATTAATATTTCAACAAACACTTGAATCACATTCGCTAAAACACCGATAAGAATTTATAAATTCGATGCAGTTGCGATTGCAGTTGCTCGCCTAGTGTCTAGCAGATCAGTAGTTTGTTGAATTGTTCCGCATCCAATAAAAATGGTGTGTCATTAATAAAATTAAATAAAACTGAACATAATTAAATAATAATTAATTAAAAAGTCCCATATCGACTGCGTTTAAGTATAAAAAACAATAATGTTTTACGCCTTTAAAACCTATTAAAAATAAAGATTCAAAAATGAATGTTGAGCTGTTAGTTAAACGATTCTTATCGCATATGCGATAAGCAACTATTAATTTTACAAGGTTATCACAACGAAGAAATTGGCGGTGATAGTAAAAATAATCTAAAGTGTCTTACGTACATCTATATAAATCTATATAAATTGAAATCTACTTGACCTACAGCAAATAAATAGCACCGGAAAATTCTTCTTGTTGTGCATTATAACACTACAGACCCTGGAATTTTCCAATGGATCCCGAATACTGGCCGCCTTTTTCTTTCCTGGCAAGAGTCATTTTATGATGTCGAATGCTGTTATCAGGGAACTGGTAAGCCGTGGACACGAGGTGACCTATATTACGCCCTTCTCACTGGCCAAGGAGAATTTGGGCCCCAATTATAAGGAAGTACTATTGCCACAATATAACTTTTGGCCTACAGGTAAGTTAGTGAATAACGTAAACATGAAAATTTAGAATTTAACTGTTTTATATTTATTTGCCAGTTTTGGAATTGACCCAGGCTAAAAGTATATTTGATATGACCTATTGCTCCACTTTAACATATATCAGAATGGTTTCAATCATGGGCCAAGAAAGCACAGACTTTGCATTTAAGCAACCTAAAGTTTTGGAGTTTATCAATGCCAAGGATAAAGTGGGAAAATACGATTTGCTCCTAGCCGAACAATTCTTCAATGAGGGCGCCCTATACCTTGGTTACCTCTATCAAATACCCATTATCACTCTATCCACCTTACAATTTGCCAACTACTTCAGTTCATTGGTCGGTATTGTAACACCTTGGTCTTACGTATCGCACGGTTGGAGACCCTACACTGATCGCATGACGTTTCTGGAACGCATTGATAACGTTTACTATTCTCTGACTGAAGATCTCATAAGGGCCTTCTACCATTATCCGTCTCAGGATGCCATTCTGCAGAAACACTTTGCCAAAAAGTTCGATTATGTGCCAACTATTAAGGAACTGGAACGCAATATATCAGCTTTCCTTTTTAATGCATACATGCCACTGGAAGCCCCTAGACCACTGTCCTTTAACATGATTCCTGTGGGAGGACTTCACATTAAGCCCCCAAAATCATTGCCAACAGATATGCAAAAGTTCTTGGATGAGGCTAAACATGGCGTTATCTATTTCAGTTTGGGTAAGATAGAAACTGTATTATTAATAGCTAAATTTATATAATTATAATATCGATAATTTTGTAGGCTCTCAAGTGCGCAGTGCAGACTTCCCACCTGAAAAGTTAAAGATATTCCTTAATGTCTTCAGAAGCCTGAAACAGCGGGTGTTGTGGAAATTTGAGGATGATAAATTATCAAATTTGCCAACCAATGTCATGGTGCAGAAATGGATGCCACAGAATGATATCTTAGCGCATCCGAATGTCAAAGTCTTTATTTCCCACGGTGGTCTCTTTGGCACTCAGGAGGCAGTTCATTATGGAGTTCCAGTGCTCGGCATGCCCGTCTATGCGGATCAGAATTTAAACATAAGAAAGGGCACTGCTGCAGGGTTTGCATTGAGTGTGGATTACCGCACGGTTACCGAAGAGAAACTGCGTGATTGCCTAACGGAATTGTTGGAGAATCCCAAATACAGATCTAATATGCAACGTGCCTCGAAGATCTTCAGAGATCGTCCTCTGAACGCCATGGATACAGCCATGTTTTGGATTGATTACGTAATCGAACATCGTGGAGCCCCGCATATGGTATCAGCTGCCTTGGACTTGGCCTGGTATCAGTTCTATCTTCTGGACATTATTGGCCTTGTTTTGCTGATTATATTGGTACCTTTTTTGGTAATGTGCTATGTTTGTCGTAGGGGAAAAACTGATAAGCCTGCAAAAATAAAAGTTAAACGAAACTAAGAGTAATCGTTTGATAAGTAAAGTGTAAACATGCTCATAATAAACACTAGTTTGTTTCAATTACTATAAACTTAAAAATAAAATGTTTGTCACGCTGTCTCAGCTGAGTAAAATAATTCCTTACAGGGGCGCTAATCAATATAGGTTTAAGATTAAAATTCACTTAAAACTGATTATACACGTGATATTAATTAATTTTAATTTATTTTCATCGAAAAACAAAATTTATATTAACTACATATATGTAAATATTATAAAAAATTTTACAGAAATACATTGATAAAATATAAACAATGCTAAATCGTTTTATTTATTATTTAAAATATACAATGATTATATTAATTTGCTGTACACCCCAGCAATAATAATCTGAACTTATTTACAATTTTATAAAAGCATTTTGCGCTTCTCTAAAAGCTGAATAGAAATTGTCAAGTCTTGATACATGTTAGAACTTTTTAATCTATTGCCATCCGCGTAATAATAGCCGCACTGATACCCTGCAAAACGTGTTTATGCTTTTAGCCACTATATTATTTATATTTATATCAATATATCTCTAATAAATTTACTTAATGGAAACTGCATTGCTTTTCAGTTACTTAACTTAGCTGAGCTTATCATAGATTTCTTTGTACTCCGGGCAATCGCGTTATATATACCCTAAATTGAGAATTTTTCTAGAATATGACAACAACACACTTGAATTTCACAACGGCCGGCGTGAGATAAGTTTAAATAAACTAATGTTTGGACTGCCGGTGCCTGGTTAAATTCAGTCTTCTGCGAATCGCCGAGAAGCCTGGTTGTTGGCTCTATTTGTGTGAAAAGCAAAATCAAAATGGTGAGTAGACTATCAAATAAATATAACTTAATTGAATTCAGTCTTAGCAGCACAATATAACAGCAAAAAAAAAAATATATAATAATCACAGTTCATAAAGTAAATTTCCACAACTAAAACCGGTTAGCCCACAGTATTTATGTCAACAGTATTTCTCATAGAGTTCATTAACATCAATAAAAGTGAAAAAAAAAAACTACGAAAATTCGTATCTACAAAGCGTTATAAAATATTCCCCTTAGATTCCAGAGTGTCTAGGCTTATAATGCTGATAGCACCATGTGAAATGATAAGAAACTGTTGAGTTGTACAACAAATAAAATAACAGTCCCATGTGGCATTCATTCCTCCTAATTTAATGGCATTATATAATTAAATTGAACTTCACCTTGACCTACAGCAAACAAAAAACCTATGGAATTTGTTCATGATGTGCCTCTTGGGGCTACAAACCTTGGACTTATCCAATGCTGCACGTATATTGGCGCCATTTATCTTCCCGGGCAAAAGTCACTTCATGATGTCACATGCTGTTATCAGAGAACTGGTGAAACGTGGACACGAGGTTACCTATATTACGCCCTTCTCATTGGCCAAGGAGAACTTGGGCCCCAATTATAAGGAAGTACTTATACCGCAGTATAACTTTTGGCCCTCAGGTGAGCTTCATTTTGATACTTTTAATAAATATATATTATGTATTAAACGATTTCCCAATTTAGTTCTGGACATCTCAGGGGCAAAAAAAATACTTGATATGACCGAATGCTCCACAATAACATTCATTAGAATGTTCATTACCATGGGCGTGGGGGCCACAGACTTTGCCTTTGACCAACCTGAGGTTTTAGAGTTTATCAATGCCAAGGATAAAGTAGGAAAATACGATCTGCTCCTAGCCGAACAGTTCTTCAATGAGGGCGCACTATACCTTGGTTACCTCTATCAAATACCCATCATGACCCTCTCCACATTTGGGTTTGCCAACTACTTGAGTCCATTGGTGGGCCTTGTAACTCCCTACTCTTATGTACCGCATGGCTGGAGACCCTACACTGATCGCATGACATTTCTGGAACGCTTTGACAATGTTTACAATTCTGTGGCTGACGATCTCATACGCACCTTCTACTATTATCCGGCCCAGGATGCCGTTTTGCAGAAACACTTTGCCAAAAAGTTTGATTATGTGCCATCTATTAAGGAACTAGAGCGGAATATATCAGCTTTCCTTTTAAATGCATACATGCCATTGGAAGCCCCTAGACCTCTGTCCTTCAACATGATTCCTGTGGGAGGACTTCACATCAAACCCCCAAAACCATTGCCAACTGATATGCAAAAGTTCTTGGATGAGGCTAAGCATGGCGTTATCTATTTCAGTTTGGGTAAGATAAAGGCAGTATTATTTATAGAAGAAATTATATAACTATTATACCCATATTTTTATAGGCTCTCAAGTGCGCAGTGCAGATTTCCCACCCGATAAATTAAAGATATTCATTGATGTCTTCAGCAGCCTGAAACAGAGGGTTTTATGGAAATTTGAGGATGATAAATTATCTTTGCCAGCCAATGTCATGGTGCAGAATTGGATGCCACAGAATGATATCCTGGCTCATCCGAATGTCAAAGTCTTTATCTCCCACGGTGGACTCTTTGGCACCCAAGAGGCAGTTCATTATGGAGTTCCAGTGCTCGGCATGCCCGTATACGCGGATCAGTATCTGAACATAAGAAAGGGCAAGGCAGCAGGATTCGCTTTGGGTGTGGATTACCGCACGGTTACTGAGGAAGAACTACGTTATTCACTCACGGAACTGTTAGAAAATCCGATGTATAGAACAAATATGCAACGTGCTTCGAAAGTATTCAGAGATCGTCCTCTGAATGCCATGGATACAGCCATGTTTTGGATTGATTACGTAATCGAACATCGTGGAGCCCCGCATATGGTATCAGCTTCCTTAGAAATGCCCTGGTATCAGTTCTATCTGCTGGATATTATAGGGCTAGTTTTGCTGGTTATACTGGTGCCTATTTTGGGGCTTTGCTATGTTTGTCGCAGGGGAAAAACTGTTAAGCACACGAAAACGAAAGCAAAGCGAAACTAATAGTTCTTACCCACAAAAGAGTTTTCGCTTAACAATTTATATAATTTTTGGTTAATTAAAAGTAAATAAATAAAAAAAAATATTTTAATAAATTTTTAAATAAATTCTTTACATTTATTTGGATGCCTATTTGAAAACATTGTAAATTAAATGACCATTGCCGTGGTGTATGTTCGATCAGACTCGAACATTGAGCTCGAAGCGAACCTGATAAGCAACCTACAACGATCGAACATGCTCAAACCTCAACTATCGAACTTGAATAGAACTCGATGCATGCTTTTGGGTCACGCAATGATGTCATTATTTAATTTATATGTATCGTGTGTTTTATTTAATTATTTTAAGCTAATGATTGATAGACTGCTTATAAAATCAAACAAATCAAATGCAACTCAAATCAAAAAGCAAATGATGCATTGCCTATTTTCAGGCTGATTATAAATTCGGAAAGTGAGAAAAAAACAATGATTTTGTTTATATACATGTTTCGAAACCTTATTTTGTTGTAAAAGGTTTATTATTTTTTATACCATTATTTGATTAATGTTTGTGACAGAAACATCAACTAATATGCATACCCATTTGTGAATTTAATGAATACAGGGTATAATTAAATCATTTTTGTTGGTTTATCTGTTAAATAGTTGGTGCAGTTTTAGAATAAACTTATACGGTGAAATGTCTAGATATTAAGCATTATGCAAATGATAGTCTGGGAATGCCAAATTTTAGATTAGCAACAATAGTAGCTGAACAAGTTTATATAGTTTCGTAGCATACATGTGATAAAAAGATGATGGGGATGTAGACTTATGACCTATCCAATAAACAGGTTTTCTTCAGACATGTATTAACTGATAATACTATCAATAAAGATGCGTAAGGAACTGGGGAATACGCAATGACTCAGTTGCCTAATGATAGTTAGGTGTAAATAAACTACCTTTAGTTATAATTGAATGCTCTAAAGTACCTTTTATTAGTCAGAAATTCACACAAATTTGTTTTAGGGGAAGCACTTACTACCAAGTACTAAACAAAGGAAGTTTCTGCAGTTTTCAAATACAAATTGATACTAAACCAACTGGATGACAGAAAGTAAACAGATCATTGATAAACAAATGAAAGAGTAACGTACCCAATCAGCCTTGAGGAACCCCTGACGTTAGCTCAGTTAGTATATGATTTGATTTTTTGGGATAGAACAATTAAATGGAACTTGTTGCGACCGGTTTTTTATCATATTAAGTGAAGACGTTTAATACAAAAGACCAAAAGTAAAATGTACTCATATCGCTTAAAGAAAGACGTACTAATATTACCCTAAACAGCTTCACTTCAAATAAAATAAGTACAAATATTTTACGATGGATATTGCTCGACCGATCCATATATACAATACTAATAAAATATACTACGCTTAATTACGTAAGATTTCTCGTACTACAATATAGAAATATATATCGTCGTGACATTCCCTCGGTAGAAGTGAGAAATGGGAACCCGAAACGGTGCATACAATACATTTGAAATATGTGAAGATGATACAAAATGAAAGAAAAGTAAAGAAATGGATGAAACTGGGTTTATAAGTGTGCACTTTACCGAACGGGTTAAGCAGACCTTGAATTTAGTAGCAAGCATTAGATAATTAGCATAAACGCAATAAAACGTGTTCTTTCCTTTATAATAATACCCATTATGAATGCAAACAAAAGGGAAAGGTATAACAAATAAAGAAATAACAAGATATGAAAAATATGTATCAAAAAAATTAAAAACAATATTTTTTAATTAAAACCAACTACAGCTTACGTAGATCAATGAATTATATATGATTTTATCTACTTTCTATTGTAAAATGCACCAAATTACTGAATAACACTGTTGTCAACATTGTTAAATATTTGGTAAAATATTGGTGCATTTCTCCGCACTTTCCATCATACCCAAGTGCTATTCTGACTATAGGGTATAATAATAATAAGCTCGCATAATTATTGAGTTGACAAAAATTAATGTTAAACCTTTTGTTGCCGGGCTCCACTTAGTTGTCTGATAAACGCAGCCTGCAACAGTACAGATCGCATTCGGGATTTCAATTTCAATTTCGTTTGAGAAAAAGTGAAAGCTGGGAATTCAAAGATGGTGCGTAAAATATAAGATCCTTGAAAGGATCTACTTATAAAAACTTAGCCACATTGCAAGAAATGAGACAAACAATTTTTACAAATTAATATTAAGCATAAGGATAAATAATAATGAAAATTATACAAATAATATGAAATTAAAACGACTAACAATATAAAGTTTATTAACAATTCAAATAAAATAAATATAATATAAATAAATATAAAAATTGAATATATGAAATAAAATAATTAAATACATATATGACTAAGGCCAAAACCCGTTAAAGAAAAATAAAATTCAATAAAACACAAATTTTGTGCGCTAGTTGAAAAAGTGATAAAAATTATTATGAATATCAAATGCAGCAAACGTGTTTACGAATAGAAATATCAAATACCACGTGTTCCTTTAAACTTTCTGAATTTAAAAATATATTCCCAATTTATTTCCAATCGTTAGCCTTCGATGTGTACGTTGAAATTTTTGCTACTGAGCCTGCTGGCAATCCAGCACTTTGAGCTCGGAACTGGCAAACGCATTCTGGCTGCATTTTTCTATCCTGGCAAGAGTCACTTCATGATGACAAATGCCGTCATCAGGGAACTGGTTAGACGTGGTCATGAGGTGACGTTCATCACGCCATTCTCCATGGAGAAGGAGAACCTGGGCTCCAATTATACAGAGGTTCTGCTGCCACAATACGACTTTTGGCCCACAAGTAATGCGGTTGCCTTAATTCAAATTGTACCTTTTGCATATATCATGTGTATTGCTTACAGTTCTGGAAATGTCCAAGGCTAAGAGCGTACTGGACATGACGGATGTGTCTTCGTTGACCTTTACCAAAATGGTCTACGTCATGGGCCTGGAGAGCACAGACTTTGCCTTCAAGCAGCCGGAGGTTTTGAGGCTCATCCATGCCAAGGATAAAGTGGGAAAATATGATCTGCTTCTCGCCGAGCAATTCTATAATGAGGGTGCCTTACTCTTGGGTCATCTGTATCAGGTACCAGTTATAACCCTGTCGACTTTTGGCTTTTCCAATTATATGAGTTCGTTGGTGGGCGTGGTAACGCCTTGGTCCTATGTGGCTTACACCAAGAAACCTTATACGGATCAAATGTCGCTGATGGAGCGCATGGACAGTGTGTACAACTCGTTGACAGAAGAATTGATGCGGTTCTTCTGGTATTATCCAGCACAGAATGCCATATTGCGCAAACACTTTGGCAAGAAGTTCGACAAGCTGCCCACCATCAAACAGCTGGAGAGAAACATATCTGCTCTGCTACTAAATACCTATATGCCACTGAAAGCACCCAGGCCTGTGTCTATCAACATGATTCCTGTGGGAGGACTGCACATACAGCCGACGCAGTTATTGCCCAAGGATATTCAGCACTTCCTTGACGAAGCCTATTATGGCGCTATCTATTTCAGCCTGGGTTAGTATAGAATTAAAACTACACTGTGCTTTCTTAACCATGATATTTATACAGGTTCGCAGGTACGCAGTGCAGACATGCCGCCTGAGAAGCTGAAGATCTTCCTGGATGTGTTCAGCAGCATGAAACAGCGCATACTGTGGAAGTTCGAGGACGATAAAGTGACAAATCTGCCAGCTAATGTCATGATGCGCAAATGGTTCCCACAGAACGACATACTGGCTCATCCCAACGTCAAGGTTTTCATCTCCCACGGCGGACTCTTTGGCATCCAGGAGGCGGTTCATCATGGAGTGCCAGTGCTCGGCATGCCTGTCTATGCCGATCAGTATATCAACATCAAAAAGGGCAGTGCCTCTGGTTATGCGCTGGGCGTGGATTACCGCACGGTCACCAGGGAGGAGCTGAGAAATTCCTTGACAGAACTCATCGATAATCCCAAGTACAAGGCGAATATGCAACGTGCCTCTAGAATCTTTAGAGATCGGCCAATGGGTGCCATGGATACAGCCATGTTCTGGATCGATTATATCATCGAGCATCGTGGAGCACCTCATATGGTCTCAGCTGGCCTGGATCTGGCCTGGTATCAATTTTATTTGCTGGACATTGTAGCCATTGCTCTGGCTGCTATACTGATACCCACTTTGGGATTGTGCTTTATTTGTCGTCGGGGAAAATCAGGAAAAAACTTGAAAACTCTGAAATCCAAACAGAACTAGTGGAAACATACTATATTTGTGTATATTTTTGATAACTCAAAACGTTTTTATTGATAAACAAAAGTGTACTATTATTATGTTAATTAGTTTGAATGAAATTTAGAATTTTTAATACAATTTCTTGTGATGTAAACAATTTACAAACAGATCGTTTCATTAGGGCAATAAATAGCTGCCGATATAATTAAGGACAAAGCTTACGAGAAGCGTACAGAGTCCAGTGACAACTATCTCAACTGGGCGCTGAAATACATATATATTAGGGGTACTCATGACTTCCAACCAAACTAAACGAGCCAAAGGTTACGCTACATTAGAACTCAATTCTAAATTCAAGTATACAAAAAGCTAGCAAGTGTGTGTTGTTGTTTGTGAGTGTTGTGTTGTGTGTTGTGCGTTCTACTGACTTATGACCATGGACTTCTTTACCTTCTTCTCCTTCTTCTCATGGGTAATGGTCACTTCCTCTGTGAAGAAAAATCGCAATTGAGTACAGGATGAAATTTATATATAAAATATAAATGGCATACCTTCGAACCTCGTGGGCAATTGCTTGATCGTTTCAATGGTCTTAACGGTCTTCTCACCCGGTTCAATGATCTCTTCTTCGTACTCCTCAATAATCTCCTCCTCATCGGTATCGTCGGGGTTTGACTTGGAGCTGGGCACCGGATCAAAAACGGTCTTCACCGCCTTCTTCACAATACCTTCAGCTGTAACGGTGGTGTAATGGTACTCGGTACCGCCCTCAATCTTGATGGTTTCGACGGTGGTAACATCTCCAGGATTCTCGGAGGGTACAATCTTCTTGGTGCCCGATTCGGACTTGAGTTTCTTGGTGCTGGTCACGTTCTTGTGCTTCTCGGCGTCCTTGAGGGTCTTCTTGTACTGCTTGATCTCCTCTTCGGTGAGTTCGACCTCCTCCTCTTCGTAGACGGTCTTCGATGTGGTAATGGTCTTGCCCGACTCCAGTTCAGTCGAGTAGGTGTACTCTACACCTCCGGGCACACGCTTCGAGGCCACGGTGGTGGTGTCGTTCTGCACGAAATCAGCAGGTGGTGGTGGTGCCGATGTCTTGGTCTTCTTCTTCTTCTTGCCGCCATCGCTGGTGGTCTGAGTGATGGCCTTAACGCTCTGCTCCTGCAACGAGTTCTTACGAACGGTGCGATTGTTCTCCGTGATGTTGATGTTCTGGCTAACACTACGAGTCTCCTCGATGGTGGTATCCTCACGATAGTTCGTCTGCTGATCGTTTACATTCTGCACCACATTCTTCTGCACCTTCTGCACCACACGACGCGAGGTAGACTCGGTGGAGTCAGTAGAATCCACCGAAGACTTACGAGTCACATTCTTCTTCAGCTTGTTCACCTGCGTGTTGGTCTTCTCATTGATCTCCGTGGGCACAGAGTCGTAGAAGGTCTTGGTGCGCATGCTGCGGGTGCCATCCTCATTCACGGTGGTGTACACCTCCTCGTAGCCACCCTCAATAGCACGGGTGAGCATGGTGGTCTTCTCATCGATGCGTATCTCTTTGCCCAAACGCTGCTTGATAATCTTCTTATTGGCCTGCTCCTTGGCCAAATCGTCAGCGCTCACCGGCTTCGGATCCCAGAAGGTCTTCACCTGAGTCTTAACAGTGCCGTTCGGCTGAGGTGTGGTAATGATCATCTCATAGCCGCCCTCAATCACCTTATACTGGGTGCTGGCACCGGTGGCCTTATCGAACTCCACCTTGCCATCCTGAATGTCAGCGGAAGTCAGCAGCTCTTCGGTGTGGTAAAAAGTGATGTGTGTGTGTGGGTTGATGTTGGTGTGCGTTTGATTGTGTTTGAAATAAAGTGAGTATGAGTAATTTCATAGTGTAGCTAAGCTTAATTCATTGCTCTCAGTGTGTGCGTGTGTAGTTGTACTAGGCAGAAGCACTTGTATATTTTCAAATACTAATAACACTTATTCGTAACTTTAAGTCTAGCCTAAGTTATTGCAAATTAGTTTCGTTTTAAGGCGCTTTCGGTAACAATATTTCAACAGTTTTTCATAAAGCAAATTTTTACAGCATTTTTTTGTACTTTTCTCTCTATCTCACTCGCTTGTTTTGGTAGTTAGACATGCACAGGCTCCGGCTCCGACTCCGACTCGTTGTCCCGTTGGTATTCGTTGTTGGGTTGCAGCGTCAGCCGTAGCCAGCCGTAGCCACGTTTGTCCGTGCCGCTCCTACGGGACAGCTGGGGCAGGCAGCTGTAGTGCAGCAACAGTTGCAGTAATTGTTATTTAAACTTACGCAATCCCTTCTGGCGGCTGGGCTTGCTGGGTGCAACATTTACTACGATATGCTGAGGCTGTTGAGGCTGTTGGGGATGTTGGGGCTGCTGTTGTTGTTTTGGTTGCATTGATTGCGCTGTCGAGTGGACACGTTGCGGTTTCGTTGGCGCTGCCTGGGCTGAGCCGCCGGAAGTGCTGCCGGAAACGGAAGTGTTGCTGGCAGCAGGGCTGCTCTGTGTGTTAGTTGAAAGTTGGTTAGTGCCGTTGGGGCTCTCAGCCGCCCCCTGGTTAGTGGTTGAACTGGCAACGGATCGTAAGCTGCAGCGGGTATTAGTTGTAGGCTGTGGTTGGGGCTGTGGTTTGGGCTTAGGCCGAGTTTGCTGTAGCAGTTGTCTGGCCGTATTGGTTAGCAATTTGTTATCGTTATCGGTATCGTTATCGTTATCTGCAAAATGCGTTTAGGGTAGTTGCGTTAAGCCAATTGCTAAACGTATAAATCAATTTGATAGCAGCTAAAATGTGATTTTTGATGATGATTGAAGCTGATTGAAGCAGGCGCTGTGATTGAATATGCCCCCAGCAGATATATGCTTTATTGGTGAACTGGATGTACGGTGCAGTAAATAAAACTTAAGAATAAAAAACTGTAAACGAAATACACCCACAAAAGATTTCAGCAAGACGAATATTGAATACACTATTAAACTAAACTTAGGACTAAAATAAAAATGCACATTTAAAACGGTTTTGGGATCAATCAAAGAGTTTTTTGTTTGTGTTTGTTGAATAAATATGTTTTGATTTAGTTTTCGACAATAATTCAATGTAAATTACAACACAAAGTTATAAAAATTAAGAAAATAGTAGAACGTTCAAGCTCGTTTTGTGTTTCAAGTGGGAGAAAATACACACACACATACACAGTAAGGTTTACAGTTAGATTTTCTGTTAAATATATATTTATATATTATTTTTATTACACGAAAGAAATATATATGTTAAATTGATGGCTGCGGTTTGTGGTTGGGGTGGTTGAGGTGGTTGAGGTGGTTGTGGGTTTTCTTATGCAGAATGAGCTGTAGAGTTAATGCCACAAATCGTTGCAAGTGTATGGAGAAGTACGAAAAATTTCAATTAAAATACAATGAAGTGTAAAAGTTTTCTGTGGCTGAGCCAAGTGCTGTTACAAGTGAGAGTGTGTGGGTGTGTGTGTATAAAACACACAGACTGTAATGCCACACACACATACACACACGGTCGCATGTTGAAGGCAGCGACGACGTGTGTTAAAAAAAGTTTAATTTGAAAACTTAATTAAAAATTCAACTTTTTTATATGAATGATGATATGGGCCACTGCGCTTAACAAGCGTGTGTATGTGTGTGTGTGTGTGTGCTGGGCTGTGTGTATTAGTGTGTAGCAATTAAATATTGCACCTGTATGACACTTGACAGCACTTGCCTCTAATTTGTTGCTCGTGTTTCAATTTCCAACGTGTATAAGAGTGTATGTGTGTGGGTAAGATGTGTTTTTGTGGGTGGAGGTGGGGGTCAACAAAACGACGCTTAACGAACGATTTGCATTTTTTATTAATATTTTTTTGTTTTTTCTTTTTTGAATCTATGAACTACCAGTTTGGTCAGCCTCAGCGCCTGTTGCGGGCTTCGCCTCCAGCGTCTGTGTAATTTTCTTCCAGATGTTATCGAACGAATCGGCGCCCGCATAATCGATCTGTCCCGATTCCCAGCATTGGCGACGCATTAGGTTCTCGTAATGCTCCTGCTCTGGCGTGCGCTGTACGCCGATGCGCAGCTGTGACAAGGCGCCAGCCAAGCCAGCCTGAAAGTATGCAACGAAATTTTGTTAGACAAACGCATCAAACCTATCGATAACACAGTTTGACAACTACGGAAGTTTTGGAACATGCAAACATTAACTAATTGGGTATACATAGTACGCAGTATTAGCTACCAATATATTTACACAAATACTAATAAAAAAATATATATTAAAAGAAAAGTGCACAATTAACAGTGGAACAAAAAATAATGGATTAAATATGTATTATTAATTTTATTAGTTTTGTTTGTTTATAAAATGCATTTGTTCAATTTTTTATTTTCTATATTTATATTATTTTTTAAACTAAATTTTATATTATTAATGAATATGTAATTATTTTTGCAGCAAATTTTTATTAATTAAATTTTAGTTATAATGAGTTGGTCAAATAGATTTTAGGCATAATTTAATTATTTACGAAAGTTTAACTATTATTTTTAATTATTGCTGCAATAATTTTGTAATATACTTTTCATTTTAATTAATTTATTATGATTTGTTAATTTGATTACATTGTGCAGCATGGCGTATGATTAATATTAGACAAGAGAAAGACCGCAGGCTGCTGATGCTGCTGCCGCTGTCCGCCTGTCCTTAGCAAACCTCATGTGTGTGTGTGTGTTAAAGTATGTGTGTATGTGTGTGTAAATGTTAAGTGTCTGTATGTGAGTCTGTGTCAATTGTTTGCAAATGAATGCTTTTGATGTGCAGCAACTGTAATTGAAGTGCGATAATGAGAAAGCCCACAAACACACTGATAAAAATGCTGCACTCGAAGCGAAAGCGTGAGGGAAAGAGAGAGTGAAAGAGTGAGAGCGAGAACTGCCAATAAATCAGAAGAATGCAGGTAGCAACAGCAGCAACAGCAGCAGCAGCAGGGCAGCAATGAACCACATGATAATGATAATGACACTGACAATTCACAATCAAGGACGAGCGTACAAAGGACAATGGCGCACAGGACATGGCATGATAACAACCTGAGTGTGTATGTTGTGAGTGTGTGTGTGTTTTTAAATGATGGCGGCATGCAAATGTGCTAAGGCAGCAGTTGCAGCTGCAGCAGCAGCAGCAGCAGAATGCCAACTAGACACCAGATAGACGCAGCATGAAGACGAGAGACGTGAGACGTGAGACGTGAGACGTGAGACGTGAGACGTGAGACGTGAGACAAGACGACAGACGAGAGACGAAAGACGAGAGAGAGAGAGAGAGAGAGAATTGAGCAAACGAGAGATGAGATTACATTAAATCAGCAGCAACTGCACAAGATACTGAATGGATGGCGACAACAACAAATTGGGGCAGGTGCTGTGGCTATGGGATACGGATACGGATAAGGATAAGGGAGGCAGGAAGGAAGGAGCATTATATGGGGTGTTTTGTGGTGGTTGTAGTTGTTTTGTTGTGGATTTTGTTGTGACGTGTGGTGCATATTCAATTGCCTTGCTTCATTCTTTGCGCATTTTGCTTTTTACCTCAGCTGTGACGGCTACCGCTTCGTCAACTTCTACATCTACTGCTTCTTCTGTTTGCTCCACTTCGACTTGACTGTGTTGCAAGGTGGCTTGTGTGGTACAGTGTTCGTGTGGGTGGTGCTGGGTGGTTGGCTGGATTGGTTGGTCTGGGTGGGAGGATTCAGTTACATGTGCATTGCTATTTACATCTTCAGTGGCTGTGGCTGTGGCTGATGCTGTGGCTATGGCTTGAGGTGATGTGGGTCTGGGCGTACTGTCAGTCTGCAGTCTGCATGCATCATTGGGGCTATGAAATTGGCTCATCGTTGTCCTCTCGTCATATGAATTTTCAATATGCGCATATTCATTGTGCTTGAACTGTGATTGAGTTTCTGTTATGCATTCGAATTCGTTTATGGGCTCTGGTTCATTTAGCTGCCTCTCCACTTGCTCGTAGTAATCTGTCCAGGGATCACGATACTCTCGTACTTCTGGCACATACTGCTGCTGCTGATGCTGCTGCTGATGCTGCTGCTGATATTGTTGTTCTATTTGTTGTTGTTGTTGTGCTTGTTGGTAATAACCGTCCGTATCGAATTGATACGCAGTGTAGCTCGTTGATTGTATTATGTTTAAGCAGAGACACTGGCATTGTGAGTTTGTTTGTTTGTTTGTTCGATTGTGTGCAAGAAGCGCAAAATAAAAGTTGAAAATCATAAAGAAAAAATACAAAATGATAACTTCAAAAGCAGGAAAAATCAAAATAAAATATGCATAAAAAATAATCGCATTAAGAACAGGACCAACGAACAAGACAGGAATAATAAACTACGTAGAGAAGAGAGAATTCTAGAGCAGAGACTAATTTACAATAAGGAAGAATACGATTAATTGGACTTATCTGTAAGCAGCTGTATAAATTTCTAATATTTATTTGCAGTAAGCTAGATCTATTTAATAATATGCCAAGTTGGTCATATTGACAATTTAATGAAACTCAATTAAAAAGAAACTTATTGACAAAAGAAAATCAGCAGAAGAACTAGATTCAAATACACATTTGGTTCATTTCAATTTCCATACATTTGCTACTTTCAATTTCAATTTTTCATATATATATATATATTGTGTGTATATTTTTGTAGCATTGTTTTGCTAATCTAATTATTTAAAAAAACAAGAAAAGACGTCTCAATGAATTGGCAATCCCAAATTTGTATGCCATTTGGATGATTTCAATTTATTGACGTCGCTAACTAAACATTCCGTTGGCTCCTGGCCAAATCGATGCAAATTCGCAGAAAACAGCAGCATACAGAGACAGATTCAAATACAGATACAGATACAGATACACATACAGACAGACAGACAGACAGCACGGCTAGGGGGAAGACAACAGAGACTCCACTTAAGAGCTGTCTGAGCGCAAGAGAAATGGAGGCCAAACAGGGGCGTGGCAAGGCGCTAAAAGTAAACTTTCAACTAAAAACTAAAGACAACAAAAAAAAAAAAAAGAATGAAATAAAACAGTAAATAGCAAATAAAACAGACAAGAGAAAATAGAAAATAGCACAGCAACTGTAGGCAAATAAAACAAAATGATAAACTCAAGTGAAAATAAAAGAAAAAGTAATTCTAATGGGGTCGCAGTTGTTGCATTGAGAGTTTGTGTTTATGATTTGCTCAATGGAATTCAAAATGTGCATAAATAAGTCTGCATAAATGTTTATAATTTACAGTAAATCAAAGATAATAATACTATATTTAATATGTGATGACCTTCTGCCTCGTATTATGTACAACAATTTGTGGCGTTCTACAAAGTTTTGTGCGCTGCATCTAGTTGGATGAGCTTACCTCTTGTGGAACGCTTGAAGAGCTATCACTAGCAACACTATCCGGCGATTTGCGCTTTATACGGCAAAGCAGAGAGCAGCGAGAGTTAACATTGACAATAGTTTTGGATTTAGATTTGGATTAAGTTAAAAACGACAGATGTTTTGGTTAGGTTTTTAGTTTTGGAACGAGAAACGAGAAACTCTCAAGATAACTGCAAGTATTCGATGAGTCATAGCTGCCACATTTACTCCACACTTACCATGTTGTCACTGAGCGACTGATGCACACTTTCGCAGAAGATATTCCACCAGTGTTGGATAAGGTCCTGGGCGTGTGCATAGTCCGTGGGCGTGGCAGCGGTCTTCGTCTCCGAATTGAACTGTATCAGCCAGGGCTTCAGTTTGCCAGCGAAATGCAAAATCTTGATCTTATCTCTGAATCTGTAAACAAAAGAGAATTGTGTTTAGCAACACTAGCGAACAGTGTTGGGCAGCACTTACTGTTTGAATGCAGGCAAATAGCAGTAGGAAGCATACGCGGTCACATTGTAAACGAATGGCAAATGCTTCTTAATATCTGCGGTCGCCCAATCGGCAAAATATTGATTCAACAATCCCTGATCACCGCCATCGAAACTGCCGTGCTCTACGGCGTACTCTGTGATCTTGTTGAAGGTCTTCACGTTGGGCGTAAAGACGAATACGCCGGAGTTGAAGCAATCTGGCCAGCTGACATCTGGAGCAGCCGAGAGTTCCTCGCGTTCGAACAGCTCATCGCAGTTTTTCAGCACCTACAGGGTATTACAGGGTATCAGCTGATGGGTGTGAGGGATAACTCAAGTGTTCTGGGCTACTTACCAGCGTGTCGGCATCGAGAAAAACGCATTTCTCGAACTGCACCAGGCGCCAGCAGTGCAGCTTTGTGAAGGTGACGCCCAGCTCGGGGCGGGCGAGGAGGGCGAGATTTGCTGCATCCTGTGAGTCCAGCACATTCACCTCTTGTACAACATTGTACACGTCCTTCAGTCTGTCCCGCATCGACTCCGACACGGTGGGCGTAACCAGCACCGCCAGTTGGTGGGCGGTGCCGGCTCGCTTCAGCGAATGTGCCAGCACCAGGGCGCCCAGGGAGTACGTATCATTTGTGGTTAGTGTAACCCAAGCGAACTCTGTGGAGCATAGAGAGAGGGAGATGGAGCATAGCCCAAGATGATCAGTTAGGTTGTCAGATACATTTGCATTGGGTAAGATACACGGACACAGAAGATACACAGTTACAGTTACAGTTACAAGCAAAATGCAGCCGCTTGACCATAGAGCAAGTTTTTTGCAGCTTTTTCTGTTTCTATTCTATTATTCATTATCTTTTGCTTTTGCTTCTCTTTTATTAGTTTGGCATTCAGCATTTTCGCAGCAGCAACGAGCATTTTTATGGATTATAAATAAAACAGGCGGCAGGAGAATACTTATAGATACAAGATACAGACACTCTTCTTCTCAGGCGAATGTGTGAATCTTTTGTGAGCAAATGTGTGTGTGTGTGTGTGTGTGTGTGTGTTGAGCATCTGCGTCAACAGGCTGGTGGGCGGGGCACGCGGCGGTCGCATGCAACAGTTTTTGGCAATGTTTTCGATTATTTTCGGGTTTACGTATAATGCGCCCCATTTGGTATACTTTTTTTTTCTTGAGTTTGCAGAAACACAAAAACACTAAAGATGAAATTGCAATAATTAACAGAGAAAAATGAAAACGATAAAGCCACAAAAATAGAGCAACCACAATGCTTATGAAGCTGTTTCTATATACATTTACGTAGTTGGCATTGGGTTGAATCAATTATACATATACTAAGTATATATAAATATCTAGCCATAAATCCGCAATTTGTTTGAAATTTAATTTTTATTAGTTTGATAGCAAAGGCATTAGCATAGGCGCCATGAAACATTTGCCAGCATACGGTTAATCTTTGAAAATATATATCGCAATTTATTTTAACTTATGTTTAAAAGTAATCTAAATATATTGAATCTTTTATGAAAAAAAAAAATAAAAATTAATAAACAAATATTTTATATATATTTTTAATAAAAATAAAAAGTAATAAAATAATAATTTCTCTGTCGAGTTTTCTCTGTATTGAAACAATTTTATATATTTTTGCGCAATTAAAAATTGTTCTAGTAAAATCCAGAAAATGTTAAAACGCATTAGAGATACAAATTTTAAATGTAATTTTTTTCCATTTCTTAAACTTACTAACAATATCATATCATCGATAAAGTATCAATAAAACCCTATTTATATTTCATAAATTATTGAAAACTTGGAAACTATTTACAATAAATCTATTCCTTGATAAATTATAAATTTGAATAATATAAAAAATATTTACAATAATCCTAGCCTATTTTTATGCTAAATTATATATTTAAATTAAATAAAATATCATGCAAATTTAAAAGATAGAAAGTAGAAGATTAAAATAAAATTCATCATTAGAGTTTTGTTATAGAATATTAGAGATTTTTATTTTCAATTTGATTATGCACAGATTTTGTTTGTTTGTGGAAATTTAATGCTACGAACAGAAACAGATTCTTTGTACATGGTTAAGAAATTTGTATAGATTAGTTGAGTTTGGTTGGATTGGTTTTTTGCTTATTTCGGTTTTGGCTAAATATTCTTTTTGGGGTTTATTTAGCATTAGAAAGCGGCAACCGATTCAGCATTCGAGAAGCATTTAGTCTATATAGAATACAACAAAAAGAAGAGAAACAAGATGAACTACCTTCGGCAGCAAATGGATAATACCATGCCGCAACAGACTATATGCATTGGTGACAGCCTCGGCCAGCGTCCGCCAGGTGGCGCACTCATCTATTTACAAGAGATGTATCTGACGTATTTAATGGATGGGTGTGGGTGCAAAAAATGCGACTGCGGCTTTCTTGTTTCGGATAATACATATCACATTTGTTTGTTCAAATTTCTCATTCGAGAGATTTAGTGGCATGTGCAATGAGCTGTTGTGCCTAAAATAAAAATGAAATCATTTACTTTGGCGAACAAAACTGAAATGGTTTTTAATAACTTCATGACTTACCGGATGCGAGCACAAAACACAACAGCAAATCATGTCACAACAATAAAATCAAAAATTAAATATATATCTAGAAGATATTTCAGAAAAAATTCCAATTCAAAGAATTGTATAAAAAAACGAACCGTTGCTCAAGGCAGGCGTCATAAATTGCGATTTAAATAAAATAAACAGCACTCGGATGTCAAGAAAGCAACTGTTCAGATCGTCAAATTGTCAAAATAAAATAAAATTAGATGTATCAACAGCGACATTGGTCTAAAAATATATATAATAATAATGACTTAACTAAGATTAACTGGCCAAGAACTATAGGCGAAATTGTTTGCAGTGTAGCTGCGCTTAAAGCTCGCTCTCGTAGCCAAAAAAGCTTAAAGAGGCGCAAGCTCAACAACGAACGCTTCCCCTCCCTGCCCCTAGCTGTCTGTTTATCATTATCAGCTGCTTAGGCGAATTAGACAATAAAAAGAAGCTGATAAAGCGGATATGCCTGCCTATTGAAGCGCAGCTTTCTGTCGGTTTGTTCTATTGAGCTTGTGAATGGGCATGGTAACGAACGCTGCAGTTGGCCAAAAGCCCATGGAAGCGGAAACCCGTTTTATGCATCAGTTGCCAATGTCAGAGGCATGGCAACTGCATGCCACATTTAGCACTTGCAGCCGGCGTGGCAAAGCCGGCAAAATCAGCGCATGCAACAGGCAAAACGAGTTTATACGTGGCGTGAATCTTCAGCTCTCCCATCGGTATGTATCCATCCGATACATGTGTATATAGCTGATATATAGCATCTACGAGGTATATACGCATTGTCTGCGCCGCTAAAAATAGCTAGAAAATGTGAAATGAAATTGTAGCGCGACAAGAAGTGGCGGATGCTGCGGATGCTGCATGCAGGCGGCAGATACATATTTAGAAATTCAATCACAGAGCGCAGCAAGGGAGCAGCAGCTACAGTCGCAGATCTGGAGAAGCACACACATATCTACATATCTACACATATAGGTATTTTCTGTTGCCTTATGATTTATGCGGGCGAAACACACTTATATATACATATAGCAAAATGTATATATATATAAGTATTGGCAGTTTCCTAAATTAATTTTAATTTTCTGCTCGCATTGTGGGCGTTTGCTTGCTGCTGTGGAAATATTTTCCCCAATTTTCTTTGCTTTTCTCGAACATTGTGAAATGTTTAACGCCTGTCGCCGCCGTCTATAATTTTTTTATATACATATATAAAATATTATGCGCTATAAATAGCCCAACTATATAGTATTTCTGAACACTTATGCCAACCCGATTCATGCATTTTGTGTATTGTAAAAAATGCTATGCGGAAATTTGTAAACTAGCTGATAATGTCTAATGAGCCCTGGCGCTAAGTGAGCTTCAATTAAAATTTCTAGATTACATTTATATATACTTTTTAGACGCTGTTTTTTGAATAAGTAGAAAAGGGTATATTCAGTTAATGCAATTGGGAAAGAGAAAGAGGGGTGGCAGACTCCACAAAGTATATCTATTTTTGATCATGACGACAAGCTGAGTCAAAATAGCCATGTCCCTCTGTACGTATGTCTGTCCGTCCATCCGTCTGTCCGTTTGTCCGTCTGTCTTACTGTAGCCACAATACTAAAGCTAAAGACTTGTTAATTGGCATTATCTATATACGATGTAAACTGCATTAGAATCTGATAAGAATAAGCGAATATATGTGTGTGTATTACTAAAACACAAAGTTCAGGGTCTACAACTGTCGGTTACGTTCGCCTGTAGTCTTACGCCCGACTGTTCTGCTCTGTTCTTACTGTTTACGCCTATTAATAGGTCACGACTTGCGCTTAATCAATGGGTTCTGACGTCGACAAGTGACAACAGAAACTGCCCGGCACTGACCTTCACCAAGCGCACTCTGCCAGCACTTTCAGCGGCGTTTGCTCAACCCTTGCTCCACTGTGCAATGCAAGCAGCGCGCTCTCACTTCCTCTCTCTCTACGCACGCTCTTTCGCTAAGCTCAAGCTTGGCTCTCGCTGTTGCTCTCGCTGTTTCTGAGACGGCGCCAAAGCTCGTTATCAATTGTCAACATTTTGTCTTTCGCATGGATTTCATAAACAAACAAGCGACGTCGCCTCAGCTATGCTGTTATTTTTTTTGCTATTTTTTTTAGCTATTTTCTAGTGCGCTTTTTTTTATTAAAAAAAAAACAAATCAAAAGAAATCTCAATGCTCTGCATGCACACAGACACACACGCAGCCAGAGCACACGCACAGGCGGCGACTAGGCAAATGCTGTTGAAGGTCAGTAAAGGTCGTTGCCGCACTGTGCCCGTTCCCCCCGTGCCCGTAAAAAATCAAATGAAAACACATGTATGAGGATCATAAAAGATTACTACGGAAACATGTATGAAATTGAATTTTAGCAAATCTGCTGAGTGCGTTATGAAACATGAGAATGCAATTTATTTGCAGCTTTGTGTTTTTATTTTATTATTATTATTAATGGCAAGATAAAAGTATAACAGACTCGCTGCGTTCCAACTGGGATATGCCAATAGCCATAGCCATAGCCATGCATAATACACACACACACGCACGCACACACACACGCACACTCTCACACACACAGGCTCTCATTTATTAAACTCTTCTTTTTCACTTCTTTTGCTTCTTCGGCATTTGAAGCTGTGGTTGGAAGTTAAAAACTTACTGCTCATTTTGTAATTATTATTGATATTTTTGTGTTTTTTTGGGTTTCAGTTAATTATGCACTGCGAAAAAACACGCGTGGCGAGTCCTTCGCGGGGGTGGCAAGTTGTTGGTGGTGGTGGTATTGGTGGGGTGGGGCGTGCCCGTTAAGCTTTCACACACAGAGCGAGAGAGAGCGAGCGTTATCGGAGCGTTTGCGTTGGGCTGTTCTGCCTACCACGAGCGTCGACGAGAAACTGAATGCCAACGCTGTCTACAGCTAATGAAAACTGCGACGACTTCAGACGACGACGACGGCGACGGCGACGGCGACCGCAACGTCGACGGCGACGCTGCTGCTGCTTTGGGCATTGAAATGTGGGGGCTGCAGCGGCTGAGAGTTGTCGCAGCCACAAAACTGTTATGCGAAGCGAGAGAGAGAGCGAGGAGAGAGAGAGGCTGAGGGCATTGGCAAGACGTCAAAAGTGAATTTTGCCTTCTGCTTTCGCCGCATGTTCTTCCTTGTTGTCTGCTCTTTCAACCACATTCGCCGGCAATTCGCAGAGAGCGCAAACAGACAGAGAGAGAGAGAGGGAAAGCAAAAGGTGCAAAAATACAAAGCAAATACAAACAATACATACCGGTTGTTGGCGCGCGCTCTAGCTGATAAGCGCAACAGCTTTTGAAGAGCGAGAGAGAGAGCTTTCGAGAGCTTTAGCCAGACTTGTTGCATTTGATGCCGCATATCTCTGCCTACATGCACCTGCTTTAAAGGATTTCACGCTTCACACAGTTCTTTTGTTGTCTGCTGCCGATAAGCATGTTCTTGCAGGCTTATCAAAACTGCTGCCTGCGGCGGAAAACGACTCATTTGTAGTGCAGACGCGACAGCGGAAAATATTACAGCTTGGGTAAACATGTAAATAAATCCCAAGCAAACAAATCCCGTCGACTACCTGCTCAGGATTAGCAGCTACACCCTCCAAGCCTGCTAGGATTATATAAATTACATGTTAAATACAAATTATTTACGGAAAAAAACAACAAAACCGCAAAGAATTTAAATTTGTACTGTCATTATTCATTTTTCATTTTAATTATTATTCAATTCAAATTATGGTTTCTTGATATGAGCTATTTCATTCTTGCGCGTTAGTGATATAGTCAGCCGATGTCGCCAATTTTTTTTATAATATATTTAGATTATTTTTCTAGATTTTTAGTAAAAATTTCATAACGATATCTCCACTAAAAGTATTTATTTGTGGTGCAGTTTTTGAATCACCACAAGTGGGTTTTGTTTGCCTTGTTTGTTGACCTCAATAGGTGGTTGAAGTTGCTTAGTTTGTTGATATTTTTGTTGATTCACATATAAGTCAGCCAGTTATTTTATATTTAGATTTTTTTATAGATTTTGGAGGAAAATTTCATAATAATAATAATAACAGAAGTATTTTTTTATTTTGTTTTTATTTATTATAATTTTTTATGCCTAGCATTGAAAACGGACAACAGCGCATGGGACGGAGAACACGAATAAGTCCGTGCTCTCAGTTCAAATGTCGGCAGTCGACTGACGTGCGTTTGAAGCGCGTTCGTAGCGAGCTCGCTTGCAACATTTCTATACATTTTCAAGGCGGCTGTTCGGTTGCGTGTTCGACTCGCACAGGTTGCATGTTGCCGGGACATAAATGCAGCATACTTTTAAGCTGGTCTTTAAATCAACAAGTGGTTTTGCCCTGTTTTTTGACTCCACAGGTGGTTGCAAGTTTTTGAATCACACATGTGGCTGAAATTTTATTTTGCTAAATTTGTTAATATTTCCGTGAATTCGCATATAAGTCAGCCAATTTTATTTATTTCATAATCAGATTATTTTTCTGCATTTTTGGTGAAAATTTCATAACAATAATAGTATCAGAAGTATTTTTTTATTTTGTTTTAATTTTTTAACAACAACAACACTCCCTCGAAAGTATGCAACAAGTCAATTTTTTTATTTATTTTATATTTAGCATTTTTTTCTGGATTTTTTGGAATAATTAACGATAATTAATTCTAATTAGAAGTTTTAATTTTATTTGTTTTAATTTTTTTTTTGGTAGCAGTGTAGTGTTGCATACTTTTCGGCATAGTTGCATAGTTTCAAGCGGAGCTAGAATAAATAAAATTTGGCTGATGCCGAAAAGTATGCAACATTACTCAGCTGCAAAATATTTAATAAAGGGAAATTTGCGTCCGACTGTATTCTGTCCTTACTGGTTATATCAAGGGGCAATACCCAATTTATTAAATTAAAATAAAGATATATTTTAAAGTTAATTAATTAAAAGACAGTTTTCAATAAAATTGTTTATTATTATGATTATTGTCATTTTCGGATGGTTTGTTGGCTGTCTTACGTCTAAAGGCACCGATTAGGTTAGCTTAATTTAAGTTAATACTCAAACTATTAAAAATCTACGCTGCCATTTTGAGCAAGGCACTTTTGGTAATTTGTATTCTTCTTCTTTTTGGTCTAAGTGTATGGCAAAATAATTACAATTTTAAGTAGAGCTAGACCCTAACTAAGCTAATAAATTAAACAGATTAGGCTAATTAGAGCTAGATACAGAACTACTTATAGCTATGGCTATGATCGACAGTATCACAGTGCAGCGGCTCATCCTCTAGCTTATGATTGGGGGTATTTTTGGGTGATATTACGAAATGCTGTTTGCGATTCTGAATCGACCGACTGAGACGTCTGTTCGCGCGCTTCTTGCGCCATCTATGTATGCAATAGCAGAAAACTGCAAGAAAAATAGAGAAATACGAAAATATAGAAATCAATTACGTTATGACAGGCGAAATGAGCACGCTCAGGTGCAAAGTGTTATTCACCTAATAGAACCAAGACGACGCCGCCGAAGCAGCCGGCGGAAAATAGCCAAAAACTGCGCGTTTCGGCCAACTCGGCGCTGGCCAGGCAACTGCGGAATGTATCTGAGTCCACGGTGCGATTGTAGGGCAGTGGACACACGTCACTCTCATGCGCTGCTGCAGAAAGATGATGGAAATTAGAAATCAGAGACCAGACGGTGAGGGCAAATATGGCGTATATATGTTGGTCATGTGCCAAAAATAAGCAACAGATTTGCCACAGCTGCTGCTTGCCACACTTGCACACTTGCAACTCACCCATGCAAACGGGCACAAATTTTGGACTGGCGCCCAGCGTCATCAGATGGTTCGTGACCTGTTGACAACTGCAGCCGCTGATGTGCGTTTTGGTCAGATCGATAACACGAAGATGACAGAAATTGGCCAATTTATCAATGCTGAATTGGCTCAATGGATTCATCGACGCATTCAGCTGCCAGAGGTCTGCAAAAGTGGCAAAATTGGCAAAAGTTAGTCAAGTATCTAACAGATACATTCAATGCAAACTACTCACTTGGCAATACGCCCAAATCGGGTATATCGTGCAGCTCACAATTGGCCACATTCAGATACTCCAAAGGTGCACGCACCGGCCTCTCCAGCTGCTGCATCTCCTGATGCAGCTCCCTCAGATCATTGCTGTCTATGTAGAGATTACGCAACTTTGGCAGCTGAAACAGCTCCATGGGAATTGTGGTCAGTCCATTATTCGATAGATCTATTTCCTGTGAATGAGTTTCACCTGCTGTTTAGTCAATCGAATGAATTGCATTCGCAGTGGCAATTACAATTATGACAATTGCAATTTGTGGCTTAATTAGCGCAACGCTTACCTGCAGCGAGGTGAGGGGCTCGAATGTGCCCGGCTCCACTGATAGGATCATATTCTCATATAGCATTAAAAACTTAATATCTGTGTAGCGCCGAAACGAGCTACTTTTCAGCTTCCTAATGCGATTGTACGATAAGTCTAAAACCTGCAAAATAAAAAGGTTTTTTTAAATAATTAGTGCACTTATTAAAGCGATGCTAATTAAATTTCGTTTGAAATTGTAAAGTCATTAAAACTAATTTCAATATGGCAGTTGAATAACTGTTAGTTTGAATTTAGTTTAAGTTTTGGAGCGTAGAGTAAAAGTAGGTTTAGAGTGGGTATAATAATTTGAAATTATTATAAATTATAAATAAATATGAATATAAATTAATTATAATTTTTTTTAAAACATCTGTTATATTTGAACTGAACTAATCCAAATTGTAGCAGTTAGTAGCAGCTCTATTTGCATTTAAAATTTAGCAAATTCTATGCTATATACGCCATTTTTCATTCATTCTCAGACTCGGTATAGAGTCGATGCATATTTATGTTCTGCCGTATGCTACAACAACAATTGAACTTCTTTATGCTTTAATTAAGCTCAATTGAGGTTGGGCTTTTGTTGAGGGCAGTCTACATATATATATATAGTATATAGAGTTGGGGGCAGGGGGTACGTTTTACACAGTCAACCGTATGAATTAAGTTTGGGTCATGCGACATTTATTGGCGTAAATTGACCTATCGCCCCCGTATGATAGGTAATTAGCTTATTACACTTTTACCACATACCTCAACGGAGGTCTTGAGGTTCTGTGGCACCTCCTTGAGGTCCATGTCATAGCATCTGATGCGCATCAGCTTCTCGATGCGACCGTAGGAGCAACGTCGTCCCTCATCCTGTACGGCAAAGCCAAAGGCCAGCATGGCATTCACAACGGATATGAAGACTATATTTAGCAGCAGGCAGCGTAGATCCATGCTGGAATTAGAATTAAAATAGGTAAATATATACTTATAGATTGAAAATGCTAGCCAATGATGGATACGATCAGTGGCAAAACAATAAATTCGCTGCTTTGTTTAACTTTTCTTTTTTGCAAAGATAATAAATAAAAGCAAATGGTACACTCTGTGCCCCACCTGACCTATAAACACAATTATTTTCGAATTAACAAATTACAAGATCATTGCCATGCCATTGGGAAGCGTTTAGACTTTTGACGAGTTTTTTTTCCCCATTTTTCCCTATTTATTTAGTTTATTTTGTTTCAATTTGTAAACGCTGGCAAGTTCAATCAAGCGCATCCCAAAAAACCAGGGGGTCAGCTTGCAGTGTGTGGGCGTGGCTGTGAACTACACAAAACCACAACAAAATAGCTGGCAATTGTATAAAAACGCTGACACAACAGCGCGTATGAGCGATATGTTAGCGCTGTTTGGCACATTACGTATACGTCGGGGCCAACTGTAATGCCTTCACTCACTGTCAAGGGGGCTCTGTCTGCATTGTGCACCAAATCAGAGCAACAGTTGACAGTGGACAACAAACAGCATGATAGACTGCCGATACCCTGTAGAAACAGTGCGCTATTTATAGCCAGAGTTTAACTAAATTATTAGCTGCTCAGCTATAAATTCTAGCTAAATTTATGCGTCTGGCTACAGCGGTGTAATAAATTTATTATGCTCAGACAATAAATTTAAACTAAAGTTTCAAAATAGCCTAAATTCTAACTCTTTAATTAACAATTTCTCAGTAAGTTATTAAATCTAAATGCTGTTAAGCTGACTCGTCAGCAAACCGTTTACAGCCTGCCTTTAATTTAGCCTGAAATTCGTCAATTGAAGTGGAAAGCACCTGGTAAATCATGGCGTTATATATAGCACCACTGACTCAACCACACACTTACGAGTACCCACTGACATCTGCATTAGGGGTGTCTTAATATTTATGCTTTGTTTTAATTTTCATTGTGTGTTTTCTTTTTGGGTCTTTTATCTTATCGCTGCACAGACAACAAAAAATTTATAGCAGTATCTCTTGATATCTCTGAGTACTATAGCACATCAAACAGACTGTGAATAGCGCTATAATAAATCATATATAGTAGATACGTCAGACTATCGACGGCAGCCTTTATGGGCGTGTCAAAATCAAAGTCAGCAAAACAAAAGCCAAGAAATTCATTGCCAAAAAAAATAGCTGTAAATTGATTAATAGTCAGAAATAGCTATAAAACTCTCAGCTCTCTAGCTGCTACTACTGGAAGTTCCTTTGTTTCAGTCGGATATAGGTATATAGTATACTGTAAGTATTAATATCATAGATTGTTGATGTTACTGTCACGCCCTATAACAATTGCAATGAAGTGCTTTTCCAAAGGTTTTCCAATTTCCCAAGCACGATTTGCGTGTTTCGAGTGGCTTTTGTTTATGACTAATTTGTTGTTCCATATAATTTCACAAATATCAGGTTTGCAGACTCAGGGGTATGTGTAAATGCCAGGCGACTCGAGTTCGGACAGCCTCAAATTTCTCTGACGATACCCAGTAAAATATACGAGACGGGTCTACCAAAACGTATACTAAATTATTACAAAAATTCCCAATTTATTGTGGCATTTGTTAGCGTATTACAAACTGCACAATATATCAACAGAAAATTCTATATATTTGGCCTATTTGTCCAGAACTTATGATGTATGATTTATGATGACACTTGCTCCTGGTATCTATATGGAAATCGGTCTTAAGTGCCCCAATAAGTCATATGCCAAAAGCCAGTACAGCCAAGAGTATAATGCATGGCCTTAATGTGCCTCTGGTATTACGTATGGACTCCCTCCCGCACCTATAACCGATAACAGCCCAGGCGAACAAAAGCGTTAAAGCCATCAATAATAAATGTGGAAACACTACCAACTTCCGAGTAATTGGCCAAGTGTTTTGCCATCTGTAAACAAACCATGAAAGCCAATAATAAATATTACACAAAATTTATTGCATTCGCAGGCGCTTCGAAAGTTAAGGTATATATTATGCATTTACTATATATTTATATATATTCTTGGACTCTGCCCAGCATTTACTTTGCTCTAATTGACAGCGTACTGAGGCGTGCATTTGCCACAGTGCAGGCTGTAAGTATGTTTATAGTAAGCATTCAAATTGTTAAATAGTGTAAAATGCGAAAAGTTATAGTGAGGATTGACCCTTAAAAGATTTATCGAAAACTAACGACAGATGGCGGAGTTAATTAATGTGAAACACTTGTTACCTAACTCTTGCTGAGACAGCTCTCGCTGGCCCCATTCTCGTTAGCACAACTCTCGCTAGCTCAACTCTCACTGGCCAAATTCTCGATGGCCGAACTCTCGTCGGTCGAATTCTCGCTGGTTCAACTCTCGATGGACGAACTCTTGCTGGCCGAAGACTTGCTGGCCTAACTCTCGCAGGTCATATTTTCGCTGCTCTACAACTCTCGATGGCCCCACTCTCGTTAGTCCAACTGTCGCTAGCCCTTCTCTCACTGGCCAAATTCTTAGTATCCGAACTCCCGTCGCCGAATTCTCGCTAGTTTAATTCTCTATGGCTGAACTCTTGTTGGACGACTTCTCGTTGGTTGAATTCGCGCTTGCCGAACTCTCGCTGGCCGAACTCTCGCAGGTCCCACTCTCGATGCCCTAACTCTGGTTCAACTCTTCCTTAACTCTCGCTGGTCCCACTCTCGTTAGCCCGAATTCTCGTTGGTCGAATTCGCGCATGCCGAACTCTCGCTGTCCTAACTTTTGCTGGGCAAACTCGAGCTGGCCGAACTCTGGCTCAACTCTTACTTAACTCTCGTTGGTTTGACTCTAATTGGTCCAACTCTCGTTGGTGCAACTCTCGCAATAAACTAAAAGCAAACAAAATCTTAAACAACCTGAAGACCCAAGAGCTTGACATCAATCATTGCAGTAATAGCAAATATGTTTTAAGTAAATGATGTTAATCATCTTCAAATGATATGCATTAACTTTTGTCACTCACTGTCTGCACTGCTCACTGCTGTCATTAGACCCGCCTTGCCGAATCAGCGAAAAAAAAGAAACATGAAATAAACAGATAGAAAGAACGGAATATATTGAAGCGATTTCCACACTTTAGCCCCAAAAGACTCACAGCGACCGCAACAATGAGGCGCAGCAAATGCCTCTATAAATATATATTTGTTTCAAAATTTAAATTAAAATTTTCTAAAAATCAACAACAACAACAAACCAACTGCAAACTTATGGCATGCACGGTTTTTATTCATTTCGTTCTTATGGCTTAATAACATACTTGAGAGGGAAAAAATGAGAAATTGTGCTGAAGGTGGTCCAAAGGGGGTTTGGGTGTGGGTGGGGGTGGGGGTGGGGCAGGAGAAGTGGGGTGGCAACTGAAGAGGGGCAGCTGTTGCTGTTGTGGTGGCATCGACATTTGTTGGACTTAAATTCAATAGAATTGGCAATAAAAAGGGCTAATGCCAGACAGACAGAATGGATATGGCCATAAAAAGAGTTTCGCCTGCTCACATAAAATCTAGAAAAATAGGCAAATGGAAAACGGAAAATGGAAAATTGAAAATCTCAATCTCAATTTCTATTTGGAATTTATGCTGCTGCTGCCACTTTGGCCGCGATTTGTGCCATATACATATATTTATTTATATATTATTAGATGGAAAAGCCAAACAAAAGCCAGGAAAACTGTGTCTGCGAGGGAGGGAGGGAGGGGGAAGTGTCAGGCAATGGATTACAGCCAGGCTAATGATAAATATGCATGGAAATATTATTTATGTTTGGGCAGGCAAAGCAAGCGATTATCGGATAACAGCAACATAAAAAAGAACTAAAAAATCCACGCACATAAAAAATAAAAAATCAAATTCAAAATACCATAAAACACGTATTCCAAAATGAAAATATATATAAGCTCTAAATTAGTTTCAAATATTTTAATAACATTCTAAACATTTGTGAATGGATTTATGTGCTCCGATGATGCCCCTTGTCACACTCTGTGGGCGTTGCAAGATGTTCTTCTCACTGTGTGTGTGAGTTGTATTAGTGTGTGTGTGTTTTGTGTGTGTTGTGTGTGTTGTGTGTGTGTTAACCTCACCCTCAACAGGTGTGTTGTGTGCAGCAAAAGATTTATATGAATTTTCGCTTGCTTGCTTGATAAAAAGATTTATTTGTTTAGACTCTCGTCATGTTGAAACAATGCGTGTTTACACAGGGTATACATAAGCTCTTGGCATGTCGAGCATACCCCACTCGCACTCACACCAGTGGCAACAGAGAGTACCTTAAATTTTTACCCAAATGGCGTAACTCTGCTGCTTATCAGCTAGAAGACTTTATCAGCAGAGTTTCAACGGCTGCACTCTTTTTTCGAGTTGTGTTGCAACTTCAACAAAGTTGAAGTTACGGCAGTTACAAACATACACACACACACACACACACACACACACACACACACACTCAGGCACACACACACTCAGACACGCACACATTAATTGACTACAACAACTAATAAAAGCGTTGCCCATTTATTTCAATTAAAGACAATCCAGTAAACAATCTTTATGCTGCCTCGGAGCAGGCAGAATTAATCAACTTGCAAGTCGGGCGAAACAAGCGACTTCAGCAGAAATAACTGTAAATAAATGTACATACTATATATAAAAATATATATATCGTACATAACTGACCAATTGAAACAGCACCAACAATAAAATGATAAACCTAAAAATTGTTTTTCTTTAAATGTGTCATACTTAGGGCGGCCATATTTCCAGTTCATTTCACTTGCTCAGTTCATATTTTTTTGTCTTTGTGATTAATATTTTTAAGCTTTGCTTAGTAACTAACTAACTATAGTTTCTCTCACTATAATTGCGCCTAATTCTGCATTATATGCAACAAGTTTTAGCCTAAAAACCTATTAAATTAAAGCCAAAAAACAACTGCATTTCACAGAAAACACAAATATATTAGAAACATTTAATTTAAATATATGCAACTATTTTTAAAACCATACTGCGCATAATTTCCAATTGTTTGTGTATTTTTTTTATGTATTTTTGTGCTCTATTTATTTGCGCTAAAATCTAATCTAAATAAATTCGTTCTGCAACAGAATTCTTGACACTGTAGCTAATTTTTTATTTATTTTTTAATGCTAGCATGCTTTTGTTTAAACTTAATTTTCTGCGTTTTTAATTGAGTTTCTGCGCACAGTTGTAGAAATATAATCTACAGGTCTAAAGATTAGTGCCAGGAGTGCTCGATAAGACAGGTGTCGTTGTTTGATAGGCACTTATTAATGCACTGTAGATTTCAGCGACAATTTCTTGTTTATTTTTTATTTTTTGTATTTATGGCTTAATTGTAACGGGGTGAGTTGGGGTATTCCGAGTAGAGCACTACTATGACTATTGCGACATTTTTTTAAGTTTATTAATTTATTAAGGTACTATTAAATAATACCAATACCAGGCAACAATATAAAATTTTGCTTATTTATTTGCTTTTATTTGGTTTTATTTTTTCTAGCATTTTTATTAAATTAGCTTATTAGCTTTGCCTTGCAAATTATGAAATTTGAGCTGGATTTTCTAAATAATTTTTCCATTAACTATTTTAATTGTAAGCATTAGAAATTAACACTGGCAATTGAACAATAATAGATTATTCCAAAGATGTCGGGAGTCTTTAATAAAAAATTAAGTTTTTATGCTCTAAAAATTCTATTAGTTAAAATAAACCTTTGTTATGTTCATAGTATTTTATAAACTTTATTTATTTATCTATTTTTCTACTATTTTTTCTTCCGAAATTCAGCAAGCACAATTCCATTTTAGGTTGCCAGTACGGACAGTCCGCCTAGCCTCTTCAACCAATTGAAATCAATTTAACTGTTTTTATCTCGTTACGCTTTACAAAGCGCTTCACTTGAGCACAAAATGGACTGCAGAAAAAGCCTAGATTAAGCACAAGCTCAATGCTAAAGTTGCACAACTATTTCCTAAACCGGACAGCGATAACCCATTGAACTCTGATAACACACAAAATATTCCAGAAAACTAAGCACGCCGTTAGTTCACTTAAGTAGTATTCTACGTAGTAGCTCTAACCTGGGCAGTGTAATAGAATTCCATTTAAAAACACACACAAATCGCCAAAGGAAATTCAGTTAGTCCGTGGAGACATTTCAGCTTAATTAACATAAAATGAATCAAAGAATTTCGGCACTACACTGTAAAATAAACTCGTGCACTTATGTTTTATTTTATTAGTTTTTTTTTCGTATATTTTTTTGTGATTCAATTAACACGTATTTTATGGCGACGGAACCGTAGAAACTCAACCGGAACCAGCGACCCGTTCAATTCAACCGCAGACTGTAAATTGAAAGAGCGGAATGTCAGATCGCTACGGTTCTTCGCTGTGCCTTTCGTCGGCCGTACCGAAAGAACACTGATAAAGCACGAGGCGATAATGCAGTCCGACAGGGAAAGATGGATAGAGGGAAAGAGGGAAAGCGGGAAAGAGTAAACGACGAACACAACACGGCATGGAGAGAGAGAGAGCGCGCAATCAGCTGTTTGCTGCATGCGAGCGCTCTCTTCTCGCGCTCTCTTCGGGCTTTCTCTTCGCATCGTGCCAGGCAGTGATAACAAACGAAAACTGATCTAGATGACTGTGCGAGTGTGTGCATACATTTGGCTCTACTGTAGGCATATTGTATGAATCGCTCGCCTGGGATTTCTGCCTCCGATTTCGACAACTCAATTTTCATGCAATTAGCTGACAAACGCTAAACAAAATCTCAGCGCATCGATGACGATGTCAACTTATGCCAAGCAATATAAACTATATACTTACATTTTATATCTGGCCCTGTACTTTAAAAGAAGTACAAAAGGGTCTATTAAGTTAGGTCGATTTAGCCAAGTGAATTCCTAGATCTCGCTTAGTATAAGAGCTACTACAGACACAGTTTTAGGTATGTACATCTTCTATGCTGTACGCTTATCAAGTTTCTTTTAGAATTTTGATACCTCCCCCCCATTTATCATGTCGTGCCCTTCCCGCGTAAAAATCGTAAGCGGTAAAGCCAGTTTTACAGAAGAACGTTTTAATCGCTAGAACGCGTTAGAAATTAGCAGCAAATGTGGCGCTTACGATATATTTGACAGGCTGATATCCCAGTAAATACGTTGAATTAGATTATGAAATTTGGTGTGTAGATGAGTTGATTAATTCTGTACATAATTGCATCAAAAACCGAAAATCAAAAAAATGTTGGTTACGATTTTTTCGCGGGAAGGCCTCGATGTGTTAAAAGTACAAGGTCTATTATTTGTTACGTCCGACTGATCTGCCCCGGCCTTGCTGGTTTGTTAATGAATCCTTCACGCTTTGAAAATTATATTTTTTTTTTTTTGTGAAAATATAACAATTTTTATTATTTTTTTTGAAATTGATAAGGCAACAGTTGAAGATGTACGCGCTTATCAGGCATGTTCTAATTTATAATGAAACTAATGCCAGCGCTGACAGTTGTCAAACAAACCTCAGCGACGTCTGAGTTTTTCTATCTCTAATTTGATTTGCTCGTAGCGTAAATCCCCCGACTTAGGCAGCCCAACTACTTACTACCTGGACTGCTGAGGTTCAGCAGGCAGGTAAAAATGATTATAGGCAGCACATTGGGTTTTGGTTTTCGTTCGCATTTTTATTTAGTTTTTGTTTACAACACGAAAAAGAAATTGGTAGAAAAATATGACAATTTTAATTGTAATTTTTTTGATTTTTTTTGTTTTTGCTTTTGTTTTTGTAAGGTTTTCAATATGTCAAACCCATAATCCACTTAAAGTTTTAGTCTTTCGATACAAATCTTTGCTCCTTGTTAGCTCCTTTGTTTATTATCTACTATTAGTTAGAGAAATGAAATCAAGACTGTTTGCCATTCAAAAGTCGGCAGAAATCATAAATGTTTGTAAACAATAAAAAACAAAAATAATTGCAATAATAATAATAATAATAATAAATTAACCCTCGCTTCAAGGCTTTCAACCAACATTTCGTGGAGGTTTTTGATTATATAAAAATTGCTTTAAATGTGTGTGTAGTTGTGTGTGTGTGTGTGTTATAATTGAGCAATTATTCGTACATTGCCTGATATTATTAACACTTTTTTCGTTAGCTTTTTAGATTCGCATCTTTCTAAATAATTCACAATTTTTTTTTTTTTGCAAGCTGCATTTCTTTCGTTTCGCTTTGAATGCATACTTAAGATTTTTTTACAGTGTTTTTCGTTTTTTTTTTGTTTCGTTTTTCTTGTTGTTTTTATAAATATATTCGTTTTTTTTGCGTTTTTGTTTTATTTAATTGATGTACAAAAATCAAAAATGTTGGCGTTCATTTTGGTTTTCCATGAAAAATTAAATGAAGCTCTTCCCGTTGGGAGAATCATACTTTCCTCTTATTCCCGCGTAAGTTAAACTTGCTTCAACTAAGTTATAGGTAATACAACGTTTGCTCTTTTAGCCAAAACTAATCACAATCATTTGCTTGAATCATATTGCAAATATGCTTGAGTGTGTGTGAGCTGCTTTCAGCAAGCTCTCTGCTCCCCAGCTTCCAGCTCCCAGCTCCCTAATCTCTCTCTATTCTCTAATCTCGCTCTCGATTCTTCTCTTTCGACTCTTCTCTTTTGGCCTACGCCTGCTGCTGCGTGCGCAGCTTCTCGCTTATGTTTGTATTCTGGTAGAAGAGACGCACCACAAGCGTCTCTCTCTGCTGCTGCTGCTCCTGCTGCTGCTTTTTGGCCAGAATCTCCAGCTGGAATGTCTCCGAGAAGCGCGTGTCGATGAACGCGCCCAACGCGGCCACATCGCACTTGGCCACGCTGGCGCTCTCCAGCTCGCAGTGCTTGGAGTAGGCCGGCTGATGGGCCAGCTCCTGGGGCAGCTGACGGAACTGATCCGTGATGGCGTTGTTGCCGAAATCCATGAAATGCACCTCGCACTTGCCATCGTCCAGCAGCTTCACAATCTGCGCCCGATAGAACACCTCATCCTCGGGAAACTGTGCCACACAGATGGCGCCCATTTGGAGCTCGTTGAAGGGCTCAAAAGTCTGCTCGGCATCGAGCAGTTTGTCCGTCATCTGCTCGATGGCGGACACATCCTGCTCCATCTGCACGTAGAAGGACTGCGCCGTGTCGTACTGCACCACAATGCAGTTGTGCAGCTCCACCTCGAGCGGTTGCTGCACGCCCGCCGCCACGCTGGCCAGCTCCTGGGCAAAGTCCTTGTAGTTGATGCGCAGCTGCACCGCCTGCTGATCTCCGCTTGCCACATCCTCCTGCAGTTCGCCGACTATTTCGTAGACCTCGCCGAAATGCTGCTCCAGCAGACTGGCAAAGGCCTCGTCCAGCTTGGCATCCGCCACCGACTCCGGCAGCTCGCTCAGCCGGCAGTGCAGCGCCAGTGGAGCGATGTCCGCTATGCTCTCCGGCAGCGCGTAGATCTTCTCGGCCAGCAGACTGTTGCCCGTGTCAATAAGGTAGACCTTGCAGGCATCCTGCAGCAGCTGCGTGACGCGGCAGCGATAGTAGCAATCGTCCTCCTGGCAGTAGCAGACGGCGATCATTTGCTCCACGGGCTCCTGCAGCTGCTGCAGCTGCGTCTGCCGCAGCGTCTTCACAATCAGATCCAGCTCGGCGGAGTTGCGCTTGAGCTGCACGTAGAAGCTGCTGGGCGAGCTGCCGTGCGAGATGATGCACTCGTTCTTGCTGTTCTGCTTGTTGGCCAGCAGCTTCGCCTCCAGCAGCTTCTGCAGCTGCGCGTTTAGGTCCAGCGCGTTCTTCTCCATCGTCTTGAGCCGCACAATCGGCGGCGTTGCCGCCCGGTTGACAAACTCCACGCTCACCTCGCCGCTGCAGCTGTCGATGAGCGCGTTGAGCGCCTCGTGCGTCTCCTTGGGATACTTGAGGAAGTTGGCGCACGGCTCCAGCGCGTGCAGCTCCGCCAGCGGCTTCTGCTGCGCCAGCTCAGCGGGCAGCTTGTAGAGCTTCTCCACCAGCGTCTGATTACCGTAGTCGATGAACAGCACGCGATACTGCAGCGACTGCTTGGTGGGCAGCTGCTCCAGCACGCGTGCTCGATAGTATTCCTTATCCTCGACAAACTGCGCCACAAACAGCTCGCCCACCTGTGCCACGCCCTCCATCGGCTGCAGATTCGTCTGCTCGTCGTTCAGCAGCTCGCTGGTGCTGTCAATCAGCGCATTTTGCGCCTCCAGCTGCAGATAGAAGGTGCTGGGGCTGACCACAAAGGAGACCACGGCCGTGCAGCTGCTGGACTCCGTTTGTGGCGGCTCCGGCGTGGCTGCCACAGGCTCCGGCTGCGGCTTGGCCTGCTTGCGCTGGCAGAGCGGCAGCAGTTGGTCCAGCACATTCTCCTCGTCCAGCAGCAGATGTATGACAATGTTCTCCAGCCCCGGCTGCAGCAGTTGCGTGGTGAAAACCAATTCCCCCTCGCCGGTTAGCTCGGCGAACTTCTGCTCCGCCTCCTTGGACCAGCCGCTGTACTCCGCCTCCGGCAGCTGCAGCTGGCAGCACTTGGACAGACTGGGCACCTTGGCGATCTCCTCGGACAGCAGCAGGCACTTGGAGGTGGTAGATGTGTTGCCGTAGTCGATGAAGCGCACCTCGTAGCGTGCGTCGGGCAGCTGACGCAGCAGCTCGGCGCGATAGAAGAGTCCGTCGTCGTCGAAGAGCGCCGCCACAATGCTGCCCTGCTCAAAACGCTGCAGCGGCTGCAGCTGCTGCGCCGCATCGCCCAGATAGAGCTCAATCAGCTCCAGGGCCTTCGAGTCGCTCTCCAGCTGTATGTAGAAGTCGGAGATGCTGTTGACGTGCGCGATGTAGCAGTTGCTGCCGGTGGCAACGTAGTCCAGGGGCTTGGCGTAGCCGTCGTCAATCAGCTTCTTGGCCACGTCGACGCCCTCGATGTAGAGCTTGACGTAGCTGCGAGTGTGAAAGTCGCCGCGTGTCAAGTACTCGAAGTGCAGCACCTTCTCGTAGGAGTCGTTGAAGATGCCATTGGCGGCATCGGCCCACTCCAGCTTGCCCTTGGGCGCGATGGGCAGCGCGAAGGGCAGGCAGAAGGGCTCCATCTGGGAGCACATGCTCTGCTTGATCTCCTTGGCATCGCTGACGCAATCCGTGTTGCCAAAGTCAATGAACTGCAGCACCATCAGCTCGGCATCCAGTATCTTGGCACGGTACCACGACTTGTCCATGGAGTACATGGAGATGCAGTCGGCGCCATTCACAATCTCCAGCAGCTGCGGCAGCGAGGGGGAGACAATCTGCAGCGTCTCGGTTAGGCGCTGCAGCTTGGGCAGCGCATCCATGGTGTGCACATAGAAATTGGCGGGATTATCGCAATGACTCAGCACGGCGGTCTCCATGTGCTTGTAGGGATCGGGTGTGGGCGGAGCTGTGGCTGCAGTAGGCGTGGGTAAAGAAGCAGCAGCTTCTGCTGGCGCTGGCTCAGCAGCTGCCATCGGCATTGGCTCAACAACTGCAATCGGAATGGGCGTTGCTTTAATCTCAATCTCAACAGCAGCAGCGGGCTCGGGAGTTGGCGTTGGAGATGGAGTTGGAACTGGAGCAGCTGCAGTTGCTGCAGTTGGAGCAGCAGGAACAGCAGGTGTATCAGCTGCCACTGCAGCAGCTTGCTCCTCCTTCTTGTTGCGCTGCTTCGGTTCCTTGGTCTCCTTGTGCTCCTCCTTCTGCGGCTTCTTTTGCTTGGGTGAGCTCTGCGTGGAGTTGGACTTTTGCTTGCGTTGCTGCAGCTCCTCGTCATCGTCGGTGGTCAGATCGACGCACTCGATGTACTCGTAGATGTGCGGCTTCTCCTTGTCCAGCTGCTTGCGCATATGCTCAATGTCCCTGCCGGCAATCAGTTTCTCCGCCTTGAGCACATCCACGACGCTGTCCTTGCCATTGGGCAGCAGCACATCGGCAATCAGATGGCTGCGACGCGTATCGATGGGCTTCACTGTGACCTGCTGCTCGTTCAGCAGCTGATCCAGACGCGCCTTCAGCTTCTCATCGTTGTGTATGCGTCCCAGAGGCAGATTGATCTCCACGCCATAGCCACTGCGCTGCGCGTAGAACTTCTCCTCCAGCTGCCTGAGCTGCTCGCGCGGCAGCTGCTCCGCATTGCCATAGTCCAGGTAGAAGACATCGAAGTGTGCGCCCTTGGCGTCCTTGCCCTGTATGCGCGCCCTGTACCAGTTGCCATCGCTGCTCAGCGCAGCGCAGACTTGATCCTTGTCGAATTTACGCAACGGTTTGCCTGCAGAAAGAGAAGTTTCAGTTTCAGTTGCATTTCTGACAGTGTAGAGCATGTTTCTTTACCCTTTTGGTTATAGAACTCGTACATGTCATCCAGCAGTAGCTTCATCTGCTGCTCTATTTGACTAGGTTGCACGTAGATGCGATAGCCCTTGGCTATGTAGACCACCAGCGCCTTGAAGCTGTTCACCAGTATCGGATAATTGCAGACGAATATGCTGCGTTCGTCCTTCAGCAGCGGCATAACTGGACGCAAATGAATGCTATAAAGAAGGTAAGAAGTTGGCTTGAATTAACTATCAAATCATAACAAATATCTAACTAAGATTAAAATGAGGGTGAACGAGATGTTGGCAGTAAAATCAAAAGCAAACTAATCTTGAACTGATACCAGATTAAATATTAGTTGGAATTTAAAGATTGGAGTTTAAATGTTAGTTGAATGAGCTGCATGCGAGGGAGGATTGGTAAATGGCGCAATCAGTGTCACCTACATATTGTTCTCACAGACGTGTTTGATATTGAGCGCGAAGGATTTACCCTCGTAGTAGTCCTTGAAGGACTTGCCCAGCTCCTTGTTGGACTTGACGAACTTGGCATCGTCGTAGCTGCACAGAAAGTTCACATCGCTGCAGCTTTCCAGCTGTATCTTAAAGTTGGTCATGTCGCGTATGGACGTGAACTTGCCACGCACCTGCTGACCAGCCAGCAGACCCACACGCACCGCTAGAAGATGGAGCAAAGATCAAGCTTAAAATCTGCTGTTATATTGATAATAACGTTACTTACGCTCTGCCACCTCTGTGAGAAACTGCGCTTGGATCAGCGTGTCCCGCAGCGAGGCGCCGTTGACCAGCATCTTGACAATGTAGGTGCTCTGCTGCTTGGCCTGGAATTCGCACTCCACCTTGGCATTGGCCGGCACAAACTTCTCCATGCGATCCACAATGTACAGATGATCGTAGTTGGTCACAATGCGATCGAAGCTGCAACGCTGCGCCAGGCAGGGCGCCTCGGCAAAGCGCTGCTCCAGCTGCCACACATCCTCGGAGGTGACGGTGATGGTGTTGCCGGTGTCCACGCAGTAGATGCGATACTTGCGCACCATGTGGTTGCAGGCAACCACCGTGCCACGCAGTATGGCCTGATCTTTGCGCTGACGCACCACCACGCTGGAGTTGACCTTCAGCTGGAGCGGCTGATGCTGCCGCTGACGATAGAACTGACGCATCTCGCCCAGCAGCTGCTCGTATTTGGCAGCCAGGGATTTTGGCACGACGTAGAACTGGAATGGAGACACCCACCAGGACAGACCAGCCATCTCCTTGCTGGGCGTCTTGATGTCGGGCGAGATAAACGATTTATCCAATGGCACATATTGCTCGGCTTCTGTGGACTGCGATTTGATGGACATGTCCACGCTGGAGGCCACATCGCTTTCCACGCCGCTCGAACGCTTCGAGCTGCCGTCTAGCGTGGACTTCTGACGCAGCGGCTTCTGTGCGAAGCCCTGTGGCGCATTCTGCGAGCGTTGCAGTGGCGAGTTGCGCGTTTGCTGCAACTGCTGCTGATCCTTGCGCGTTCCCTGATTGCTGTTGCGGCTGCGGCGAGAGTTATAGAATTAGTTATAGCTTCCAAAATATGGTATGTGCTCTACTTACCTCTGCTTATTGTTCGCCTCTGGTTTGATGCCGTTCTGCAGCTGCGGCGAATCCAGGCGATTGCGCGCGTTGTTGCGATTGCCCTTGCGCGGCGAGCTCATGCCGCTGGTGTAGCTGCTGGTGCTGCGGTTCTCGAAGCTCGAGTCCAGCTGCTTCTCTCGGCTGCGTCGCACCAAGCTGCCTGTGGGCGTTGCACGTGACTGTTGCTGCTGCACCTGCTGCTGCTGCTGACGTCTGTTGGCGTTGCTTTGCTGCGAATGCGCATCCTTCGAGCTGGCTGAGGCAGAGCTGTGTCTGTCCCAATCGTTGCCAGTCTTGCCACGCGGCTGCTGTTGCTGCTCCCGCTGTTGCTGCTGCTGCTCCCGCTGCTGCTGCTGCTGCTGTTGCTGTTGTTGCCGCTGCAGCTGCATGCGATCCTCGCTCTCCACGCTGGTTGAATTGAGCACCTCGCCCTTTTCTAGTTTCTGGGGCAGGCCTTCGGAGGCCAGCGACTCGGCACGCGTTACGTTCGCATTGAACTGTCCCTTCTCCATGGTCAGATACTGCTCGAAGGGCATGGACAGCTTGTAGAGCTTCTTCATCACATTCAGATTCTTGGCCAGCAGATTCACCACATTGAGGCCGTCGGGTTCGATGCGAAACACGCGCACGCTAAACGTGCGTCGCCTGATGTTCGATTCCTCTGCCAGCATCTCGAACTGATCGGTGATCTTGTCCTGGCTGAGTTCGCTGTTCTCGAATCCCTTCAGGCAGCACTTGATGGCCTGGCGCGGCATCTGCAGATGCTTCTCGGCAATGTTGCCGATCAGATGCCGCTTCACATGCTGCTCATAGCCAAAGTCCACGTGGCGCACGATGATGGTGGTGTCGTCCACACGCAGCAGTTCCGCTCTGTACCACTCCTGCTCGCATTTGACGACGCAGGGAGCGCCCAGGACCAGCTGATCGGGCACCTTTTGATTGATGTTGTAGTAGGCGAACATCTCGTCCATCAGCTGCTCGAACTGATTGATGTTGTTCACCTTCTGCACGTAGAAATTGCTGGGCGAATCGATGTAGCGTATCTCAACGGCGTCTTCGTTCTGCAGCTGATCCGCCTTGGCGTAGGCCTGGCGGGAATTCTTCAGCTTCTTGAGCACATCCAGCATGCTGTTGTCCTGTAGATAGCAGAGATATTATTAGAAAAGGAGATATATAATTTATTTTAGCCACTTACATTCAGCATTAGCTGACAGGTCTGCATGGAACCCACGCTCTCCGCCGCCTGCACCGTCAGCTTGAAGTTGATGTACAACGTGGAATTCTTGAAGATGCGCTTCATGCTCTCATCGAGCGCGCCCAGCTCCTTGGCGCCTGCCAGCGCAAAGCGAAACGCAAACGGCTTGATGTTCAGCAAATCCTGTGGTATCTGATAGAGGTCGGTTAGCGACACCATCTCCGAGTTGCCGTAGTCCACATAGACCACGCGAAAGCGCTGGCCATAGACGGCGCTGACCAGCGCCCGATAGCAGTTGCCATCTTCCGAGAAACGCGCCACGCAGGCGGTGCCCACATTCGGGAACTGGCTGAGCAGCTGCAGCCGCATCTGTTCGATCTTGCCCATCATGCCGTTCAGCTCATCCGAGGCGCTCTTCAGCTGCACCCAAAACAGATGCGGTCCGTTCTCCACGAAGCTCACGTAGACGTCGTAGGTGAGGCCCACGGTGAGGCTCGTGGTGCGAAATGCAGGCGTGATGCGCTGTGGCGACTGTGGCGTCTGCTGTTGCTGCTGTTGTTGTGGCAACTGTTGCTGCAGCTGTTGCTGCTGCTGTTTGGCTGCTGCTGCCACTGCTGGTTGTGTGAGGGCATAACGAGCTGGCACATAGCTCAGATTTGGCTGCTTTGGCATTGGCATCAAGTAGGGATTGTTGAGACGCACGTTGTAGTACATGTTGGGTGCCCTGGGCACGGTTTTGGGCGCGTAGACGTTGTGCGCTGCTTCGGAAGCCTGGTAATTGGCACGTGGCGGACTGAATTGTAGCGCCGTCACATGGGCGGGCTTCGTTGGCACAGCATTTGCCTGCAAAGTGAAGAGTTTAGTTAAGTTAATAATAACTGGATAACTGCTGTTGCTGCACAACTCCAAATTTTAAGCTGAACTGCACTTGATACTCGACTGGTGTTTTCAATATTTTACAGTATTGCCCCAGTTGAACATCTTTAATTAATCATAAGTCTTTGAATTATGGACCATTTTAATTGAAATTTACAGACAGATGGTAGATATTCATTATCTCCACAGTTCGTAGAAGACAGAATTTACGTAGATAGATTTGTATGCCTTTAATTATAAATGTATTCTAAAAATAGTCATTGTTCGCGGTAGGGGCGTGGCATCCAACATTTGAAATAAACTTGATCTGCGTATGGTATAAACCTTCAAAAATGACCAAAATGACAGCTCTAGACCTTATAGTTGCTGAGATCGACGCGTTCAAACAGACGGATAGACAGAGCTATATCGACTCAGCTGATCAAGAATATATATATATACTTGGGGTCTACCACGCCTTTTTCTGCCTATTACATACATTCTGACAAAGTTCCTAACCCTGTTTCTCCCATTTTTTAATGGATACAGGGCATAATAACAGGCTCTCTCAAAAGAAATGAATATAAAGATGAAGCTCTCGAGTAGACGCATGATCTAAGAGAGAGAAACGATGTTCGATCGATCTTCGTGAGGCTTTAATGCATCGTATCAGTGAGAGAGCTGTTGTTATAGAGCGGGAGCGATGATAGCGAGCTCTAAATACAGTAGAATCCGGTTATAGCGACATTCAAGGGACCGACGATTTTACGTCGTTATATCCGGAAGACAAAATCCATGATTTTGTTTCTTTTTCGTATTGAAAAAATGCAAAATCCATGATTTTGTTTGCTTATTTTAGCATTGTTAAAGAAATCAAATTTTCCTCTTTAAAGTTTTTTTTTTGTTCGGCACGTCGCAATATCCGGTTGAATTGTGAAAAATCCCGTCGTTATAAGCGGTTTGACGCTAAAAGCGGAGACGTTATAAGCGGAGGCCGGAGGCCAAGCCATCGAGCTTTCGTCGCAATAACCGGACGGACGCTATAAGCGGCGTCGTTATAACCGGATTCTACTGTATATACTTTGTGGGGTATACTACGCCTGCTTTCGCCTTCTTTTTATGAACCTTGTTTTCCCCATTTTTCAATAGGTACAGGGCATAATAACAGGCTCTCTCAAAAGAAATGAATATAAAGATGAAGCTCTCGAGTAGACGCATGATCTAAGAGAGAGAAACGATGTTCGATCGATCTTGAGAGAGCGGTTTTTATAGAGCGGGAGCGATTATTGCCAGCTCTGATAAATACCAGATATAGCTTACCAAATTAGTCGTTGGCATTGGGTTCAGCAGCTGTGTGGGAGACTGCAGCTGTTGCTGCTGCTGCTGCTGCTGCTGCTGCTGAGGTTGTTGTTGTGGCTGTTGCTGCTGCTTTACATCGGTTTGCAGCGGTCGCGGCGGCGACGTGGGGTTCAGGGAGCGCCGCACATCGAGGCGAGCGGCGGGCGAGAAGCGCGCCGCGATCTGTTCGCGTGCCAGGTCAGTGGGCGTCTTGGATGCCGACTGTATGCTGTTGTTGTTGTACTCGATGGCAGGAGACTGTGGCGTTGTGGCCTTCCAGAGCTTCTTGCAGTGCTCCAGCATCAGATCGGTGGCAATGGGTGCACCAATGAGCTTCTGCTGCACCAGAAACTCGTTCAGCTCAAAGTCCTTCCAGCGCACGCTGGCAAACTTCTGGCCACAGATCTGCATGGGATGCAGCTCGATGCTGACCGCATGATTCAGCAACAGCTGGGATGCCACCTCCAGCTCCCCCTGATCCCACTCCGAGCAGACGCCGAGCACAATGTACTGCGAGCACAGAATGGGCACATTCTGCAGCAGCTGCGGCTGCTTGGCAAACAGCAGCTGTGGAAGGGTGATAAGTGATTAGTGATAAGAGAATTTGATAGCTTTAGCATTCCAATTGCATTGCTTGCCACTTACCTCATGGCTGTTCACATGCCGCTTGTAGCCGTAATCGAGAAACTCGATCTCGACCCGCATCTGGCTGCTGGGGGATTTGTTGGCGCCATCGATGTCCGCATTGAGCACCCGGGTTCTCATGTACAGCACATCCCCGGGAGCCGCGCCCTTGGTGCGCTTGTAGACACAGAAGGTGCCCGGGTTGAGCAGCGCCTGTTGGCGCTCATTCGACCAACTGGGCTCTATGGCAAAGCAGCTGGGCAGCAGCGTCTCGATGCGCTTGCTGACCAGCACCGCAGCCTCCTTGTTGGCCTGGCCATATAGCTTCAGGTAGGGGCCAACGTGATCCAGATGCGTGATGAATATCTCCATGCTGGGCGGGCAGCCATTAGGCTTGCCGTTCATATTAGATATGCGTTGTGTTTATCGCTGCAGTTGATCAAATAAAATGGAAATAATTTAATTATTTTAATATCATTTGCATGCACTGCACGCTCGCTTATTGCGAATTTTCGCTTTCACACAGACACACACACATGCACACAACGGCTAACCGTTGTTAACCGCCAGTGTTGCCAATTTTGAGAGAGAAAAAAACTGTTTTTAGCGGGAACTTAAAAATCATTTGCCAATTTATGCCTATTTTTGGTTTTTTTTTCCATTTTATTTTTTAAATTTTGTTTTTTATCCCCAGATTATCTTTTATTTTTTTAACTATTAGTTTAATTTTATTAATTTAAATTTTATACGTAATCTTAATTGACATTTTAAATTATCTGTCGACTGTTCATCGTAGACATTAAATAAATAAATAACTACAGCCAGAAAAACGCTAAGTTATTTTCAAGATTTTACAAGAAAACTGCTTGCAGCACTTGCACTAATTTTTCTAGCGGCAAAAAAGCGAATGTGACAGCAATGGCTGCAGCTCAACTTTTTTGCATATGCTGGCAACCCTGCTGGTGAAATAACTGTAAACATGGCCTGTTTTCACGCAACTAAAACTATGTGGCGTTTGTCAATGTTCTATGTGTGCCACACACACACACACACACACACACACACATGCATAATAACTGGCATTTAAAGAGCGTAATTAAGAAATTCCAAACTACTTACGTTGTCGTCGTCGTTGTCTAAAGCAGAACTTGGAAAAAACAGCCCGTTGCCCGCGTCCCTCTCTTGTGCATCAATAGTTCGCAGCAGCGCCAATTAGATTTATTATCTGCTCTTCGCTTGTATTCTTTACTTTGTATTTGGTATTTATTCAAATTCCTTTTGTTTTCAATGCGTAGCTTACGAAATGGACGGCGTATGATACAACGAGCGCTTTCCCCTTCCCCTCTATGGCTGTCACAACAACACAGTCTACAGTCGGTGTCTGCGTCTGTGTGTGTGTGTGTGATGTTACTCTTCGCAGGTGTGTGTGTAGGTGTAGGTGTGTTTGTAGTAGTAGAAAGTCTTTCGAGTGTGATTAGAAATCGTTGAGTTTCAGTCTTTTCAGTTATGTTTGTAGAAATGCTTGCGTTGCAAGCGCAACCCCGTTGCAGTTGTTGCTTCTGATATCGTAGAGCAATTGATCAATGCGAAATAGATTAAATCCGAAAAAATTACTTGCCCACCCAGTAACTTCAGCCCGAGACAACGACGACACGACTATCGACAAGCGCTTTATCGATAAGCGACTGGCAACAGTGTGTGCACACTGCTGTTAAAGAAAAACTGCTAACAGCGCTGTTAGCTTAGCAGCGCTCAAGTTTGCGTTAACAGCGCGCGCAACAGTTGTGAATTTAAATTACGCTTCATATTTATTCATTATTTATTTCCATTAAATATAAATAAAACTCTTGCTGGTGTGGGGTATGTATGTACGTATAGCCAAGCCATTTTTAATTTCTTTAAGTTCGATTACAGTTTACAGTTACAACTAAAGTGATTGCGTTTTGTTTTAAATGTTTCGTTTACATGTTGTATATTGTATATATATTTTGCTAAGAATCTCTTTAAATATTTTTAGGTTTATCCGTTAGTTTTGCATTCTATGATTAAAAATTAGTTACATATATATATATATTTACATATATGCGTACACAATAGTCATAATTGGTATAATCGTAATCATATTTATAATTCGTTTTACTTTTCAGATCCATTAATAAGGCGCATTCCCAACTTGTTCTCGACAAGTGTCCGAACTCAATCTAGAATCTATATAGTAATTAGAGAGAATAAGATATATATATGTATATGTATGTACTATTTGAGATACAACGCTCGATGATGCGGCCGATCGAGTTGTAATTAGAAGTATGCAATCAAAACTCAATTACAGCCGAAAACAATTAACTCAACAATTAAATTGGATTTGTAAGAAATTCAAAGCAGAAAGCACTGAGTAAGTATACATATAGCGTAGATAGGATAGAATAGGCGGAAAAGAGGCGAGGCGATCTCGTTATATAGAACAAGATGATTTGATTAACACATGCACCAATGTTTTGTTTTGTTGTTGTTAGAATGCGTTATAACTAAAGTATAGGTATAAATATTTATGGTATGGTATTGACAGTTATACAGGAAACAATTACTCTCTGCACTTGCGTAACAACTAAACAAATAAAAAGCAGACTACAATTAAGCTTTAATATCTAACCAAAACCCAGCAGCCCGTGGCGTCGTCACGTCGAAAATAACGGGGCCGATTATCCCTGAAAACGGTGACAGCGGGAAACTGATTCTCCTGTATGAATCGTATGGTGGCACGCGTCTAAAAAGGGAGAGAAGAGCATATTGAATAGAGTTTTCTTGGAGATAGTGTGGCAAACGTTGGCACTTACATGTGGCGCAAAATGCGGCGGCTCCACATCCGGACTGGAGGACAAGTGCTGCAGCAGAAACTCATCCGTCTGCGCCAGCCACAAGTCGGCGCCACGCAACGGATCGTAGTTGAAGGGCCCGATGCGCAGCATGCCCAGCGTGGAGTCATAAATGTCCAGCACCTGAAATCACAGCAGAAATAAGAAGTTAGAGAATATATATAGTACAAAATAGAGGGTTTCGTTCCAACATTTCCCCAAAGCTATAAAAAAGTGTTGGGACAGAGAGAGTTAGGCCAGCGACTGTTCGGCCAACGAAAGTTCGGGCACCGAGAGTTAAGCCAGCGAATGTTCGGCCAGCGAGTATTCGGCACGCGCGAGTTCTGCCAACGGAAGTTCGGGCTACGAGAGGAGCAACGAGAGTTGCACCGACGAGAGATATGCCAAAGAGAGTTAGGCCAACGAGAGTTGAGCCAGAAAGAGATAGGCCAGTGAGAGTTAAGCTAACGAAAGTTGGATCAACGAGAGTTGAACAAACGAAAATTGGACCAACGAGAGTTAAGCCAAAAAGAGTTGGGCTAGTAAAAGTTGCCAAGCGAGCGTTGATCCAGCGAGAGTTAGACCAACAAGAATTGGACCAAAGAGAGTTATACCGGCGAGAGTTAGGCCAACGAGAGTTGAGCGCGAGAGAGTTATGCCAACGGGAGTTATGCCAACGGGAGTTAGGCCAACGAGAGTTGAACCAAAGGGAGATGGGTTAGAAAGAGTTGGGCTAGCGAGAGTGGGACCAACGAGTGAGTTGAGCCAGAGAGAGTTGGGTCGGTGAGAGTTGGCCCGTCGAGAGTTGGTCCAGCGAGATTTGTCCCAATAAGAGTTGGGCAGCAAGAGTTTCGCATTAATTATTAAATATTTTTACCGTTTGTGCGCCCATGAAGATGCGCGCATCTCTCAACTGCCGATCGGGTCCGCGATCGGGAAACGAGGCCGGAAATATTTCGCCAGTCTTGATGTTGACGCCCACGCCGTAGATGATGGGGCAATTGGTCTCGCCGCGCAGCATGGTGTTCAGCTCGCCCACACACGCCTGTGTCAGATCGATCTCGAGGTGATGCTTGTGGAATGATTCTACAAATAAATATCTACATAAATAATCAATACTTTAAACGATGCACAGAACTTACGCATAATGCTGTAGAAAACATCCTCGCCGTAGCCCTGCGAGTCCCGATAGCCGCCAATCAGCTGCAGCTCGATGCGTCCCTCAGGATAGCCCAAGGCCAGTTCCTGGACACGCGACACCATGGTGCAAACTGCCTCGTCCACGCCGCTGCCATCGAAATGCGCCATGGCCACAGCCCCGGAACCTGCAACCAAAAGGCCAACAGCAGTTTAGCAACTAACGAGGCTGAGAGCCAAATGAAGCCAATTTACGAGTCTCACCTGAATGCCGCACCACAACAATAATACAGGTGGTGGCATCATCGGCGCCAATAATGTTGATATTCTTGTCGTGTGGCGCCGCCGCTGCCATCTCACGTTGCCCGATGTAGAGCAGTCCCACAGGACCCACCGACTTGGCCTGTATGGAGTGCAGCTGCTGCGCATAGTCCCTGTAGACGGGATGCTGCAGGAACAGGCTGTTCGTGTCCATGGGGCACTCGTCCTGCAGCACACCGTTCAACACCAGCACCATCTTGGGGCAGTCGCAGTAGGAGTCGGAGACGGAGTCGAGGTTCTTGTGTCTGCTTAGAGCTCGGCTAGGGTTTCACTTGGGTCGCTCCTCAAGACAAGTAGCAGCAGCCAGCTGAAAGTGGGCGGAGAGAGAGAAGCAAAATGTTGCATGAGCATCCCAGAGAGAAACGGTTAAGGATAAGAATGAGCAGCAGTAGTTGCCACATACATATATTATTTGGCTGCTTCGTCTGCGGCGTTCTCTGCCTTGCAACAGAAGCATAAAAATCAATTTACGATGCAGCCTGAGATTTGCATGCCTGATAATAATTGCAAGACGCTACACTGCTAAAAATTGATTTAATTTCTTTTTTTTTTTAAATATGATTTCTTATCATACAAGCAAGTAAATTTGTAAATTCTATAATTACTCACGACAAATAATCAAAATGATATTAAATTAATATAATAATAGGCTTATGAAATTTAATTTCACATGTTTTTATACCCAGATTATTATTTGCTTTTCTTTAAAATCAGTTCTACTTTATTTTAATTTTCTCCATACTTTTTTATTCCCCGATTGTTGTTTACTTTTGATTCAATTCTTTAATTTAATTTGGTCTGTTTCTCATTTGTAGAGTATCTTTTGCTATCGACTGCTCTAAGCTGACATAAAATAAATCATACAATTAAAAAATTACAAACACTGCCTGCATTTCTCACAGTGTACTGCCCAAGTGCAGGCGTTGCCCGTACGCCTACCTCACGCTCAGTTGCAGCCGCAACTTCTTTTGCTGCCTGCCTTCTTGTAGCTCGTAAATTTTGGCATACCTTTTGGCAAAAATGAAAAATAAAATTATGCTAAATAAAAATGTCAAACCTTCAGGCTGCAGGCGAAATAATATTGTGCTCACTGTAGATACAATAAATAATATTTTATGATTGAAATTGGTTCTGTTTGTCTGCACTGAGAGTGCATCAGGGGGGCAGAGAGAGGCAAAGCGACAGGGAAAGGGGCGACCTGTGTAAATCTAATAAAACAATTTCTGAGGCCAGCTTTTGAGGTCATCAATTAGCTCAGTCTTATTGCTGGGCCAGTGGGGGGAGGAGAGGAGAAGGGGGAACAGATCTATGCCTAGCACTTTGGGGCGTCAATTGATGCCCAACACCAAGAGTCACAAATGTCACACGAAAGTTAATAACAATTAACTGGCCAACAGACGACAAACAACATTAAATTAAGCCTTCAGCGAGCTCAAACGGTTGTCGATAATTTAATAAAACTGCCATTAGCGCCACTTGCGGGCATTTTATGGGAAATATTGGATTTCTGAGCTGAATATGGCCTAAATAAAATTAAATTAAGTAAATAAATGATTAAAAAAATAAATCAAAAAATAATTTAAGAATTTCTTATGGCATTTAAAATAAACTTTTAATGAGGAATATTGATACAATATTCATCTAAAGAAATATTAATATAATATTAAATTATCATTAATATCGTATAAGGTTTATAGATAAATTAATAACCCTGTAGTTTCCATTTTTCAATGGGTACAGGGTATACAAATAATTGCCTTGAAAGGTTTTCTTCTGACGCTATTTAATATATCTTTATTGCATGGGATAATTTCGTCTGACCTTTAAAAAGATAACTTTGTCAAAAAGAACTAGGAATTTCGATACTATATCGAACGATTGGTAATCGGTACTACAGGGATGTCGATACTTCTAGGAACTACAGGGATCTTGGCATCGTAACGAATCACAAAGTTGTAGATACTGCATCGAATTATCATTAATACCTTCTAGTTCTGAAGTTCCCTAATAAGTTATTCCCTAAGGATTTCTAGATAAACTTCGATAGCGAAAACTTCTGCCTCTGCAGCACCCTTGAACACCCTGTATCGCCTTACACTTCAGTCGAATAACTGCCAATTTGACAGTCGTTGAATGTTGAGTCGTAAACCAACACACTCGAGCCGCATGTAATTGAATTACATATTTACCTACAGCCCACTGTCTAGTTTCAATTAAGCAAAATAAAGACGAGTTAAAGTTCAAGTACAATACACACTCACTCACACACACACACACACACACACACACACACACAGACGCAGCAAGAGCTCATAAAGTGCAATCGACTGATTCATGGCAGAGTTGCATTCGAGGCAATTGTAAAAACTAATTCCTCCGCCTGCTTTTTAGGCAAGCTCGTAAAGTAAAAGCTAAAATTTGAATCAACAATAACAACACTATTAACCAGCTAAAGCTAAACAATGCACACAAAAAATGCAAGCATAAACGAGTACAACAGTAGGGAAAACCGTATACAACTTGACTAGAGATTGCTCTGGGAAATAAACTAAAAAAATAAAATGAAATAAAATAAATTGAACTAAATTAAACCACATAAATTTACAGAAAATAATATTCTTTTTAAATCAATCCCAAAATTCTCTATTATTTTATATATTATCAAGAGAACTCTGCAATTAATTATTTAATGGGGTATATTCCATTAAATAATTAATTGCAGATAATTAATTGCAGATATTACAATAGTGTTATTTGTAGTAGTATATTGTAAGTAAATCTAAAAAATATCCTTTAATTTTTTTATATTATTATAAAAAGAGCTCTCTGCTTGCAAAACTAATATACCCCAGTTTGAGCTGCTGACAGGGCATCGCCTGGCAGGCAGCACTGGCAACAGCGTCTTGGCTTTTTGGGGGCATGTTGCCGGTGTGCCTGTTCCTAGTGCCGTGTTGCACGTTCCTGTTGCAATGCCTTGTTGCATTATGCATTGTTGTTGCTGCTGCTGCTGTTGCTATTGGCTTATGTATGTCTGTGGCTGGCAGCAATTTAGCCGCGATCATGCATGAATCTTGATTAGATATTCAACGAGAAATAATTTGAAAATGATGACAGTTGGCGATAGGCGCAAAGGAACCAAAGAAGAAAAAAAAAAGCAGTACTTAAAGTGCTCCAACTCTGACTCTATTTCTACTCCTACTTACTGTACTTAACAATATTAGCAAGCCGCCCGCTCTATGCTCTTTCTCCTCTAGATCCCCTTTCTCCTCTCTCTCCCCACTCTACGGAAAACCAACAGACTCTGACAGAGCTGATAAGCAATCAAAGCCAATGAAAGCCCAAATCAAAGTAACTCTCAGCCGCTGGGCGGTCGATCGCTCTATACGTCCTGCTGTCTGTCCCTGCCTCCGTCCATCCCTCTGTCCCTTCCTCCGTTTCTCCATCTGTCTGTTCTCTCAGTTCGTGCCAGCGCTTTCAACATCCAAGATGCAATGCATTTGATATGCCAACTTGGCCCAAAACTAGCTGCGCCTGTTGCGAGTTAGTGGAAAAACTGACTCGTTCGCTCCATCACGCTTGCGGCAAAAATAATACCCAGTATTACCGTAAATCAAAGCTAAATCAATAGAGCAAATAATTCAGAAATTATGACTAATCGAATAACTCATTGGCTCCATTACGAATAAAAACAATATCCACACAAATCAAATTTAATAGCGACAATTCGATTATGATGACAGGCAGAACTTGAGATATTGAAGAAATAAGAATTAGAGAATAAATGGGAATTAGAAAATTATGATGACAGAAAAAAATATAAAAAAGGAATACAAATAATAGGTAAATTATTGCTTAGTAAACCCTATTTGATTTCAATTTTTAAATAATATTTTGCAGATTTTTAAACTCTTTAATTAATCTCAAATAAATGTAAAATATATCATATAAAATATGCCATAAAATGCAGCAACTTCTCCCATTTGTTCTCTCTAGTCACTGCTTACTTTTCGCTTACTTTGTGGCCACAGTTTTCACAGCGAAAACTGTCAATGCTGTGCTGAAGGCCCAATCAAAAGGCAGCAGGAAAAAGGCAGTTGAGGTTCCGAGAAGCAGATACTGCTGCTATTCAGCCGAACTTCAATTGCAATGATCGATGGCGGAGCATAGGCCGAAGAAGCGGGGAGAAGTGAGGAGCAGAGGGGAGCAGAGAGAGGAGAACCGTCTCAATAACTATCAGAAACGTTTCAATTCATTACGCGTGCGACGACGAGTCTATTACCCGAGGAGTTGGGCCACAATGTCTGAGCGCTGATTGAGGGTTTTCATACCGGTCTCTGTGGGTCGATTGGCCCGTTCCAACATTTTCAGCTCTTTTTTTCTTCTTTTTTCTCTTTTTTTTTTTTTTTTTGTAACAATCACAAATTATAGGTTTTGCTGTGGCTGAGAAAATGATCTTGTAGATTTAACACTGATACAACACAGCGCGGTATCAAGCGACCAATCGGAACAGGTTCCATTTGGGGTTTTGCAGCATTCTTCAGCCGCCACTTGGGCCAAATGATTGATTGCAGCGATCTGCAGCCGTGGCAAGCGCAACCTGTCAAGCTTGCCAACTTGCAACTTGCAACTGACAACTTGGCTGCCGCTGAATGGATCATCTGTTTGGCCAGCGAGCAGACAGCAGCGAGCAGCGGAGGCAGTGGGAAGCAGTGGCAAGCAGAGAATCTTCAAGCATTATGCCCCAAGTCTCCTCTTGCAGCCATTGCCTCCTCGCCTTCCCCTCTTTCCTTCTTTCTATCTGCTTGTCGTCGTGTTGTTTGCGCTAAAGTAATTTACACCAGACTTCGACAAACTCCGGCTGCCGTACGTCATGTACTGCGAAGCCAGCCAGTGTTGCCAGATTTTCTTAGAAAAATTGCTGTTTTCGACGTTAGGGATACATAAATCTTTAAAAAATATAAAAAATGCTAGAGTAAACTATTAAAGCTAGAAACATCATTTTTGTTATTTAGGTTCTCCTATGCAGTAAGCAGATCGTTGTTTTTTTTTTTTAGATTTTTAAATACCTCTGCGCTTCCCATGCTAACCTCAAAAACTACAACATCTACAATTTTAAAGCTATGGACAGCTAACTTGGCATATACGTTTCTTAAGACATTTTCCATCGATGCTTTAAATTACATTACAATCGAATAAGAAACAGCAAAGATATTCCACGGATAATATAATAATTTTCTTAGATTAAACTTTTTAAATAGCTAAAATATGGTATGCCAGAATTGCAATTGTTTTAAGCTTTATGCATGAACTTTAAAAAAAAAAAAAAAAAAAAACAAAGCAAAGTTTAAACATTTTCTGAAAATATTTATAGCAATCGATCAACCAAAATCTCTAGATTTATCGGCTAAAAGGCCAATTTGGCAACACTGCAGCTAACTAACTGGCTAGCTTACCCTGTCACGTTCTGCCTCTCTTTCGCTCACTGTCTCCCTTTCTCTCTCTCTCTCTGTCTCTCGCTCTCTCTCTTTATGTGGCTTGTCCAATTTATGTGCCCTTACACGACAATTGTCAACAAGCGCGAACAAATTTCGCAGTGTCTGTGCCAAAACTGACCGGTTGCCGCCTCTCTCTCCTTCTCTCTCTTTCTCTGTCTCTTTCTCCGTCTCTTTCTCCACCTCTATCTCTCTCTCTCTTCATCCATACCCTGCAGTTCTTGAGACGCTGCTTGATCTTGAGCAGAAATTTCGCCATGCAGCGGTGGGCGGCTCGAAAATAAAGAAATTGAAGACAACAACAAATATTTCGCACATGTGCAGCGATAGAGCAAGAGAGGAAGAGAATGAGCGAGATGGAGAGAGAGAGGGAGAAAGAGAGAGAGTGAGAGAAATATCAGTAGAGTTAAAACAATCTGAAGTAGTAGAGCCAGCGACTGTTTCCGGGTTCGTGATTTTCGTTTTGTCCTCCTCGTGTTTTGTTGTCAGTTGTTGTTGCTGTTGTTGCAGTTGTTGCTGTTGTCAGTTGTTGCTGCTGTTGTCAGTTGTTGCCGTTGTTGCAGTTGTTGCTGTCGTTGTCATTGCATTATTTTCACAATTTCATGGCCATAAAATTGTTGACTTTTTGGGCTAAAAATATTCGCTGGCAAAGCAAATGCATTTTCATTGGTTGTTTAACGGCAAATAAGTTAAACAGACTCCCTCTGAAAACATGGCCAAATGACGCTGACAATTTAATTTGACCAACTGTGTTTGGGCCAAAAACGAAGAGACTCCGCAGCTAAACAAACGTGACTGCCAATTGACTACCATTCAATGCAATATCGTGCACCAAAATTAAAACAAAAGTCCTAGCACAAAATGAAAACGAAAAGGAAAAGGAAAGTTTCAGTTGACAATATATTTGATCCGAAAAAAGAAAATATCACCGTGAAATCTTGATTAGCTTTGAACACAATTGAAACGGGTTTCAGCGTTATTGAATAGTTCTAATTAGAATTAAGCAGCTTCTTCCTCCAATGCTCGCCCGCAGCTTTCTTGGCTGCCACACAAAAGCCGCAAATAAAAAATATAAAAAAAAAACTCCTCATTTACTGCAGTGGAATGTTCGATGATTAATGATCAACTTCGTTCCATTGTAAACTGAAGCGTTTGTTCATTATACTGTCATCACCCGTCCACAATTATGCGAAATGAGCGCAAGTTGGCCCAAACATTTGTTAACTAGAACAGTTTCCATGGAGCTATATAGATCTCTAATCTTTTTCAATTTCTTGCGATATTCAAAGCAGAATTTTATGGGAAATTGCGCTGAGAATTAGTGCGAAAAAGCTTGGCAAAGACAAAAGCAAACCTAAATTAATCTAGAAAGTTAAAAATTTATTTGTTTTTATAGTAATAAATCTAGTTTATTAGCATAATTTATATTTAATAATTTATAATTTATTGTAATAATTTATATAGCATTTTAAATATTTTTGCTATATTTTTTAGACTTTAATAAAAAGCAACCTATTTGAAATATGCCTATATCTATGGGATTTTCTGCATTTTCTAGATATTTAAAAACTAAAACATTTAAATATTGGCAAAATAAAAAAAATAATATAATTTCAAGCAGAATATCTTCGATATCTTCGGTGTGCTAAATCGATTATGGAGCGCATTTAAAAAGTTGTAAATAGCAGTCGAAACATTTGCAATGACGTTGTCGCAAATAATGATCTGCTAAAAAAGGAAATGTGCTTTTACTGTGCGAATTTCACAAGCTCAAACAACACACACACACACACACAGATACAAAAATTTGGACAGGGCAGATCAGTCGGACGGGACAGATCAGTCGGACGGGCCCGACTGTAGAATACCCTGTGCCTTTTATTTTATATAAAATTTTATAAAACTGTCACACTAAGCGTATCAGCAGTACTTTCTCTTCTTCCCTTTTTACGTGCGCCAGCTGCGCTGATGCTGCTGCGATGCTGCTGCTGCGCTGTTGGGCTGCGCTGCCAATTGCGTAGGTTTTCTCTACGTTGTTTATTGACCGATTTCAATCCGCTTTTCAGAATAGTTAAATTAAATAGAAGAGAGTATATATACCTAATAACAACATTCTATGTTCAATATTACGCTTGTTTTTGAAATTTTAAGTTCAACTATTGTGTAGCTTATATCTCCTGTGTTTCTTAACCGATTTCACTGCGCTTTTCAGGATAGTTAAATATAATACAAGAGAGCTTATGTTCCAAATAACAATCTTCTATGTTCAATATTACGCTTGTTATTCAACTTTTTATGGTAAAAAACACGAGGTTGTGTGAGTTTTATTGATTTTTGGGCGTAAAGGGGGCGTGGCATCAACAATTTGAAATAAACTTGATCTGCGTAAGATAACTACCTATCTATAGCAACCAATACGGCATCTCTAGCTTTTGTAGTTGCTGAGATCGACGCGTTCATCCAAACAGACAGACAGACAGACAGACAGACAGGGCTAAATCGACTCAGCTCGTCTTCCTGATCAAGAATATATATAGTTTGTGGGGTCTGCCACGCCTCCTTCTGCCTGTTACATACATTCGCACAAAGTTATTAACCCTGTTTTTCCCATTTTTCAAATGGGCACAGGGTATAAAAATACAGACACAGATACACACACACACAATGCTTAAACAAATACTAAGAAAAGCGTAAAGGTTTATTTTTTTGCGCTAAGTACACAAAGTACGTTTTGTATCTTGCCATAACACGGCGATCGACGCGAGTTGTTGTTGTTGTTGTGTTTGTTGTTGCTGCTTAGTTTATGGCTGCTTATGCAAATGCAAATGCGACTTCTGTCTGTATGTGTGTGTGTGCGAGTTATGTGTGTGTGTATGTGTGTAAGCAGAGTGTGCGTATGAGTGCTGCCAATTTTATTCAAGAATAAAAAGCTGTTTTCGCACAGAAGACAAAATAAAAGCTTATAAAAATGTAAAAAAAAATGCAGAAACAAGCTAAATTCAAAAATACATTTTAAAAATCCATAAAAATTTAAATAATTCAGAAAACAGTCAAGTTATTTTAAAGAAATTTCTTGGTTTTCAACAACAATTTTAACTGGTTTTCAAATTCTTCAATTGCATAAGAATTTTATTGCTTTTACTCTAAAAATAACAATTTTAATATATTTTACTGCCAAAAAACAGCAGTTTTATAGCATTTTCAATCTATAGTAATAGTGCTTTAAATTGAAAATGTTATGGGCAAATATGGATCAAAATATTGAGAACAGACATATAGTTGATCCATATATTACATAAATTTTGGCAAAATAAAGAAAAAACCTAAAAAAAAAGCAGAGTATTAAAAAAAAAGCCCAAACTCCCACTATCCACAGCTTTCCAAATTTCTCTAGCAAATGCTCTTCAAAACCAGCCAGATTTGGCGAGAAAAAAGCCGTTTTGGCAACAGTCGTGCGTATAAACGTTTTGCGCCTTTTGTTCACATGGACGTCGCTTGTTGTTGTTGTTGTTGCTCTTGTTGCATTGTTGTTGTTGTTGTTGTTGCTGCCGCTGCTGCTGTTGCTGCCTGCTGCCGTTTCCAAAAGCGTTTCGCTGCTGTCATGTCCAGTAATTAGCATAGCACAGAGTCGCATTTGTTGTCGTTGTTTTTCCACTGCTTTGACAACTGCGGCGCTTTGTTTGTCTTTGCCTCGTCTTCTACTTTACAATTCCCCCTCTCCCTCCTCACTCCCTCCCTCTGCTCGCTATCTGCTCCTGCTCCTTTTTATGTTCGCGTGGGCTGCGGCTGCAGTTGTGCGCATCATATGATATTGCAGCTGCTTGCCGTGACGCATTAAACCCATCAACTGCTATATAAGAACCCTCAAACCACATAGAATGCAGCTCAAATTTGGCACATGGCTGCATTACGCTTAGCTTTACATAAATCGTAAAAAAAATCCATTAAAATAGAGTCAGAAACTAAAGAACCTATTTTATACATAAGCAATAGCATAAAAAACTACCAACATTTATTAATTATTGGTTTTAGTCAGTAAACTAGCAACAAAACCATATGATCTTGTAAATCTAATGCTCTGCAAGCATTAAATCTATAGTTTCTAAAATAAAAACCCCTAACTGACACACAATTTAGCCAAAATTTGGCATATAGCTGTATTTCTAATAGCCTAAAAGAGTTTGTTAAGAAAATATGGTCATTTGATGATAACAACGTTTAGAACTTTATTAAAAGCAAAAAATAAGCTTTAAAACACATGCGATTCTGCTAAGATTTAAAGCATAAGCGTATAATAGCCAAAAAATAATAATTAGCTGGATATTTTTATTGAAAATTTGGGTTATAAAGAGCAAAACCTACATTATGCTATTTGGGAAATCTTTCAAAACATGGAATTCAGCTGAAATTTATTGTAGTTCAAGCTAAGCTTAGACCAAGTGCCATAAGCCGGCCCAATTAGCTGACAAGCTGTTATAATTTGCTGTGATTAAACAAAGTAATAACAATAATATGCAACCAATTTTGGAGAGTAGAATCTTAAGTGCAGATTTTATAATGATTTCGCCATGCAATATGTTGTTGGCTTTGCTGCGAGCAATGAAAATTCGCCATGTTAAACGTGGGCTCAATTCTGTGTCTTTTTGTGTCTTTTATGGCTAAGACACACACGGCCAGACAGAGCGAGAGAAAGAGAGAGGGAGGGATATAGAGAGGGAGAGAGACAGCAACGATCGGTTGGCATTTACAACATGCCTACAACGTGGTAATGGCAACAGCAACAGCAACAGCAGCTACAACTGCAGTGTGTGGCGTCTTGGAATACCAAATTTTATAGCGGTACACTGTAAAATATTTACCATCATTGCTGCAAAAACAGCAACTACAACAACTACAACAACAACAACAGCAACAGCAGCTAAAATAACTACAACAACATCAAGCTTAGTTGGCTTTACGTGCGGGGGCGCAGGTTTGTTGTTTTTATAGCCGCCCAAGTTTCACTCCCCCCTGAACCCCCCTACACCCCTCTGAGAGGTCTCTGGTGCAACAGAGCCAACCCATTCCTTACCATTCCATTATTCCATGCCATTCCAGGCATATTCATTCCACGCGCATGCGGCACTATAATTTATAACAAACTGAACAACTGCTAAAGGCGCTCCACGAATCCAAATCGGAAACTTTGCCAACTGCGAATTGGGAACTCCAAAAGATCTTCAAAGTCTCAGCTGCGTCCCCGCAACGCTCTTCCCCTCCCATCCAACTCACACGCGCTGCGTTTTCATCCTTTTGTGCTTGGAAAATTGCAGTGCATTGTTTGGTTTGTATACTCTAGGCCTAAGCTATGCAGCTAGATTATAGCCAAAAGAATGAGGTGAAGAATCAGGTGTAGGATTTTGATATGGTGGGAGTTATTAATATTATCAATACTATGGAAAGACGGAAAAATGCATATAAAATCTGAAATGAATAAAGCTATTTCTGATAATTAATAAAGAACAACTTGGAGAAGTTATAAAATCTCTATTATCTTTAGGATTCTCTTTTTAAAGGCAATGTAGAGTTATTTGAAATTTAGTATAGCAAAAATAGTTTAGCTAGAAAGTAAAACAACTTCAAGAGCTAAAATATGAATCCTAGATATAATCCCACTCCAGTAATTTCCCAATATTGGCAGGTTTTGAAAGGTGCTAAGGTTTGATAATTAAATCAACGTTTCTATATTTCTCAGAATTAAAGATGGACAGGAGAAAAGCCCTTGAGCTTAGTATAAGAAAATTAGATCTTAAAACGACCTAAACTAAAGCTAAATAGTTAAGAGGACTGGAGGATAACCTTAACAAAACCTTAAAACCCGCAAAAACTTATTTACTTCTATGTATTGTCTAGTTAAGAGATTTTCTGCAAAATGACTTTAATTTTTTAAACTCATAAATATTATTTGCGATCCCTGGTTTAAAGAACAGATAAAAATTTTGGGTAGAGTATGCGCAATTCGTTGTAAACTGTCGAAGCTGTGCAGCTTTTGTTTGTGGCAGTCTTTGGAGCTGTATGGAGCCGGAGTGGCAGGCACGCCTCTATCTGCAATGTGCGATCTATTGCGACGGTCGCTTTCCTTTGAGCGCAGAACGGGCATCTAATGGCGATGCAGAGCCAAGTTGGGGGCAACGGGGAAGGGGTAGAAGGGTGGAAGCTAGTCGTAGTAGTAGTAATAGTGAGCGTACTCTGTTTCACCTGAGATTGATAGCAGTTGACGTCTGTGGCTTTCGTTATACAGTTTGCTATTCGACTACAGTTTGAGCTTTGAATTTGAGTTTTTAGTTTATTTTATTTCTTTTTTGGTACTGACAAAAGACTGAATAGGTTGATTTTTTTCTCGTCTTGTGATACGCCAGGTGAAATATGACTTGCTGCTCCATTTGATCTGAATAGAGGTATATATATAGGGGGAGAATATAACAGGTTTCTCCCACTCGCCTTGTGGCTCTTTCATCTTTGATTTATAGGAAGCGATTGTGCGTTTTGCAAATTACGACAACGATGTCTGGACTAGAGACTGGAGCTCATCGTATTATTATTATTATTATTATGAGTATTAATAGCTTCAATGTGGCAGGCAACATCATCATCATCATCGGTACATCATCGTGTTGCATGCAACGTCTCCATCTAACTGCTGATTGAATCTTTTATGTGTGTGTTGAGGCAGGATTTAGCAGCAGCAGCAGCAGCGTTGAAATTAAATATTTATTAAATTGTCGACAGGCAGACAATGGCAAATAAATCAGCTTAAAAACTATTCAATGAATATTCCAATCAATGTGCCACAAGCATGTTGCATGTGCCACACAGAGGCCAGCAGCTGACCTCAAAGGAAATTAAATTTCAGTCGCCAACAGCTTAGAGTAAACACAAAGTCAACTCCAAAGTTAAGCTACATCTCCCGATTGAACTAATTTCGATTAGTTTCGATAATTTAATTAATAAATTCGCAAATCGGAAGGAGGAGAGGGAGGAGCAGAGAAAGGGGCAAGCATTGAGCAGACAGACAAGTTGCAAATTTGTACAACTTCAATCTGGCCAGAGGACAGATTTTGGCTTTTGAAAAGTACAAATTGAGGCACAATCTGTGTCCAGGTTTTCCCGTGTGTCTCTGTGTGTCTCTTGTTGGGGTTGCAAGTTTAGTTTAATTAATGCGACATCGAAGACTGTAAACATTGGCTTAGCTGCAGTTTGACAGTTTACCTGAAAGAGGTGTAGTAGGCACTTGTCGTCAGTCAGAGGCAGCTTCCCCTTCCTCCTCAGCTGCCCCCTTCGCCCAACAAGCCAACGGCAAAAGAACTTTGGCCTGTTTGACCCGCTCCTCTGAGGAGTGGATGCTTCAATTAGCACTTTGGACACACATATTAGTAGGAAAAACAGTTACTCTTGCCTTACTTCCATTTCGGTTGGGGTCTGCGCTTTGTTTTCTTAAAAGCATCTCAGTTTCTCGCTCTCTTGCGGCACATAAAATCGTGTTAAGTAAACCCCCCTACCTCCCTACCATGCTGGTGGAGCTGGACCATAAAACAACTCTAAAAATATGTAGACTAAAGTAGAAAAACTAATTACCCACAAAAGTAATAAAAGCGATCTTTAACAACCAACAAGTGCGAGCTAAATGAGTTAAAAGCTTTCAGTTCTCGGTTCAGAGTTTTCCAAAGATGTTGTTAAATTTTTCGCCATATAAGTTTGTAAATAAAAAAACATAAAAATATCAACTGACTCATCAATCGTATACAGATTGCAGCTATATACTTTCCATAGATCGTATATGAATGTATCAATATATACGCTATTTCTATTATACTTTCTCGATTGATAAGCGCAATAATAGCTCTGTTTGTAACAGAATAAAGTTTATGAATAACATGTGCAATAAAAATAAATAAAAATAAAATACGCTGATAAACCAAAGACAACAAAATATTCCAATATTTTCAAAGAAGTCTGTATATATTTACCACTCAGGAAATCTGAGTGAATATTGTTTGTTCAATCAAATTTCTTGAAAATATAAACAATAAGGCTTTTATTTATTTTTCAAAAAGATTAATTGATAAGAACTTAAGCGGATTTCTAACACCCGTAATATTATACTTCCTATAAACAATATGCTATAACAATACTTCTTTTTTAGATCTTTAAAATCTAATTCAAATTACAACGTTGAGTAGTGACTTGATCGAGGAAACAGAATTATGTCGCTGAGTAGCAAATTGATCGAGAAAGTAAGACATCGTTATCGTTATATTTATATCGATAAACGCAGAATAACAACGCCAAGTACCTTATTGATCGAGGGTAGGGCTTATCGGCAATATTAGCTCAAAGTATAGACTTTAGGAACTTCAAAAAACAATGCTAAAAATGTATTTTCTATTATGATAAAGTATTAACAACAATTCTCTAATTGATTTTGTACAATTTACTCAAGTTTCTCCGACTGTTGCACTTTGGTAAGTTAAGTTAATGCGCTTCTTTTACTATTATTATTATAGATATTTGCTGGTTATTTTTAGCCGTAGCTAATATTAAGTCCAGAGACTAGTAAGTAGGTAAATGCAATGGGCTTGATTGATCGCCTGGCTGATGGTGTCTGTGGTGTCCAGTGCGATGATCATCGATTTCGATTGGAGGCCAGCGAAATAAATTGTTGCTACACGTATAAGACATCGTGTACGACAAGTTAAGACAACGATCTGATCGCCTCCTGAGCGACCAAAGACCAGAGACCAGCATCGGCTGCCTGGAAGAACAGGAACAGCAAGAGCAAGAAGAAGCACAACTGCAACTCCAACTACAACTTCAGATGAATAGATAGCGAAGAGAGGAGGAGAACTGGCATTCTACAGTCTCCTTTCTTTCGCTCTGTGCGTGGACATTATTGCCCAGAGTCTACTACTATATCATTAATTAATTTAATCACTTGTACATGACTCGCTGGTACGTTATTAATTTTCCAAGTGTTTTCCGACGCATTTGGGGAAAACCTTCGCAAGCCTTTGAAAGTTTAAGCTTATCTGCCAGTTTCAAGCAGTAAATAGCTACGCTCAGAAAAATAAACCTTGATTTGTTCTACGAATAAAAGTTCTATAATGAATCTTGTTTTAGAATTTTAGTGCAAATCGGAATAGAATTCAGATTGATTAAGACAAAATACGGCATTGGTATAAAATTAAGTTCAAAGAGAGCTTAAAATTTCTACGAATCTTATCTTATTTTAAATTAAAAAGTTAATGAATATAGAAAAATAAATAAAATGTTGAGAACTGCTTAAAAGCTGAAATTTCTTATTGGATTGAAAATTTTTCTGGCCTAATATACTTTTTAAAAAATCTGTATTTAAGTACAAAAGCTCTTGATGTTTCTCGCAGTGTACGCTCAGCCTTAGCTGCAGCTCAGTCAACAGTTTTGTATTAAATAGCAGAAGGAGAATAATAAGAAGCAGAAACTGCTTATCAGCGCTCACAAATAAATGAATTTTATGATCTCTCCATGTGTGTGTGTGCATTGATAAGCAGTTTGTTGCTTAAAACGCTAAAAAAAAAATATCAAACGCTTCGAGCCCCACAAAAATATTGTATTGTGTTTCATTTTTGGGGGTAATAGTTCTTATCTCTGAATATGATTTTTCGAGCTCTTGCTCAACTTACGTGTTGTTGATTTTGTTTTAAATTAAATTTATTTATTTCTCAACTGCATTTGTTTTTGTGTTTTTTTTTTTTCTGGATTTTGTTTATTTTTCGCACAATTATTGGCACTCTGTAAAGCCGTCGGCTATTGAATTTCTCTGGGTTTTTCGCGTGCTCTCGAAGAGACGCGACGCACTGATATTTATGGGAAAATCGGATTTGTCAGGCGGTCGGCAGAGAGAGAGCAAAATCAACAACAACTACAACAACAGCAATAACAGCGACTCAGCTTAACTGCACTCAGTGCACAATAATCCGCGATGCGCGCTTCTCGTTGGGCTCCAAAACCGGACTGAGCGCACGATGAGAGAGAGCGAAGCTCAAGCCTGGCAGAGCCGTCGCGACGGCTGCGTCAGCGCCAGCGCCAGCGCCGCCTGCGCCAGCAGTCAATTGGTCAGACAGAGAGCGCATGCTTGCTGCCGCCGGCAACATTTGAGTGAGCAAACTCCAAAGGCACACACACACGCATAAATGCACGCGCTGCCGCTCTCAAACTCTCTCGCCATGCTGCTGTCCCGCTCTCGCTGCTGTTGCTGTCGCCTACTAGCATGCAGGCCGCTTTGCACTCAAAGCTGCGTTTGCAAAAACAAACAGTAAAAACAAATTGCAAACTAATTAAGAGTTTTAAGAGCTTAGCATAAATGCACTTTAAAAATTAAATAAAATTATGAAATAATAATAGAATAAATAAAATAGCAATAAATATATAAATATATTAAATAAACTGCAACTAAACTCAAAAGCTTAAATTTTCAACGCTGCTGCTGTTAAAGTTAACAGCGCAAGTTCTTAACATAATGCGTAACATACGCTTAAAGTTAAATAGATGTTAAGAATTTTAATTTGCCGGATTGTTATTCTAAATAATTTGTAGTGCAAAATAATGCATAAAAACTAATAATGGATAAATTTAAGAAATTTTAAAAGCCTAAAAACCATTGTTTTTTGACTATAACTAGGTATTACAATTAAAATACTTGACAATGCAATTTAGATGTAAACTTTTCTGTTAAAGTCAAGAGCATTAGCTATTAACATTTTGCAGAGCATTCGCTCACTGTTAAATGCAGTGTATTTGCAGTTGCGATCCCTGTTCGAAATGTTGCTGAGCTGCTTGGCAACACGTGCGCTTATCAGTTGAGTGAAAACTGAAGTGAGTGAAAAGCCGAAGTGAGGCAACTGCTGATAGCCGCATTGAGTCGAGTGAAACTGCTCGGCTTTATTGCTATTTGATGTTGTTTTATTCTCTGCTTAATTTCATTAGATGCTGGTGCAGTGTAGTTGCCTTGTTGTTGTTGTTGTTGCTGTTGTTGTTGGTCTGTTTGGTAAGTTTGTGTACATAGCGATGTTGTGGTCCAGCCCAAAGGGGTTGCATTTGGCCAGCTTCGTTTGGACGCAGCTCTAATTGGTCAACGGCAGACGCTTTATATAAAAAGGCAGCGAAGCGCACAAGCCAAAGGCAGCTGAGGGCCACTTAAGAGCCCCTATTTCGGATAAAGTAGGGGACGCTTAAAGCGTTATTTGATGGGTATATGGAGAGGTTGGAGTTTAATAAAAATTTGTTTAAATATGGTATGATAATTATAAAGCCAGTAGCAGATGCAGTCGAACAGTCGGATGCACCCAGCAGCCTACAACAACAATAGCGATGCTGAGTCTTAAATAACTTCTGTATTTATTAATCTAATCAATTTGTAAATCAATTTTTTAACCAAAACATAAACCCAATTTAATTTAATTTAATTTAGTATATCAATTTAAATTTAAATTTAAACTCAAATTTATAGTGACTAATGCAATAATTTATAAGTTTTATACTTGTAGCATTAGGATTACATATCTAAATAAATAAATAAATAAATAATTTAATGCAATTTTTAGTATCTTTTTCTTAGCTTTCTTTGCGGTTTTTATGGGTTTATAATTTTTTTTAAGAGCTGTGAAAAAAGTAAAAATTTAATTTAAATTTAAATTTAACTCAATAAAACTTACAAATATTTTAGTTGCATATTATTCGATTTATAAACCTTAATTTACAGTTTTAAAATCCCATAATCTGTAGTTTCTTGTTTATTATAAAATCCCAGAATTGTATTGAGTTGGCTTAAATTGAGACATGCTGAGCTTAGCTGAGCTGCAAGGTTTATAAATTGGCTTGTGGCAGGGCTCTTATCAAAACCAATCAATGCTTGCCACCTGCCACAAATTGAACGTAGCCCAAACTGACCATGGCCATTACGCACCGCTGTGAGATTGTAATCGGAGATTATCTCAAGCTATAGCCCCTCTCTTCCCTCTCTCCCCTCTCTCCACTCTCTCTAAACTTGGCTCTTCGTTATTGGAGCAGGGATTTAATTAGACAAATGTGCGCAATTTGTAATGTCATTTTTCAAATGACGACCAACTTGGAGAAAAGCCAAGTGTAGAAACTTTTTGCCGGGTGTTGAAAATGCAAAATGAGCAAGAGGGAGAGAGGAGGGAGGAGAGTGAAGAGCAGATAAGGAAAATGGGAAAAATATGTGCAAATGTGCAGCATATGGACAGTGGTCATTATTTTCGTTAGCCGGGTACCAGGTACAAGTTACTACAACAACTATTTGGCAAGCTACTGCTATGAGTGTGTGTGTGTGCGAGTGTGTGTGAGTGTGTGTGTGTGTGTGTATGTTGTGTCAGCAGGCGGTCCATGTCGAGCATGTTCGACCGGTGGCGCGCTACGACGACAAAAAATGAGATTTGCTGACCAATGGTCATTAAAGCACATTTACAATGGCCAAAGCCCAGAGACTTGCAGCCAAATGAGGCAGCAACAAGAGTTTGGCATGTGCACTGCAAGAAATAACCAGCTTAAAGTTATTGTACAAATATTTAACATCATATCAATATATCATATCAAATATACTTAAAAAAAAAAGTAGCATAAAGTATTTAAAAGTTATCAAGAGCTTGCTACAAAAACTTACATCATTTTAAATTGAAAGAAAATAATATCATAAATTATTTAAATATTTTAAACATTAACATCAATTTAATTAATTTAATTTCATTTAATTTATTATAATTATTTTTGTATAAGTATTTAAAAGTTATCAAGAACTTGCTACGAAAACTTACATCATTTTAAATTGAAAGAAAATAATATCATAAATTATTTAAATATTTTAAACATTAAACAATAATTTTCACACATTAAATAAATATTTAAATCTAGCGAAAACATCTATTAAATCCATTTAATTTAATATAATTTAAATTATTTTTATTATTTTTGACGACCTTTAAAGCTTTTAATGATTCAAATTTCCATAAGATTTTCTGCTCTCTCTTATATGATTTAGTTTGAAATCTAGTGATAACAATTTCTTGCAGTGTAGCTGATGGCATGCAAAATGCTCAGACAGAGACAGAGAGCGATCAAATCGATGCCGAAATTAATTTATCTTCGCGCTACCAAATTTGACAAATTGCAAATGTATTTGAAATTGACTGCAGCCAACAGAGCGAGCGACAGAGACATGCAAAGAAAGAGAGGGAGAAGGGAGACAGAGCGTGCCACAAGCAGTGGGGGGAAATGCCAGTTTAAAGAGAGTGGAAGGGGAGAGGGGAGTTAGGCTGGCAGGAAGCCGAGGCGACCAATTAATCTTATCAAAGCTGTGAACTTTTGCGTAGATTTTGTCTAGGCGTGGGTGCGAGAGCAAGAGAGAGGGAGCTGGCAAAGGGTGGAGTTGGGCCACTTGATTGCGCTAATTGGACGCGAATGATGAGCTGCAGTTGGAGCTCAGCGATGACAAGATTTTCATTCATAAATGAAAACTAACAACAACATTTAACTCGTTCAATGAGGCGCATAAAAAGTGAATCGAGCACAAACTGCCAGATCGGACCGGAAGTTCTTATTCTTAATTACAAATTGCTCATCTTTCGCGTGATGTTTGCTTATTGGGTGCTAGAGATGGCAGCGTGAGTGCGTGAGTAGCGATGCGTGTTTAGGTCACATTCAATTAAAACACTGCTGCATGTCAAAAGCTAATTGCTGCAAAGCATGCTGAAGATCTTTTTTAAGTGCCTGCAAATAGTGCTCATAACTTTGGTGTTTGTAAAGCAATCGATAGGAAATTTTATATTTAGATGGGGCAGAAATGGAGAGAAATGGTAGAGCTCGAGGTAGAATAATAGGTACAATATAGATCTGTCAGATTGCCCAAAACTTATAGTAATAATAATAATAAATATTAATAATTGTATTTAAATAATCTTCTACTTACTAAATCTGTTAGAATTGCATATTTTACAAGATTATTTATATAGCTCTTCATAGTGAAAATCAAGATCAAAATCAGATATAGAGCAAGATCTCACAGCTGTTAATACTATGGAACTATCTATAGATCTTATCCTCTGGCAAATGTTTATCGAATGTGCCACATCTCTAGGCTGACATCAGTGAGCGCGTCTTTGCGCCTTTGTCAAGTTCAAAAGTGTTAATTGAGGCAAAAAGTAGAGTAGGAATTGAGTTTTTGTCACAGTTTGTAGCATTTCCGCTTTTTATATTGTTTTTTCTCGTAGTATTTCTCATGTTTTTTGATTGTGTTTGTGCCACAAATTGTGGCACAGCTGCTGTGCGGCTGCAAAGCCAATCGCTGCAGTTACAACTTGCCAGTTTTTTTTTTTACAATCGTTTGTTGTATTCATTCAGCCCGCGGTTCAGAGTTCAACTGCAGGCAAAAATATGTAAATGCTGAGAGGGCGCTTGCGTGTCGGGTCTCCCAGGGGAGCAGCAGGGGCAGGAGGGGGCCAAGGGTGCGCGCTGGGTTCTAACCGATTTAAGCATTACACAGTAACAGTAACAGCAACAACATCAATTTCAGGGCACTGCCAAGGGGTCACAAGAGGTGCCACAGACCAAAGAGAAGCGAGGAGAAGCGAGGAGAAGCGAGGAGAAGACGAGGCGCAGGCGCGGAGGCGACTCTAAATGCTTGTTAAAGGGCGCGCTTGAAATTGTTGCATGTTGCTTGTTTGTTGGTGTGGCATGTTTAGTGGCAAACAACGTTGCCAAATTCGCTTTTATTCCGCTAGATCTGGCTGTTATTGAAGAGCATTTGCTAGAAATTCTAGTTTATAGGTCTGTTATCACTAATTTGCTCGATATTTGTGCATATTAATAATTCGATATTTCTGCTGATATTTAAACAGTTAAATATTATAGAAAAATTGTGGTTTTTGGATTAAAAACGTATTACAATGTTATGAAATTGTAGAATTTAAAAACTAGTAAAAATTATTGTGAAGAATCTTGGGAATAACTAAGCTATTTTGAAACTTTTTTTTGGCAGCTTTTTGTTTAGCTTTTTTTATAGTTTTTTTTTTTTGCAACACTGTTGGCAACCGCAAAAACAAATCAAGCGTCAGCGGCGTCAGGGCTTGAAAGCTGTCGGAGCAGATAGAGACTGGAAGCATATCGTTGAATTCGATTTGCAATTTTCGCTTTTGCCAGTTGAGCAAACAATTTTGAATGAATGGTGCATGGGGCGGGGGGCAGGTGGAGGGGCAGAGGGGCAGGTTAGTTGATTTGCAATTTCATGGCAGCCACAATTTGCACCTCATCATCGGCACTGGGAGGGCAGCATGTTGCATACGGGTGATGAACTTGAATTTCGAATCGTTCAATCAGCGCCCGTAGGCCAATCTTGCACTGGGCCAAAAGGTGACCATCAGCGGCTGTGGCACGTGCAGCAGCAGCAGCAGCAGCAGCAGCAGCGGCAGCGCCAACTGCCTGAGAATGTCCCAAATAGTTAAGACACAATTTCTCTATCAAGACAAGACAGCAGGCAGGCAGCTCAGCTCAGCTCGGCTCGGCTATCAGCCAGGTTGCAGCCTAACCAGGAAGTTGCCACCAAACATTTTTATGTTAGATAAATAATGCATATCTCACGCACTCGAACCTGCCGTACCTCCCCTCCTCCCACTCTCCACTCTCCGGCAACCCCTTTTTAGAGCCTAAACTTTAAAAAAGCTTAAAAGGGTCTATCAAGTTAGTGCAAATGAAGGAGGCTCAAAGTACATATATATTCTAGATCAGCAGAAGGAGCTGAGTCGATATAGTTGTCCGTCTTTCCGTCTGTCCTTTTCTCCGACTGTCCTCTCCGTCTGTCCTTCTCTCTGTCTCTCCGTCTGACCTTTTCTCCGTCTGTCCTTCTCTCCGTCTATCCATCTGTCTGTCCATCTGTTTCAAAGCCTAGATATCGTAATTTATAAAAGCTAGAGACACCATTTTTGTACATATTTAGGTTTTCCTATGCCGACAAAAGATCAAGTTTGTTTTCGATTTTTGATAGCTTTTCTCTAAATTTCTTTATAATCACTGAAAACCACAGCAGCCACCTAGAGAACTAGGAACACCTATAAGTACTAGGAACATCGTTTTTTTTTTTGGTATTTAGGTTCTCCTATGCAGCATGTTATGTTAGTTTTTGATACCTTCCCAATAACCTTTTTAACAGACTTGTAATTTTAACATTTACATAGCTTGCAGCATTCTCTATCGATAGGATAAGAAACAGCAAAGATATGCAACAGACAATTCCCTCGACTGGGCAGAGGGGCAGGGTATAAGGTAGTGATTATTGTAACATAAAGCAAAGGGTCGCCTTCAGTCGGTTACGTCCGACTGTGGCCTTGCGTTAAACTGATCCGCCCCGTCCCTACTGCTTCGCTCTTTGGCTGTTGCTTTAATGAAGGGGGCCTAGATACCATGGCTATAATAAGCAGCCGCAACAATGGCCCAAACAGCAACGGGCCAATTTATGCGCTTCCAGCGCCTGGCTGCGTGTCTGGCCTGCTCGGGAAGGCAGCCAGGGATCAGGCAGCCAGATATTCGATTTCTTGCGATTGCCCTGCCTCCCTACCTCCCCCTCTCTCCTAAATACAAAAGATTCATTAAATTGTTTTAGCTGCCGCTGCCGTGGGCTGAATTTTCTCTTATTTACTTTTTCCCAAGATCAACTTGCTGTGGGCCGCAGAGATTTGAGCCAAATTGCCTGGCCCGACTTTTGCCAATTGCCAGGCATTTGTTTTTTACCGTTTGCCCATGGATTGATTAAAAAACTCAGCCGCTTTTTATAGAGCTTGGCTGGCCCACATCTAGATAGCTAGCCAATAGCCCTTGCTGGGTTAATTAACAACGCATTAATAATGGAATAATGGAATTAAACGAATTAACTGCACTGTTAACTGAACAATCAGCTGCATTATCAATTGAATTATAGCGCTCGTTTGTTCCAATCAAATGCTCATAGCGCACGCAATAGAAATTGAAGCGAACGCAGTCATAAATTACTGTCACTTTAATAACTGCACTGCATAAATTATATTAATTTAATCTATAAGCTTTTCATATAAAACTGATAAAATTTATAATTTTATTTCATTTTCGCTCTGTTGTGGTTTTGTTATTGTTTTGGCTGACTCACCTGCGCCTTGGCATATCACTAATAAATTCGTAATTATCTACACACACAAACAGCCGTCGATTTAACAATTGAATTTTAAGCTCATTATTTGCCGTAGTTTTTATTTTCTATTTTTTATTTGTTAGCAACAATAAAATATCACGTTAACAGCGTTCGGTGCGACGCAATGTGACCGCAGCGCAAAGCTGCCAGTCAGCTGTGCGATAAACGATAACAGCACGCGCTGCTGTTGCTCCAAATTGCGTTAACAGCAGCAGGCGCTATTGACAGTGTTGTCAGAAATAGCCAGATTACAAAATAGCTAAAAACAAATATATATAAAAAACAAAAGCGAATATGCAGTACATAAAATTTATTAATAAAAATAAAAAAACAGAATATTCAAAATAAATATTTACTTGCACATAGATATATGATGAGCATAATAAAGGTTGAAAACCCGCTAAAACCGCACTGTTAGTTTTCTATTTAAATTGTTTAAACGAATTTATATAGCTAATAAAGTGTTTATTGAAGTACAACATTTAAATATTTAATAAATAAATTACATTGAACTGAAATAATTAAATAATAACCGCAGATCTATTATTTTCTGATTTTCAATGATTATATTTTGCTAAGAATACCTTAGCTGTCGCTTTTGGTTCGAAACGTGCGCTAATTTATTTAATTTGATTGGATTAGATAGCAATAAATAATAACAACATCATAATAAACGAAATCAGACCGATTTAGCGACTGTTTAAAAAGGAATTTCGTGACTTCTACATAGATTGCACCAGCATGAGCAGCTCCTCCTTCAGGAAGTTGACATCGACCGCAATGGGAGTCGGTATAGCTGCTGCGGTGAAAAGTAGCATTACGTTCGGAATGAGTCTGCAAAGATAATGCCAGATAAGTTATCTCTCTATATGCATATATAGGCGATGACTCACTTGCAGTCGTACAGCGTCTTCTCCATGTCCTCGTCGCTGAATTTGCCCTCGCTGGTGGCCACCAGATTAAATTCGAGCGTTTCATCCGCTAGGCAAGATTGTACAAATTCATATACATCGCTGATCTTTTCATACACATTGAAAGTGCCCTGAAATATACAAAAATATCGATTAAAAATATTTATAAGATATGCTACAAAGCGCAGCAGCAGTGCGTCTTCTTAGTTTTTTGCCTGTACCATCATTTAATATAATAATATTGTAACATAAATAGCTGGCAAAATTAAATTAAATTTATACAAAAATATAATTTAAAAATTTTTATAAAATATCCTACAAAGCGCAGCAGCAATGCAGCTTCTTAGTTGTTTGCCTGTACCATGATTTATACAAAACGTTTATAATATTGTAATATAAATAGCTGGCATAATTTAATTAAATTTACATAAAAATATCATTTAAAAATATTTATAAAATATCCCACGAAGCGCAGCAGCAATGCTGCTTCTTAATTTTTTACCAGTACCATGATTTATACAAAACGTATATAATATTGTAATTTAAATAGCTGGCATAATTAAATTTATACAAAAATAATGTTTAAAAATATTTATAAAATATCCCACAAAGCGCAGCAGCAATGCTGCTTCTTAGTTTTAGTTTTTTTCAAATGCTTACCTGAATGTAGAGACCGTTGGGGAACTTGACGCGTACCAGGGAGTAGCGATACATGCGCAGGTTGCGCTGCTCCTCGCGATCCCGCATCGCCTTGGTCTTCAGCATTTGGGAGCTCTCGATGGCCTCGGCGCGCAGCTGCTGCTCCCGCTTGATCTCCTCGGGAGAGATGCGATAAAAGTCGTCGGGCAGGGCGACGCGGCGCGCCTGCGAGGGCAGCAGCACCTTGATGTTGCGATCCAGCTCCAGGTGTATGGGCTCCGAGCTCTTGAGCGCCTCGATCAGCGAGGCGAGATCCAGGCCCTGCTCCGTCCGATCGCTGGCCCAGAGGAGGAAGGGCTCGTCATTCAGTTGCACCTCGCTGAAGCCGGCTGCATGGAGTACGTCCAGGGCGCCGTCTACGTAGCGCACCTTCTCGCTGAAGATCTTGTTGGACATGCGTATCTTGCAGAACTTCTCCTCCTGCGGATTCTGGATGATGTTCTCCAGATACTTGATCAGCGTGGCAATGCAATCGTCCGCCTTCTCCTTCACATTGCAATTCTGTATGATCAGGCAGGCGGTGAGGCCGCGTTCGCTCTCCAGCTGCTGATACAGAAACTCCTTGATCTTGGCCTTCCACGCCTTCTTGGGCAGCACCTCCTCACCGATCAGCGGACAGCGGAAGTAGACGCCCTGGCAGGCCAGATTCTTGTTCTCATTCACGCTGCTGGAGGAAGAGGCTGCGCTGGCTGCCGCTGAGCTGGCCAGCTCCTCCTTCTGCCGGCGCTCCGCCTCCAGCTCCCGCTTGGCCTGCGCCTTCACAGCCGCCAGCGAGGTGTTGAAATCCCGCGTGTCCCGCTTGTCGATGCGGGAGAGCGCAGCGTTGGCAGCGGCGCGCGCCTCGTTGCTCAGCTCATGCCGCTTGGGCGGCACGTAGACGTCCAGCTTGCCCCTGGAGCTGGTGCTGGGCGCCTCCGGCTTGGGCGCGTTCAGCTTGTGGCCCTCGCCCATGCTGCTGCCGCCGATTTTCAGCTGGAAAGATGCCACATTAGCTGGCATGCAGCGCATAAAACCTGAGGCTTACCTTGAAGGCAGCCTCCTCCTTCTTCCTGGAGAAGAAGCGCTTGATCTTGGACATGTTTAGATGCGAGGCGAGTGCTCCTTGGGCAGCTTCAACTTGGCCACCGACAACTTCAGCTCCTCAATTTCCTTGACAGTGCCTGGAAACCAATCAAATCAGTCTCATGAACTCCATAAAAAACAATTTTCTCACTTGGCCTGACAAACTTCTCGGTGATGACCTTGCCGTAGACGCCCCACGACCAGACGATCAGCGCCCCCGTGCCCAGCAGCAGCACCAGCAGCACCTGCAGCAGCGTCGCCTGTAGCGCTGTGAATTCCACGGGACTTGGCCACCGCCAGGTGGCGCCACTGAAGCCAACAAGTTCGCTTCTCAGCTGCAGCAGCGACTGCAGAGCGACGCCAGCGAAGTGCTGCACTTGTTGGGCGCAGTTGTGTAGGGTCGAGTTGAGGGTGTGCAGGTAGAAGTCGATACTCATTGGCGCCTCTGCTTGCTTAACTTGTTAATTTTTATAATTTTCTTTCGCTTTGTTTACTTTTTACGCATTTTCCGAAAATGATTTGATGACTCGCAGCTGTCTCTTTGGCTCAGTAACTTATCGATAGGTTTGCTTAGACAGGGCTGTATGTGCGCTTAACAGCGCTGTTAAATAACAGTTTGCATGTCAGAAAACAACATCAATAAGAAAATAAAAAAAAATAATAAATAAATAAACGACATATAAATAAAAAAAAAATATCAATCAATAGCACGTATTAATTTTATTTTAGTTTATTAAAATAGCTTAATATGCTCAATCAATTCAAACGTTCAACAGCGCTGTTAAATAGCTGTGTAGCCAATTTAGCGGGTTTAACAATTCCATTTATGCTTATCGTAAATTTATTTAAAAAATAAATATATATTTTCACTATTGTATGTTGTTTTAATTTTTATAATTTAAGTTTAGGCTTTTTTGCTTTATTTCATACATTTATATCGCATATATTATATATATTATTTTGTAATTTAAACCTTATTTCTTGCATTCATATTTTGAAAACATGCCCATCGCTTAACAGCGCTGTTAAGCAGCTGCTCAGTAGTGCCAGCAAGCAGTGCGGTGTTAAAACTGCTTTCTCAAGCAGTGCATAAAGATGCGCGCCAAGCTGGCAGCGCAATTTAAAATACATTTCATTTGCATATTGCAGCCGCTGGGCATGACCTCATTTATTAACGCTGATTTTAGGGCAGAATTTCGATGCTCCATATCCTGTCATAAGTTATTAAGTGGCTGACCTTATGCAGCTCGATCGATTGAAGCCAGCTTGCCTTGCGCAATTATTTCTCGCAAATATCCACGCCCCTTTGGTATTAAGTGCAGCTGTGAGCATATCCAGATTGTTGCTGCTGCTGCTGCTGCTGCTGCTGATGCTGCTGCTGTTGCTGCTGTGGTTTGCCTGTGGCATGTGCAACATAATTGAATGATTTTTTCGGGGCCATTTCGTCAAGTGCTTCCTGCAATTTTGGGCGATTTGCACGCATGAACATATCATAACAATTTTTGCAGCTGTTTGATTGATTTCGGACATCGCAGCCCAGCTTTATGGCCACCGATTTGTGCGCACATTCCACGCCTTGGCTGCGAGTTCAACAGCCCAAAAAGACGCGAGAGAAAATCTCGCAGAGCGTGCAGCTTATGGCTTCCGTATGCCCACTGTGCGCTCCACTGACTTCAGCCCAGCAGACGCACGGACAGACGGACGGACGGACGGACAAACAGAAAGACAGACGGACAAACAGCGAAAGAGCCAAACACCCAAGACCCCAAAAGAAAACCAAGCAAAGAGCCACAGATACAAGTACAGCTAACAAACAACTACAGCCAAAGATACAGATACGGATACAGGCACCGATGCTGACACTTTGGCCATTTTGTGGCCAGATCTAGCATCGAATTTGTATTAAAATAATATAGATTTTGAATAGATACATCTATTAAACAATTAAACAAAACTCATAGTTTTTTAAATGTTTTATTTATATCAAATTTAGGAATTAAAAAATTGAAAAAAATAAAAAAAAAATGTTCAAAATAATTGTTTAAACTAATGCCGAATTCGCTATTTAAAAATAATCTGTGTTTGTTGGGCTTCCGTTTTTTTAACCAATTATTAATAATTAATAACGTACATTGATTACAATTTTGACAAAATTTTAAACCTTATTTAAATTTTTTCAACGCAACTTGTTTATACCCTTTTAAAAACGGCTAAAACAAAGTTAATTTAAATTTAGTAATTAAGTTTGAAGCAATTAATTTATTTTTATAAAAGGCATTTAAATAACAAAAAATGATTACTGCTTAGACATATTTATTTAGCAACATTTAATTAAATATTAGTTATATTTTTTAGCCAATTTTATCCACTATTTCTCTCATTTCAGCAAAATTCTGCCAGCACTGGTGGCCACAAATACAGACTAATTCTATTTTGTGCTGGCTCATTTTACTCTCTGAGCAAGGAATGTCGACGACTTATAATACGAGCAGCGTGTAAGATTTTTCTATAATTTGTTGCCCACTTTGTGTCTAGACCTTGCCACAATCAGCGAGCCGCGAACGATCCGCTTGTATTACAATATGCCCATACTCTCAGCTCTCAGCTCTCAGTTCTCAGTTCTCAGTTCTTAGTTCTCAGTTCATAATTATGGTATCACAAGTGCCTGAACGGACAGACGGACGGACGGACGGATGAATGAAGAGACACCCAAGTGCCCCCCATCATTATATTCATCACAAACACGCGATATAAGTTCGCACTCTTTTTTATTCTCCTGCTCTACGTACTCTTATTTTTTGCGCAATTAACATTCCTTAAATGTCTCGGAGAACCGAGTCTGCAGTCTGGCGAGGCGCATGCGCCGCCTGGACAATTGCAATTGTTATCAGCGTCGAACCTGAAAAACTAGTTTCGATTTGCTGTTTACTTTTCATACCCTGTAGCCCTGAAATGACCAAAAACGGGGCTTGATTATTTTGTGTAAATGTATGTAATAGGCAGAAGCAGGCGTGGCATGCCCCAAAAAGTATATACTATATGCTTGATCAGAAGTATGAGTTGAGAGGATTTATCCCTGTCCGTCTGTTTGGATAAACGCGTAGATCTTCAAAACTAAGAGAGCTAAAGCAGCCATTTTAGAAATGTAGATAGCTTTATAATATGTGCAGATCGGGTTTATTTTAAAAGTTGGATGCCACATCCCCACTACGCCCAAATCGATAACAACTGAATAACAAGCGTAATATTAAATATAGAAATTGTTATATAGAACATAGACTCTCTACTATTGTATTTATCTAAGCTGAAAAGCGCATTGAAATCGGTTAATAAACTCAGAAGTTATATAGATATTTAACCTAATATTTTATAAATATTTTAAAATTAAATTGTGCAGGGTATTCTGCAGTCGGGCGCCTTCGATTGATAGGCTACGTGCTGGCTGGTTTTTTGTTGTAGCTTGCTTTTTGCTTTCTTAGAGTTGCGTTTGCTTTTTTGTGGCGAATTTAACGCTCGGGAAAGCTGAGTAAAAGCCGCAACGAAATGCATTTCATTCTCTCTCTCTCTCTCTCTTTCGCTCTCTCTCTCTCTCTCTCTTTCGCTCTCTTTTTGCGCAGTTTTCACCAGTCTAAAAACTGGTTACGCTTATTTATGGCCAACATTGCCATGACTTTGTTGTCGCTAGCCAAAGTCAAGGCTGCCAATGCGCTTCTTCTTGTTGCAGTTGTTGTTGTTGCAGTTGTTGTTGTTGTTGTTGTTGCATTTACTACTTTACTTCAATTGATATTTCGTCGTGCTCATTAAAATTTATGCGCAGGAAACGGAAGCCCCGCAGACGCTTTGCCGCTGCCTCGGCTCTCTGGGCAAGCGGCAGACAAGGCGCAGACAGCTAAACTCAAGTCAGCAGCGCTGCGCGGCTCTAGGCTCCTTGCCACATTTGTTGCCGGCATGACAAAGCTGCAACAGCAACAGCAACAGCAACACCAGCAACAACAACTGCAACAAGAATGACGATAACAAGTGGCAGCAATGAAAAGTCTGTCCAATTGCCTGAAAATTGAAAGTGTTGACACGCCCACAACGCAAAGCAAAGCAGCGCCTTTTTATAGATTTTATTTTAAACACATTTTTAACAAGGTTTTTTTTTTAGCATTTTAGCTTGTTTGCATTACATTACTTTATATATTATTATTTCGATTAAGATTATTGACTAATCTTAATAATTAAATTACAAATTAAAATTAAGCACAATAAAATAAAATTAAATTGATAGAGTAAAATTTAAAAATTATCAGCGCCTTTTTAGTTTATTTTATTATGGCCACATTTTTAACAAGTTTTTTTTTTAGTATTTCAAATGGTTGCATTATACAAATATTTATTTATTTATTTAAATTTCGACTAAGACCAGTCAACAAAGAATAATTATATTACAAATTCAAATTAAGCACAGTAAAATAAAATTTAATTGAAAGAATTAGATTTTAAAAATTTAAAAATTATCAGCGCCTTTTTAGTTTATTTTATTATGGCTAGATTTTTATACAGTTTTTTTGTTGCATTTCAGCTGGTTGCATTATACAAATATTTATTTATTTATAAATACTTCAAATAAGATCAGTCAACCAAGAATATTTAAATTGCAAATTAAAATTAAGCATAATAAAATTAAAATTAAATTAATAAAATGCATTATAAAAATAGATGCAAGATAATCTAGAGAAAACAAAATTAAATTAAAAAAAATAAAATAAAATATGAAATAAATTGAAAATTGCACGGATTGGGAAATACATTTGTATATAATTTCTGTAGAAATATTAAAAGGCTAAAAGTTTTAATAAAAACAAAACAAGCCATAAAGAAATTAAATAAATGATATTAAATATTTATGAAAAAAAAACAACAATAAAATGCTGCATCAGCAGGACGTAGCTGATCAGTCGAACGCACTTCATACTTCTTTCAGACCACAGAATAATTAACTTGTGATGTATACTTAGTATGTTATGCTTATTACAAGCTGATTTAATGGCTGTCGTAGTTCTGACTCCACTCTTTCTTTTCCTCTCTCCCACACTCTCTCTCTCTCTTCCTCTCCTTCTCTAGTCTTTCTCTGAGCATAACTCCCACTCCCCAAAACGCTCTCTCCACTCCACACTTCAACTTGTGCCCACACAAAGCAGCCCCCGAAAGCCAAGCGCTGTAACAATAGAAGGTTCTAAATGAGCATGCGAAAGAGCAGAGACAAAGAGCTAAGCAGCCAGAGCAGAACGAGAAGAAGGAGGAGATGAATGGAGGAGGAGAGGGAGACGAATGGGGAGCAGGAGAAGAAGCAGTTACACTTTACACTTGACTAAGGCAGGCGGCAGAAGTTGATTCCCATGAACTTGATGCTTACTCGCATGTGTGGCAGTTTCATACGCTCTCCGCTCTCCCCCCGCTCTTCTCCTACGCTCTACGCTGCATAAATTCTCAGCTCCCCCTGCGCTTCTCTACAACGCCTGCAGTGACAGTTGCATCTCTGCTCTCTTGTCTCAAGCAATTTCACACAGACTTTGGCTTTGGCTTTTTGGCTTTTCCCTTCACATGGCAAACAAAGCGTGGGCGTGAGAAATCCACCGAAACTCAAGTGTCTCTCAGAGTTTCTCAAAGTCTCTCAGAGTCTCTCAGAGTCTCTCTCAGAGGGCAAAGTGTAAACTCTTCAGCATTCGCTGGTTTTATTAGACTCTAATGCGACCGGAAGTCGTCTATGCAGCCATTTTGTGACTGTTGTGTGGTCTGTGGCGAAAAGAATTGTAAATGAATTATAATTAATACGAAATTCTCTGAGCACTTTCCAGACTAATCTTAAAGCACCCACTGTGCCGACCGCCCGAAGCTTTTTGCTGTAATTTTCGTAATGTGTATCGTTAATCGTTCGATCGTTAATCGTCAATCGAACTGCGGGTCATTCGTATTGAGCCAGAGTGCTAATGATATGCCGCCAGTTATAAACGTGTCTCGAGGAATTGTTTATGGCATCCGCTGCCCTGACTCATCTATTGTAGCGGCGAGAACTGTGGGCGTGGGTTCGCTTTTGGTACGCACTGTGCCTGGTATTTCTTCTGGGCCTAGCTTTCAATTCAAATGCTAATGTCGCTCGGTTTGTTTGTATAACATTTAGCTAGAAACCATCAAGTGCCTGACGGCGGCAGTTGAACTTGGTTCGCTTTGTGTGTGGCTGTAGAGTATACCCTAACCGCAGGGCTATGCTAAGTTTCTAGAAAAAATTAATAAATTATTAAATATTCGTTTTTTGATATACCATAACCGCAGGGGTATGCTAAGTTTCTAAAAAATAATTACGAAATTAATAATAGCTTGCTTTTTTATACAAACTTCAACGATCCCAAGCCTCACTTTTTGTGCCTGCATTGTCTTTTTTATATACCCTAACCGTAGAGGCATGCCAAGTTTGTAGAAAAAATGAATAAATTAATAAATATTTGTTTATTTGATATGCCCTAACTGAAGGGGTATGCCAAGTTTATAGACAAAATTAATAAATAACTCGCTTTTTTATACGAACTTCACACTTTCAAACTCCTTTATAGAAAGTACAAATAATATACCCTATTCGCAGAGGTAAACTTAGCATACCTCTTAAAAAAAAATATTATATATACCCTTACCGCAGGGGTATGCTAAGTTTGTATAAAAACCTAATAAATTAATTAATAACTTGCTTTTTTATACAAACTCCAAAGTTTATACCTCCAAACTCCCACTTTATATATGTATATTTAAAAATACCCTAACCGCAGAGGTATGCCAAGTTTGTAGAACATTTTGTAGAGTAACTTTATGTCTTATATCTTATGTATATAAATTCCGACTACCCCAAAGCCCAAGCCTTTATTTGGGCATGCCTTTTCATATTTTGTTGATTCATTTCATTTGTTTATGTTGATGTCGCTGTCGATTTCCGAGTTTCGTGGGAAATATCGCACCCATGAGTGCAGCTACAGCTGCTGCCAATGAACTAATTAAAACGAAGAAGAGTTTCAATTGCACAAGCTGCCCTCGCTGCCCCCCTCCTACCCTCGCTTCCCTCGCTACCCTTGCTCCCCCTCAATGTTTGTATTACATTTAGCGTCTGCTTTTTCTGTTATTTGGGCAACTTCTACACTTTCCGCTCTCCCCCTCTAGAATGAACTTAATTAAGCAGAAAACTCTGAGCACTTGAGTCTCTAGCCGGGTATTTTTGGTTAAGTCATTTCCTATCAATTTCGTAAGTTGCCGGAAAAGTGGATGGAAAAACCATGTCGGTGAGTAAATTGGCAAAAAATAAAATACAAAATAATAGAAAAACTGCTCCAGAGAAGCGCCTAACAATGGCAGAGTTTTGTTGTTCTCGTTTTGTTGTTGATTATGATGATGACGATTGGACGGAACCGTCACTGGCTTCCACTTCCGTTTTATTTTTATTGTTTTCGCACCTCTCTCTGCTTTCCGTCCTTCCGTCCGTCTTTCTCCGTCACCGGCGGATATTCTACTTTACATAAGCGGCATTTCCTATCAACATTTTTCCGGTCTTTTCACAATTTTCAACGTTTTGTTTTGTTTTGCTCGCCGTATTCGCAGCTATAATTTTTCTATATATTTATTGATTTTCGGATATTTACGATCTAGGAATTTAAACGAATTATCAGCGAAGTTTACTCAAAAAAAAATTAAATTATGATGGCCAGAGCGGTTAGGATTATGATTGCATTGGCTGTGTGGAAAATTTCTAATTGATATTATTGGATTTTGGTTTATATACTTACGGATATATTTAAACAGAGTTACTGATGTGGATTGCTCTAAATATTCCAGATACTCTTGAACTTAATCTTCTTTAGATTCTACTAATTTGACAGCTATTATTTCTTTTGCTTTTTTTTTCATCTTCACCAAGATTTGGGCTCGCATTTCAAATAAATAAATAAAAAAATTAAATATGTGTCCTACGAATTTATGCAAAATAAAATAAAATAAGTTGCTGTTCTATGCAAAATTTAATTATTTAAATTAAACGGAAAACATCTGTGTAAAAACACAGCATTAAATCGGCTTAAACCGTTGATAAAAACAAATTTTGGTCAATAATTAAGCTTGTTAGAGGTGTAAAAGAATTATTTTAAGAATTATTTTTTATTATGTATTAATGTTTATCTAAATTTATTAATGTTGGCAGACGCAACATTTTGGGTAAATTCAATTTCTATTACTATTTAATTATATTTATGCCTATGCATCATAAATTATTTATCATTTATTTAATATTTTTGTTAATCATTACAAAAATATATAAAATAAAAACGCTGTGAAATCTAGAAAATTTCGATTGATTGTTTGAGAATATGGGTCTATTTCATGGCCAGCTGTGGAGACAATAATTTGAGCATTTGTGGCAATGCAACTCTCAACTCTCGGTGTATTTCGTTTGCATTTACGTGTGGCAAGCGGCGTCAGCTGCTGTGGCATGTGCCATGTGGCAGATTGGCGTCTTTTGGGCCTGCGCTATAATGCCGGGCGACAGCTGTTTCATATTACAAGGTAAATTGGGCAAAAGGTAACGAAACACAAGTGCTTGTTGTTGTTAGTTCTTGTTGCTGCTGTTGTTGCTGCTGTTGTTGCAGTTGTTGTTGTTGGCCCATTTGTTTGACTTCCTTTTTCGGTTTGAGCACAAACAACATCCCGGATGCCAGCGCGAGTGAGAATTAAAAGCAGACGGACAGCCAGACAGACGAATTTTATATAAAACTGCACTAAATGCAAAGTTTCCAAAGTTACAAAACAGCAGCGACAATGAGCCACATGTTGTGGCAAGCAGGAAGAGCAAACAGTCTGTGTTTGTAGCTGTATCTGTGGCGCTATTTGTATCATCCGCTGCAGCTGTATTGGTAGCTGTATCTGTATCTGTATCTGTGTAAAATGTATCTGTAGCGCTCCATTCATAGAATGAACAGCGCAAAACCAACGGATGCACGGGCGGATGAAGCGCTTGAATCAGCAGACGATCATCTCTCTCTCTCTCTCTCTCTCTCTCTCTCTCTCTCTGTCTATCTCCATCTCCCTCTCTGCTACCTAGACATTTCTTTTGCGGCTTCTATTTATTTGTAGCTGCCGCTCGACTGATTAACATTATTTGTTATTATTCCTGTCATAATTGTACAGACTGTTATTTGCAAAATAAAGCATAGCATAAACAATTGTTAACAGAGCGTCAACAGTGCGTGCATTTCTTTATGATTATGTGGCAACACTGGCCTGCTGCATGCCCCTGCTTAGACCAATTTCCTTAATCGCATATATAAATTAAGCTCTTTTACTTTCTAGGCATTTCTCTTGGCTGCGCTCGCTCTAAAAATAAACAGCATGGGTGATCTACCGTCTGGCATAAATCTAAACAAATGTTAACATTAACTTCTGGCCAAGCATAACAAACGAGTTTATTGCACTTCAGACAGTCTCAGTTCTTTACCCCCGGCGGTTGGGGGCAAAGAGCCGAGCCGAGGCATTTCTCGTTTAACCCTAATGATGTGTTAATTGGGCAACGAATTCAACATGTCACTTCCAGCTGTAAATTGCGCCACACATAAACAGCACATAAAAACGTTTCAAATTCAAACTCAACTTAAGCAGCTGCAATTTTTTTTTTTATATTTTGTATACCTACTTCAAGAGATTAGAGAGTTTGTTGATAATAAAGCTGATGAGTGGGCAGTTCTTGCTGTAATCATATCAGCTATGGCCGGAACTCGGAAATATTGGTATAATAATATTATCTGACATTCTTGGCGCATAAATCGCATCTGATTTCCACGTTTGCTAATGCTTATCAATATTAACAGAGGTGTGTCTACATTTCTGCTGCTTTTCTTACCTTTATGTTATTTTAACAGCCGCTTAACAGTTAACATAGATCAACTCAGCCAGCTTCTTGTGCCTATCGATAAATGCTGTTAATCGCCATTTTAAAACTCTTGATTGAAATTACTTCAAGAAATCACGCAAGAAATCAATCAACTTCAATTAATTAGCAAATTAAATTTAAATTAAGCTATTTGATTATAGAAAAAACAGTCTGAACCGCACAGTTGATCTAGCTTACTATTTTTATATAGCATTTAATTCTTTGATCCAATCAAATAAATAAAAATAAATAGAAATAGTTTTTCTTTTGATAAAATTTCATTTTATATTGTATTTTCATTAGATGCAGTTTAAACAACTAATAGGACAGCAATGGAGGCCAGTGCCGGGGCAGCTGCCTCATTTCTTAAGCAATTAAGCAAATGCGTTAGGGCTAAAGCTTAAATCTAGGCGCAGTAGCAACTAGTTAGTCTAAAGCTAAGTCTAGGGTTCTTTATAGCTAATATATACTAGGTATATGTACAACCTGGCTAGGTAATAGTTTCGCTCAGCAGTCGAATCCAGGCGGAGGAGCCTAGGAGAGCAGCGCCATGGCGCGAGCGAGGCGCACACGGAAATCACGATAGAGCATCTTGCCACCTACGGGCACCCGACAGAGGTACATGTCGAGGCTCATCAGGCAGAGAGCCTTGCCGTTCATGGGGAACTTTTGGGGCAGCTCGGGCGTCACCTCTAGGCCCTCGGAGACGGCCATGTTGATCAGCCATTTCCAGACATCGGCGCGCGTCCAGTCGCGCGGATCGAGGGGCAGGCCGTCGGAGCCCATGGGATGTAGCAGGTTGGTTTGACTTTGACTTTGACTGTTGTTAGTGGCGCCTACGCTGTTATTGTTGTTGTCATCCTGCAGCAGGGCGACGGCGCCGCCTCGACACTTGTCCAGCATTTGGTAGGGATGATGACGCTTCATCGCACCGCTTGCCCAGAGCTGCTGCAGCTGCTGCTCCTGGCCGGCATTGACCTGCGTCAGATCCAATGGCGGCACGCGTCCGGCGTATTTCGGGTAACTGGCCTCCACTTGCATCGCACTTCCCGCCGGGCCAAGCAATCGCTGCAACGAATGAATGATAGACATAACGCTGATTAATGGAAGTGACTCATTAGCTGAGCGGGGGGAAATCGCATATGTCTCTCTATACTATATAACATATATGTATGTGTGTATATCCGTGTGTATATGGGCAGAACTCAAGTGGCGGAAATGCTTTCACAACCGGACAGCAATTGTTTAATCGCGTCAACGGCAACAATAATAACAACAATAATAATAATACGCATACGCCGCATTGTACGTGCAATTTGATTTCTGTTTAATCAGACAAAGCGAGCATTATTACTTTGTCACTAGGTTTGTGGGGTGCCTGGCATACCTCCCAAATAGTTTGAGAGATAATGACAAAGAGATGATCCGCAAAAAACAAAAATTATGTTCAGTAACAGAGCGCCGTGATGAATTAAATTAAAAAATGTTTTATTTAATAATTAATTAGTCAAGGCTTAGAGAAAATACATTAAAAAAATTGGGGATTATTCAAAAAATGTTTATTAAACAGCATTTATATTGTATACTGTCAAATATTATTTAATTATGCCTTACTAAGACAGCGCTGTTAGGCTAACAGTGCGTCTACTGTACATATTTGAGCATAGTTGAAATTAAAAGCATTCTGTTACATAACAGAGCGCTGTTACAGCCCGTGAGGTGTGTTGAAATGAGTTAATGTTATAAATCATTAGACAACTTTTTGATTAAATAAAACGAACAAAAAGTTATATCAAAATAGAGCACATATTTAATAAATAGAATTTATATTGAATAAAATAAAATAAAATAATATTTAATTATGCATTTTATTAGAAGTTAGACAAGCACTGTTAAGCTAACAGTGTTTATTTGTAGTGTATTGCAGCTTCGTTGCGACTCGTTGCTTTTGTTTGAATATTTTGTTGTAGCGCAAAATTAAATCTGACCTTGTTGCCAACGAAATATGGGACGGATGGACAAGCGAACGCTGCGCAGCGGGGCGGGGTCGCACGCGAAAGGAAGCGCTGAATAATCATTACGCTGCTGTCATATCGATAACAACAACAAGAACGGCAACAATGGAGTGACAATCACAACAACAACAACAACAACAGCAGCAGCAGCAGCCATGGAGTGTCAGCCATGGCCACATTTCATTAAAATGGGCCACATTTATACCGCTGAGTGGCTAAGTGGTGCTTGGTGGCTTTGGCTTTGGTTGGCATGGAAAAGGCAAGCGCCAAACCGGAATGGCATCGATTACGATAACAATCAGAATCGGCGAGCGGAAACAATTAGCGAGAGCGGGCGGCGAATTGCCAACTGCGAATGTGGCGAGCAAAACAAACTGCGAAAAACCCAAGCCAAAAAACGCAAAAAAAAAAAAAAAACAATCAGTCGTCAGTCCGCATGGAAATAAAAATCTGAAAATGGCAAAACAAAAAACCAAAGGCGAAAAAAATACAAATGACAAGCAAAACATCCGCCGGCGCAAAGGCAAAGCTAAAGCCCCCAAAGACAAAGCTGAATTTTAAAGGTGTGAAGCGAACGGAAGCCGCTGCGGTGGTTTGTACGAAAGTCCGGTGTGTGAGAGCAGAGCAGAGGAGAGAAGAGCAGAGGAGAGGAGAGGAGAGAAGGGCAGAGTAGAGAAGAGTTTCGAGGGAGCTGAGTTTATTTCACACAAGGCATGCGAATGGCAGAACCCTTTTGAGTTAGCCCATTTGTCATTTGGCTGCGTTAATAGTTTTCCGGAACGCGTTTCAAGTGCTTCCGTCAAGGGAAGTGCGTAAAAGCAGAACAAGCGCCAGGGCAGCGAGCAGGAATTGTACCAGGAACACGCTGGGAAAGTAAAGGTTGACTTAGGTCAACTGTGCAAGATTGCAAGCAGGAAGCGGAGAGCAAGTAAAATGCTAAGGGCGTAATTGAGGGAGTATTGATTTAAGATATGTTTCTAGATGGTCTTATTGATCCGAGATACACTTCTAAGGTGCTACTGATCAGAGACTTGTCCCCAAAAGGTCTTATAAACCGAAGACTCGGTTAGAGGTTGACTAAGGTCAACTGTGCAAGATTGCGAGCAGAAATGAGATAACAAATCAAATGCTAAGGGCATAATTAAGCAAGTATTGATCGAGAGCATATTTCTGGAAAATCTTACTGATCCGAGATATACCTATTAGGTCCCACTGATCTGAAACTTGCTTCCCAAAAGGTCTTAAAAATCTAAGACTTGCTTAGAGGTAGGCATAGGACAACTGATATTTGTTTGAGAATTGATCTAAGAGATCTATTAGGTATTACAGCTTAGGACTTACTGATCTAAAACTCTCGTATACTATGAGGTCTTACAGATCTGAAACTTGCTGCTATAAGATCTCACCAGGTCTTGGTTTCCCACGCTGCGCTGAGTGCATGCATCAAATGCATCCACAAATATGAACTTTGAAGAAACTCTTCTGCCTCATGTTGCCTTTGTTGTTTGCTGTCCACGCAGCCACACACAATGTCGGCTGGAAGCTGCCGCCAAGTGGCACTTGTTTGTTTGTGTGTGGGGAAAATGTTAAACAAACCCAGAAATTAACATACATATCGAGCATTAGACCCTGGGCAGACGCAAGTTGAATGGAACTCAAAACCCACACATGGATAAAAGCTATGCCCCTGCTACTTTCTTTGTGAGTCAGTGCAGCGGATGCCATAAATAATGTGCTCCAAGTTCGATAGTCTGTGCATTTCTAGGGGGGCCCCATTAGCACTAAGGTACTCCATAAATTTCGATAAGCGATATACGCCATTTGCATATCAAAAGCAGCCTCCAGCTACAGACAAATTAGATCATTTTAATTTCTGACATGACGGACCACCCAACAGCGACGACTTCCGCCCGTAAAACTTATTTGGATTTGCAATGGATTTTCTCACGCCCACGCAGCGTTGGAAATTAAAATTAAAAAAAAAAAAAGCTACGAGAAGAAATAAAAGCGTGTGAAATGTTAAGACATAAAGTGCCAATTGTGGCTGTCAGCATTAATTGAGTGCATAAAGTTTCGTGTTCCGTAAATATTGCTCGGCTTACACAAATATTTGATTTAATGTGAGAAACTAAAATTTAAAAAATGTACAATAATGAGGAATGCCGCTGATGAGTGATGACTGTAATCGATATCACAGTTTTGTTGGCATTGTGGCGGCATTTCGATAACAGGCGGAAATGCAGCGATAAAGCAGGGTTGCAATTATTGTATTAAAAATTAATTATTAATTTATAAATAGCATATTATTTGTAGAAAATTGTATTATTGCGGAATTGAAAGATTGGGCATAAAGATCACAGGCAATTGGCCCAAAAGTCGGGGCATGCTGGCGTCTTGTTGCATGCAACACATGTCTGCTGCACATCCGTTGACATGCTGACAAACACGCTGAGGGCAGAGAGGGCAGCCCAAGGCGACAAGATCAGGCGAACAGCTGAAATCATTAACCCACACACCCAGAGCGAAGTTGCAACTGCCTCTGATTGATTCGTGTTGTTCTTGTCGCTGTTGTTGTTGTTGTTGCTGTTGTTGTTGTTGTTGTTGTTATGGCTGTGTTGTATTTTGTCAACAGACATTGGCATTGGCATTCGTTCTGCTGGGTTCGTGCTCAGCACGCGTCTGCTTCTGCCCCTAGAGCAGACGGTCTCCATTTACGTCTTACGCCTTTTAGGTAGGAAATGGTTTTCTGTTACTATTTGAACTTCCCTCTCTCTGCCCTGCCCTGCCCTGCGCTGCGCTGCGCTGCGGAGTCAATGACAGGAAGTCTGTGCAATGTGCGCATATCCGCCTCCGCCCGCGCACAGGATGCATGAAAAGGAAACTCGCTGACACACACCACACACACACACTCACACACACACACACACACAGTTGCAGCTACAATTACACATACATATACAGATACATATACAATTGCTGAGGCCAGTTTTAATTACGTTGACGTCTGCACTTTGCACTGTCGCTAGCTGCTGTTCTTGTTCTTGTTTTAAGACCCTGTGCTTCAAAAAAGCACAAAGGGGTCTATTAAGTTAGTTGAAATGTAAAGTGTATGTAACAGGCAGAAGGAGGCGTGGTAGACCTTACAAAGCATACATATATATATTCTTGATCAAAAACTAAACTGTAAACTATTAAAGCTATAGACACAATTTTTGGTATATGCTGATCAAGTTTGTTTCAGATTTTGCATTAAGATCGGATACGAAACAGCGAAGATATGCTGATCAAATTTGTTTTAGATTTTTGCATTACGAGCGGATAAGAAACAGCGAAGATATGCAGCAGAGAATTTGCTCAACTGTGCATTGATTATTGTAACAAAAAACGCATAGTCTGCTTTTGTACGTTGCTTCCGACTGCTCTGCTTTGTCTTTAAGGGTTTTTGTTGCTGTTTCTGCTGCTACTTAGTGGCAGCTACTATATAACACACACACACACACACACACACACACACACACACACACAAACAAACACACACACACACAGTCTTTAGCTTTGGCTTCTGCACAGACGAAACGTAAAATCGTAATTTGAAGTTCGTAAAAATGACGCGTTTCCTGTCATTTGGCGAGCACTTTAAGTGCGTAATTTGCTCCCCACACACACACACTCTCTCTCTCTCTCTTCCCCTCTCTCTCCCCCTCTTCCTCTCCTTTCTCTCACACTTGAGTTTAAGATTTTGTTGCTCTGTGTATTTTGTCTGTTGACGCCTCCCATCTTTATCTGCAGGTCGCTTCCGTTTTATTTTTTTTTATTTTATTTGTGAAGAACTCATCTACTCATTTCAGCCGCGAACTTTGCCTTTTTGGTCAATTTCGCATTCAGCTTGCCACGTATACCCTGTAAAATCTGACAAGTGCTGCCTAATAAGCTATTAAATAATAATAATAATTTTTTTATATAATAAAATAAAATTAGTTTTATTGCAATATTATTTTACAGACTTCTGGCTAGCCATAAAAACTATTATTTTTATTTTTCTAGAGCTTCAAGTTGTATCTTTAGTATATATTTTCCAGGGCATCGCTGCGTTCGCACTCCTTGCGGCTAAGAAAATCTTCTGACTATAGTTTACTTATCACTAAGTAAGCTACACGCCAGCACAAATGTAAATTTCAAAGTCTGTCATTAATTTGATTACAATTTCCAGGCTCTTGCACACACGCTAGACATGAGAACTGTATCTCATAGATACATTTGCCGACCAAGCGACCGTCCGACCGACAGCTAAATTATGCGCTTCCTCTGCACAGAGAAAATTGTGTTATTGTTCTTCCAAGAAATTGATTTGAATTATCCGGCTGGAAAGAGTTTAGGCAAATGAACAGAGGAGAGGAGAAGAGAATCTTGCAGCAGCAGCAGTAAAAAGCCAAATAAAATTTTTGGCATAGTTTTTGTTGCTGTTGTTGTTGTGCAGGTTTCAAGGCGAATAAACTTGTAGCAGCAACAACATGGCACAGAGTGCAAACAACAACAACAACAGTAACAACAACAATAAACAACAACACAAAACAGAGGCAGACGACAGATGATAATCTGTGGAATATTGTTAAAAATAAACAATTTTTGCACTGGCAAACCGGATTCCCAAAGCGCAAAGAGACACAGCGAGAGCAATAGCGGGAGAGAGGCATGTGTGTGCATGTCTGTGCATGTCTGTGCATGTTTGCTGATATTACAAATCATGTAATGCTGACGCTGCTTGGCAACGACGCGTCTGCCTGACGTCTGCAAAGGCCCAGGGAGCAGCAAGAGAGCAGCAGGAAGCGGAGGTGTGTGTGTTTGCAACAGTGTTGCAAAAATAGCCAGAAAATAGCCAAGTTATGCTTTAGTATGTTATATATAAATAGCTATCAAAATAATGAACAAACAACAGGCCAATAATTATTACTTAATTTAGTCAAAATTTCCGCTTTTCGCAGCTCTAAAATTTGTCTGGCAAACAGCCGAATCTGGCGGGAAAAAAGCGAATTTGGCAACAGTGGTGAGGTTGGGGCGCAATGAGAGATATCGAGGCAATGCCCAGAGCACAGTCGCATTCCCATTCCCATTCCTATTCCCGTTCTCGTTCTCATTCATCATTTTCGAACCGTGAGGGCCCGCCGTTGATGGACGGATGTGTGACGACTTTTCCTCGTTTTAAAAATAAAAGCAAACGGCGCCAAATGCATTTCCCCTGGCGTTGCGCTGTGTTGACTATTTAGTTGGAAATTAAATTAAAATAAAACAAAACGCAATTATGCATGTGCTATAATAATGCTGCCCCTTGCCGTCTGTCCCTGCCTCTTGCCACATTCATCGTCTGCACATTGACAGCCTCCGTCTGTTGGCTTTTCACGCCGCACACGTGTCAGCGCCAATGATGCATCGAGCCGTAGTCGGCAACTACGGCGTAGTCTGCGTTTACGCATCATAAACTACAACAACAATCAGTTGCAAGTCTAACAAGACTCCAGCCGCATGCCTCGGCTGCGCTGCCAACAAACTGTGGCACTCAGGTGCCGCATGCGGCTAGAGCTAAGCGCGTGACACGAAAAGAAAAATAATTAAATTAATAAGTAATAAAATTAGTTTATAAAATTAATAATTGTCTTATCAATTAACTTCTTATCAATATAAATTAATTCAATAAATTATAAGGCTAGTTAAAAAGCTCTATATGATAAGAAAATACTTTAAAGAGGTTTCTTCGGTTTGTTTTTTTTTTTTATTTTTACTAATTTTATTTTATATATTATATTATTATTATATATTATATATGAACTCCTAACAAATTTTAAGCAGCTTTAAAGCTATCCTAAAAGCTTAATAATATAGCTTTAATCATGCTAATTTTAATCTAATTAAAATGTATCAAATAAATAGCTTTATTTTCGTGTCACGCGCTCAGCACTGATCGACTGAGACATATTTAGTCAACTGAAGCAGGAAACTGACGCGACTCTACAGCAAAAGCTTATCAGTATTGTCTTAGCAAATACTAAATACTGCCTTTTGGGCCTGCCTTTCTATCAGCGGCGATAACCGTCCATTGCAGTTTAAACTTAATTATACCCTGTACCCGTAAAATGCTTAAAAACTGGAATATTAACTTTAAGAAAATGCAGGAATTTAGTGCTAAGTATATTTATCTATACTGTAAAGCGCATTGGAATTGGTTAATAAACACAGAAGTTATCAATGAAACAATATTGCGGGTTTTGCCTAGTAAAAAAGTAAGAAGAAGAAGCATTGCTGCTGCGATTTGTATGATATTTTTTCGAAATATTAAAGAAATATAGGGTGCAGGGTATTCTATAGTCCGACTGATCGGTTTGCTGTTTTTCCGATGTTTTATTGCATTTCTGTGTTTGTTAACTTGTTTTGGGTGCTTTTAACTTATGGCCATACGTCATGGAGCTGTTATTTTCAGTGGGTCAGCGACTAAATGAATCAGACTGCCCACAAAGATAGCAGAAGGAGCGAAAACGCAAGTCAGTCTGAGGCAGAATTAATTAAGAATTTCTGTTTGTGGCAGCCAGGTGCGTTTTTTTGGCAGCTGCAATTTGCGCAGAACCATGCCCCTTCATTCCCCTCCATCCCCCGCCTCTTGTACTCTAAAGGCATGGCTCATGAATAAGTCTTTTTGGTCACATCCTTTGCGCATGCGCGCGCATTCAAACAACAAAAGAGGAAACAATCGCCCAAACTGCATTTAATGCCACACCAAACGCTGTTTCCCTCTCTCTCTACATCTCTCTCTCTCTCTATCTTTTTCTCTCTCTCTTGACTGCGTTTAGCTACTACTTTTGAGCGTTATTTTGCAGCTGCCGTCTTGGCATTTCGAGTGTCGCTTTGTGTCTTTATATTTCGTGGTTTTTACGCTCTTTGTGCTTGGCTCTCTCTCTCTCCCTCTCTCTCTGTCCCTCTCTCACATTTTATGGCAATTCTCTTGACAATTCTGTTTGTTAGTTTTTTAGTTTTTTCCATAACTCTTTGTATCTCTTGTGGGTCTTAGTTTCTTAGTTTTTTTAGTTTTTTGCCAGCTCAGCCACAAAACCGCTTAACTCGGTCATGGCAACTGCACATCGAGTCTAAGCTAACAGTTTGTAGACTTGAAAGGGCTTGATGGCTTAGACTGAGAAAGAGAATGTATCTTGCAGATACAGTTAAAGGGATTGTTGGCTAAATTAACTCAGCCATAACGCAAATTAAAGTTTTTGTTAGTGGTAGAATATAGTATATTGAGAAATATTGTATTAGGTTTAATAGCAGAGAATGTATCTTAGATCTATAGTTGAAGATCTAGCAGCTTAGCTTTTAGTTTATTTAAGATGTTTGGACTTTACAAAACTTTACCAAAATGTATAAAAATAAAATATTAAACATTTAGTAGAGCTATAGCTTGATTGAAACGGCTTAAAATGCTATTTTTGTTAAGCAGCTTAAAGCTTGATAAAGCGTTTCTTGAGAGTAATTTAATAAGAGTATTTTAATGAAATCTTTATTAATATTAATTATATTAATTATATTAATTAATTATATTATTATTAATTATATTTATTATTATTAATATTCTCTATATATTTTTAACAAATCTTAGCTTTCAGTTTATTTAATATGTTTAAACTTTAGCAAAATACATAAAAATAAAATATCAAACATTTATTAGAGCTTTAGCTTGCTTGAAACGGTTTAAAAAGCTATTTTTGTTAAGCAGCTTAAAGCTTGTTGAAGCGTTTTTAGAGAGTCATTTAATAAGAGTATTTTAATGAGAGTATATTAATGAGAGTATTTTAATGAGATATTTATTTTACATATTTGCTTTTAATAAATATCTTCATTTCAAAGCTTAAATTTTAAATTAAAATTAAGATACTTCCTCTCAACTTTGTAAGTATTTTTTCACAACCTTCATTAAGCGCATATACCCGCCAAATAGTTGTTAATTTTAAAGCGTATTTTATACAAAAATGTTGCTCTTGAATTCATCACGATGTTAGCTCAAGGTAAACCTTTGTCTACTCGAGAGCCAAGTCAGATAACTGAGTGATACATAGATCATAAAATAATCGAATAACTCTGCTGAATGGTTGGCATGGTTGGCACTTTCAATCTTCAATCGATTGTTGATGGCTTAAAGGTTTCGTTTATGTTAATTTAAATGGACGTAGAGCAGACAATGCAAGGCATACCTATAAAAATTTACGAAGCACCTTTTAGAGGTCAATTAGCAAGTCACAAAAAATATATATATATAAAATATATACGAAAGAAAAACGCTGAAGAAAAGGCAACGAAACCGAGTACAAGGCAAAAGAGATATATGTATCTTTGTGAGTGTGTGAGTATAAAGAAAAAGTAAACAACTTGGGAGATTGAGCGCATTCTTCAGCATGTCAAACAAGCCGTTTAAGCAACAACAACAACAACAAATCAGGTGTATATGCCACAAAATATTGTTAAAAGCTGTTTGTTGTTGTTAATGAAACCTTGTTGGCTTTTTGGGGCTCAGTTAATGAATGCCATGGCTGGCAGTTCATTAATGGCTTTGGTATGCGTTAAACGCTGCCCTTTAAGGGGTATCTTAAGTGCTTACCTAGTTGAAAATTAAATCCAAATAATTACAGTGGGCGTGGCTGCAGCTTTTTGTTGTGTTTGTAATTTATATAAATTTTTTTTAATTTATTTTTTATTTTTTTCTGGCTTAGAAATTGCACTTTTTGTTGCTGGTTTTTGCTGGCGTTTCGCTTTCGCTGAGCTTTTCTCTCGGCTCGTTTCTCTTTGCTCTGTATCTCTCGTATCTTGTATCTTTTCACTGTTTGGCGGTTGAGGTGCAGGGGCGTTGCTTGGGGTGGCAGGGGCGTAGCACAACGAGATATTGCTTTAAGTGGATTTCACAATTTGCAACAAGCAGCAACATGCCAAACAGCTGGCAGTTTAAGCAGTATTTCACACTCTGAACTACTTTTCTAAATGTCTGGCTTCAGTTTCGAAAGTTTTGTTGTTGTTGTGGTTGTTGTATTTGAAGTTGTTTTTGTATTATTTGTTGTTTTTCGTTTTTTCGAGCTTCGAGTTTCTTTTGGTTTTTCACTTAACACACACACTATTTGTGGCTAAATTCCAGTTTGCAGCTGCAATTCGCTTTGTTATTATTATTGTTGTTTCGTGCGCGCAACTGCGTATCTTTGCACTAACCCACACACACGCAACTATTCTGTATCTGTGTGTCTTCGCCCAAGCTGCGTACTCGCCCTCTGCGTTCTGTGCACGCGCAGTTCACGTTCTCAACTGATTGCGATCGTCGCCGTGCATCGGGTTTTGTTGCCTCAGCGGCAGCGGCAGCGGCGGCGGCAGCAGCAGCGGCAGCGACGCTCTCTCACTCTCGCTCTCCCGCTGTTATGCGCTCTCTCTCTGTAAGCGTCGCTCTCTCCTTACACTGCGAATTTTAAATGTTTGTTAAATGCCTGCATTTATTAAATGCATAATTTTTCATTACAAATAATTTTAAAACAATTTTTTTAAATTTTAAAATAAAAACAATTTTTTATAAAAAAAGTTTGTAAATTTGTAAGGGGGTAGGCTTAAAATTTGTGCAAATTTTTGAATTTTTTTATTATGCCAAATATTAATGCTATTTTAATTGTACATTCAAATGATTGAGAAAAAAACACACCGCAGCAAAATCGCTTGAGTTTTGGCGCAGTTATGCACATTCAAAGTTTAACAAAATATAGTTTCTTTGTTTAGAGAGAAAAACAAATTCTGTACCAATATTTTTGACCCTATAAACTAAGTTTATTAATCAAATTTACGATTATGAATCGGTTAAGGTTCAGTAAAAGTTAATGGAATTTTTTGTATATTTTTTTAATCGTGAAAAATACTTGCAGTGCATTTGCTTGGTTTCTCTTTGAACTCACAGCGGTGGTCACATGTTTAGTTCCTTTTGTGGCGCATTAAACACAAAAACTAATCGTTTGTTTTCCATTCACCGCGTCTTGAAAGGTGCAACGGATTTTCCTGAATGATTTCAGACAATGGCTTATGAAATTGTCACAGATAGAGTAGCTGAGATTAGATGTAGTCTGCTTAGTGTATTAGAAACTTAATTTTAATGTAACAATCTGCAGACAAAGATAAATTCAATGGGGGTAAATAAATAAAGAAAATAGTTTTTATAGCTACATTTTGTAATATCGTTTATACCATAAAGAATCTGTAATCAGTTTTGCTGCTTCTGATTTTCAATTTCATTTTCATTCTGCATACCGCATTCCGCATTCCGTATTCTGTATTCACATCAATTAATCAAGTCGCACTTCATACCCATTGAAATATCTTATGGTGCATATTAATAAACGATTCATATGGGCTTTGTCAACAATTTCGGAATTTCGGGGGCCCATCACGTGCCAGTGTTGACTAATTACGCTGTGCCCAGACGACAGCGTAATTACAGGAAATCCTTTTTCCTTTTGCCTGCTGAAAGCGATACTTAATTTTAAATTTGGAATTGGAAATTTTCCCTTTTTATATGCATTTTTCTTTATATTTTCTGTGGCGCGACTTCCTTTTCAAAGCAGAAGTGACAAGACGGCGGTAAGGATCATTTATACGACTCGAGTTCAAGTTGAAAAGTGCAGCGGCATATGTGGAGGATACGAGCATATGTTGCAGGCCTGAATCTGAATCCTTTCATCAAACTCATAGACAAGCGTGAAGTGGCAGGCACTCGAGTTACGTAGTCTCTTCTATTTCAGTGGAAATGCACACAAACCGAGACACGCCCACTGGCCACCATCAAGGGAGGCACGCGTGTTCTGTTTTGGATGAGTTCAAATTGCAGCAGCAGCAGCAGCTGCCATATATTTCGGAACAATTTTCAATTTTTAGACCCTGTACCGACATAAAAAAGGGTATATTAAGTCCGTTTATCCTTCTATCCGACTGCATGAACGCCTAGATCTCGCAAACTATAAGAGCTAGAAACAACATTTTTGGTATTTAGGTTTTTCGTAAGCAAAAATAGAGCACAGCAGTCACAATTTTAAAGCTACAGTGTTGTAATTTGGCATGTACCAAGTCTATGTCATTCTCCAACTATGCTAAGAATCACTTGGAGATTAAATAAGAAACAGCGAAGATATGTAAGAGACAATATGTGCATTATTGAAAGAATATGAACAGCATCTGCTTTTGTCGGTGATATCCGACTGTAGCCTTACGTCCGACTGTTCTGCTTCGTCGTTGCTGTTTTTAGAAAGACCACGCAATTATTGCCTATTGGTTTTTGAGTTAAGGTTGCACCTTTTGTCTGCAGACGATAAATGTAGCTGTATCTCACAGATGCATCTGCAGCTCCGTCTGCTGCCTGCCTTTGATGCTTGCTCGCATTTCCCAAGCAGAGAGACAACTAATGGCTTGTTTATCACTCACATCGATCGCTGGGCAAATGAATTAAGTGTCCTTAATTGCCCGTCTAATTGATAGCGACTAGCTTCCACTCTCACTCGGCTTTTCCTTGCTATCTCCGCCTGATATCCTTGCCTTTTGCTTTGTGCCTGAGCTGATTTCCTGCTGCCGAGCTAAGCAGCAGTTACAGTTAATCCTGCTAGCTGACATCCTGTGCACACATACGGCAGCTGGCGTGCATCCAATTGCAAATGCGCATTGTCTTGGCCCAGAGAATGGCAACAATACATGTAAATTCCTCACACATGATAAGCATCAGCAACATCAGCAGCAAGCAGGAAGCCCCGATTGGCCAAAAAAGCAAGGGCCAAAGGATGTTTATTTAGGCACAATTGCCCATTCCTGTGTATAATTTCTAATTTTTTTGTCGTTGTTTTCTTTCGATCTGCCCAGTCTGTGAGATGTACGTGACTTTTGTATGTTTTGTGCGTTAACGTTCTGCTTTTTTTCTACTACTCGCATACCCTGGAATTTTTAGACTTTCAAAGCCAGGTTTTAATGAAGATTGTAACAGGAAATTTAAGCTATAAATTACAAATGCAATAACAGAATTTAGAGCAGCTTCTGCAGCCTTGAAGCACTGAATAGAATAAGGATTTTCCAACAGAATACTTCAAATATGATATATTTGATGATGTATTTCCTAAGTGATAGAAATTCTTATTTAAATAAATTTTAAATCTTTTATTTGAATAAATTATTTATATCCAATTATCTCTTCTTGGAAACCAGAGCTTTAAAAATCCAGAAAAAATTTTATATGAGTTTGAAATCTTTTAGAATAATATTTTATATCATATCGCTCGTTTACCAGAAGAGTGTCATAACTCAAAAAAGTGCGTTTCGAGATAAACGCGTTTAAAGTTTTCAAGCGCCGTGTATCTCCATACAAGGTGGACCGACATATTCTCTTCTCACGCTGTGTGTATTGAAGATAGGACAATGAAATTTTGACACAAGATAGATTAATATCCAACGAACATTACTGCATCATTAACTCAAAAATCGCGTTTTTTGAGTTATGACACTCTTCTGGTAAACGAACGATATCTTATAATATTTCTTTTTTCATATATTTTCTTTGCTTTTGAAACTAAAGAAATTATAGAAATACTACATCCCCAAACTCTGCATTTCATCTCTTTAAAGGGTAACTGGCAGTCGTGCAGTCTCTGTTACGACTCTCTCTGTCCGCTTCAACTATTTGCTTAGCTTGTTTATTTTCAATTACGACACAGGTAACTGTGTTTGCGCATAATTCGTCAGAAGGAAACGCAATGCAAAAGGAAATGAACGCTTGACACGATCCTCCAAAAATAAGAAAACCCCCGTGAAAAATTAAACAATTTCAATCATGCGCTACGATTCGATGCGGGGTTTTTTTCGGACAGCTGGTCGCAGGCATAGGGCGTGTGCCGTAAATATATCAAGTTGCCGTATATGGAGCATAGATATTTTTAGGGCAGCGTCTACGCTAATCAAATATTATCACAAGTACCAAATATCGTATGCCTGGGGGCTGTGGGGGAGTGTGTCTATATATAGAGAGTTATAGACTGGGAGCCTAAACGATTTACGGCTAAGGGGAATGCCACCCTAAACGAAATTGTCTTGCAGTCGTTAAAACTTTACGAAAATATACAGAAAAGTGTAGTTCCATGTGTGCTATAGGGAGCGTAGGATCCCCATTCGTTGCGTACTAATCCCGGGCGCAGTTTTATTGGCACTTTCTCGTACTATAAATCAATAAACAGATGTGTCATAAAGTCTTTTTCCAGAAATATAACAAGATTTTTGAACTAAGCACGAAGAAAAACGTAAGACTTGCGGTAATTCTCTAGGCAGAGATCGTCTATCATAGCTTGAGGGCAGCTGCCTAATAAACTACAGCCTCAGACCCCATAAAAAAAAGATCATTAACACCACTGCTGATGGAGCTGCTGCCGCTTGTTCTGCTCTCAAAAACGTAGAAATGTTTAAATCAATCGTTCGACAAAACGTAACGAAATAACCGTAAACTTGAGCGCTCGTAAAAGCCGGAATATCAGAATATCAGATTCAAATGCCACACAAACCGTGAACTGAGACCGTCCTCAGATAGAGATACCGATAGACAGAACGAACTCTGGCAGACACAATGGGAAACAACCCGCACAGACTTCCGCTTTCATTTCATAAATTCGGATTAAGGCATTTTCAAATGATAACAATGAAAATAAATAAAGAAGAAGAAAATAAAAAAAAAATATAAAAAAAACGTAAAGAGCACTGTGTGGAAATGCGCCGTGAATCTGATTAACGGCAACTACAACAATAAAGACTCGGAAATGTGTCACGTAAATGGTTTGTTTCCCAAGTAAAAACCCACAACATGCCCTAAGAACAATCTTAACTACAACAACAACAACAACGGCAGTAACAACAAGTCTAAAGCTCACAAATTGCTGTAAAGATCTTGGACTTACCGAGCATGGCATTGTTACACAAATTGAGGCTAAGGTATCCCCCCTTGCCCCACGGCCAACCAAAGTTTATCGAGTTACAAAATTTATGCATTCTTTAGTTGCGGAAGCAGCTGTCATAAGATTATATCGGATGAGAGAACATTACCTGCATTTGCTGTAGGCAGGTGCCAACTGCTGATTATATCTAGAGGATATTTGGAAATTTTGAAATATTGTAGGTTCGATATGCAGGAATGCGTAGATACAAATTGGAAATTATCGGTTTATTAATTATGGAAAAATATTATAGAAACCAGAAAAACCTATCAAAATAATTTATTGAGAAATCTATATGTCGGGGAATATAGAAATTAATTAGAGAACATTAAAAATTGCTTTACATATATTATTTTTAATTTATGAGAGGTATACAAGCTAGAGCGAACTTTCCTAACCACAAACTCATTATTTTCGAACTTCTCTAATTGCGTTTGTTTATGTTTACGAATTAATTAAAAAAGTAGGCAGTTTTATTTTATAAATTTCCCCAAAATATATCTAGCTTGCCTTTCTCATCATTCATTTCTTTTCAAATAAAATATTTTCCAACTGAAAATTTGTTGTTTATGGTAGTTTTCCTTTCACTATGCAAGTTGTTGCATGTTTCTGCAAACATTTCCAGTGAAATAAATGTAAGAGTTCGCTGAACAATTGCACATCCTGCGTAAGTGCATCCTGTATGGCTTAGCTCGACAGAGACAGAGACAGACAGAAAGAAAAAGAGAGAGAGAGTTGGGCCAGCATGGAGTGCCCACAATTCGGGGTTATACGATTATCATCTGTTGCTGCGCACAAATTTGTAGAAATGATGAGCGGAAACGCACTGAAGGCGCGTACTTTGTACACAAACAGAGAATCGAATAACCCGAGGAGAGCGGGACAGACATACCCTGTAAAAACAACAAATGTTGGCAAACAATAAGAAGGAAGAAGGATGTCCTGCTGTAAAACGAAATAAAGTGCGTGTTGTCTGTGTGCTGGCTGCAATTAACGTTTTCTCTCCGCAGCAGGACATGTGGCAAGTAGGCAATTAAATGCTCATCCTGCTCTATGTCTACGGCTACGGCTACGTCCGACTGCCTCTCCCACAACCCTCCGCACTCTCCCTGCTTAGTGTGAAATGCAGTGCAGCGCAGGAAGCTGTTGTCGCGCCCCTATTGTTGACGATCACGTCTTAGAGACAGGTAGTCTCGCTCTCTATCTCTCTCCCTCTCTCTTTTTCTCTATCTCTCTCCCTTTCTCTGTGCCTGCTGATTAGTGACTTTGCGCCTGCGCACAGGATAATACGGGAAAATCGCCTGCGGCGTTAATTGTTGCCTGTTGTGTGTTTGATTTGTGCCGCTGCCAAGTTAATCTGGTCCAAACGGAAATGCCCAAAGCGGAAACGGAAGCAAACTCCAAATCCTTTTTGTTATATTTCTATATACATTAAAAATGTGTAAAAATTGCAGTGGGATATGTGGGAGTGCCTATTCTGGTTATATATTTATAGTCTTTATCGTTCTATACTAAATTTAAATTTATTATTTATATTCTTTATCCCACATCAGACATCTCTTATCATTGTTAATTCCATAGTATATGTTTTTCAACCCAATATTTATATCTTCTTTACCCTTTTTGAACACCTTGATATAATTTTGTTGTGTTTATCATTGTTAAATTTATTAGAATGCCAAATGCTAGAATACTATAAGCCACCTGGCGTCTGTACCATAAATTATGCATTATCTGATCGCATACTGTATAATCTGATGAATAGCTAACGGTAGCGTTCTATATAGTGCTTAATTTGTGATCTGAACGTCAACATCTCTCTGCATATGTTGAGGTTAGCCTACCGGTTGGATAACGCTTACAACCCTGCTCCATTAGCGGCTTCCTCTCATGATCTTTGTGCTGCTGTTGCGACTGCTGCGCTTCTGCTTCCTCCGGTTTGGTGATCATCTTCTCGTGGAGCGTTACGCCAGCTGCTGTGCGGACAAGACTCCGTCGAACCAGCTCTCCGTTGGTATGCAGCATATAGTGTACGGGGCACTGCAACTGCCCGGGTCTATAGTGCGCTATGGGGTATACACCGGTTGTGGCACATCGAGCACCTTGCGTCTGTTGCTGTGATGCTGCTTGGGATTGATCTCCGGCACCGCCTCCGCTGCGCGTTTGCTGAGCTTTACCTTGGGCCAATTGATTGACTAGCTCACACATTCGCTTCACGCAGGCCGGAGAACGGGAGTACCGATTGTTACTGCCACTGCAACATCTGTTGCAGCACCTTCCACATGCAGGTTGCTGGTCACCAGTTGGTTTTGCATCTGGCGTGGGCAGATAGAACTTGCCCTGATCAGCTGCTTTATTCGATTTTTGTTTATTATTACTATTGGTATTATTATTATTATTATTATTATTGTCCTTTGGCTGCTTCTTCTTTTTCGGCTTTCGCTTGGCGTTCTTTGATTGCTGCTCAGCTTTTTCCTCGCATTCATTCGCAGCTTCTTTGGTAGCTTTACAACCACATTCACATGCGCACTTTGGCACTTGATTATTCCGCACATATATCTCCAGAACCTGCACCAAGAGCTGCGTTAAATTATCCTTGACCTCATGAACCTTTCGACAGGCGACACAGTCGCAGGTACAACCGCCAGCTACATCTCCAGTTGGGTTGGAATTATACGGTTGCTGTGCTCCTACTGAAGTTGGGTTGGAATTGTACGGCGGCTGAGCTCCAGAAGACCCTACAGCAGCTCCTAAGATTTAGCTTTAGAATGTTGAATTGGGTTAGGGTTTTTCTGTATACTTACCGTCATCACAGTATTGATAGGCACCAGCTCCGGAAGGAGTTCTGGAGTGGGCAAAAGCTGGCGCTGATGGTGCATAATTGTAGCTTGGTAGGGGCTGCGTATTTGCTGCCTGTTCGTAGCTGCGGGTGAGCGCATCCGTCAGCTGATCTATGAACGTCTGATTAATGTTGTTATTATCCTGCAGCACAATAATATTAAACGGTTGCTCGTTGGGTGCTCCCGACCGTTGTCGTGAATACTGCCTGGGTTGCCTTGGCTGTTCTTGTGGAATCTGTGGATACGGCTCCCCATATTGTGCATACTCCGACTGATCTCTGTAATCTGCGTAGTCTGGTGCGTAATTTATAGGCCTTTGTTGATTGTAGCTCTCCAGCGCTTGGCGTATCTTGCCATTACAGTTATAGCAGATGGTCGGTTCGTTGTTGGTAGCCTCTATTAGCTCGGAACCACACACCGAACATAGGTGCAAGTTTTGCATTTGTCCGGTTCGGTGAATTCTGCGTGGGGATGGACGTTTCTTCAGGCAGGAATCGCTGCAGGAATTCTGTGGCAGAAAGCGATTGGTTACTGATTCGGATAGTCCAACTGCTCCTCTAGTCCACAAATGCTCTGATTTGCTTGCCGTTGAGCTGGGCTTGTAGTCCTCATTTGAGCACTGTTGGTGGCTTATAATCTTTCGTAAACCGAAACGTTTCATATTCGAATTGAAAATTTCATGCTAACCTTTTGACGTTTTATGCTCTGGTAGTGGCACTTTTCCACGTCGGCTTCGCCTTGAACTGCGACTGCAACCATTTGAGGCAGGCTCGACGCCACGAATGATTGCTGGACGTAGCTGCATCGTCGCTTGACAGCTGCTCCAAGCTTTGCACTGGCGATACCACCACAGTTTTCAGATTACCCTGCCATTGGTTAGGCACTATAAAGTTGGAACCACCGGGCATGGTACGCCTCAGCACCTGCGTATCCAGACCACGTTGAGCCACCGTAATCAGAGAGTTGCGAGTTCGATTTGAACTGGTTTGGGGCTCATCCATTTGAGGGGTACGTACGGTGAGGAAGCTTCCGCGATAAAAATTATTTATATTGCAACCCTGACAACCATTGGGGTTCTCCGTTACGATTGGCGATGGCATGGGTAAATAATTGATGGCTTGATCTGGCATTAATGTTTGGGCTGGAGCTCTACTTGGTATGGATCTACTTCGCTCAGGCATTTGACGTGATCTCTGCGCTGCTCGCTGGTCTGTTGTGGAACGACTCTCTCTAACCCTGTTCCCATTTGCCGGTAAACTATAACTCACGGTTCGGTTTGATGTAGGCTGCATCTTGTTTGATCGGCTGGGTTCTGGCCTGGCCTTGGAGGTTGCTGTTGAAGCCGGCATTTGATATCTGCGTTGCAAATCCCGACGTACTTCTCTGACCTGACTTGGATTGCGGCGTCCCGTCATCTGCTGTGAATTTTGCGCATATCTGGGAGCTGAAGCTGCAGCTGTTGATGTATTTGCTGTTCTATTGCTTCTGATATTACTTCTCATGGCTTTCGAACCGGGGGCTAGATTTCCACCATGAAAACGATCCAAACTGCCGCAGGGATTCAGCTTGGGAAAATGACGGAATTTATACAAACTGCCTTGAGCAGCTCTCGGCAAAAACTAGCCAAGAGAAGATTACATTAAATTTATATCTAATAATTATTATCACTTACGCTTTGTGTCGATGTTGATAGCAACTGGCTCATCGAGACGCAAACACGTTTGCATCTGTCACATAGTATAGGATTTTCCTTCTTTATATGTTTCTTTTTTGGAACTGATACAATACTTGGACAGTTTGAAGGTACCAATGACAAGCGCTTAAAATATTGAATTTTACCTAACTTATTTTTTAAGTTTCAATGTATAACACTTACATAAATACAGGGATCTAATACGGTTTTACTTGAATACACCTTCATTCGTCGTATCGCAGGTTGTTTCTTTTTATATACCTAACAAAAATAAATTCATTAGAGAACAAGACATTTTCAATCAAATTTCTAGCATCTAGATCCAGCATACTTACCCCAGCACAAGAACGGTCCTTTTTCAAGTTCACTGGACGTTTCTTTCTGACAACACCGTTCGATATAAACCAATTCGGTGGCAGTATATAGGAGCGCGTGTAGTTTGGCCCATAGTTTCGACTTGCAGCTATTGGATTATAGGAACATGTACCAGAACGACAGGGATTTTCTTGGTTTGGTTTATTTTTGGCTGGTCTACGTTGGCAAGCCTTACAGGGTCCGGTTTCTCTATCATCGGGGGGAGGACCTCTCTTTCTTCTATTGTCATTATAGTTACCCTGCTCTGAATAATTCGGATTATCGCAACAGTATTCCTGTTGTCCCTTTTTTGGCTGCGGTGGGCAGGCACATGTTGTAATCGGAGGACGTGATGGTTGACCCGGTAAAGTCTCATTAGATTCAGTGCAGGGCCAATAGTTAATGTTCGGATTGGACTCAAATCCAGGACAAGGCCCCTGTGGACCCGAATTTCTAACACACACATTTGTTTTCTCCGCAAATAGATGAGCTGATGTCGAATGCTTCTTATGGTCTGTATAATGTCCTGGAGCTGAAGCATTGCGTTGCATTTGATGGTTACCAGGGACTCTGTTGTAGTTCTGGGAGTACTGTGGCATTTCCCGATCGGAATTATGGCCATATCCAACAGGTTCTTCTTGACGATAATGTGGAGATGACGCAACACGTTGGTTTTCAGGAAAGTTTGATGCTTGCTCTTGATATCTTGGGCAGGGACGAGGTTCATTTCTATTTTCGTACTGCATATGACATTGGTTGTCGCAGCGTTGCGGATTATTGGGACCGTACTGCACTTCACCTTGGGGCGCATTTGTTCTACGATTTTGACCATTAGGGGACGTCGGTGGACGACGCGACCGATTTGGATCGTTCATTGATCTTGGAGCTTCACGGCGAGGTTGAGTTTGTGGTGCCTGTTTGGGTTTTGTTTGTGGTGAAGGCCCACTACGAGTTTGGGGTGCACAACTGCCATCACAAGCTTTTTCGTATCCAGACGGAGGACGAGAAGCCGGGGGCTTATCATGAATTTGATAGTTCGTACAAACTATCGTTTGAGGCATGGTTGCATCATATTGTGATTGGTATTCCTGATGGATTTCCGTTTGATAGTCATCCCTTATAGCTTCAGCATAACGCTGACACAAAGTATCCGATTGTGGCTCGGAATAGGCATACCTCTGAGGGTCCTGCTGATACTCCTGAGGTTGCTGTTGATACGCCTGGTGCTCCTCCTGTCTATACCCCTGACGTTCCTGTTGATACTCCTGCTGTTGAGCCCGTAGATACGCTTGCTCTGCAGGACACACACTACTGTTTTGCAACTGAATAAAATTTGGCATGACGTCAGAGCGGTAAAAGTTTGCACTCAAATGTGACTGAAACCGTCCATCATCTTCATTTCTTTGCTGCACATTCGCCTGCTCTTCCTGCCTTTCCTGCGCTTGATTAGATTCTATTTGCTCCAATCTTCTGTGAGAAGCAGAACCCGTTTGCTCCTGATTGACCATCTGCTCCGTTTGAGTTTCCGTTGGGAGTTGCTCCATCGTCGGAGCCGCAACTTGGGACGCATGAGGACAGGGTATCTGCACAACCTCCTGGCGTGGCCATGATTTCCAATATTTTCCCGGCATTTCGGCAAACAGCAGCGTCAAGTCCTAATACGAATAACGATTTGAATAACTCAGAGATTACATTATCTGTTGTGGGTTCTTAAATTTTTTAAAGTGTATGTGTAGTGTAAGCACAACTGCACAAATATTTTGTGAATTTTTATTGTGTGACAAGCTAACAAAACAAGCTGAGTTTGAGTAAAATATTGTGTAAAAAAGGTTCCTTTGAATCAGCGAGAGTTGGGCCAGCGAGCGTTGTTATTAAGAAAAAAAATAATATTGATATTCCTGCGCTTATTTACAATATGTACACTTGAGAATTAGCAACAATTTCTTTACAATTATTTTGTTTTTATTATATTTCTTCCAAAACGGGGAAAATTGTTATACAATTATTTACTTAAAAATTTTTTTAACAATTTTTTTTAACAAACTAATTTGATGAAGTACGCATTTATTTGCAGGCACTGTAGATAAGCACAGTTCTTAAATGTTAATAATTTCCAGCTAAGAACTGTGCTTATTTACAATAATTACACTTGGGAATTTAATGAACAAACCCCCTGGGCGTCATGCCTCGATGCCCGGTGTCCACATGCTGAACCACATCACTGTAGCGCCTGAACTGGGACCAGGGACAATTGCAGAAGGATTGACTGTTTCGGCTCAGAGTGCTACGTAGTCTTCGCTTGCGTCTCTTGGGCGCAACAATCAGCACCTGGCTAAGATCTGGCTTGGGCCAATGCAGCGGCCGACGGGGCGTGGCATGGGAGACGAAGTTCGTGCTTCTGGTTCGACGTCTGCGTCGAGGTCTGTCCGTCGGCTGTGGAGCATAGTAGAGCGGCTCGGAGGGGGGGCTTAGGGGCATGCTATAGCTGGGCTGCTTGGAGGGCTTGGAAGGCGCCTCAACCTCATCCTCATCCTCGGAGCTGACTGTGAGATAGATGGCGTACTTCTTTTTAGGCGCTGGCTGCGGCGTCAGCTGCGCTGCCAGCTGCTGGAGCGAACTCCAGAGCGGATGCGATTGCTGCTCGAATAAATGGTTCAGCTTCAGCTGGCGCTCATGAGAGCTTCTTTTGAGAGCTGGAGCGGGTTGGGCAGGAGCTGTGGAAGGGGGTTGTGGTACGAACTGCAGTTTCGGCACTGGAACTGTTTCGAGATCGGGTTCTAGTTGGAGTTTGGGTTCGCTAACCGGTTCGATAACCGGTTCAAAATCGGCTTCGAGCTCCGTCTGCAGCTGCGTCTTCCGCTCCGTCTTTGCCTCTAGCTCAGACTTGCTTCTCTTCGCTGCTCTTCTCTTGCTCTGCAGCTCTCTCTCCGCCTTGCCGCTTGCTCTCTCTTTGGTTGCCGCTCCCGCCTGCACCCTGCCTAGCTGCTGTGGCAGCTGCGCCTCCAGCAGTTGCCGTATGCGCGTCAGATTCAAATCGATGTCCGTTGCCAGGCGCTTCAGCTGCTCCTCCGGCACTTGTGGCGCCTCCATTTGCGTGGGATTCGTCAGGGTTGTGGTGCTGCTGCAGCAGCTGGGAAAATTCTGCACAAATCTCACAGGCGGCGGAGGCGCTACCGTTTGCCGCAGCGACGTCTGCGAGTGCTTGGGCGTGGTGGAGGCCAGAAGTCGGCGCTTTCTAGGCGGCGGCGGTGGTGGCGTACGACTGAACGGCGCAACATGTTGCAAGTCCTGTGGCAGACGCTTCACTGGCTTCAGTATGCCCCTGGAGCAGAGCATGGACTGCGATTGGATTTGGCTAACAGGTCGGGAGTCTCGCCAGGTTTCTTGCCACTGTTGCTGGCGCCGCTGCAGTTGCTGCTGCTGCAGCTGCTGTTGCTGCCACTGCTGTTCTTGCCACTGCTGCTGCTGCCACAGAAACTGTTGCTGCTGTTGTTGCTGCTGCTGTTGCAAGCAGCCTTCGCTCAGCTGCTGCCGTTGCCGCTGCCGCAGCGGCAAGCTTCTAGGCATTGTGGCATGCCACATGTGCGGTGGCAGCGGGGGCGGGGGAGGGGGCGGTTGCTGCAGGTTCGCTGCTCTGCCGCCATGCAAAAACAGCTTACGCCGCAAGGAGCGCAGCTTGAGGCTGCTGTGCGCTGGTGCCGGCAGCGGTGGTGGGCGTGGCAGACAACCGCCCAGCTTGCCGGTGGACCAGGCGAGATGTGGCTGCAGCTGTTGCTGCTGCTTCCACTGCTGCTGCTGCTGCAACAGCTGCTGCTGCTGCTGCCAGTGGGGCAGGGCGGACATCAGCTGCCTGGACTGTTGTCTGCAACGCGCCATTTGCTACAATTTGCCTCAACGGAAATACGGGAATTTTTGCTACTTTTGACAATTTGTAATTCGTTTGCATTTAAAATATTCAAAATCATTTATTATGCCTGAATAGTTTAATAAAAATAAAGAAATATTTGTCATTTTGTGCCACTGTGCCACTCTCTTACTCACTCTCTCTCCTCCCTCTCTCTCTGTCTCTCTCAGCTGACGTCAGTTCTCTCACACCCACGCATGCTTCATGCCGGCTTCAGTTGCCAATTGGAAGATTTTCATTCATTGCGCCTCTGCCTTTCCACTTTCCAGTGCGGCTTCCAACTCCTGCTGGAAGTGACAAACGGGATGCGCAACATAACAGACAGGCAAAACATAAAAAAATCTATTTAAGCATTATATTTTTATAATTTGCTTAATTTCAAAAGACAATATACAAATTTTATTATTTTATAATTTTTATAAAACAATATACAGGCAAAAACAACAAAATACCTTTTAAGCATTAAAAATTCTATAATTTTCTAATTTATATAATAAAACAAACAAATGGAAAATGCAGCAAATTAATTTTAAGCATTAAAATTTTATTATTTTCAATTATTTCCATGCTTATAAATTTATATTTAAATTTAACATTTAAGCTGACGGTTTGGCGCCAATTTGCACACCGCGCTGCCCACCTGCTCAGAGAGCTGTTAACAGCGGCCGCTCCTCCGTTTAACAGCAACAATCGATAACAGCGCCGCGCCGAAAGCAACACTGCGAAGAGCGCAAAAGTGAGCATGTGTGCGTGTGTGCGCGCGTATGTGTGTGTGCGAGAGAGCGCGTATGGAAATCAGTTGGTGCCGAGTTTTTGCTTCGTAAGGAGGTGGGCAGCGCATCGGGCAACGAGAATCGCACAAGAATCGCCTCTTAAACAATGTGAAAAAAGCAAAAGAATTCCAATAGCCCCCGAAACCGAAAGCAAACGCCACTTGATAATATAAATCGCGGCGCATGCTACGCCCACGCGTTCAAGTTCAGTGCATGCGACAAAACCAAATAAAAAACAACAACAACAACAGCAGCGTGGCGTTTACAGTGATAAGAGAGAGAGGAATTAATGTACATATATATGTATATGTATGAATATATGTAGTTGTGTATGTGTGTAATACGTGCAAAGAAATCTGTCAAGTCGAAATTAAAAAGAAATACGTATAGCAAAGATAGAAAGCAAGCGCATAAAACGAGACAAAGATTAAAATCAAGTGTTTATTGCTGAGTTTGTTTTTGTTGTTATTTAGCATTTGTTGTTGCTGCTGCAAAGCAAACACAAAAAACAACAACGAAATACTTGCACACACACATGCAAAGGCATGTAACATACACACACACACACACACATGCAGGTTGCTGTAATTTCTCACATGATGGCTGTGCGTGTGTGTGTGCGTGTGTCTGCTGTGTGCGTGTATGTGTGTGTGTGTGTGTCTGGCGACATGCGGAAGCAAAAACATTCATGAATGGCAATTATGCTGCCTCCACCTCTGCCTCTGCCGCTGCCTCTGCCTCTGCTGCTGTTATTGCGGCAACTCTAATTTTTTTCAAGCCAAAAACTACGTACGGTTTTCCAATTGGAAGTCGTGACGTTTTTCGCTTGCATACCCCACACACACACACATGCAAACCAACGCTGCCTGTGAGTGTGCGCGCTGCTCTCGTGTACGTGTGTGTGTGTCCGTATGTGTGGCTGTGTGTGTGTTTGTTTGACTGCGAACGTCATAGCAACTCCAGTAAAACGCAAATAAGCTGCAAGCAGCAGCAGCCGGAAAAAAGCTAATTGCTGCTGCACAGTGCTGCCTCAAATAGCCAGATTGGCAAACTAAAAAATTATTTAAACAAAAATAGATAAAAAAAATTAAATTATTAATTAATTAATTAATTAAACAATATAAATTGAAATATAAATAATATTCTAAAACCCGCTAAATAAAAATTAATATAAAAATAAAATTAATATGCAATATAATTCAATATTTATAGCCAATGTAATAATTAACAACATCTATAATATTTTTATTTAATTTAAACATAAACAATAATCGGAAACCCGCCAAATTGGCAACGCTGGCTGCTGAGCGCTCTAATTGGACACCTTGCGTTGTCTCTTTTGCGCTCTTGTTCTTGTTGTTGTTGTTACGCTGCGTTATCAATTGTTGTAGTTGCCTCTGCTCATACGTTCGCTTGTATGTGTGTGTGTGTGTCTGCTCGACCTCGACAAGTTTTCGTTTTTCGCCTCTCACACGCACACACACACAAAGCTCATGCTCACTTTTGTATGCGTGTGCGTGTGTGTGTGTGTGTGTCTGCATGTGTATGTGTGAGTAATTGTCATCTGCTGCTGTTGTTGTTTTTGTTGCGAATTTCCTTGACTCCTTGAAACACCCTATGCACGCACACTCTTACACACATGCATGCAACTTGCACTCTCACACACACACACACACGGATAGCGTAACCTGTCTGCCCCGTAACTGTTGCTGCTCCCCCGCCAACAACACAAACAGTCTCTCAGAGAGACCGCTCACCTCTCCTCTCCCCTGCTCTTCTCTTGTGAGCGCTGACGCTGGCGTTGGCGTTGGCGCTGCTGGGCCGCAATGACTTTTGTTGTTGTTGCTGCTGTTGCCGTCGCTGTTATGGCTGCTGTTGTTGTCGCTGTTATTGTTGCTGTTGTTGTCTGGCTGCTGTGTAAGTCGCAGTCGCGTTCTCTAGCTTTTGTCTTGCTGCTCGTTTATTTGTTGGCTCATTTATTTTGCTTCTTGTTGTTTTTGTGTTTTTTTTTACTTTCTGCTTCGTTTTTGTTTTTCTTATTTTTATTTATTTTTCGTGTGCGCGCGACTTTGTTTTTTCTTTTCTTAAATCATTCTCGCTTTTTGCCTTCGCTGATTTTGCAGCAACAACAACAAAAGGCACGAACAAAAGCAAAACAAGCAGCAGAGGCGGCAGCAACAACAACAACAACAACAACCGACGCTGGCAGCGCTGCCTTTACTTATCAGCAGAGCCCAACAGATATGGCATATATACATACACACATGCATATGTATATGTTTATGTATGTTTGTATGCATGTAGTTGCCTACAGTGCCTGCTGTAAGTCTAGCGCTGTCGTAATCAAATAATAATTCCAGCCTTAACTGATCTAGCGCAAGTGCCACCCTAAAAGCAGCGCCACCCTGGCGCCCACTGCCCTAGCAAGTGTGAACAGTGTTGCAATAATATCGACAGTGTTGCCAAATTTAAATAAAACTATAAATATATATAAAAAAATTAATAATTAAAATGTTAATTCAAAAATTTTTTTTAAAATTAAATTAATGAAATTGAATCTGATTTTTTTTTGTTTTTTTTTTTAATTTTTATATTATTTTGAAAATGTTACTGCTTTTAAAAGTATAATTTAAATATTTTGTTTTGTTTCTCCATTGCTGAAGTTATCGATTAGCCTAAATATCGATAAGAATGACTCGATAGTCATAATTGTGAATGAGCGCAAATTTTAGTTGGATTTGGTCTGTATGTATGTATTCACACACACACACACACGCACACGCACATGGAATTTGCCGCTGCCTGTGACGTCTGTTACAGCTGGCATCTCACACACACGCGCACACACACACATACCCATGCTCATCTGCGCTCTCTCGCTCTGCTGCGTCTCAGTCGGCTGGTGCGTGCGTTGGAAGCGCAGCTTCAAATCGCTTCCATTTTGGAAGTTCATTCAGCTTTGATGCCGACAACGCATTTAACATTTCCACTTCCAGGCGCAGGTCGTCGGCGCTGCCATCGCCCGTCTGTCATTGTTGCCGCAGTCGTCGTCGCAGTCGCAGTCGTCGTCGCAGTCGCTGTCGCCGTCGCCGTCGGAGTCTGTTGATTTTTGAGCATTGACTTTGACTTGTGCCTCCGTCTTCGCCTCCTCCCTTCCCCCCAGCAACTGTTTTGTGTCTTTTGCCTGCTTAATAAATAAACAAAACAAGCAACAAATTTCCAATTGAAATTTTCATTTTCGTTTTCGTTTCGTTTTCATTTTATTTATTTGTCTTTATTGTTTTTGTGCTGCGTGCGCTGTGAAATTTCCAATGTGCAAATAAATGCGAACCTGCGGCTGAGGCAGAAAAAACCACTTAAATAACGCTTTTTCTGCCGTTGTTCGCCAGCTGCCGCTGCTCTCTTTGCACCAACAAATTGTTTACAATTTGTTTGTTATGTTAATTGTGTGTGTGTGAATTTCCATGTGTTTTACCCTGTAACATGAGCTAATAGGGACTGCCCACTTGCAATTTAAATTTGCAATTAAAGAAATTACCTAACAGACGGTTTACAGCAAGCTTGTGAATTTACATAAGCTGGCTTAACAGACGACATGCTAGTTAACATAAGCTTAGCAGCTGAACAGCAGAGATGTTAACTAACATACTCTGGCTTGGCAGCGTAACAGCTGCTGTTAGAACACTTTGAGATCTTGCCAACTTGCAACAATTGCCATTAGAATTAAATTGTTGTTGCCTTTGTTGCTGAGTTTGCGCCTTCAATTGATTTCAATAAGAATTTGACGACTTGGCTGCAGCAGAGATTCGTCCATTTTACTTGGCTGTCTGGGCATGCGACCTTGATGCTGTACATTAACCCATTAAGTGTTGTCGTGGTCGCATTGCACGCAGCAAAACGTGCTCAAGTTGGAGCTGGAGGCAGCTGCGATCATCTTACAACAAACCGAAGCAGAGAAAGAGAAAGAGGGAGAGAGGGAGAGGCAGACACAGGTTTTGTGCGCACACTGCCAGCTGAAAGTTTCTGCACAGTGATCAGAATAAAACAAAATAAAATCCAAGATCAAAAGTGCTTAAAAATATAACAAGAATTTTGTGATTTCAGGCATATATAATTAAAAACATTGCGCGTAATTCAAAGATAAACAAAATAGAAAGCAAGCAGTGCAAGTGGCAAGTGGCAAGCAGTGCAATTGTGTCAACAGTGCCTGCCAAAATTCATACAACGCGGCGTCGTCACGTGCGCTGGCCACGTGGTCGCCTCCAATGGCCCAGTGTTGGTCAACGCTAGCAGCAGGAGCAGCCGAACGAGGACGCAATACAACGATAACGATAACACCGACACCGATACCGACACCGATAACAGACAACAACGAGTTTAAACTAAAGGATAAAGCTGCCGTTCAACAATTCAATTTGCAGCTGCAAACGAATTAAATATTTAAATTAAATTTGTTGGATTTTGCTGGCGGCGCTGTTGCTGTTAAAACCACGCTAATTTTCTCTCTGTGTATGTGTGCACCGCTCTCCATGTGTGTGTGTCCGCGCCGCCAGCAGCAGCGGGCATGAAAAGCAAATGAATTCAAGCTCGCCAAACAAAAGAAAATGCAACTTAAGTGAACTTCCTGCGTCGTCAACAACAACAACAACAACAACAACGAGCAGCAACTTTAGCCAATTAACAACAACAACAACAACAACAGGAACAACAACCGTTATACATTGCAATGGCCGCCCCTACATCAACACCACAGAATTATAAAGTGCCATCGACTAGCAAAATATCCGTGGATAAACTCCTTCGAGTGGGCTACTATGAGCTGGAGAAGACCATTGGCAAGGGCAACTTTGCCGTGGTCAAATTGGCCACCAACATTGTGACCAAAACAAAGGTGAGTCAGCGATTAAACCTTAACAAATTGCCTATAACAGAAGATCAGTTAACAGCTTACCCCTAATATAACAGAAATCAATATTGTATAAGAAATTTCCTATAACAGCAGATCAATTAACAGCTAACCCCTAATATAACAGAAATCAATATTGTATAAGAAATTGTCTATAACAGAAGATCAGTTAACAGCTTACCCCTAACATAACAGAATTCGATTTTGTATAAGAAATTGCCTATAACAGAAGATCAGTTAACAGCTTACCCCTAATATAACAGAAATCAATATTGTATAAGAAATTGCCTATAACAGAAGATCAATTAACAGCTTACCCCTAATATAACAGAAATCAATATTGTATAAGAAATTGCCTATAACAGAAGATCAGTTAACAGCTCACCCCTAACATAACAGAATTCGATTTTGTATAAGAAATTGCCTATAACAGAAGATCAGTTAACAGCTCACCTCTAACATAATAGAATTTGATTTTGTATAACAGAAGCAAGCAGCTCTTAACATAACAGAAATAGATATTATACAACAGCAGCAAGATCGCGCTGTAAGCGCACTGTTAGCAACTCAACCATAACGTAATAGAATTTTATTTTATATAAATAAACACACTGTAAAGGCGCCGTTAACAGTTCAACTATACCACTACAGAATGAAGATCGACTTCAATAACAGAAGCTGTTAGCTCACCCTTAAGATAATAGAATTTGATATTATGCAACAGCAGCAAGTTTCGCACTATTAGCAACTCAGCCATAACATAACAGAATTCGACAACAGTACAGAAAACGATCTTATGTCAGCTGCTTTTGTCCAAAACAATAAATTCATATAAAAACATCTTTGAATATACAAACAAATTATGAAAACATAAAACGATTCGCTCAAGAGTCTCATAGCTAATAATATGCCACAAAATTCAGCTTCAGCTTCAGTTAGCTTAGATAAAGATATGTTGGTATTACCAGATAAAGTTATGCTGTTTGCCAAGTGGTAAAAATAGTTCAACAACAAGCGGCAGACAAAACATTTGTATAACTAGACCTACTTACCAGCGTAAGCTACAATTAATGCAATTTGTATTTATTTATTATTTTATTTTATTTACTAAGTAATTTAAGGGTTTTAATTTTATGTTTTTAATAGAGTTTTGGGCTTGAATTCATTATTTGACTTTGTTTGCACTTTATATTAGTGTTTTGTATGGCTATTAAAGTTTTGGCCTTGGGTTAATTGGCAGTAAAAGTGACCTTGCTCATGACGCTTTCGAATGCTAGGGTTGCTTATCGATACATGAGGTTGTATTTTATCGATTTAGCATTGAGAAGAAATGAGGTTTGAGTGCTAAATGTTAGTAAGAAACTAAATATGACCTTGCTTATATTGGCTGCTGAAATTGATTCAAATATGACCTAAGTTAGTATAGTAATATCTCTGCCTCAGCTCTAATTGGAATAATGTCTGTAAGAAGATAATTCAATATCTGAATCAAGCGCTTTCAAGTACTTTATAAAGTCAACCCCATTACTCAAGTAATCCACAATCTACAGCTTTGTGTGCGCTGTTTTTCTTTTCTTTTGCGTTTGTTTTATTTTATTTTATGCTTTTTTTGGGAGGTTTAATCAAATTGATTTTAGTGATTATGATTCTTTTGTTGTTTTGTTTATTGCCGCGTAAATATGTGCGCTTTGTGTGTGAATACTCGACTGGTGTTTACATAACTTATTGACAAATACATATTTACATGCGAATCGGCACTCGTGGAGTATTCCCCTCTCCCCTGCCCCTGCCCCTGCCCCTCTCCCCCTTGTGTTTACCTTCAATTGATGAGTTGAGAGCGTTGCCAGCTGTTGATCGCAGCAGAGACAGAGACGGAGAGAGTAGAGAGAGAGAGAGAGGGAAGATAGAGAGAGATGAGCTGATGATAATTGAAAGGCATTTGTAAGCGTGTAGCCTCTCTCTTTCTCTCTCTCTCTCTCTCGCTCTAGAGCCCTGCAGAGTTGCTAATTTGATGTGTCGCACATGCTCTCCCTCTCTCTCTCTCTCTTTCTTTCCGTCTCTTTCTCGCTCTGTCTCTGTCGCTGTTTGAGGAAGTAATTAAGCTTGAGATGATCGCAATTGTTGCCGGACTTTTGCTGTTAAATGTAATTTGCATTTACGTACAAAAAACGCGTCAATTTCCTTAAAAAACACACACAAAAAGTCTTATCAGCATCTCGCACATAACTCAAGCTGTGTGGAATGCATTTTAATTTTGTTATGAAGCATTTAATTAGTGAACAAAACGTAATCGTTGCGAATACATTTACACCTGGAGCGCAACAGCTGTTGAGCTGCTGCACAGCCGGATACCCTGTAAGTGAGAATGCTTGAGAGGAAATTCTGTAAATATGGTTTGATAAAAATATATATTAATAAATATTTACATATATTATAAAAGATAAAAATTAATGCTATTATATTCTCCTATAAGCATTCCATGTTTATTTAAGTTTTTTTTATACCTTCCACATTACGATCGAATAAGAAACAGCAAAGATATGCAACAGACAATTCGCTTGACTTGTCAGACGAGAGGAGAGTAGCGTTTGTCTCATGCGTAGGCTTAATACATTCGAGTTGCGTATTATTAAAAGATTTAGGTTCAGTGTCTCCTATTGTCAGTTACGTCCGACTACAGCTTTCCGCCCGACTGAACTGCTTTGTCCTTACTGCTTTTACTTAGCGTATTTGCTATTCGAGCTGTCTAGTTTAAATGCAAATGCCACTTGTTCTCTCTCCCTAACTCACTCTGTCCCTTTCCCTTTCTCTCTCTCTCTCTCTCTCTCTCTCTCTCTCTCTCTCTCTCTCTCTCTCTTCCGCTCTATCAGCTGATCCCAGCAGCTTCATTTTATAAATTCCATATGCATTTCCCAGCTGGCAGGGCAGATAATGAGTCACCTTTCAGCTGGGGCAACTGGGGCTGCGGTTTCTGTGGCAGACTAAGAGTGAGAGTGTGAGTGTGAATGTGAGTGTGAGTACTAGTGAGTGTGTAAATGAGTGTTCGAATGTAAGGGGGAGGGGAGTGCAATACAGCTGTGACAATTGCAGTTACAACCGCTGATAATTGGCGCTGTCAAGTGACACTGCAAACAAATGCAAAAAGAGACAAATTCAAAGAGACAGAGAAACATTTGCATGCGATACACTTGAAAAAATTCTGCTACTTACAAAAACCGTTTTATTAAAACTTTCTGTTATATTTTAAATATCAATCTTACAAGTTGTGAGAAATTTAGCGAATATTTCTATATTCTATATACATATATCATTATAAAATATCTATTTAGTTAGCACTAATTTTGGCATTTAAACTATTTCTTAACTTTTAACGAACAATAGGTTCTTTTATCAGCATTTTCTTATAGACATAAAGTGCAGTTACAGCTGACAAAAAATCGGCAAACTCATTATCAACGCAGTTCGTCCACCTTATCAATGATATAATAGTCTGCCTTGTCTATAAGGTCGTTCCAAGCCCTATATCAATGCCAACGTAACTGCAAGCTGTCTCTATCAACAACAAGATTTGTTGAGACAGCGAGAGCGAGAACGAGAACGAGAACGGGAACGCGAGCGAGAGAGTACAGCACGTGCCAGCCATTTTACAATTCTCCAATACAAAATGGCGGCCCTAGGCGCCGGCGTTGCTTTGATTAATATTCGCAAATATTCATTTCAAACGATATTTACGGAATGTATCATTAAGGTCGCATTGTTTTCGGTTTGTTTTCGGTTTGCAGCTTACAGTTTACAGTTTGGAGTTTTTCCTCTGATAAGAACGCCAGCCACAGCTGTTTGTCAATATTTTCAAGGTTTCTGGTTTCTTATCTGGATTGTACATTTGTACATATTTACATATAGCGAGTGACGAGGCTTTTCTGCGCTTCTGTGGGGGGGATTACATTTAGCTTATTGCCTTAAACTAAGGCTTATCTATTAAGCGCATTTGACCAATAATTGCCATTATCAATAGGCTGCCAATTGGCAATAATACGGCATACAATGTACAATGTGCGCTATGGCATAACCATAATAAACAAAGCATATCGATAAGACTGGCTATGCTCAAGATTTGTTTGGCCCATTACGAGAAATTGGAGAAACAAAGCGCATACATGGAATAATAAATCATTGTAGTAAACTATAAAGGCAATAAGGAAGGCTACAGTCGGACGCTACCGACAGTAGTTAACACTTTTTATACCCTGTGCCCATTTGAAAAATGGGAAAACAGGGTTAATAACTTTGTGCGAATGTATGTAACAGGCAGAAGGAGGCGTGGCAGACCCCACAAACTATATATATTCTTGATCAGGGCGACGAGCTGAGTCGATTTAGCCTTGTCTGTCTGTCTGTCCGTCTGTATGAACGCGTCGATTTCGGAAAATACAAAAGCTAGAGCTGCCAATTTTGACATGTAGGTAAATAAATAACGTACGCAGATCAAGTTTATTTCAAATCCTAAATGCCACGCCCCTGGCGACCACAATGAATGAAATAAAATACATTCGCCTATTTAAGAGACACTAAGCTATTTACATAAATTCTGTTTTCAGTAGTTGGTAGGTCTATATCATACGTAGATGCGGCTTTTTCAAATTTTGGATGCCACGCTCCTTTTACGCCTTAATAAAAAAAAACCGAATAACAAGCGTAATATTGAACATAGAATGTTGTTATTTGGAATATATACTCGCTTTCATAATATTTAACTATCTTAAAAAGCGCATTGAAATCGGTTGATAAACACAGGAGTTATTAGCGAAAGAATATTGCAGGCGGCAACTCGCTGCCTCTAGCAGCGCGACCGTTAAAGCTGGAACACATAATAAAGTAAGAAGAAGAAGAGTTGCTGATACGTTTTGTATGACATTTAAAATATAGGGTACAGGGTATTTTACAGTCGGGCCCGTCCCACTGACCTGCCCCGTCCAAATTTTTTTGTGTTTCTTTTGCACAAACTTAAAACTCCCTTTGGTACTTTTTTAAAGTACAGCGTCTTACAAAACAGACTTTAAATTCAGCATAAAATTCTACTCGCAAACTCCCAAAAGTCCAACTATGTTTTCTATTTCTCCGAAGGTTTATCGAGTTCAAAAGAACAACTTAAACTACAAAATGGTCAATCATTTCCTAGAATAATTCCTTTTGCACTGCGATAAGCTTCATCCGGAGCAGGTGTCCTTGTTGTGTTGAAGAATGTTGCTATTTGATAAGAATTGTGTTTGCTTCTCGGATCGATAAAAATGTGCAATGTTCATTCAATTGTATGAAATATAACAGTGCTTGATTAAATTTTGTGGCTGCCTTGGCAAGTGTTTTATTTATTTGTTGCTCCGAAACTATTAACGCTCCAATTGATGCAATTAAGCAAGAGCCAGAACCACTCAAAATACTATATATATATAGATATATGCAGCAGCAGGGGCGGCTCTAACTGGCTTTATTCTTTTTAACAATTTCGCCAACCACCCAAAAACAAAATAAAGAAGAAAACGAAAAAAACCGCTAAAAAAATGTGAGCTGCGATGACTTTGATTGATCATTCGCTATGGCCAAATATTTAAACTTGAGCTCACGCTGTCTGGCCACGATGCCCAGAGCTCAAGAGAGCTAGATGTTGTTGGAGCGAAACTTGTTGCTTAAATACATATATACAATGATATTATATATATATCTGTATATATATATGCACGATCTTTTACGACTCAGACGCATGGCTGACCAAAAATCGTTTTATACAACATTTTTATTTACTTTTTCATTAACTATTTCGCGGCTTTTGTTGTATGCTCTTTTTGCGCTTCCACTCGGCTTCTCTGCTTTTTTATTTGGCCTTTTTTTTGGCTGTCTGCGTACGCTTTTTTTCCACTTTTTATACATTTAATTTAATTTTTAAAAATTTACTTTGCTGCCCCGTTTCGACTGCCTTTGTTGCTCTGCTAGAGATATTGAAAATTCAAAGAGTTTGGATACCCTGTAAACCGAAAATTGTTTAGTTTGATAAGTAAACAGTTTAATTTAGTAAAGTATTATTTTTTTGTGAAAATATAAAATTGTTTTTATTTATTTATATGGTATACTCTTACGGTAATGTAGAATTTAAATGTATTGGTTTTAAACTTTTACATTTTATTGTTATTGGATTTTTTTGTAGTTTACAAAAATCTTTAAAAATGGTTGACATTTGTTTCTTCTAACCACAATATTTAATAACTATTTGTTCCCTAAATAAAACTAATTTTTTTTATAGGAACATCTATAAAAATGTTTAAAATTTGTTTGCTTGTTGACAATATTTTGTTTAGTGTTAAAAAATAAACAAATTTTAACTGCGTTTTCTCATTATGTATTATCTATTGTAATAAATAATGCAAGAAAATTGAATTTGATTTTTTTTCTTAACATTTTTTGGAGTTTTTCCTAAATTGTCTTTTATTTTTGTTGCTAATGTTTTGACTGCCTTTAGCTGATTTGTGCGCTCTACAGGGTAGCTGTTAGTGCTGCTTATCACCAGCAGAGTCTAATTTATTGTTTATTTGTGCCTGAATTTGTCTTGCGTCTGCTGCTCGCAGGGCTGTTGTTGTGCCTACACACACACACACACACACGCACGCTCGATAAACATTCGCATTCGTATGATAACAAGCGTGTTATCAGAAGCAACAACAACTGTTGTGAATTAGCAACAACAACAACAACAACGACAACAAGTCGCACGTAAACAACGCCGCAACATTTTTTGGCGAATCAATCACGTGCGCAGCTGTGCCTTGTCTCTTTCTCTCCCTCTCTCTCTCTCTCTCTCTCTCTCTCTCTTTCTCTATCTCTCTCTCTTTGCATAACCTCATTGGCACTCTGGTTTTTTGGGCCGTATCAATTGCGCTTTTCTCTGCGTAGATTAGCATCGTCTGAAAACCTCAATTATAGCCTCTGATTAAGCAACAGCTGCGGGTCAAAGTACACGCGCTCTCTCTTTCTCTCTCTCTCTCTCTCTCTCTCTCTCTCTCTCTCTGTTCGCTTTTTATCCAGGGGCAGAGGGGGAAACTCTTTGTGTTTCTACCTGCTGGACACGCCCCTAATACGATACGTGTGCCTAAGTAGGCCAAAGCATAGAAATTCGTTTCAATCGATTTTCCAATTTAACCCCAGCAATTGTGGAACTTTAAAGCGAACCCGAATAAAGTTTAGCGACCCCTGAAGGGGTTCAACGGGAGCACAATTGCAGCAGCCCAGCGGCAACATTTTGTGGCGCGACTATTGATTAAACACAGCCCGAAGAGGTCGTGGCAAGTGGAAGGGGGTGGGGCACAGGGTTGCACTGGCAACACACGTTTGATTACCGCGTGTAAACAACAGCGAGTACGTAGCACAGCGCGTTGCAAGGACTGCATTGTGCAACATTGGCGAAGCCCTTGCCTCAGTCACATGTCGCTACAGCCCGTGTCCATGGCAGAGCCCCACAGAGGGGCACGTTCCGCCTCAAGTTGCAACAAGGCGACGCCATTGCCGACGCCCCCATTGAAACCGCAGCGTGGCAAGCGCAAACCCTCGGCCACGCCCACCAGCATACTCTGCGAACTGATGCGTCTGAAGGCGCAGCAAAAGTACCTCGAATGCAATCAAGTCAAATTGAATGCCAACAATTTTCTCGATGACAGCGAGGACAACCCTGGACACTCGGGCCACCCTGGCAACCCTGGCAACCCCAACGACAGCAAAACGATCGCCGGGCTCATCAACGACATCGAACGCCTGAAGCTTGACCTCGACGAGAAGCGCCTCAAGCATCGCAGCGACAAACACGCGCAATTACAGGATATGTGGCACTACGTGCATACCCTACGCGACGACGTCTTCAGGCCAGAGCGCCTCAGTCAGTACACTGTGAATGCTGTGCGAGATCGCATCATGGAGCTCAACTCGAAACTCGAGCGTCTAAGTGCGCAGAACGACAAGGAGCTGGAGATGTTGAGGGCGGACTTTGAGCGCATGGAGAAAGAGAACAAGTTTGTGTGGAAGGGCAGTTTTTAAAAAGGGAGTGGAAGAAAGGACAGAGAGAGAGAGAGAGAGAGAGAGAAGAGAGAGGGAGAGAGAGAGAATTTGTAATTGATCTTTGTGCATTTAATAAAACCTTGAAAAACAAATAAAATTTAAACAAACTTCATAAAAACTGTGATTGTACTAAACACTATACGATGTATATATTATAAGTATTCCATGTACTCTCTGAGTATACGATATTTGATCGATGTATGCTCAGCGTATACGAAATATGCTCTCAGTATTCGTTATATTCTCAGAGTTTACAAAAGATGTTTTCAGTATTCGTTATATTCTCCCCCTGTAAAAGAATAATTTTTTTTTTTTTTTTGTGAAAATATAAAAATTTTTATTATACTATATTTTATGGTATACTATTACTGTGATGTGTAGTAATTTGCACCATAGTGATGTGTAATATTTCAATTTATATATACAATTGTATATATTTACTCCTAAAGAATAGGGTTTTTACAAATATTTAGTTATAATTATATTCGTCTGTTTGGTAAGTCAGTTGGGTGTATTCTTTTCAGTCTTCTCCTCATCGTTATGCCGTGGTTTCTTCTCGCTCGCAGGAGTCTTTTTGCTAGCTGGTTAGGGTGGTTTAATAGTTTAATCCGATATGTAAAAGAATAATGCTCTAAGTATTCGATATATGTCCAGAGTATACGATATATGCTGTCATTTTTTTTATGTATTCTCATAGAAAATATTTAAGTATTCAAAATAGTATTCCCAATATTCTATATTATATTCTCCGAATAATTTACAAATGCTCAAAGTTTTCAATATATTCTCAGGTTTACGTTGAATTCTTAAAGTATTGGATATATTCGGAAAGTATTCAATATGTTCTCAACGTATAATGTATAGATTAGAAGCGATTTATTGGTAGATCTTGACAAGTAGGTCCTTCTGTTGGTTACTTTATGCTAAATTGCTTTAACTACAATTTTCTCTTATAGGATTTTAAGTTAATGATGTGAATTCTATTAGATAAATCCAAACAAATTTAACTGTCATATAGAAATGTTTACAAATTAACAATAATTTCTGTTGCTTTACCCAGCTAAATGGCTTACTCAATCCCTTGGCGAGCCTTCTTATGAACTGGAAACCTTTCTAGATACCAATCAGATGCACAAATCCAAGCAGTTTATACGCTTTCAAGTAAATTCCTTTGGCCTGTCGGGCCATGAGTCAGCTCACGTACCAAATGGAATTTACATTTTCAAAAATTCCAATTCAAACAGAAAAAACAGCAAAAAAGTCATCAAGTATTTTAGTCCTTGCGTTTTAAATCAATACCCTGTAACGGGAGCCAAGAAGGCAGCGGCTGCCTTGGTTTTGGTTTGCTTGGGTTTGGAAATGTAACATTGCTGTTTTGAATGTCTCATTTACGAGCGTTTTGTGTTTTGTGCTTAAGGTTCATTCGCAGCGAAAGGTCAAAATGGCACGTGGCAATGGCAGCTTGTGCCCCTCCTCTCTGCCCCTCTCTTGCCACGCCTGTCTGCCAAAACAATTGTTGGCCAATTGTCGTATGTATAATGCTACTATATGCTATATATTTTGGTGAGGCTCACGTGGCATTGGCATTTTCCAGACAAACCAAAAAAACCAACAAACGAGCAGAAAACAAAAAAGAAAAGTTGGAAAAACTGACACTGCACTCCAACACATCACGCATACGCAGCGTGTGGCAGGAGGCGGAGTAGGAGGCGAGCTATGAAAATTGTTATTTAATTTCATATTTGTTTATGGCAATTCAATTTTGATTGAGGCACAAAGCAAACAACAACGAATAATTTGTTTAAAACAACAACAGCCAATGGCAACAAAACCGGTGTGATATGCTCATAATGAAGATCAAGAGGACGATCATCATGTTGTTGTGCTCTGAGCTGTTTAGCATGGAAGTCAGTGTTGCCAATTTAGCTGAAAAAAGCCTTAACTTTAAATTTAAAATGTTATGAACAAATATCGATCAAAATAATAGTATAATAATATTTATATTGTAATTATTACTATAATATAATTATTATTTTAATGTAAACTTTATAAAACTTTACAATGCTCTTCAAAAAACAGCCAAATCTGACGGGAAAAAAGCGTAGTGAGCAAGTTAGATCATAATCATATGTTGTTGTGCTCTTTGGCTGGCTTTCGCTCTCTCGCTCTCGCTCTCGCTCTCTGCCCCGCCTGCTTTGCGCTTTATTGTTAATTATTTGTGTATTTATTTTGTTGTTATTCTTGTTGTTGTTGCTGTTGTTGTTGTTGTTGTTGTTAAATTAATATTGAAATGCTTGGCAAAAACACAAAAGCAAATAAACACACACAAAGTAGACGAAAGTCGTGTGCGAAGAATGCCTTTATGGCTTGTCTACCTTCTACCTTCCACACTCTCGCTCCCCGCCTCCCTACCTCCCTATCCTCTGTCCCCTATTGGCTGTTGCTCTTTCATTTATCATCGTGATTATCATCAGCAGAGCAACATCATGATGATCATCTCGGCTAAACAGTATCGAATACTCGCGCCATCTTTGGCATTGTCGTTGTGGTTTACTTGTTGTTCTTTCCTCTGATGTTGCTGCTGCTGTTGCTGCTGCTGCTGCTGCTGCTGCTGCTGCAGACAGTGCGCCACCTACCACCTGACCCCCAGCAACAGCAAACAAACAGCAACAACAAGAACAACATCAACAACAAGAACATCAACAACAACACCATTCCGTGGTATCCCAGCGCGCGACACGTTTTTTATTGCTCTTTGTTTAATACCCTAACAAAGCATAGCTTAGCTGCGGCATTAGGCCTGCGCAGCTCAGAAGAATAGAGAGAGAGAGAGAGAGAGAGAGAGAGAGAGAGAGAGAGAGAGAGAGAGAGAGAGAGAGAGAGAGAGAGAGAGAGAGAGAGAGAGAGAGAGAGAGAGAAATGTAAAACAAAGACACAAAAAAGAAAAGTAGAAGTAAAACATCTTATGGGATTTACATAATACCTGCTAAGCCATTGTCTACATGAGCATTTGATACCCTAGAGTCGCTTTTGAAATCATTTATTTAGTTTACAAAATTCTACAAAAAATTCGTAAGCTTTTTGAAGTTTATAAAAAAGCTCAAAAATATTATAAATTAGCTCTTATTCATAGGCTTTAATTAGGCATATTTATTTATACAGCGAATGAAATTCGGTTTCGTGTGCTCTAATTTATAATAATTCATAAAAATAATATAACAATTTTGCCATTTAAAATTGTATTTAAAATCTAAACAATTAAATAGGGTTATTGGTAATATTGAGCTCATATTCTTCTAATCGACAGATCAGTAGGAGGTATTCGTTTTAGTCTTGATTTGTTTGAATTTTAAATTCTTCAAGTTTTATGGCAGATTTATAATATATTCTATACTTTAAAACATTTACAACAGTTTTGGAAAGCTCTAAAAACACTGCGGAAAGAAAGCTTAGCTGTAGTTTAAACTATCTCAAGTTTTAGCAAGTTAACTTATCATTTTGTAGGGTATTTGGCTAGTCGTTCGCCCGATTCGGCTGCTTGATGCTTGCTCTTATTACGGGGGAGAGACGACGCGTCGTCAACCCACACACAGTTTGAGTTTCGTTTCATTTCGTTACGTTTAGCCAACGACAAGTCGTCGAAAACGTTGTCTCCCGCTTCCCTCTCTCTCTCCCTCGCTCCCTATTACTCACTCTGCCCCGCGCTGGTTCGTTCACCTTAGGGGCAAACCCAAAAAGCGCAAAACAAATGAACAAAATTCATAATATCCACATCCGAAAGACGTCGCTGTAGCTGTATCTTTAGCTGTATATGTATCTGTAGCTTTATCTGCATCTGAGTTGAGTTTATGCGTTGACTAATGCTGTGACCTTTTGCTTCCTGTTTGGGTTGCTTCCTCTGTTCTCTGCTCGGCAGGTGGCCATCAAGATCATCGATAAGACCTGCCTAAATGAGGAATATCTGAGCAAGACGTTCCGCGAGATTGCCATATTGAAATCGCTGCGTCATCCGCACATAACACGCCTCTATGAGGTCATGGAATCACAGTCGATGATCTATCTGGTCACGGAGTATGCGCCCAACGGCGAGATCTTCGATCATCTGGTGGCCAACGGTCGCATGAAGGAGCCCGAGGCGGCGCGCGTCTTCACCCAGCTCATCTCGGCCGTCAACTATTGCCACCTGCGTGGCGTTGTGCATCGTGATCTCAAGGCGGAGAATGTTCTGCTCGACAAGGACATGAACATCAAGGTCAGTTTGCTAACGATCTAAACAAATCCTAAGCTAATTCCCTGCTGCTTTCAGCTGGCGGACTTTGGCTTTAGCAATCACTACGAGGAGGGCAGCCCTTTGCGCACCTGGTGCGGTTCTCCGCCGTATGCCGCGCCCGAGGTCTTCCAGGGTTTGGAGTACGATGGTCCCAAGTCGGATATCTGGAGTCTGGGCGTGGTGCTCTACGCCCTGGTCTGCGGCGCCTTGCCCTTCGATGGCAACACCATCCTGGAGCTAAAGAGTCGCGTGGTTTTGGGCAAATTTCGCATTCCCTTCTTTATGTCGCAGGGTAAGCTTGAAACACGATTGGAATTTAAAGATTTCTCTATTAATGTTTTATGTAATCCTCTACAGAATGCGAGCATCTCATACGTAATATGCTGGTGGTGGAGCCGGATCGTCGCTATACCGTCAAACAGATCATCAAGCATCGCTGGCTGAGCGATTGGCAGGCGGAGCTGCAGCAGGACGAGCGCTTTGAATGCTCCACAACGCTGCCCTTCGGCTCCACGGTCAGCGTGCCTGGCGCTGGCAATTCCCTCTCCAGCTCCACGCAATCTCTGGCCGGACCGGACGTCGGCATTGGCGGCGATGTCTCCGCCCAGCTGGATGCCGTGGTGATGACGCATATGCTGCAGCTGCCTGGCCTCACGGCGGACATGATCGCACAGTCGGTGCACGAGCAGCGATTCGACAACATCTATGCCATATACAATCTGCTGCAGGACAAGCTGCTGCAGAAGCGACGCGAAAACCAAAGACTGCAGCATCATGCGAGCCTCGCGTACTCGCGATCCCGCAAGACCAGCATCACCACGGGCATTGTGGACCGCTCCGAGCCCGTCAAACAGGAATCTCTCGATCGCCTCAGCCCCCTCAGCAATGCCAACGCCTCCAACACAACCCTGGGCTTCGCCTGGTGCGCCGATGTGGGCGTGGACCTGGAGAAGTTCGGCGACTTTGAGCTCGAGTGCCTGGCGCGTGCCAATGAGGTGAGTTTAAGATCGTTTTTCGTTTAATTATTTATTTATTTATTTAATGACGAATAAGGTTAGATGACAGAGATTAATGTACGAATCAAAATTAATCATGGAATGAAATTAATGAATTTAATTATATGAAAGCTAAAATACTATCAGAAATGCAATCCATTTGTTTGTTTATTGTCGCCTGCAGAGAATTAAATTAAAAGTAAAATAAATAAATTAATTAATTAAAGATAATGAAATTGCCAATGAAATCAAATAAACACGGATTGCGAAAAACCCAGAGAACCCTAATTAGACCAAAGTTTTTGATTAGCTGGTTTAATCAAAAATACCAAGATGCAGTGTTGGGTTGAGTTAGATAATGCAAAATAGCAAATAGGTAAATGGCAGAGAGATATTGGACAGAGAGGATTATTTCTCAGTATAATTATTTAAATTAAATTCAAGATCTAAATTAAAATTAAAAGCTTATTAAAGTTTAAGATTAAGATATTTGGATTAAAAAATAAAAGAAAATGTTAATGCAAAATGTTAAATTAAATAAAAATAAAATAAATCAATTTTATATAATATTAATGCGCTGCTGTCTCTCTCTCCCCCCAGCCATCGGTTAATCCGCAACATTTGAGCGCCACGGCAGCGGCCGCTGCTGGGGGGAATACGCGACGTCATACGGTTGGACCTGGCGATGTGGCACATGAGCAGGCTTTGGCCAATCCCCAAATGCCGCCCATTGACTTCAAGTGTGCGCCGCAGTGCAGCGATGCCGCCCAAGCCACGCCCTATTACCCGATGAATCTGCCCATGCTGCAGAATCAACCGCTGCACAATTTAACCATCAAGGATCAGCATCTGCTCAAGCCTCCAGTGGTCATGGGTGCCAGTAAGTCGGACCCCAAAATCCTCTCGAATTATGTCAAGCTAAATCCGTTTCTATCTTTCAAAAGGTTCCTTTGGACGTCGTGCCTCGGATGGTGGCGCCAATCTGCACATCTATTATCCTGCCAGCGGACCTGTGGCAACCACAGCGGGCACTGTCGTTGCACAGCAAATGGACACTGGTGGCTATTACATTAATACCAGCCTCAGCTCCACGCCAGGCGCCACGGATCTGTCGCCGTTGAACGAACAGTCGACGGGGCAGCTGCACTGCTGTCCGGAGAACAACGGCGAGGAGTGCAGCGAGGAGATACAACGGTGAGGGAGCTGAGAATAATTGTATTTAAAATAATAGGGATTTTCTCGCAACTTCCGCTGGCCCAACTCTCCATGGCCGAACTCGCGTTTATCGAACTCTCGCTGGTCAAAAACTTGCTAGTCCAACTCTCGTTGGTCCAACTCTCGTTGGTTCAACTCTCGTTAGTCCAACTCTCGTTGATGCAACTCTCGTTAGTCCAACTCTCATTGGTAGAACTCTCGCTGGCCACGCTCTCATTGGACGAACTCTCGTTGATCGAACTCGCGCTTGCTGAACTCTCGCTGGTCAAACACTCGCTGACCGCGAACTTTCTAATATTTTATTTTCCTTGAACTTCCTAATGAAATTACCCATTAATTAAACTGTTTTGCCCATTGTACTTGCAGCTACATGCAGAAACGTGGTGGCGTTAAACGGCATACTGTTGGTTGCACGGAGGATCTGTCCGTTAGCCACAGTCCTGCAGAGCTGGCGCACATGCAGGTGCCGACAGGGGCACAGGCGCAGACGTCTGCCGGAGGCGCCTCCTCTGGTGGCAACATGCGCACGCGTCGCACGGGTCTGCTGACGGTGACGGAGCGACCGCCAGGTACGTTGCAGCGCCAGCTGAAGAGTTGCAAGAGTTTGGTACATGCAACATGATTGAGCTGAATGTGTTGAATGTGTCGAATGTGAACTGTGGAAATGTGGCAACTTAATTAAGAGTTATAGTTTAGTTAGAGCGGAAGTAGAGTTCACTGTAAAGCTATCAAACAAAGTATCAAAAAATATGGAAACATCGATTAAAGATTGAATAATAATCAATTTAAAAAGAGTTTAAAAATGTTAAAAAAAAGCGCAATCCGATATTTCTTTTGTGGCCTTTAGTGCTTTAAATTTTAGCTTAAATTATATATATTTTTTTAATCTATACGCTTTTTAACGCATATTCATTTAGTATATACCCTGTAAGTTTAGTTTGCTTATAATTGCTTTAAAGTATATTAATTTCCCCGCTTAATAATTAATAATTTTCATACAATTTAAATGATTAATTTGATTAAAAATTACTTTTCACTTTATTTAATTTAAATGTACTTTAATTGCCTTTATTTGATTTTAATTTTGTACATATTATTTTTTAATTTTTCTTATGCCTTATGTTAAACGCCTGCTGCCCACAACAACCGCTGTTCGCTTGTAAATTATTGCCACGCCCCCTTGAACGCCTGCGCCCATACGCCCATCACATGTGCAGTTATATGCCCCGAGCTCATACGCGAAGTTGAATCTCGCATGAATCGCGATTATTTGCCGCCCACGCTCAAGTCTCTGAGTCAATCGCCCCCCAATGCGCCCCCCTTCGGCCTGCAAGCAGCGCCGGCAGCGCACGCGTTGCAGCTGCAGAGTGGCAGCAACTCTGTGCCATTGGTGGCAACGCTGGCCGGCACAGCGGCGGCAAGCAATCGTCGCGCCTATCGTGCGACCCACTGTAAGCTGCCCACTGTGCAGGAGGGTGGTAAGTTGAGTTTGTTAGCAGAGGCTTGCAAAATTTTAATTATAATAATATAATAATATAAATACAATATTAATTATAAGAAGTAAAATTTAAAAAATAATCAAGCATAAAAATATAATATGTAAAATATGAATGTGAATATGAATATGAAAAATATTAAAAATAAAATATTAAATACATATTAGGTAAAATATAAACTAAATTAAATATAAAATAGAACCAATGAAATATAAAATGTGATATATAATATATAAAATATTAAATATAAAGTGTGACTTATAAAATAAAACAAATATATAAAATATAAAATATCAATTTTCAAACCTAATACATAAAATATAAAACTCAATATGATTGAAATTATAAAATAAAATATGAAATATAATATATAAAATCAAATATGATTGAAATTTCGAAATAAAATATGAAATATAATATATAAAATTTTAAAAATAATTTATAAAGTGTTTAATATAAAATATGTAATTATAAATTAGAAAACAGAAAACGTAGGTTCTGAAATTAAATATATTTTTTTAAATGCCAACACGATTTGAACTAATCTTGCTACTCTTGCTCTCTCTCTATCTTCCCCTTCCTCTCTCTCTCTCTCTCTCTCTCTCTCTCTCTCTCTCTCTCTCTCTCTCTCTCTCTCTATCTTTCCCTTCTTCTCTCTCCGCTTGCCACATCTGCCTGCTCTCTGCCATTTAGCTACCGTAGGACGCTACAGTCCGGTGCGTCGTGCCTCGGAGGGCTCCCGGTCGCAGTTCCAGGGTCCGCTGCAGGAATGCCAGTCGCTGCAAAAAGGTATCGCACAGAGAAACTTTTTGGTTGCACCCAGTCCGCCGCTTTTAGAAAATTCAATCAGTCTGCCCGGTAAGCCAAAACGAACTTTCCGCCAAATCGCTGCAGCACCGACTAACGGATACGCTTTACCAGAAACGAAACTAACGAACTTATTCCTCCCTTTTGATAGGTTCACCGATACATGGCAAGCCGACGCAACTGCAGCTGGCGCTGCGTCGGGGGCATGACATTGAGGTACCACCGGAGGCGATCAAGAGTCTGATGCCGGCGCTGGATCGCTTGGTGAAGGAGCAGCGCGTCAGCTTCGACATTGCCAACAAGATAATCTCATCGAATGTGGTGCCCATCGATCTGGCCGCCCAGCTGGGCCTGGCGGCGCATGCGGCAAGTGCGGCGGCCGTCAGCGGGGGGCACCTCGATCAGTCGCACAGCTACAGCGTCTCGCCGCTCAATGTCAACCTGCCGCACGGCGCCTCACATGTTGCCTCCCTGACGACGGCCAAGCAGATGTTCGGCGGCTATCATCAGCCCATGAGCCTGGGCCTGGGGCTGACCTTGCCCCTGCAGCCGCAGCATCTGGTGGGGCAGTTCAGCAGCATCAATCTGGGCTCGAACAGCAGCAGCGGCTGCCAGTCGCCGGTCTACAGTCACAGCAATAGTGGCAGCGGCTTCAGCGCCAGCTGCTCACCCAATCCCAATCCCTACCTGCCCGGCACCGGACCCTTCAACCCCTGCGCCGGCAGCACCTCCCCCCTGCATCAGATCACCAAGGGCATCTCCGGGCTGAGCACGGGCGGCGGCGGCGGCTCCATCACACGTGGCACCTCCGCTGCCAGCGAGGGCGGCGCCCAACAACCTTTGGATCTGTCCATGGATGTCTGCAGCGTCGCTGTCACGGAGCAACTGCCGGAATATGCCACGCCCAATTGGTTCATGCCCACGGCGGCGTATTACGATCTGAAGCCGTTGAATCTGTCGCCGGCGCAGCCCGTGCGCGTGGTGCCCACGCCCCCCGCCTCGCCTAATCTCTGCATCATACAGGAGGAGAACGGCAACGGCCAGATGTGCCACACCATCAGCACGGGCACGCCCTACGCGGGCTGCACGGGCGGCATCACGCCGCAGATCTGCCTCACGGACGTCCAGGGCAGCGAGATAACGCTGGTGGCCCTCTCCTCGGACAACAGCCGGGACAGCGAGGATTCCCTCGAGCCGCACACGCCCATCGTATCGCTGCAGGTGAGTTGCAATCGCGTCAGTGTTGCCAACTTGGATTTTTTAACGTCAAATTAGGCTTTTTTTGAAGTGTATTTGCTGGAAACATTTTAAAAGAGAGGAAGGATTTTTTATAATCTGTTCCCATTGAAAATTATGGAAAACAGGATTAATAACTTTGTGCGAATGTATGTAACAGGCAGAAGTGGGCGTGGCTGACCCCACAAACTATATATATTCTTGATCAGGGCGACAAGCTGAGTCGATTTAGCCCTGTCTGTCTGTCTGTCTCTGTGGTTTAAAATTAAAATCAATCTTTTTCTACGCCTTTTATGGAAATACCTACAAAATTCGTGCATTATTCTGTAGATCTGTCCTTTATTTATTCGATTTTTGCATATAATAAATACCATTAATTGTAAGCAAAATATCAGCTTTAGCGTGAAAAAGCCTAAAGTTCCTATATCTTTTGTTGGATTTAGAAAAGTTAAATAATATTGGAAAACTGTTATTGGAAAATATTATTATTGTTATACTATTAAAGAATTTGCAAACCATTAGGAATAATTTTTAAAGCACATCAGAAAACATTTTATTCCGCCCTAATCTGTCTAATACTATGATAAATTAAATCTCCTCAGCGCAGATATCAATGGATTTATGTTTATATTAAAAGCTAAAACTATACTGATATATATTAAAGTAAATTTCGTGAAATCTTTGAGATTGTGATCTGAATTATTTTAGAAAAGTCAAAAGAATCTTAAGCATAGCTTTTTTCTGGCTTTCTTTGCAAAAATAGTTAGCTTTATTTCCAACCAAAAGCAGCTTCTCTTATTAAAAAAATAAACTGGCAACACTGAATCGATAAAACCCGCAATATCTGATAGATCCACCTTAACTATTGACTCTTGCAGGGTCTGATCATAGCCGAGCCCAGCAGCGATATGCCTTCCATAACGCGCGGCATTGGACGCAAGGCGAGCTTGGACTGTGAGCCCAGCGGCAGTGGCAGCAACCATGTGGCATCCACAACGGAGGCGCATCGTCGTGGCAGCGACAAGTCCCTGGGCTTCTCCGATGATTCGCTGAGCAACGATTCGAATAATCTGTCGCCCTCCTGCCAGGAGCCGTCGGCCAGCTCGTCCGGCTTCAAGTCCGACTCACATTCCGAGATGGGGGATCACACAGAGTGCGGCCATCTGACGCCGGACTCCATGTGCGACTCGCGCCGCATGTCCGACGAAATGTGCTACGAGGTGCCGCTGCCCCACGAGTGCTCCAATCTCGACTCGACGCGCATACTGGAAATGGTCAAGCAGACCATCGACTCGACCATGCCGCCCAAGGGCTTTGTGCTGCACAAGGGCAGCATCAGCTCTGAGGACAGCAGCAACGCCGAATCTCGTCACAGTTGCGGCAGCGGCAGCGGAGGCGCCTCCAACGCACCTACATGCAGCGAACCTAATGCCAGCGCCAACAGCCTGAGCAGCATGAACCCGCCACATCTGCCCGCTGCCTGCCCCAGCGAGCCCACAACCAATCTCAGCCTGGAGTACTCGGGGGGCCTGCAGATCGAGCTGCAGGTGTGCGAGGGGCGCAGTCGGGATCATCATGGCGCCGCCAAGGGCATCAAGCTGCGCCGCATCTCGGGGGATCAGTTCGAGTACGGCAAGATCTGTCAGCAGCTGATAAGCACCATCAGCATGCAGCAGGTGGCGGGTTAAGGGGGGGGAGAGCGGCGGGCTTGTAGGGACAGCAGGTCTGTCTGTCTGTGTATGTGTGTGTACGTGTACTGTAAGTGTTTGTTCTAATTACTCGCCTTGCCTACATATAAAAAACTCTGCGTAGCTGTGATTTAAGCCGTTATGTGCGATACACACACATATATAAGGTATATATATATAAAGTATATAGTATATAGCATATAGGGTTATATACCACTGATTCTGTATCGCTGTGGCGTCGTGTGTGTCTGAAAAAAAACGAATCAAACATAAGCAATTTGTTAAGCATCTTGTTATTTTCTAGTTTATTTTTCATGAAATCGGCAACTTTTAATCAAAATTTTTACAATACCAAACAAACTGCACTAACTGGCAAGCATTTCCATAAATTTAAAAATTAAAACAGAAATTTGTAAATAGATTACGATTTAAATATTTTGCGGTTTTTTCACAAAGCACAAACTACAATACAATAACTAGAACAAACACACACATACCGCCTAGCTAGTTATCTTATACTACAGATTGATAATATCTATATATATACATGCATATATCTAGCTATATATAGTATATTACTTTGTTATATATCCAGGAATCTTGGACTGTTTATCGTCAACAAGTTAATTGCATTCCAGTAGCAAAATGTTTGTTTTTAATTCTTTTTCATACAATTTTTCAGACTTTCTAGCCGTAGCAACTATAATCTAAATATAATATATATAGATAAACTATATATTGTAATATTAGCCTATGTAATTTTTAACTCTTGTGCAATGTTTTTTCAAATTCAAACACTTTTTAACTTTGTTATTATTCAACAGTTAATGACGAGTGTCTGTAGTTAGTATGCAAATTTATTGCTCCATTAATTTAGTTTTTAAGCTCGTTTTGATTCCGTTACATTCAAATAGACTTTTATGTATGTAGACAATGATAAAAGTTAACTTTGTTCGTTTGTTAAAGCATTAGAAAAGTGGCCACACACACACACACCCACACACACAAATTGAGGAATCTATTATTAAATAAAAAAGACTGCTGTGATTTTAAATATAATTACTTATTTAGTTCCAACAAATAAAAGTGTAAACTAAACAACATGAAACTAGTTATACATATGATTACATATTAAATAACTCAACTTTATCTTAAATAAATTACCAACTCTCCAAATATTAAATGCGCTCAAGGTGGTTTTAAATAAATAATAGAAAAATTAAAATAATGCGCTGAATTTAGTTGTACTTCAAACTTGCCGCTTAAGTTTTGCAGGCCTGCAGCGCCATCTAGCGCAAATCTTATGCAACAGTGTTCGATAACACAATGTGCCAAAATGAGTAACTGCATTGCCTATCGATAAACGGAAAGAAGCAGCACAACATTGTTTTGGTTTTGCTTTTAGTTTAAATTTTGCAAGAATTTGTTGTGTTTGTTGCTGCCGCCTTGAATGGAATAAAAAGCGCCAAAATGATATGCCGCCTGTGCCTGAATAGCGCCGACGAAACCATACAGATATTCCAGAGCAGCGGCCTGGCGCTAAACGTGGCCGCAGTTCTGGCCAAATATTTCTGGTTTCAGGTGAGTTTTGTACGGATTTATGAATTTGAATTTGTTCAAATAAGTTTGCATTGTGCAGCCTAAAAGCGACGATCCCATATCCACTGAGATCTGCATGGGCTGCTGGACGCGCGTCAGCGACTTCAATGAGTTCTACACGAGCGTGGAGAACGCGCATCGCCTGCTCACCGAACGCTTCTCTCTAAGGAGCGGGGGCCTGGAGAAGATTAGCCCCAAGCAGGAGCAGAAGCAGCCGACGGAGGAGCTGCACAGCGAGGAGGAGGAGGAGGCGCATGAGCAAGCGCTCTACGAGAGCGATGCAGCTGAACAGCAGCAGGAACATGAGGAACAGGAACAACAGCAGGAGAGGGAGCTGGAGCAGGAACAGGAGCAGCCACAGCTGCCGGAGCGTCGCCAGACGCGTGCCAGAAGCAAAGCGAATGTTGTGGCAGCTGTAGAAACGCTGCCAGTGTCCAAGTCCGCTGTTGCCAGCAAGCGCAAAGGGCGCACAAAGCCGCTGAAGGCGCAGCTGCCACGCCCCAAACGCTATGCGGATTATAAGCAATCGATGCTGGAGATTGACAAGAAGATCGCCAATCATATGCGGTTGAGCTGCCACGTCTGCCACGAGGGGCAGGAGACGTTCCTGCTGCTCTGCAAGCACATGCTGCAGGCGCACAACCGCAAGGGCTACGCCGTCTGTTGCAACAAGAAGTTCTACAAGCGCTCCTTCCTCACCGACCACATCGATCTGCACTTCAATCCCGAGAAGTTCAAGTGAGTGGTAAAGTGAAGCGTCCTCAGCTGCAACAACAGTTTAAACCCCGCCAAGAAGTAGTTGAAATACAGTTTCTCTTCTGTTCCCAGATGCAACCTCTGCGATCGCACCTTTGCGGACAAGCAGTGTCTGCGGAACCACGAGCTGCTCAAGCACCAGCCGGAGGAGGAGAAGACCTTCATGTGCGAGCACTGCCCCAAGCGCTACACCAAACAGTATTTGCTGGATCAGCACAGGATCATACACAAGGAGCGCACCGTGCCCTGCGACATCTGCGAGAGGCGGTAAGAGGCCTAGATTTTAATCTATATATAGTATCTATTATAAGTTGCAGCATTAGTCACTTTAGAGTACAATAATCTTGAATATAAATGCATTTCAATTTCAATATATTTATAGCTAAGCATTAGTCACAAACCTTTGGTTAAAAATCTTACATTTTAACTTATTTATTATTATAAGTTTAAGTCAGAACTCTTCCCTCAAATGAGGGACAAAATGTCTTTAAAAAACTTATTTGTCTTTCTCTGAGCAAACTCTCGTTCTGCTCATTCAAAACTTCTAACAGCGAGCACAAGGGAAACTACAAAAATAGTTCTGTTGAGAGCATCTCTCACGTATGCTTTTAATTTTTGATTATCTCCGTCGGAAGTTCGCCCAGAGAGAGTTGGACCATCGAGAATTAGGCCAGCGAGAGTTGGGATAGCGAGAAAGGGGCCAGCGAGAGTTTGACCAGCAGGAGTTGGAATAACGATAATTGCGCCAACGAGAATTAGGCAAGCGAGAGTTGGAATAGCGAGAGTTCGTCCAACGGGAGCTCGGCCAACGAGAGTTCGGCCAGCGAGAATTAGGCCAGCGAGAGTTGGGATAGCGAGAAAGGGGCCAGCGAGAGTTTGACCAGCAGGAGTTGGAATAACGATAATTGCGCCAACGAGAATTAGGCAAGCGAGAGTTGGAATAGCGAGAGTTCGTCCAACGGGAGCTCGGCCAACGAGAGTTCGGCCAGCGAGAATTAGGCCAGCGAGTGTTGGAATAGCGAGAATTGGGCCAGCGAATGTTTGACCAGCAGGAGTTGGAATAACGATAATTGCGCCAACGAGAATTAGGCAAGCGAGAGTTGGAATAGCGAGAGTTCGTCCAACGGGAGCTCGGCCAACGAGAGTTCGGCCAGCGAGAATTAGGCCAGCGAGAGTTCGTCCAACAAGAGTTCGGCTAGCGCGAGTTGGATCAATGAGAGTTGGCAGGCGAGATTTCGTCCAACGGGAGCGAGTGTTAGGCAGCGAGAATTCTACACAAATTGACTCTCCGAGGGTTGTCCAAGCGAGGCGTTATTGGCATAATATGGTTTCGGTACTCATTGTTTCTTTTCGTAGAATTCTCTAGTAATTCTCGCTCTCTTCTCTTTCTCCGCAGCTTTCCCAACATCTCCATGCTGTGCACGCACGTGAAGATGGTGCACGGCAACTACGGCACCATGTGCGACATTTGCGCCCAGGTGATACGTGGACGGGCGGCGTTCAAGCGGCACCAGCTGGAGCATGCGGGGATTACGGAGCCGAAGATTCAGTGCGAGATTTGCGGATCGTGGCACAAGAACAAGTACAGCCTGAAGAAGCACGTGCGTCGGCACAATGGCAACTCGGAGGAGTGCACCTGCAACATCTGTGGCAAGATCTCGCCCAATCGCAGCGCCATGCTCAGCCATCAGCGCTACGTGCACAATGCGGATCGGGTGCATGGCTGCAGCGTGTGCAGCAAGAAGTTCAAGAAGGCGATCAATCTCAAGGAGCACATGGCCACGCACACGGGCGAGGTGCTCTACAAGTGCCCCCACTGCCCCAAGACGTTCAACTCCAACGCCAACATGCACTCGCATCGCAAGAAATGCCATCCCAAGGAGTTCGAGGAGGCACGACTCGCACGCCTGCAAAGCCGCATGGAGCCCAAGGTGGATGGGGCAGGCAACGCGCAGCTGATCAGCATTGCCACAGCTAACGAAGCTGGCCAAGAGCTGCAGACGCACAATATACTGGTGACGACGCACAGCGATGAGGATGAGGAGGAGCAGGATGAGGGGGACGAGGAGGAGGAGGAGGAGGAGTTCAAGGGCGCGGCTATTGAGTTCATGCTGTCGCTGAGTCCACAGCCAGCGGAATAGACAATCCAAACGAGATATTTGTTTTTAAGCTGTATATTTGTAATTGTTTTAAGCGACAACTGAATCCTTACGCTAAGCAGCAAAGTGTTTAAATAGAAGAGATGAATGTTTTTTATAAGACTCTGGAATGTTCTTTCTCTCTCGCCGTCTCTCTCTAGTTACTAACCACGCTCGCAGATAATCTCCACGGCATTTGGCTCCATCAGCACCGACTCCAGGCAGCGATGCACCGCCGACCCCAAGATCTCATCCAGCAGAAAGTTGACCAGGCTGCAAGTAAGAGACATTAACTTTAGCTAAAGCTTTAGGTAAGTCCAAAACCTACTTCTCGTCGCTGACAAATCGCCAGAGATTCATCTGCAGGTAGTGCGCGTCCACCTGGATCTGCTGCAGTCCAAACTTGCTAAATGTGCGCAGACGCACGCACTCCAGCAGCGTCTGAAAGGTAGGCAAAAAACGGAAGTTCAGTAGAATCGCAATGAATCGAAAATTTAAAAAAATCTATTAAAATATCATTCTTTGTAAATTCGTAATAGGAATATTTACAATCTAATTTTGAAATTAAAAGAAATTCGTTTCTGAATTCAAATGTTGTTTCTTAATCCCTTAGAATTCGTAATGGAGATGAAACTTGACCAAATTTTCAAGCCAGAGTTTTTAATCCATAATGTTCCAAATAATCTATTTGGTATTCTAATTTGTTTAGGAAACTCTGTAGAAATCAAACTAATACTCGAAATAAAATAAATTTTTAAGAAATTAGGTATATTTTCTTAATCTAATTTCTGTTTAATTTGCCTTTGATGAAATCGTGATAAATCCCAATGATTTGTTAGCTTTCAATAATGTCAAATCTATATCTAAACCTTCATCTGAAATATAATAACCCCATTAACTTGAATTTCTCTTTTTGTGAGCATTGTTAGGTAGAAATTTCGATATCTAAATTAAATATCTAAATCTTCATCTAAAATACGAAAATCCCATTGAATCTATTTTATAAATCGATCTCGACAAACCGTATATATATTAATCACATCATTATAACCTCTTTAAGCCCCTACCTTAAGTCCAATTTTGATGATACCCATCACAATGGAAGCCTTGCTGAACTCCACCGAGGTGAAGATGTCCACACGCTCCGAGAACAGGCGATGTATATTAGATACGTAACTGGACTCCAGCTGGGAGGGCGTGTAGTTAGACCAATTGGAGCGATATTGCGGCTTGCTGGCGTTGAAGTTGCTGAAGTAGGTCTTGCGACTGGAATCGCTGCTGGCCGTGGTGCGGAATCCGGCATTTCCGCCCGCATTCGCCTCATACAGGCTGGCCACCACGGTCTCAATGCTGCCCAGCTCCTCCACGACGCGTTTCATCACAGCGCGCACGGAGCGCGGCTCCAGGCAGTTGAGCCAGTCACGTGTCTCGACGCTCTTGCGCAGCATCTGCGACACGTTGGTGCCCTGCAGGCGCACGTAGGCGTCCAGCAGCGCCTGCGCGGTCTCACGCATCTCGGCACAGATCTCCGTCTCGTGGGTCAGCGTGGCGCTGTTCTCCGAGTCGATCTCATACAGATCGTCCACCAGGGCAATCTGCAATTGAAAACCAGTTAGAATGGAGCAGATCAGGAGGGAGGAAAGCGGAAGGCTACAGTACCAATATGTGCACGCCCTGCTGCTCCAGCTCCAGGCAGGTCTTGGACAGCACCAGCAGCAGATTGGGCGGACTGGAGCTGGAGCCGTCCGCAAAGCCGCACATCATCTTCGAGATGTGGCGCAGGAAGCCGATCAGCAGCTGCTCCCTGATGCCCTCCACGCACAGCGCGCCCTTGTGCTCGGCCTTGATGTTGAAGGACCAGTCGGTGCGCAGAAAGATCAGCAGATCCTGCAGCACGCCCTTGATCTTCTCCAGCATGGAGACGTACAGATTGCTGATCAGCTCGTTGAGATTAACGCCGGTGGCCACGTCGCTCTTGGCCGACACCAGCGACAGACGCACGGCGCTCAGACTGTCGGCAAAATGATCGCGCAGATTCTTGCCGTGGGCATCGCAAAGCTGATGAGCTGCGGCAATGATGATGTCCAGCGTGTGGCGCTGCACCTGCAGGCCGCGGCAGATGTTGCGCATGGCCTGCAGCCGGCGATGCAGACGATCGAGGGCGCGCAGCATGAGCTGTGTATCGCCGCAGCCCACATCGGACTCCACGCGATCCTGCACGAGCGTCAGATACTTGTCGATGTTCTGGTTGAGAAAGATGTTGAGCTCATTCAGCGCGTTCTCCTGGAAGTCATCGCTGAGGAAGGAGAGCAGAGTAAGTAGTGGAAACCTGTTTGATATTGGCTACGTACCGTTCATGCTCGTAGTGCTTGGCCACAAACATGTCGAAATAGGAGGTGACCACCAGCGCCAGATCGTTGAGGAAGCCGTCGATGCCCATGTCCACAAACTCGAGCATGTCCCGCTCCGTCTGATCCTGCAGCATGACGATCTGCTCGTGCAACCGCTTGCCGGCACAGCGCAGCATCTCGCTGGCCAGATCCGAGGTCTTCTCGTCCAGCCGCAGCAGCAGCTCGCCAATCTCCGTCAGTGACTGCGCCGTATTGCCAGCTCGCTGGAAGTCCTGTCTCAAGCGCTCCTTCAGCTCCGACATGATCACATCGCAGTCCCGTTGAATACCATCGAAGGAGGGCTGCCGACCGTACTGGGCGAACACCTTCTGAGCGTGCAGATAATCCTGCACTGCCTGCGCATAGTTCTGCTCCTCGATGAGGGCCTTCAGCTTGGCGGGCAGCGTGTTGAGGAACTGCAGCCGCTTCAGCAGCGAATGCTTCTCGGACAGACGACACAGCTGGGAGCGCGTGCCCTGCAGGGTGCCGGTGATCTGTTCGCTGAACGTGGTTATGGACTGCATCTTGCTCATCAGCAGATGCACGTCCGTCTCCATCTGCTTGAAGTCGTCCTTCATCTTTCGTATGGTGTCCGTGGCCGAAATGAACTTATTGTAATTCTCATACACCAAAGTCTGCATGTCCGAGTGCAGCGTTTGCGTGTCCTTGACGACGGCCGCTTCCGTGTCCATGATCTGCTTCAGCGAGCAGTCCTTCAGCAGCCGCTCCAGATACCTGTCCGCATCGAAGCTAGAGCTGTCCATATCGTAGGGATTTGCTTTTTCATCCATCGCAACAGCAATTTTCACGACTTTTGTTGACAATATTCCGCAAACAGCTGCTTTAACAGCAGCTGGCACTAAAAACTGTTACTAACAGCGCGTTGGTAATGAAATGTGGCGGCATTGCCGATAATTTATCGACAGCACGCCAGCTCACTTCATTTGAAATGGTTTTATATGTGATATAATATAAGTTGCATTATTATTGCGATTGCAGTAATATTTATTATAATAATTCATGCAAAAAGTGATACATATATATGCGGCAGCACAATGTTAACAGCAGTTTGCCACAGCAGCTTAACAGCGCGCTTTTGTGAAAAGGGACCTCACTGACGATAGTTTATCGATAACATGACAGCGAGCTTCATATGAAATTGTTTTAAATGTGATAAGCTGCATTTAAGCTGAGCTTGCGATAACATTTACATATGTAAGCAGTCTGTTGCAGCTGTACACGTGCACTGGCAGCGCTGATAAGCATTTCATTAACAATAATTCAGTTTTTATATTAAACAGATTCGCTTTGTTCGCTTGTTAAAACAAAATTAACAATGGAAGGTAGCGTACAGATTTATTTGCTGGCGGCATGGCTGTTAATGTTCAATATCTGGCATATTGCGGCTGGTAATTTAAATGATTTTATTTACGAATTATACGAATTAACAAATTGAAATTATGCAGATTGCGTGACTGATCCAGAATCGACGCTGTGCCTATTAGATCCGAATCTGCCATGAATAAATAATACTGAAATGTAACTCTATATGCCAGTTATAAGATGTGAAAGGCTCTCACGCATTATCAGAAAGCAAACAGTAAAAATCCATGAAAAAACGTATTATACTTATAGTTGTTGTTGTCTGTTAGAGTTGGGATGAACCAATCGATCATTGATCGTTCAGGGAACCGATTGGTAAGTTAAAGATCTATTTTTTTAAAGTATAATTCCTTTGAGTCATTTTGGATGACGCTCATTTGAGAGCTGACAATAACAACATTTGCATAAGCATTCCGTCGAAGCTGAATGCAATATCATCGCTGATTAGCGTATCAATAGCAATTATTCAGTTATATGTACTATATATAGTAAACACATGCGCTGCACTTGTTAAACTTCGACTTGCAATGGAACGTAGCGCACCGATTTTTGTACTGGCTGCATTGCTGCTGATTTGTAATATATTTCTTGCTACTGCAGGTAATTGATATGTTTTTTATTGACGGCATGACAATCGCAAATAACATTTGACAAATTGAAACTGTGCAGATTGCGTGACTGATCCAATAACGATGCTGTGTGTTCCGAGGATTTAGATGCCAATCTGCCATAGGCCAAGCAAGCCAGCGGTAATCTTATTAAATGAGTCAAGTGTTTATGAATAAATAATACCGAAATGTAACTCAATGTGCCACTTATTAGATGTGGGAAGCTCTCACGCATTATCAGAAAAAGAAATACGAAAAAAAAAAACATCCTACGTGTGGTAAATCGTATTATATACGCCTACGTCCCTCCTGATGCTGAGGCCCCATGTGCGTTTGACTCGGCCACTTGTAGGCGCTTTGGAAACACTTTTTGTTGTTATTACTGCTGTCTGTTAGAGCTGTGCCCTGCAGTTCACTTCGAGGAACTAGTTCATTTGCTCAACTTGTGCTGAAAGAACTGGTAAGTGATAGAATCGTTCTGGGAACCAATTGCCATAAATTCATTGGCCTTTTTAAACTCTTTCAAGCTAAGAGTAGGAACTTGGGAAGTTTCAAAGAGAATGGGTCGAAATTCAGGAAGTTCGTTCATTAGTTCGTCGTTCAAATGATTCGATTTCGAGCTTTGCGAGACAACTCTGCTGTCTGTGTGTGAGTGTGGCCGTCGGGCACATCGAGATGGATGAATGAACATGGACAAGTTTCCCACTTTACCGCAAATCCAACAACAACAACAACAACAACAACAAAAAAGCAGAAAAGTAAAAGTTTTCTGTGCTTTATCTCGCATCTGGATTTTTTGTGTATTCTGTTTTTTTTTTGTATTTTTTCGGTGCTGCCTCATTTGAAATACATTAACATTTTGACCTTTCGCAGTGTGCAGCAATTTTCCCAATTTAATTTCAAGTTGCTGTGCGGATTGTGTGAATCACAATACCCAGTAGGACCCGTAGCCCTGACTTTTCAGACACAAAGCCGATTAACTGAAGGCGGCATATTAGAGCAGCTCGGGATGTGTGCAAGAGAGAGAGAGAGAGAGAGAGAGAGAGAGAGAGAGAGAGAGAGAGAGAGAGAGAGAGAGAGAGAGAGAGAGGGAGACTCCGTTTCCTTTTCAGCGTTGCCAGAATTTCAATTAAACCTATAAATTTATTTAAAAATAAAAATATTTTAAATATATGTTTGGATTGAATTATTTTTGATATTAAATATTTATTTCACTTATGTTAATTATTTTTATGTGTTTTTATTTATTTACGTAACTTATTTTTATTTTTTTTATTTATTTTATATTTTATTTTGCAAATTAAGCAGATTTATTTCTATGTTGGGTTTTATTTATTTTTTTAAATATTTAATATGGCAAATTTGGGTAATTCTGGCAACGCTGTTCGCTCTTGCATAGCTGCAGGCAGGGCGCAGCCTTGGAAGCCTTGGCCAATGCAGGCATAGCCAAAAATCACGCTCGCACACCTCCAACTTTGCACAAGGTTCGCATTCATCAAACTGAAAATTCAATTTACGTAAGCCCCAGCGAATGTCAAAAAGGCGCCTACGTCTCAGAGAGAGGGGGGCGCGGCTGGGAACTGCCTGGAATGGTGAGGAGCAGAGAGAGGGAGGCAGCGAAGGCGCCGAAGAGAGCGTCGAACGTGTCAAGGTCAAGTTACAGTTACATCCATTGTCGACTTTTTGTCTTCCCATTGTCGCATGACCTCCCTCTCTCCCTCCCTCTCTCTCTCTCCCCCTCTCTTCCTTTCTCTCACTGTCTCTGTCTCTGCCTCCGCCTTTCGTTCCTCTGGCGCACACTAAAACTAAATGTGCGCGCAACAGGAACAACTTTTTCATATATTTTTTTTCGGGGCTTTTGCAGTGTATGTGTGTGTGTTTGTGTTTGTGTGTGTGTGGGTGTGGGTGTGTGTGTGTGGCTGGGTGTACATGCCTGTGTGTGTATGTGTAATGTTAAAGTGCGCCAAGTCGTTAAATGAATTTCAGTGCTGCATTGAGTACACTTAGAGTAGCGAAGCCAAGTGGATAAGCACAGCTGTAGCGAGGGCAGTTCAAGTAGTTTATAAATCCCTTAACAAAATTTATTAAAACAAATTTTATTTTATTTTATTAAAATTGGAAAAATGTGTTAATAAAATATGCATAAATATGATACGAATTTTATTTTGGCTACAAATGTGAATTTAAGCGCTAAAAAATTATACAACAAATTATTGAGGACAGAGCGGATTAGCCGGACACGCCTGACAGTACAGGGTCTAAAAATAAACTTACTTGTCAGATATTCTGGTAAAGTTATGGGTTAAAAACTAGGCTAAAACTTTGCAAATACGTTTTTATAATAATAACAATAACTGAAAAGTTATTAAATTAACAAGGCTTCTAAAGTTATTTTTTTTTTTTTAATCGGCCTAATATTAAATTCAGGAGCTTCAATCGAGACTCTTGAGTCCGATAACTTTTTGAGTGCTCTGCGCTGCGTTTGTTTTTAATGGATTATATACGGAGAATTGGACGCTTGGTGAGTATTACTGGCAAGTGGCGCAGTCAAGTGAGGCGTGGCCCCTCGCCCCCCCCGTGTGTCAGTGTGTGTGTGGCATCAAATGAAAGCCAAACAAGTTTATGGTCATGACATAACTGTAAATTATACAGGACACAACAACACAACTGACAAAAAAAAAAAGAAAGCTGAGCAGAAATACTTAAAGTTAGCTCAAAAGACTTGGCTTGTGCGTGTGGCAGGCGCCGACAGTTTTATCAGCTGCAAAAAGCGAATTCTCAGAGTTTAATGTGTTGCATCAGCTGCAGGCACTTCCTTTGCTTAACGTGCCCCCCTCCCCCTCCCCCTCCCCCTCCGGCAGATTCCGGCTCATAAATCTGCAGGCAAAGTGTTTCCGGCAGCAGCGAAAATGCATGTGGCTTACCGCCGCCAGGGGGCGCTCGAATAACGCTAAAATCATGTGGCCGCAGGTGTTTAGTAAGCGTGCGTGTGTGTGTGTGTGTGTGTGTGTGTGTGTAGGGAATGTGGAATGTGCCTCATGCCACAATGCAAATGCCGTGCAATTTGGGCACCGCATGCTGCAACATTCTTTAAGGATAACAACGGTGTCGCAGGCTCTGTCAACTGATAGCAATAGACAGCGCCCCTAGGCCGTAGCATCGAAAGGAATGGGCGGGGAGGGAGGTTAGGGGGCGGGGCAATAAAAGAAGGCGCAGATTAGGTGAGTTGGGGGAGGCAAAAGAAAAGGCTTGTAAATTTAGAGCTGAGTAAACTAAGAGTAGCTCGGGGGGCAGCAAGAGAATAAAGAAAAGCAGAGCAGAGGGGGGAAAAGAAAGAGACAGAGAGACGCAGAGATACTGAGAGAGAGAGAGAGCGAGAGAGAGAAGCGTTTTGGGGCAGCAAGCTGGTAAATTTAGATGCTAGAAAACTTTGCCACGCTCTTTGGCTTTTTTGACATTGTCAATTTTTTATTGCCCTTTGGCAGTTGAATGGGCGTTAGATGCCGGGGCGTGGCAGCAGCAGCACAAAACTCATAGACAGTATTTCTTTTTAAGGTTAGCGGGTCACGTGCTCTTCAGGCGTGACAAGCTGCCATGCTAAATATATACACACACACACACACACAGCTACAAGTATCTACAAAGCGTATCTATGTGGCAATATATATATATATACATACAGTACTGGCAAGTGTTGGTTTTTGCCGCACAAATCAGTGCGGCATCTTTTTGCTGCTGCCACACAGCCAGAGCCAATTGAATTCAAATGAGAAGCCATGACACGGCGCTCCGAAATGCGTTGCCATAAATCAGACATCAAAATTGACATTAATGTTGCCCCCGAGAGATAGGGACAGAGAAATGGAGAGAATGGAGAGAAACGCAGAGAAACGTGGAGAGACAGCGAGGAATTCAATTCCAGCCAGCGCCAGCGGAGTTTGCTTCAGAGCTTCAGAGCTTTTTGCATCGATCACGCATTGAATTTTTAAGTGACAATCTGCTACGAGCACGGCCAGCTGCTGCACAGTGAGAAATTACGCGTATTATTTGTGAATTTCTTAACAATACAAATTGAAGAGGTTACGAGAAAAGGGAAATAAATGAAATAGTTTTATTAGCATAGTGTGATGACAGTACTTTTTATATCAGCGGCAGCCATGTTTGCGCTTATTAGTGATGGCAGATGCAACGAGAAGCAAGCTGAGTTATCGATAAAATGTTGAATCGATATGCCTAAAACTTAATTATTTATTGCTTAAACAAATTTAAAATAAAAAGCAAAACTTTAAGAACTTTGTTAAATTAGATTGTTAAATATGCATATTTAATTGGATTTTTTCTAGTGTATTTTCGCTGGCTCTCTACCTCAGCACGTCTTGCTAGGAGCTTGGCTCTAAGCCGCTTGGCCTTGGCACGTTTCGCCCGCTGCAAATGCAAAACAAACAAACCGAAATGCCAAACTGTGACAAGCCGATTGTGTAATCTCTGCTCTGATCTGCTGCGACCGAAAAAAAGAGTGTAACTGTAACACCTGTCAGCTGTAGGGCAGCGGGGGAGCAGGGGAACTGCTGCTGCATCCATGTTTATGGGGGGGATGTGGCTAATTGGATTGCCTCCGCATGAGTTATTCAGGTCGCGGTTTAGTTGTGTATTAGCGTTTTCTAATTTTCTGTAACTGTATTTGATTTCAATTTGCATATGGGATTAATTTGTGTGCACACAGTGGCGCAGGGACGCACACAAATACACATAAATATATATATGTATATAAATTATATATGGTTTCATGCAGCACATAAATTCAATTAATTACAATCTGCGGTTTGTTTTATGTCAGACACCGCAAAAGCAAACTGGGAAAACCAAACAACAACAACAGCAACAACAACAGGAAAAACAAACAAATATAAACATACATTAAATGAATGCCAAAAGCTGAAGCTTCCTCGTATATCAATATTATTATTTTGATGCGCCTTTAAATGTTTGTTCAATTATGACAGTTTAATTACGTTGCAAAACACACAAAGCGCTGCTCAATTATATCCATTTAAATGCAGTATTTTGACAGACACTAATATGCCCTATAAAGCGCTTAGGGTATTGAAAACCACAAATAACAACTACCAAGAGAGAGAGATAGAAAGAGAGAGTAAACCAACTGTTAACCACTATTTAGAGCGAGTTTAGAGCTGAATTGGCCAATGAAATGGTTTTAAGTGTGTTACAAATCTATATTCGGATGCACACAAAGGCTCGTCCCTCTGCTATCTGCAGGCCCTTTGGGACATTGAGCTCTACGTACATTAAATTATCGACTCTATACGAAAATAACCCAACGCAACTCCTTCCTCACCCTTTTCACATGTCGGTCGCGCGTGCCGCATTTTTCATAGCATACTTTGCAGCGTCGCCCCAAAAAGGCAACCAAAACTCCATTTTGTCACATTTTATGGCCAGCACTCAACGGCCTGTATATGTGGTATAATTTGAATGCCAAAAGCCGAAGACAGGGAGAGAGAGAGGAGGAGGGGGAAGGGTTGCTGCTGCTCTTGCTTTTGGCAGTCTGTTTGTGGTCGTTGTTGTTGGCCGTTTTGTTGAACTTTTCAGCATTCAGCCGTAGTTTCTCGTAATGTCATTATGAGCCGCAGCAGCTCAACAATGCTACGTACATATGCATAAACAAAAACAAACACACACACACACACACATTCACATAATACCCACACACAGACACATTGTCAGCTCAGCAGAACCCAGGGCGTAAGCAACAACAGGGCCCACAATTTCAAATGCTTTGCCATGAAATCAACAGTTTACCTTTACGTGGCTAAAGGCAATACGTGGGCATCGTATGTGCAAATTGTCGAAAACCCAGTTGAAATCTTTGGTAAGTGCGAAAGTTTGCGGCTTAACTCGACCAATTCACAGTTGATTTTCCGTTTAATGGAGAATATGAAAACATGATTTATATATTGTCTATTTTGTACTATATAGCTAAATTATTTGTAATGAAACATGGATGAATTTCGAAAAAATGTAGATTTAAGAGTCAAAAATTCAGTTTCTAAGAACTTTATAACGCCTGAAACTCCGTAAAAATTGCTTGAGTTTTCACAGTTTACAAATACTAGTTCTAACTTTAAATAGGCCAAACTGGCAACACTAATATGCAATAATATTCTTTGGCAAGTGCGAAAGTTTTCGGCTTAACTCGACCAATTTAAAGTTGATTATCTGTTAAATGGAGAATATGAAAACATTATTTATATATTGTCTATTTGTGATAATTAAATTATTTGTAATGAAAGATGGACGATTTTGGTTAAAAAAGGTAGATTTAAGAGTCAAAAATTGTGTTTATAAGAACTTTATAACGCCTGAAACTCAGAAAATACCTTTAGTTTTCACTTAAAATGCTAGTTCTAACTTTAAATAGGCTAAACTGACAACACTTATAGGCAAGCACACGCTTGTAACGGCAATTAGGAGCCTGTTACAATATTCCTGCCACCACTGTTGTGCTGTTATGCTTTGGCATGGAGCGTGTGCGTTTCGGGTTGCGTGTGTTTATTGGTTTATGCTAAGCTTCGTTTACCAAAAATCAAAATCTTTGTTGAAGAACTTGGGGAGGTTGAATTCGATAATACCCTGGTACAAACAATTGACTAATTGGCAACAACAGCAACAGCCGCATGCCCCGTTTGAATTTATCTGTTTAACAAAATGCAAAACAGCATGCAGGTAGCTAGATGCTGCCCTACAGTGAGACCAACTGACAATCAGCATGCATGATTTAACATGTTGCTAGCAAATGTAAAATGGTAACTCACACACACACACACACACCCACACACCTGCGAGGCGTATGCAAAATGCAACTGGGGAGAACCGAAATGTACGAGCAGCAGAAGAAGCAGAAAACCACCGGCATAAGCATAACTGCTGGCCTGGGGCCACCAACTGGGGCATATTTTGTGCCAATTTCCATGCACAAGCAGGCTGCCGATCTTTCTGCCAAGTAAATGCTAAATCCTACGCACATCCCAGCAGCACCAAGACGCATGTAATGCGGATAGGTAATGGGCAATAGCTCTTTAGCTATTCAACATGCATGGGCAATAGTTGTTCATTCATTTATGCACTCATACAAATACAGCAGCATTAACTAATCATTTCAAGATGTCGGATACGCCATTGAGCCCGACTGGGATGTCAAGCAGTTGGCATGGTTCTCAGACTGCAGCGTTCGACGGGCTCAGCTTTCGAATTCAGCTTTGATGCTATGAATGAAACTGCAGCGTGAAGGCAAAACAAAAGCAACAGACGCTGGCAGAGGCAGCAGCGGCAGCCAAACACAAAAACAAAACAAAAGAAAACCAAAGAAAAATTAAAAAGTAAACGCAAAAGTTCACGTGCTTTGTTCGCAACAAAGAAACGCAAAGAAAAGCCAGCGTGTTGTGAGAGAGCAAAAGCCAAAGCACACAACAGAGCAGCAGCTGCGCAGTGCCAACAAAATGGAGTGCGCATGATCGTTTAAAAAGCCAAAGTCTCTCTGAGAGAGAGAAATAGAGAGAGAGAGCATGGCAACCTTAGTTGAAAGCTTTGTTTTTGCATGGACATTTCTCTCCAGCGTTTTGTTTACAGTTATAATTGCGTGCGGAAGTCGAACATAACAGACTTAGAAATGCTTTACAACAGTTACAATGAAAATGAAAAAAATTAAAAATTTTTCTTTTAAGTAAAATATTCGAAACGACACACTATGGGAAAAATACCAGATTTTGTGGCATTATTTAATTTTTCAAAATTCATTAAATTCACTTTTGATTGACGGAACTTATGGAAATAACATTAAACTTGAATGTTACGTACCAGGAATGTTAAGTTACCAGCTGTTAAGAAGTATCTGTATTTTTTTGTTGCTCATAATAAATTGAAAAAAAAGTGAATAAACTATTGAGTAAGGACATTATTAAAATACTAAAATTCAGATACTAAAATTAAACAAAAAATTATTGACACAATAAAAAAATATATATAGTTTGTGTGGTCTGCCACGCCTCCTTCTGCCTGTTACATACATTCGCACAAAGTTATTAACCCTGTTTTTCCCATTTTTCAAATGGGTACAGGGTTTAAAAATCACCAGAAAAAACAGTGAGTAAACGAGAAACACTGTCTGTAATTTCTTATTATTTATAATAAATATTTGTAGCTGCTACAGCTGTCGCCCTAGCCGAGCCTTTTCCCTCTACCCAGCCTTAGCTTTGGTAACTAGAGAGCCGCTCTTTGAGCTCTCGCATTAATGCACGTGCGTGTTATTTATGCGTAGACTTGCTGGCGCCGCTTGCTGCTCAGCTTCAAGGTGCAAACAAAAGCAAAAATGCGCCTGCAAAGCCAAAACGCAAAGGCAGTTTCTCTCAGTGTGAACGGGAGCGTAGAAGCGAGAGAGCGCCAGCTTGTGAAACGTAAACAGTTTGTCTAAGGCGCGCTCTCGTTCAGAAATGTGTGTAGAGCCGTGGCGAGCGGACGTGCGCTGCGCTCGTTAACCGCACTAAGGAAAACTCATATATTTTCCACCTGCTACACACACATACAAACGAACACACGAACACACTCGCAGGCAAACGCACATAGTTGGGAGCGCGCGCAAAAAAATGGCATAAAAAACGTAACGAAAACGAAATGTGAAATTGTGCATAAAGATTCGAGCAGCGAATTGAATCGTAATTAATGCCGTCGAAATTAATGTTAAGTGAAAAATCAATGCGGCGCGCCAAGTCGAATGGAAATGAAAACGAAAACTGACGACGCACAGATACACACACGCACACACAAATAGAACGGCAGTAGGAGCTTAGAAAACACTGAGAAACTGGCTGCAGCCACGCACACGTGTGCTTCCAAACCCACACACAAACAGAAGGACACAAACACACACACACGCACACACACAGGCGGGTGAAGGGTGAAAGGCCAACAAAGTGAAAGTAACGAAATTAGCAACACAATAGGCGCACAAACAGCAAGAACAAGCGCATAAAAAATGCACACGAGCGGGTTAAGTGCTTGAGGCCAAACGACAACACGAAAAAAGCGAGAGAAAGTGGCATGAAGACGAAAGAAAGAAAGCAACAAAACACAACAAGGAGAAAGTGTAATCAATTTAATGCTGCATACTTTCAGGCGGCCGCTGACAAATTACAAGCGCCGCTCATCGTGATTCTTGCGCTTTAACTGTTAACTGAGCGTGCTAGTGTGTGAGTGTGTTAAGTCGGTCATGCCTAAAAAAAGCGTAGGCTCCAAGCGGCAACAACAAAAACAAGCGCTGGCGGCAGCAGCCGCAAGATAAACACGCAAAACAAAAGCAACTGGGTCACTGCATGTGCATGCAAAAATATGTTGCATACTTAAATGGGCAAAAAAACGTAGCAGCCATAACACACGACAGCAGCGTTTGAGGTAAGTCTAACTAAGTGGTCGAACTACACACATGCAGACTCAAGTATGAGTGTGTGTGTGGGTGTGTGTGTTTAGAACACGCCAAATCCTTGCGCACCTCAACAAAATCCGATACGCATATTTACCCTTGAAAAATGTGTACGGCAAACAAAAGCGCGGCGTTGGCGTCGTCGTCATCGTTGTGGACGAAATCGTGGTTAGCGGGTACAGCCACAACAACAGCAACAACAATAAGGCGAGCCAACAGCAAGAGTCAAAAGTAAATGGCCATTGGAATGTTTCTGAAAGGCAGCGCTAGTCATGGCAGCCAGAACAAAAAGCAAAAGCAGCCAAACGCAAGAATACAACAAAATAACAGTTAAATAAAATATATACACGCCCACGCCCCCGTCCTCGCCCGTGCACGCCCACCAAAAACCAAATAACCCTGCAGCAAACCTCGCAATTCTTACTTTACCTTCTTTGCTACTTAAGCCTCGACCCAAAGGGCCCCGCCAATGCCCAACCTACCAACCTAAGCAAAAACTCCTTTGCGCCCTTTCGCCTCATCTGCGTCGCCCGCCCCCCCTCGCTATCTGTGTGTATTTGGCCTGATGTGGGTCATAAATGTTACTCCATTTTTATGACCAACTTGCACACAACGGGCGAAGTGGCAAAAGAAATGGTGAAATGCGAGAGCAGCAAAAGCAGCAGCAGGCAAAGCAGAAGAAAATAATAAAAACAAATGAAAGAGCTGCCAGCATAACCGAATACCAAATACCAAACAGCAAATAGCAGCGAAAAAGGTATTAAATGGCTGACAGGAAATGCTCCAATATGCATATAAAACTATCCAAGGGTTAAGTTAACTAATTGACTGACGGACAGCATAAATAAATTATAATAAATACACAGCGTCGAGAAAAGCAGCCAGAAACTTGCCTCAACGCTAGGCAAAAACCCTTTGGCGCGCGATCTGGCAACGCTGGCCAGCAACAGCAGCTCTGTTTCTCTCTCTCTCTCCCTCTCTCCCTCTCTCCCTCGCTATCTCTGTCTTTTTGACGTCATTATTCAACTGTTGTTTTCGACAATTTCGTTTTGCTCGCCATTTTCGTATGCTGCTTTTGCGCGCTGCCTTTTGACTCTTTTTCTGGCTTCATTTTTGTTTTTGTTAGTGGCAGCAATGGCTGCTCGTGACTCTTGCGTGCTTAACCGTTATTATAATGCCTGAGAGAGTCTGAATGCAATGGCGGAACGGGCGAGATTTTTGGTTAGCAGCGTTATGCGTTGCAGCTTGAAATGTTTGTTTGTAGTGCCAATTAGCAGAAAGAAAACTTTACGACAGCTTGCTGACAACACAACACAGTATCAGCTGTGCGTGTGTGTGTGTGTGTGTGAGAGCCAAATCCCTGCCACAACTGTCATTTTTATTTGGCATGACCTTGGCAGGCTTGCGTATGTGTGTGTGTGTGTGTGCAGCAAACGGCATGCAAATCCATTGAAAGCGTGCAGGCTCTGCAGTTCAAGGCTACTTTTACGTTACGCAAGCGACACACACACACACACGTTAATAGAATATGTATGTGTGTGTGTGTGTGCATCCTTGAGCGGCTTGTCGGCCATGTTGCATGCGTTGCGTTGACATTTGCAACTGGCAACCGACACTGTGGGGATTTTCTTCTGCTGTGTTTTCGCTGCTTTGTTCTACGGCTGGCTTACGCAATCGCAGCGACAAACGCTTCAATTAAGCATTAAATTAACTGTAAATAAATAACATTTAATAATTATGCAACTGTCTGCCACATGCCACACGCCACAAGCAACACGCCGCCTGCCAACTGCCACCTGCCACCTGCCACCTGCCACATGTGTGCGTGTCAACATAGCCAAAGACTTTGGCCTTTTGTCTTTGCCTCAATGTCAATGCATATTTTAGCGGGCATTTTCTCTTGTTTAATCGAAGCGTGTGGGCTGTGGGCGTGGCATATGTGTCGCCGTACGAGCTGTCTGTCTGTGTGTGTGTGTTTGTCAGTGTGTGGGTTTGTGGCTTTGTATATGACATAAGTCAGCGCTTTCATATTGCCATATATTGACTGGCATTAAGGCCACGCAATAATTTGCTTAGTTCTGATCGCAGATAGCGTACACGCCCATAGGCGCAGCTGGGCTAGCAGGCGACCCCAGCAGCACTTTTTAGTTATTTACCCTAAAATATTTTAATCAGCATATTATTCTAATTCATAATTCTATTACACTCTAATATAATTGAGAAATTAAAAAGTTTACAAATGATTTAAATTATTTCATATCTTTTTTATTAGCTGTTTATTATCAAAATCGAAATTTTCAGTTTACTGAAAACTAAAAAACAAGAGTTTATTAATTTTAATTTAAGAAATATATTTAATATATTATATGTATGTATCTATTTAAATTTTAGATCGACTCTTTTGCGCAGTGTATGCGTGCCTGGCCAAGGCAAAAACAGAAAGGCTCTTAAAAAAGCACTACAATTGAGATAGGTTTACGTTCATGTCTATCTTTTTCTAGCCATTTCATTTCACTCTTTGTTTTTTCCCCTCTGCTGATGTCTCTCTCTCTCTCTCTCTGTCTCTCTGTTAGCCTGGCTTACAGTTGAGTGCATTCATTTCAATTTGTGACGCATTTGAATGCAATTTGTCAGCTCTTAAAACAGAAATTGATATTTGATGCATTGAGAAATGCGAAATGTCAACTTGACAGACTGACAGAAAATAGACGTTATTTGCATTACAAAGTAAGCGTAGCAAGAAGGAGCAAGGAATGAATAGAGAGCGAGTTGGCAATAAAATACTGTTAACTGTGTAAAACAAGCAAAAGCGAAGTGAAGTTTGCTGCTCATTAGGCTGCCAGCGTTGCCACCCCAGGCTGTTTTAGTTTTCATTTTGGTTGAATTCCATATACGCTGCTCGTATTTGAAATTCTGCTGCTAATTTCATTAAAAAACTTGTGCATTAGAAAGTTGACGATGGCCTCGTACCAAATAGAACGCAACGCGCTTCAACGAGTGCCACTAAAAGTCAAATGAAACTGGGAATCAGGACACGCTCTCTCTACACGCTCCACACGCTCCACTCCAGCCATCCAGAGCAGACTTTAAAACACCAGACTAAAAGCAGAAATAGTATAAAACGGAGAACAACAAAAAAAACTGCATGAACAGCGACTAATTTAGTTCTTGCCTGTAGTTGCCGTTAGTCCCGTTATGCTTGTTGTGCGCCATTTTGAAAAACTCTTGGACTCGCACGTGCCTTTCTGACCTCGTCCATTTACCATTTTCTTTTGTTATTCGAGGCCGTTGGCAGAAAAAGTTAAATGCGTTTCTGCTCTTTTTATAGCCTATCCCAAACGAATTTATATGCTGCAGCTGGTAAATAACGAGTAAGCAGTAAATACCCTTTAAAATCTTGTCTAGCCACAGCTAATGGTGACAATTCGAAAGGTACATTGCCACCTTCCGAGGCTCATAATCTATTGCACAAGTCATTTCCCTAACTATATTCATTTATTCTATGCCTAAATTACACTGCAAACAGACAATGTTGTTTATCCATATTTTATGAACTCAACACGACTCGGACTTGGACCCGGTCTGGAGCCTCCATGGCACACGCCATTTTTATTTGCATAGGTCTTATCAGGTGAAATTAGAGGAATACAAACCGTTGTCCATGCAGGGGTCGTAAAAGTAATTATGGGACTTTGTCATTGATGGCATTTTAATAAATATTATATACACTGTAAAAATATACGTACACAGGTAAATAGATTCCCCACATTGATTTAATGCAGTGAACGGAAGGAGTGAGCAGCGAAAGAGGAGCGAAGAAAAACAAGCGCAAATGACAGCAACAACAAAGTGAAACGGAAAACGTCGGCGCAACTAAAAACAATTTGCCGTAATCAAAACGAAATCAGCAAAGCGCAAATCGCAGCAACACACCGGAAAATAGAAAATGAAAAAATAAAAGAAAACACACAAGAAAAACTAGAGCAGCTGCAGCGGCTGTTGTTGCAAGGGTTTACAGTTGAAGCAACTAGCATACCCTGTAAAATTTAAAATTTAAAATGTCTTTTTTTAAATTCGTATAAATTTATTTTAGGAAAAATAATAAAAATAAATGGAAAATTATTTAAATTAAATTAGGACGATCCAAAAGTGTGAAGAATTTTTTTTTAAGTAAATATCCTAGATTGAATTATAGAGTACCGCTTTCTCTAATTAATTTCTAATATTTTACAGGCTCTTGACTTATTATAATATTTTTCTACGGCTGAGCAACTTAAACATAAAGCTGATTTAAGTTTCTGAATAGCGCATTTGAGCTGAAAATGGGATAGAAATAAATGCAGTCAATGCGACTTGCGTTGAAGTCAACAACGGTTAACTAGGATGAGGATAAGCATAGCAACAGCAGATAAAAGAGATGATAAAACAGAGAGAGAGAGAGAAAGAGAGAGAGAGAGAGAAAGAGAGAGACAGAGAGAAAGCGAATGCGGGGAAGGGCGTAGGTCATTATATATTTGTTGTCACGGGAAAAATATTTGTGTTTTGCGCTTGATTTATGCTTGAGCGAAATGGCGCAGCGAAATGCAAACAATGTGAAGCGCAGAGCGACTAAAGAGAGAAGGAGGGAGAGCGAAAGAGTAAGAGAACGGTAGAATAGGGAATACAGATATGAAGGAAGCAGACAACGGAAACTGTGCTCCAGGTAATATGCAAATGCTGCAGAGAAATGCCAGGCAACTGTGGGCAGCATCTAAACTGTAAGCTTTTGTTATGGTGGTTTTATGATTGTTTCAATTGCCGCAAACTGTTGCAGTTAGTATATATATGGCAAAAAAGGCAGCCTAGAAATAGGCCAAAAAAGGTGGGCACTGGGGGTGGGGGTGGGGGTATCGCAGTTTCCGACTTGTTTCTAAGTAAATGTCAATTGTTGTCACTGGCAGCCCTCAATGTTTGCATAGCGCGCACAATAGTAAAAAGGGTTGCCCATTGTGTAAGAAATGCCTGGCAAATCGTAAATGATGTAAAAAGGGTAAGCACAAAAAACAGAAAAGAAAAAGAAAAAAAATTAACAATTCAATTTAAATTGTGACATAGGGAAAGTGAGTGAGAGTTGGGCCAGACAGCTAGGGGCTGAAGTGCCTGCCTCGTGGCAGGTTCAAAGGTTGACGCACACACTTGACAATGACAATCGTTTGTTTTGCTGTCAATTGTCACATACACACACACACACACACACACACACACACACACACACACATGTACAGAATTTAATAAAGGCTTAAAGTTGCAAAAACTTTGTTGCCTGCTGTACAGAAATGAAAATGTAAAGCGAACGAAAAGTGAAAAGTTTTTCTTATTGTGTCGGGGCCAGGGCCACAGCCGCAGCCATTGCTGAAATGGGCAAATGGGGGCTGTCTTGCCACGCCCACATTGCGTGCAAGGCACAAACTCTTTGACATTGTCATAGTCTTTAGTATGTCTACGTCTGCTGTTGCTGCTTCTTCTTCTTCCACTCTGGCCTTGTCAATGGCTGCCTGCTCCTCCTCCCCTACCCCCCTATCACCTCGCTGCTGTTGCTGTTGCTTTTGTGTGGTCTTTGTATATATTTAGCTAGAGCCTTTATTAAATTTTGCGCTCTGCTTATAATTCAAAATGTAAGCAAACTCTCTGTGTGTGTGTGTGTGTGTTGGTGTGTTGATGTGGGCGTGGCAGCTGCTCGTAACGCCCTTTTGTTCATGCTGCTTATTGGTCCCCATGGCACAGACGTTGCCGTCATTTTGCTTTCAGTTTGCCTGTATTTAGATTTTAATTTGCGATAGCAAAACTTCTTAATAGGATTTCACTGTCGCTGCTCACAGACACACGCACACACATACAGACACCCAGACAGACAGCACATAAACACACATTTAGCCACAGACATGCCACAACTATTCGGCTCTTTTTTTTTTTGGCATTTTATCGCATTATGTTGTCAGCACAACTCGTTTTCATCCGACTTTAGCGTGACTTTTTTGGGCAGGTGAGAAGTGTCTCTCTTCCCATTTTATTGAACTGTGGCTTGGCCCTTGGGTGTGGTCCCAGATTCTTAAGGCATTTTTAGGCCATCTTAATTGTTTGGCTTTGGTCAGTGGACGCACAGTTCCCTCAGGTAATGCCGGAGCAGCAGCTGTAACTGTGGTTGCCTTATACTTATTATAATAAGCGTAATTGCCGCTGTCATAGGCCAAATGCTGCGCATCCATCAGCCTTGTCTTTTAATTTATTGTGACTTTGATAAGCGGCCAAGCGCCTCCAAACGACATAAATTAGATAAATTAGATAATAAAGGCAAAACAACAGCAACTACATTGAATTTATGTAGTCTAGACACCACAAAAAACAACAAGACACAAATAATGCCGCATTATATCTGATATAATTCGAAGGTACAGCTAATTGACAGGCAACAGGCGACAGTCGACAGTTGAAACCAAACTGGTCTTTAGCTTGTGGCTAATCAAACAACACATACTTAATATTTAAACACAACTTAGGCTAATTGCTGCCACAAAGATGAAAGCTAAACCTTTACCAATAATTAGTTTCCTATTTTTAACGTAAAAGCAAAGCGCAAGCGAACTACACTGCCAAAAAAATGTCATGCAATTTAAACGAAAGTTACTTTAAAATATAGAAAAATATTCATTGATATTTAATGCAATTTAATTGAATTTAATTAGATTTTTTAAATTAATCAGTTTATGGATAGCATCTAGTCAAAATGTCAAAAAATAGTTAAATATAGAAAATTAATTTTTGTATTGAAATAATATTTTGTATAATAACTAATGCGCCTTAATTGATAAATCAATAAATTAATAACAATTAATTAAAGTAGTATACCCAATTTGAAAATTTATTATTTAATAAAAATTAATATTATTAAAAGCATACATACATACTTTATTTGTTTATATAATTGAATTTTAATTGCAGCAGAAATTGTTATAAATATATATAAATATGTGTACACTCAGTGCACTTAAATAAAAACAATTTTATGGTATAAAATCGGAATTATGGTTTAATGTTTGTTGCATTATTTTCATATTAATAAACGTCAAAGCCAAATAGAGTTTTTATTATTATTATGGCTTTAAGCGGCAATGCAAATAATGCTAGTACATTAAAAAGAAATTTTGTGCACATATTTGTCTATATTTTGATAGCTTAAACCAGTTTAATGTTTTAAGCCTTTAATTGATATGAAAAAAGCAATCAAATTGCAGCCATTTTTGTGCAAATTGTTTTTTTGTACCGTGTAAAATACCTTTCGCTTTTCAGTGGCATATCGATTTTTGTAAATTGCTCAAACAGCACTGCAATTAAGTTTCAATTGCTATGCATTTAAGTTAAGCATTGACTAAAAGCAGCTACAGTTACAGCGATAGCAACACTAAAGCTGCAATTTTTATGGCAGGGCAAGATATCAAGCATACGACACGTTGCAGCAGTAGCATACAAAAGCGAAAGGAAAAAAGAACATGATAAACGTTTTAGAGAGCGAAGATAAATGCTTGGAGTAGGCCAATTGCAAGCCCATGTTGGCATATTCATAATCGACTGCAAAAAGAGGCCAAAGCTGCAGGCAGACGGAACTTTATTTTAAAGTTGCCTATACAAATGGCTGCAGCCGAAATGTTTGAATGAATGGCCAGTCAAGTGTGGACAGCTGAGGCACTTGTCTCTGTCTCTCCCTCTCTCTCTCTTTCTCCTAGTTCCGTATGCAAATGTATGCGTCTGAGTGTGCGAGAATCTTAGAGCGATGTGTGTGTGTGTGTGTGTGACAGCTGCAAGAATGTCTAGCATACTTTAGGGCTGCGCTGAGCAGTTCAACTGCCAGCAGTAGCCTAACTAATAAGTAGCGCTCCGTCTGTCTGTGTGTCTGTGTGTCTGCAGCTGTGCATGTGTTTGTGCACGCCCTTTAGCTGCTGGCGACGACGCCTCTTCTCTTTCTCTTTTCTCGCCCGAAGTATGTCAAGATTTAAGCGCATCGTTAAAGCCATAAACAAAGGCAGGCAAGCAGCCCAGTTGAGTTGAGTAGATACCCTGCAAAAGCTTTGTAGCTGTAACTAAGCTCAACTCATGATACCCTCTAACAAGCAGAAGGAATCATGGCATAGCTCTTAGAGTATATGCATACTAGACTCTGTCTATTCTGGCTAATTACAGGGTATATGACAGACGCGCTTAGTGCTAAACTGTGTGTTGTGGGAGTGCCAGCTGCGAACACGCAATGTGAGTCGCGTCGTGTCGTCTTGGCTCTAGTCGCTGGCGCATACACTTCACGGCTAACAACGCGTCAGTCAAAGTCAACACACACTTCAATTTGTTGTTAATGTTGTTGTAGTTGTTGCTGTTGTTGTTGTTCTTGTTGTTTGGGTGTTGTGTGTGTTGTGTGTGTTGTGTGTGTTGTTGCTGCTGTTGTCTGTGAGGCGACAAGCACAAAAAGGCCGTTAGCCTGACAGAGGCTAAAAAAATTTAACACTGTCGCTTTTTGACAAGTGATGTGCACAACATACGCTAACGCTAACATATGCACACATACGCCAGCTCACTCACACACACTCACACACACACGCATAGCGCGCATATCATAAGTTAAAAAGCGCTGCAATGGACGACGACGTAAAAAACATGGAGAAGAGAAAACTCGTGAATAGCGCATTTCGCACGCTTTGCTTTTTTGCATATTTACATTTGAACTTTGTCACACACAAACACGCACACACACTCACAGACTTGCATACATATTAACACACACATGCACACACACACTCAAACATACACTGACAACCATTTTGATTTGTTACCCAGCATTTACTATACGCTGCCCCCACAGTCTATGCTCTAGCTAGCATTCTACCCAGCGCTTGCTCTCTCTCTCTTTCTCTGTCTCTCACTCCTCGCTTTCTCTCTCTCTTGCTCTAAATGACTACGTTGTTGTTGAGCTGGGGCAAATGTTTTATTTACGTTTCGTTCACTTTAGTTTTTCGCTTGTTTTCATTTGGATATTTGCGCATTTCCGCATTCAGTCGACATGTCTGGCATTTTAAACTACACACAGGCGCTGCAGCTTCCACAGTTACTGCCACACTGCCTCTCTGCCCCTGCTCCATTTCCCCCCCCCCCCCCTCTCTCTCCCTCTCTCTCTCTCTCGCTCTTAGCAAGCATTGCTGGCTCGTCACGTGGCAAATGACTGCACAACTTACGCCCCCGGGGTAATTAAAACATGTTGTTGTGTGTCTCTAGTTTCTATATTTCTACATTTCTATATTTCTTCATCTGTTGTTCATTTTACTGTTTATTGCAGTTTGTTTTGCTGCAGTGCAAATATCAAAAGATTATGCCTTGTTGCTGCTTAGAATAAACACATTACGTATACGCAGCGTTGGCCTTAGTCCTGCGGCATTTGCGTGATGGCTGGCGCCCAGCATTCGTTTGGCTGGCACGCAGCACAAATGCGCTGTAAGCATAAATGAAATATATTTTTAGCATATTTATTTAAGCTAGCATTTCGCTTAAAATACTTCAACTTACCTGCCACAAACTGTGGGGCTTTTGACGCTGCTTATAAAAGGCATACAGAGCCCAGCCTGGCAACTGCAAGAGGCCAAAGCCGGCCAAACAATAGCCAAAGACTATCAAAGAAAAAAGTTAAATATATAGATAAATATAATATAATATATATAAAGTGAGCGTGACATTTTTGGCAAAAGTGAATCCAAGTAATATTTCTAAAGCCCAATGAATTTGTAGAGTCCAAAAAAAGAAAATATTGCAGACCAAACGCTTGCAGCAATTAGTTTCCAGTTTTGTTCATGCAAAACTAAAACGTGACATAGCTAAAAAAAATGGTTTCCATTAATAAAGCACAACTCAAAGATACCCTAGAGCGTTATTCAAATGTTTGTTGCAAGTTATTTTTTGGCTTTTGTGTGATTGTAACGTAAATAAAATATTCTAATTACTTTCATTTTGTTTGTTTTAAATATCTGTTTTCGACAAGCTCTGCATGCAAATTTTTGAGTCTACAGGGTATAGAATTTTGCTACATTTATTTTTAACATGCTATGCTATGCAGCAGCTATTTTGAGTACAGCAACCTCACAACGTTGTAATCAAAATATTCAAAAAATGTAGAGCTGATGTTATATAAACTAAATAAAATTTGCAAAATGTGTATGCAATGTTCAAGCAGTTCTAATTACTTTGTTGGTTTTGGTTTTAATTATCTTCTATTTTAACTGAGCTTACCGTGTGCCATGTGTGGATATGCCACGCCCTTATAGGTCAGCGCAGACATATCGAAGAGCGTGTAAATCAATACGGCTGTCATTAGACCCGGCGTAATGTAGGCCCAGCAGAGGCGCCAATACCAGCTCAATTCGATGCCCATCATGAATTTGATATCGGCACAAAAGCGACGCACACCTGTGAAGTACAGTTGAGTATCTAGAGCCTAGTTAGAGCGGATCTTATAGCAACCACACGCACCATAGAACCAGGCAACAGCCAACAGCTCTCCGATGGCAAGTATTAGGGCTGTGAAGGAGACACCATAGAAATCCACCAGGTTGAGTATGAACTGTCCACCCGGTGTCATATAGACAATGCTCACAGCAAAGCCCAACGTTGCCAGACCGCCAGCCAAGAGCCAACTGGGTCCAACACTTTTGCCAAATTGATCACGTATGACACGCAAAATGCAGGAGCCCATGCCAACCGTGCTGCCCACACCTAAGACAAAGAGCATCAAAAAGAAAAGGACCGCGAACATCTTTAGGTAGTTGTGCTTTAAAGCGCACAAGGCGCCATGTCCTCTCGAAAGCTTACCTGTGGCACATACTCGAATTTGGCAATGGCCTCCGGATATGAAATGAAGGCCAAGCCAGCGCCGCCCTTCACCACGCTGCCAATGTCCGAGACGCCAGTCTGTTTGGCCAGATTACCCAGTATGCCGAAGGTAATGCAACCAGCAATGATGGAGGAGCAGGAGTCCATGGTGGTGATGATGACGATATCACTAAAAAGAGACCAAAAGAGGTTAGCCAAATGCTCTAGAGAGTTGGTATAAAAATAGATGAAGTTTAAGAAAAGACTTTAAAGAGTAGGCGTTGTAAAAGCGAAAAATATTCATAGGATTTAGAGAGTTTGTCAAAAAATGATAACGGTTTTAGAGACTAGAGATTGTAAAATGGTTCTAGAGAGGATTAAGATCAAGAATAGCAATTTAGTTAGAGAAAAGATTGGTAGAGAAGAGTTGGTTTGTTTCTGTTTAAGGGATATTTAAATATTTTTCAAGCATTAGTAGAAAATTTATCGATTGCGTCTCTAAACAGACGCGATAAAAGTGGCTGTAGGCCGATAGATTTAAATTGGATAATTGACGCCACGCCAAAAAGCTTTTAAAAATAAAACCTTATCGAAAAAGATAATATTCTGAAGTGGAATGATATTAGAGAATAAGAAATAAACTTCCAAATGCCTTCAAATTTCTCCTCTCTCAACAATACTCACTTGTATACGTTCCTGTGGAAATTGTTGTACGAGGCATACGTTATGACCGTGCCAAAGCAGATGGCCAGCGAGAAGAAGACCTGGGTGACAGCTGCATACCAGACCAGTGGGTTCAACAGCTCCTTCCACTGCGGCTTAAAGAAGTACACAATGCCATCCCAGGCACCGGGCAGCGTAACCGCACGCAGCAGCAGCACCAGCAGCACCACATAGGGGAAAACCCCTAGGAAGTAGGCGGCTTTGCCGCTGCTCTTGATGCCCCGTATGAGCACGGCGCCAATGATGAGCCAGGCCACGGCCAGACAGGCCACCAGTTGCCAGTTGGGCAGACCCAGGCCATTGTCAATGTCGCGCAGCTCGTGCAGTATTTCACGTCTGCGGGAGAAAAGCGGAAATGAAAACACATTTTGATGCAGTTTTTAGCGGGTTTTTCACGCACTCGAAGAACAGTTGGGCTGGCGACATTTTTCCGCTAGCGTTGAGCGTGTTGCCATCGTGGCAATCGCTGCCCCAGCTCGGCTGGCAGCTGCTCCAGGGCAGCGGGGAGCTGAAGGAGGCGAGCAGGAAGCGCAGCGTCAAGGCCATAATGCTGGAATAATAGGTTATGGAGGCGCCTGTGGCCAACACCTGGCCAGCTGCCACGCCCTTGAGCAAGGGTGCCAGGTCGAAGGCGCGCAGAACGCCGCCGCCCCGGAATTGTCCCAGCGAGATCTCCAGGAAGTAGACGGGACGTCCAATTACCAGCAGCGCGATGAGATAGGGTATCACAAAGGTGCCGCCGCCATTTTGAAATGCAATATAGGGAAAACGCCAAATGTTGCCAAGGCCCACGGATAACGAGATGCAAGAGAATAGAAATTCCAGGCCATTGCCCCATTCCTCCTTCGGCTTCGGCTGCGACTTCGACTTATCCACCATCTGTATCTTTAGCTGTTGCTCTGGCATCATTATTTAATCTATTTGCGTTTGCAGTATTTTTAACTTGAACCGCACACTCTGAGGTTGCCTTGTCGACTGATGTCACACGAGATGTGCAAACCGCAGACGCTGAGATTTCTCTCTCGCAATTGTGAAATTTATTTTTTAATACTGTCGCTTTTCCGGCTTATCTGGTTTGATTTGGTTTATCTTTATCTGCGACTGTCTATTTGTAGAATTTTCGCTTAATTGACGCTAATAAAAGGTGATAAATGCAATGCAGTGGGGCAAATTTTGGATCTGTTTCAAAGGGGCTTGGGTTACGGCTACTGAATGTGCAAATTAGTTAGATTCCATTTATTAGAACACTTATGTTTATTGCCCGCTTAAACTGTTGAATAAAGCTTGAATAAATAAAGAGAATAGCATTCAAGACAGATGTAAATTGCTGTCAAATTTTCTGTACACTTTTGTTAAGCACCTAAGAAAATTCTAGCGGCGTATTTCATAAGAAATTGTAACATTTCACATAAAAATCTCTGTTATCTGGCAACGCTCTTCAATGATAATTTGTCAGCTTCTCTTAGCTACATTGTAATGCACAAAAATCTCTACAGATCTGACAATGCTTTTTAGTCTGCTTTAAGTTTGTGTTAACTTCTGCTAATTAGATCTCAATACACAATTAAAAGCTAAGCCAAGTTGGCTCATAATATTGTCATGGATATATGTATCTTCTTATCTACCAAAAGTTTTCTGGCAACGCTGGCAAACTATTATACCTTCAAAAGTAACCATTTTTGTAGACACCTTTATCTGAATCTCGAACAGAAATTGAGTATTCATTGCCGACTACCACGAATAAAAAGCCAAAAGGAAATTGTATAAAGTTTTTTAAGCATCTGGCAATACTGGCAGGAAGTGGCGTCTCACTTTTACAACGCAGACAGCAAAAGTTGGCCACACTCTCTGCGCTTTCTATTGGGGGTACTCCGCTTGACAGCCACTACGAAAGTTTTTAATAATTTTTCAAGAGTTTTCTAATTAACATCTCCCAAGCGAGAGGCTGCCAAGAGTTGCAAGTTGCAAGTGGCAAGCAGCAAGAAGCACGTGGCACGTTGCAAGCTGCAGCTGCCATTTTTCAGCTGCAGTCGTGTTATAGGCAAACCGAAGCAAAGGCAAAAGGATAAATGTGAAATGAAGATGGAATCAAAGTGCTTCAGAGCATTCATTACGGTGACAGTTTTAAATGGGTTTTTAACAACTTTTGCCCACACTGCCCGAGATTTATGAGAATTAAATGGCTTTTGATAAAGCTAAAAATGAAAATGCTGCCCTCTGCATCAAATTTGCGCTGCTGCTCTGCATTTTCTCAGCGTTTTTTTAAAGCGATTATTTACGCACATAAATTGCCATTAGGTTGAAAACTAACTTTTCCGTTGCGCTGGCAAAGTTCATTAAAGTGCAGTTGAGTGCCGGCAGTGGAGTGCATAGAGTTGCCAGCTTTTTTAATTGCCACTGTAAGCGCCACAACTTTTTACACACAACACGCAGATTCCACATGTGCAACAACAATGCCGGCACACAAAATGAGGCAAATAAATTTTGCACACTAAACGCTAATGGGGCGAATCTATAGCACGTACTACACACATAAGTTTCACCGTTAAACGTGTGTGTGTGAGAGGGGAGGTGTATGTGTGTGTGTGATAGAATCGATAAGAGCCAGAGTAAAGCAGTTCTGCTGCTAGACTAGTCAGAGCAATTGCAGCACCGTGAGAGCCAAAGTAACGTCAATTGCAACAATCACTGCGTTTAACACGGCCACATTAACAAGAAGCACCAACCAAATTGCCAGCTTAGCATTTGATATGTCCTAAAATACCCTGTAAATATTTATATATTATTTGTAAGGTTTGGGATATTTTAAGCAGTTTCTAAAAACATTAATTTGAAAGTAATTGCGGTGAATAACTTGCTACTACTCCAAATAATTTTTTGTTCATTAATAAGTTTAATTTTTCAATTGCATTTAATATTTCAATTAATTTTATCCCCAGATAATCTATCTTTCACGTTATCATTTACTTTTAAATTAATTTGATTTATTTATTAATTAAATTTAATTTGTATTCTTAATGTTCTGCGTCAATTGACAGTATTAAACATTAAATAAATAAATTAAATAAAATAAAACATAAATATAAAACAGGTTTTAACCATCTTGCAGATTTTAGTTAGGGTTGATTTGAGTTTTAAGCAAATATTTCTATAATTATTTTTAATAAGGGTTTTTTTTCTGGATTGAGTTTTAGATACTCTTTATTATATTTAATGTTAATTTAACGGTATGCCCAATTTTAATTTAGAATTTAATGCCCTTATAATTAAATGAATTTTATGTATCATTTTGTATTATTTTTTTTTTTAGAATTCAGCTCCTAGTTTGATATTCACATAGACTGCAGTTGTGATTGGATTTAGAGTTTACAACTTCAGAATTTATAAGACTGCAATTCGGCGATTTCACTAAATTTATATGTATTGTATTAGTTTGTGGCAATTTACTACAATTAGTTTGTCTCTACTAAATCAATTTTTAAAGTTAAGCTCAAAAGCAACTGCTCTTCCTGTTGAATTCGTTTGCTGGGTAGTAATGAGCATTTCAATTAGTTTTTGCTGTTGCTTTTGCTTTGCGTTATTTTAGTTCTACTTATTAATGTTGTTATCGTTCTGGTTGTTGATGTTGCAGTAAGTTGTAACAAGTTTACCTTTAAAATTGATTTCAACGGACTTTGGAACAACTTCCGTTTCCGCTTGAGCAGCTCGTGTATTTATTAGTCAGCATTGTGTAAGTTTGCTACACAAGTCTGTGTGTCTCTCTATGTGTTGGTGTGTTTTCAACAACTTTTGGCATTTGCTGTGTATGTGTGGGTCGATTGTCTGTGTGTGTGTGGAAAATTGGGCAACGTGTCGAATTTTTTGTACTTTGTCTGACAGCTTTTAACTACCTTTACTTGTAACTGACAGCAACATGTCACTAAGCTGTTATGAGCTCCCGCCCTCGCCCCACTGTGCCATCGTGCTCTGCCATACCCTCGTACCACTGTGCCATTGGCAAATTGCAATTTCATTGAGCGTACATTTAATTTGAAATTAATTTTTAATCAGCTCCAATTGAATTTAACTGCACTGCGAACTTTACCCAGCCAAAAAAGTAAAAACATCAAATGGAATTGTGTAATTTTTTGTGGTCTACACACTCCCAAGGGCATTTGGCGGTTTTCGTGTTGTATAAATAAATTAGTTTGCATTAAATATGAACTGGCAAATTGCGTACTATAAATTATAAAGGCCAGTGATAGCGAATGCGCCAGATATTGTACTATATACAACTATGTATATAGCACTTGCTTTTCCTTTTTGCAATCAGCGCCTTTTGTTGCTGCGGCATTTGTTTCGCCTTTGTTTTGGCGCAGCGCGTGCCACAATTATGGGGCAGCATCCCGGGCATCATTCACCTGGGTGCAACGTGCCACAAAGTTACCCCAAATGTCAAGGGAAGTGGGCACGGGAATCCTTGGCGTAGTCTTTAACCCAGTTTGAAATTGCAACCTGCAATTCGGTTTTTGGTTTACACTAAAAAAAACCAGTTAAAGAACTGTTTAATTAAATAAATAAATTAATAATTGGTGCATATTATTGAACTAAAATTATTAATAATAGCAATTAGTAAAAGCAGAAAATATTTTTAAAATTTTTGGCTAGTTTATTAAATGTGATTTTCCAAGCTTTTTCAAATTTATCTCAAGCTCATATGGTTATAAAGAAACTATAGTTTTCATTTCCGCTAGAGTTCTTTCCCTATCTTCGACAAATTTTCTTTCAGTGCAGTTTTCCCTAGTTTTTCATGCAGTTTTTTGCTGCTAGTTTTTCCGCCACGCCATTGTTGCCTTTGTCGATTGCAGTTGGCCGTTTGTTGCCTTGTTTGCCGCACGTAATTGTTGCCGCACTTTGTTACAACTGCGCACAACACCAACAACAACAACAACACAACAAAGTAAAAAGTTATTAAAATGAAAAGCTAAAAGCAAATCGATTATGCCAGGCTTAGTCCCTATCCCAATCCCTATGCCGATCCCGTTCCCAGTTCTGTATTGGCCTCAGCCTCAGCTGCGTCTACGAACAATGCGAAAAACTTTTGCTCTGAAACTTTATCCCGGGCACAATGAAAAAAAAAATGGAAAACTTTAAATTGACATCGAATAGCAAAACCGAAGCAACTACGCAGCTTCAACCACCAGCAACAACAACAACAACAACTAAACCACATTCGCATTCAGCACGACAAAGTGAAAAGTTTTGTGAGCCAAGTTTGAATTTTTTTCACAGCGCTTTGGAATTATCCCAAAAAAAACCAAAAAACAGATAAGCTGTGGCTTTAACGCTACTACTTAAATACCCTGTAAATTGGCAATGAGGCAGCTAGGGACTTTGCAAAGCTAAGCAAGATTTGTAAAGATATATTTCTCAACATTTCAAAGCTTAAGCTGTGCTTATATTTTATTTGCTATTTATATCCTATCACACGTCTGCATCACACGGCTGCTGCCTCTGTACTTTAATTAGCAGCACAGCTCTTACTGATCGTAGGCTGCGCTGTTGCTGTCTCTATGCAAACGCTTACATGCATCGATTTGCACGCTCTTACTGATTATAGGCTGTTTACAGGGTATCTATCTGCTCAGCATTAAACCTGCTAAGACACCCACTGCTTGCTAGCCATTTTTTCGGCCTAAAAGCCGCCAACAGACATCGAGCAAAGCCTACGGCAGCAGCAAATTGCGCGTAACACGCGGCGTATGAGCAACAAAATTAGTTCTTGTTTTTGTTGTTGTGCAGCTGCTGCATGTGGCAAGTGGCAAGTGGCAATGTGGCATGTAGTACCTGCTTGCCAAACATTTTATGCTCCTAATGTGAGTTTAACAACTGAATTGTGAGCTGACATTTTCAAATTTGCTACACAATTTGCATTTTTATGACCCCAAACATCCCCCACTCCTGCTTTAATTGTGTGTGTATGTATGCGTGTGTGTTGCTTTTGTGTGTGTGTGTGTATTTGTCTTGAGCAATTTATGCAAATAATAAGCATTTTTGGTGTCTCCATTACGTTGCTTTTTGCCACGTCTAACAGAATTTTTGGGCTAACTTTTGCTTTTGCTGTTTGAGTTGCACCAAAGTTTGGCAGCTAGCATGTGGCAGGTGGCAGGTGGCAGGTGGCAAGTGGCAGTTGGCTGTTGGCAGTTGGCATGTGGCACATTGCCATACGCCAGGCAAATTTCAATTGTCCAACTTTGACTTAAAGTTTTTTGTTTAATTTAATGTGACACTTTTATTTGGCCTGCACCTTTTGTTGCACTTAGCCTTAGTCTCCTTCGCCCGCTGTGGCAAGCACTCGCTGCGTTGCAACTTCCGCCAACTGTGGCAATTAAATATGTAATAGTAATTTCCATTGCCTGGCTGGTTCTTTTATTGTTTGACCATTAAAAGCAGCAAAATACTCGAGCACGTTGCATGCAACGTATTCGCTGCCTTATCAGCCAGCAGCTGCAGGACATGCCACAAAAGCATGGGGCAGAGAAAAAAGCCAGGCCAAAAGCTAACCAAAGAAAAAGGCCAATTTACATGCCAAACAGCTGCCGTTACTGCTGCTACGACAAGCTGCAGCATTTTGTGGCAAAACTGTGATTTGTGCAGCCAAAAACGAAATTTCGCATTCATTGAAACTGTCACTCGTCGCGAACGACTCTGAGCTCTTCCCAAACTTCCCCCTCTTTCTCTCCTTCTCTTATACATCTTTACTGGATAGTGCAACATTTGTTGCAATTTGCTTGCCACAGACATTTGTATGCACAATGGCAGCGAGCATTGTTGCAGCCCTTTGAAGTCTTTGAAGCAGCAAAGTCCTGACCAAAGGGCGAACCTTTCTAACGAGCAGCAAAATGATGAAAATGCGATGCAAATTGTTGCAAGTAGAAAATTACAATTCCTTAAAATATATATACTAACCAGTTTTCTTTTGTTATGAATTTAAAGTGAAATTCTAAATTCAATTTTACATAATTTCATGAATCAACGAATTTGAAACTTGCTGTCATCTCTAGCAGAAACTCTTTGGCAAAACGCATAAATTAAATGTTATTTCTTCTTACTATATTGATAACTGAACAGTTTATATAGGCATACACTGAGAGAAATAAGTGTGATAGCCTAACAACTAAATACTTAGGCCAATTGTTGCTGAAGCTCTTTTGTAAATCATTTTTGTTCCTCCTTTTTGGCAGGGCTAGTGCTGTCCATGTGGCGTATGCTTAATGCTGTGGAAAGTGCTTCAAAATGCTGGCAAATTGTTGGCTGTTGGCTGTTAGCTGCCTTATGCCGGCGCTTACATGGGCTAATGCCACATGCCTCATGCCTCATGCCTCAAGACAACGCGTGCTGTTTGCCTCTGACAGGCGTTAACTGACACTTGGGCGCCACGTTAATGTCATTTACCATACTAAGGCCTTAAATGGCATTTGTTTGCAGCTCAGTTCATGCTACGCGGCGTGGCAAGCAGCAAGCAGCAAGTGGCAAGTGGCAAGCGGCAAAGTGGCAAAGCGTCGCTCAACTTTGATATTGTCAAAGACGATGACGATGGGCAAGCAGAGGCAGGCTAAACAAAATGAAATTGACGGAGGCGTTAAGCTGGCTGGTGGAGGCATGTCGCATGTGGCATGTAGCATATAGCATGAGGCATGACTCGCTTTTAGCTAGCCTTAACCCAACTGAAGACGCTAAGTGGATTTTATCAAATGCCGCCACACATACATATGTTTGTGTGTGGCATGTGGCAAGCATTCGAATTCAAGCAATATGACAAATGCCACAGATTACCGCAAAGCTCACAATTACAATGTGGCAAGCTCATGGCACTCGGCGTCCAAAAATTTCAACCTAATAACTGTTATTATATGAAGAAGAACACAAAAGCGTCGGCTGGGGAGGGGGCGTTGCATGGGTAGGTGGCAAGTGCCGCAAGTGCCGAAAGTGCTTAAGAGGTCAGCTCTAATTAGAATTTTACTTTTTGGCCAAGTTTTGTGGCTGGCAAAAGTTTTCAGTGTCCATTTGAATGCGTTCTACGCATTTGTTTGCTAATGGCTCTTGCTGTTTCTGCCTCACTCTCTTTTTTTCTCCCTCTCACACTCTATCCCCGTCTCTTTCACTCAGTTTCTGCCACACTCTCTTCTACTCTATAATACGCCATGTGCAGCCAATTTGAAAGCTGCAAAGTTTTGCGGCGGGTGCGAATAATTCCATGTATTTCGTTGTTTGCTTCTCTGCCAATGCACTGAGCTAAAATTTATGCAAAATAGAATTTTTATTGATGATTTAATTTATTTTTGCTTTGTTACATAATTATTTAAAATTTTGTATATTATTATTTATCAGCTTCAAAACAAAATTATAAAGATTTTGTTCATATTTTTTGTTTCCAGTGTACTTTGTCAACCCAATCAAATGAAGTTTCGTTTGTTGTTGCGCTCTCACCTTTGTTGTTAATTTTCTCTCAACTTGTCAAGAGCGCGGTGTGTGTGCCTATGTGTGTGCCTGTGTGTGTGTATGTTTGTGTGTATGTTTGTGTATTTGTTTGTGTATTTGTGGCTGCAGGTGCTGTTTATTGTTCTCCTTGTCGTGCAGTGTCAACAGCAAGAGCCGCCAAGCTCTTGATTTCATGCACAAACAGCACGTAATTCAGCTATCTGATGGAAAGTTTATGCGGCGAGAGTTTCCGAATACGTCAAGTGAAAATAATCGACGCTGCGGGAGTTCATGAAATTCGACGCATAAACTTAGCCGTAGTCATGGAGAGCGCATAATTACACTTTGTCTGTCAATGTCGCTGCGTGTGTAGCGTCAAAGTCCATTTGTTTTAATTAAAAATTATTTCAAGTACTTTAACAACAACACACAAGCAGCAAAGGAGGCAGCAGCAGAACACAGAGAATGGGAGAAAGGGAGAATGGGAGAGAGAGAGATAATCAGAGCAAGACAGCCTAGCTGCTGCGTGTCAAATGGCCTGACAAATGCCATTAAAAAAGTGATGGATCAAGCGTTAAAAATGGCTCTTCCCTCTCTCCTGCTTTAGTTGCCTGCGGATAAATTCCGCCTGCTATCGATAACTTTTGTTATCGCCCGAAATAAATCAACTGTGGATATGCACGCCTGGCGTAATGCAACAATAACAGCCATGGAAGCACAATAAAAGAAATGAAAAGCAAATAATAAGCGCTTTGTTGCTGTTTGCTTTTTACTTTTTACTATGCATTCTGCCATAAAATACGCAAATATCTGAGAACAACAACACGCATCATATTCAAAATGTGTGCAAATATTTATGTCTTTCCTGCTCTTTTGTCCATTTTTTATTTTTATTTTATTTGTGCTCTGCCATCGGCAGCGTGTTATAAATACTAATACTATGACAACATGTTTGCATAGCTAAACAGCACCAGAACTATAGTTTGCTCTTCAAAATTGTAAAGGAATACCCAATAAATTCGGAGAGAGTTTCAATTGCATATTAAACTTGTTTCGACAAACAAAATTCAAATAAAATACATAATCACGCCATAACTTCCGTTGTAACTTTTATTCCGATCTGACGCTGGCTCATCTCTCGCTGGCTCAACTCTCGTTGGTTCAACTCTCGCTGCTTCAACTGTCGTTAGTTCAACTCTCATTGGTTCAACTCTCGCTGCTTCAACTCTCGTTGGTTCAACTCTCGTTGGTTCAACTCTCGTTGGTTCAACTCTCGCTGCTTCAACTCTCATTGGTTCAACTCACATTGGTTCAACTCTCGCTGCTTTAAATCTCGTTGGTTCAACTCTCGTTTGTTCAACTCTCGCTGGCCGAACACTCGCTGACCGAACAATCGTTTGCCGAACTCTCGTTGGTACAACTCTTGCTGTCATGCATCGTGAAACTGCCAAATGAGCTTGATTCAAAGTGACATATGATGAGTTCACATTTTGCGCTCTTAGAAATGGATTTCCAGGGTATCTGCAGTTGCGTTATGTTTGTATAATATTTTGCTTGTGCGGCTGTTGCTTAGCTGATTTGTTGGCCAAAAATCGTTTTTATTTTACGCTGCTGGAAATGTAGCCACAACAGACAGCACTTAACAACGGTTCACACGCTTAGACTTTGTTTGCGCCCACACACGCACATAGATAAATGTGTAAAACCAACGTGGCAACCATAAAGTTCCCCTCATCCTCTCCCCCTTCCCACCGGCACACACACACATGCACTTTGTATATATCCCCATGTTTGCACAATAAAATTTCAACAATATACGCGAGCGGTCTTTGTACTTGAGTAAATTGGATCTGTGCAGCGGGGCATGAGGAGAACGGGGGGCTGAGGCAAGCTGTTGGGTTGATGCTAACAAAAATTAAATAAATATTTGGCTTAAAGCAAAATGTTTTTTGTTTTATTTTATTTTTTATTTTTTTGCCTGTTTTGGTTTTGTTTTTTTGTATATTTTATTTTTGCTAAAGCAACACCCACTAAATGGCTGCAGGCTACAAGGACGTACAGCTGACGCTCTGACCTCCAACCCGAACTCCCCTGCCTATGGCATTAGCTTTGGCTTCAGCTTTGCCTCCCACTTGAGATATATTTTAGGTATTCATGTGTAATCCATTTGGAAATTTGCATGTTTAATGCGCTGTGAGAAATTCTGTTTCTTCTGCTGCTCGGTTCTCCTGTTTATATTTTAAAATGAAATTATTTCTCTTCCTCTCTCGACTGATTTTGCGCGGAATTTATAGTTTACCCTGACATTATCGTTGACTTCTCTCATTGTGCATTGTTTATAAAATTTCGCCGTTTTTTGCTCCGTTTTTTTGTCAGTTTCAATTGCATATGCATAGATAGAATATTCATTTTATAAAAATAGCTCAACAGCTGGCTTTGTACGGCTTGAAGGTAATTCACTGGACTTCATTGAAAACTGAAACTGTTCTGCCATTCATTGCGGAAATAAAAGATTTCGTTTTCAGACAATTGCAATTATGAGGAATTGTCATATTGATCCATATTCCTCTGTTACTATAAAAGCACTTTAAGTTGTAGTTGCAACTCAGTTTTGTTTCAAAATGAAAGCATATTTTGTAAGCTGCTTGCTGCTGCTCTCTCTGGTGGCTTTCAGCCAGGCCGATGGCAAAAACCGTAGCCACAGCGTTACGTGGGGTGCCCGCATGTTCCGGGACTCTCATCTGGAACGGATTGTTATAAACGAAAAGTCAAAATTCTTGCGTGTGGTGACACGTGATTATTATTTCAAGCAGAAGGTGCGTAGAGAACATTTTTCTAATATTTCTAAATACGATTATATTAGAAATAACAATTTAAAAGTTTAAAAATTATTTATTTTTTGGTATTTATTAATTTTTGTAACCATAATTTTCTCTTCAATTTAACTCATTTATTTATTTAAAATTTCAATGATTTTACCATTTATTATTTATTTTTAAAATAGGGTTACAAGCGTCGCATCACACAAATTGTGATTACCGATCAAATTCGCAATGGCGACGGAGGTTACGCCCATCTACGAGGAGGCGGACCTGGGGCTAGCTTTGCCCATATTCATTTCAAGAGTCAACGCAATAAGGGTTTCAGTTTCATTGTGGACATTTATGGCATTTAAATAAATGAAATCTCTTACTTAATTATCAAAGCTGCTTTAAAAAAAAAAACAAAAAAAAAAAAAGACCTGGGATTTTTAATTACAATTAAAGCGCTGCGTTATTATTCGTATATCTGTATCTTTGTAATAATGTTAATGAGGAATTATACACAACGGAATTATGAGCTCTCGCCTACTGTTGCTGTTTCTTTTGAAGCTGTCTCTTCCTATATCTGTCTCCTTCAGTTGTTTGTTGCCTGCATATTTGCGTAGATTGCGCCCTGTTATTGCCCCATTTATTTGTTTATTTGCCTGACGTCCGAGAATTAATACACACAAACAGATAATTAACTTTATTTTGCAGCTTTTTTCATAAGCAAGAATTAAGTGCAGATACGTTGTTGGCAATTTTGTAGATTTTAAATATACTATATATATTTTTAGCAATTCATTGAAGTTCGTAATTAAGTATGGAATTTATTTTTGCTTAGTCAAGATTGTCAAAGTTCCAAATGGTTTAGAAATTCATACTGTCAACTGTTGGTTTTAGCTATCAGTCTGTCCATCTATCAATCTGTGCATCTGTCTGTGTATCTGTTTTAGCTGCTTACTGTCTATCTATCTGACTATCTGATATTCTATCCGTCTCATTGAGTGATAGCTCATCAGTGTGTCTATTTAAAGTTTTATCCAGCTATGTTCTATTTAAAGTTCTGTCCATCTATTTATCTTACGACATATTAATTTATATATCTGTTTGTTACGCTCTCCATCTATCTGTCCATTTATTTATATAAATAAATATCTATAAATTCAAGCTATTGATTTTTTCATAAAATACTTCCATTAAACTAGCTGGTAAATTAATAAAAAGCGCAATCAAAAATGTATACTGCTGCGCTTAATGCATTTTTGAAAATGTCAGCTTGCCAAGGTTAGCCTTAAAGGTCACTGCGCATTCTAAGTTTATCAATAGATACAACAATATATATAAAAGCTGCAAATAGTTAGATCAATAAATTAAAGAACTTCAAACCTGCTCCAATTTCATGCCAAGTTCGCTGCAAATTAACATAAATATCTAACGATTTGCATAGGGTATGTGGGCGTCGTTATGCAGCCAAAGGAGTTTCAGAGGTCTTAACATTTCATTATGAACACGTGGCATACATACAAAGGCAGCTGGAGGGCGGGGAGGGGCACTGGGGAGAAAGAGGGCCAAATGAATGGCTACAGCAGGCATAATTAAGGCACATTAAATTAAACGATGCAGCCGCAATTTTGGCATTGAGCGAAATGAGAAATTATTAGCACCAATGTGCGACAGATGAAGCAGAGGCAGCAGCAGCAGCAGCAGTAGCTGGCAGGCTCTCTTTTAGGCGTTTACCAAAATGCCAGGCACTTAAACTTAACCAAGCTAAAAGGCACGCCCACCATGATGATGTTGGCACCAACGCCCAACAGTTCGTTCCCTGTGCAGCTCTCTAAAACTCAAACAAATCCAATCAATGTTACAGCCAGGCTTACGGAGTGTGTGTGTGTGTGGAGTGTGGGTGTGTGTGGGGTATGTATGTGTGTTTGGAGTGTGGGTGTGTATGTAAATAAGCGTTGGCTGCCATATAAATTTTAATGTATTGCCTGAGACAGGCAGACAGGGAGATACAGGCAGCAAGCTCAGTACTTCAGTCTTAATGCCTCTTCCTCTCCCCCTATCCTCCCTCTCCCACTCCCCCGCACTCCCCTCCGCCTCGCTTGTCATTGAAAGTTGGATTTAGGATCAAGCATTGATGCGTGTGCAGCCCCATCAATCGTTGTAAATTAACAATTTTATTACATCTGCTGTGCAGCGCTGCGTATGCGTTATATGCACACAAATATTACGCATACGCTGGTACTTATTTTTCAGCCAATCTCTTATCATTAGTTTTGGCCAAGGTTTGCGTGTGCTGGCATTAAAGCGTGCAAGCTGCTGCTGATTGCCATTAAAGCTAAAGCAAAGTTGCTCCAACGCAACAGTGTCAAATGAAAAAGTGCGGTTAACACCGACAGTAGAATACCCTGCTTCTTACTTAATATATTTTTTTATTTTCTGAAGCACGCAGCTCGCTTTTTATACAAGATTTGTAGTTGCTTTTGCACAAAGTCGTTATAGCTATTTTTTGTTAGCCTTTTTCATGGGGGGCAGGGTATAAAAAATGGTCAGCTTGTGCCATTTGGCTTGCGTTCGCTCGCTTCGTGTGCTGCAGAGCTCACTGTGACAGCGCTTTTTCTTGCGCTTTTGGCTAGCATTCAAGGATAATGCAGCTGCAAGTATTTTATAGTGTGTGCCACACATACACACACACAACACACACACACGGACGCACATTTGAAGCGCCATTTGTGCCACTTTGTGAGCGCCACGTTCAATAACAAACTGTAACTCCTATTCTACTTGCTCTCGCTGATACCTTTTACCCCCTTTCTGCCCCTCTGCCACCAGCTGCTGCTCTTCATAGTTGCAGCTGCCGCTGTCGAGGTGTATGCAACGCCATACATTATGCAGGTTGTTTGTTATCGTTCGATAGAGTGTAAATTATGGCATACAATTGCCAACGGGCTGCCATACTCACACACATACACACTCACACACACACACTCAAACACTCTGGCACACACACTTAAGCTGCATTGCATGTGTGCCACACTAGGAGTATTCATGGGTATTCATGGGCGTAACTAAGCGCACTTCCAGCTAAAGTACGCATACACTGCAATTGCTAAAATACACTCAGCGAAAAAACAACACATTTTAAAGCATTTTATGCCAGTAAATGTACTTAACAAATTATGGCAGAAAATTCTCAACTCAATATGAGTTAGATAATTTAAAATTTAATACTTAATTCAATAAAATTTTTTACAATGAATTTTCTTATTTTCGTATGTTTTTAAATTAAATTTTTTTTATTTTACATTAAATTTTATTATTTTTAATTTTAATTTGTGTTTTAATTGAATAAATAAATAAATAAATAAATAAATAATTGTTAATAAACAGTTGTAATGAAATTATTCTGTTTATATTTCTGGTTGAAATTGTGTTTCTTCTTTAGCTGTCAATCACATCAAATTTCATTAATTTCGCACAGTGTAAGCCAGTGCATACTTGTGGTTTATGCAAGTGAAAACTATGTGCATTTATATAAAGTTTTGCCTATTAATGAGGCAGCTGCACTTGCTGCAGTTTTCATTTGAATTTATGTGAAAGTAAATTAATTCCAATTAAATTGCAGACTTTGCTGCAAGCTATGCCCCATGCCAAGAATATACCCGCTTAAACCATAAAAAAGAAATACAAAATAAAAACGTATAAAAATGCACATTGTATCAGAGCTGCTGAAATTGAAAGGAAACTCGGCTAGGGTTAAGATTTCACACACACACACACACACACACACACACACACACACTCGTATCTTATATGCAACCAAATTGAAGGGTTTTATGCAGATTTGCATTTGACTTTGTCTTTAAAATACAATAGATACAATTGCCCTGCTGCTGCTCTTCAAGATGTGCCCCAAGTCTTGTGTAGTGTGTGCTTATATACATCTGTATATATCTGTATATATGTATGTATATCGTGTGTATATGCAGTTATAGCTAAGGTCCATTTCCATGTTCTTGCACGTTCATGACCTCGCTGCGGTTGTCCTTTTTGGCTTTCTGCAGCTCTTATTGCTTTCTTGCTTTCAACAGCTGCTGCAACTTGCAGCATATTCTCTATCTCTCTTTCTCTCTCTCTCTTTCTATCGCTGTCTCTGTCTGTGTCTCTATCTGTGCTGTCAACAGCAGCTTTTGCTGCTTTGTTAAGCGCATAAAGTGTGAAAGTACAAGAAAAAAGCATTTCGATATGTCTTTTCTATAGAGACTTGCGTTACGTTCTTCTTCACTTGCTTTGTTTTATTTTTCAATTGCCATTTGCCATATTTGAGGCAATTGTTTTACACACACCCACACACACACACACACACACACACTCAACATGCAACTGCTGCAACTGCTGCAGCTGCTGGCAACATGGATGAAAACATACTCCAAATTTCCGGCTTAACTTTGACTTCGCTACGGATTTGCAGCGAAACAATAACAATTCAGCAGACTTTAGCTACTGTTGCTCAGCGTTTGCCTACGCTTACGAGCGTCCTCAGCTGGGGTTGGGGAATTGAATCAAGCGGAAAACCTGTCAGCTTGTTATGCTCACTCGCTCCTCGCACATCGCATCGAGTTGTTGCCTGAGCTGTGTTTGATGCTGGATTTCGAACGCGAAGTTTACGTAGCTTCTGGCTGTTTTGTGCACTTATCGGATACATATTATGCCACATTTGTAGCTTGTATTTACCTAAACGAAGCCTTACAATCGCAGTTGATCTAACAGAAAACACTGCTTGCCTGGATTGCACTGCTTGTGCTGCCTAAGGAAATATGTAACGAATTTGCAGAAAATTTAGACATTAATATTTTACACTGACAATTTATACAAATTAAAGAGATGCACTGTTTGAACAACTTGCGCTGCATGTATAATTTTTTAAAATGTTTAAAATATTTTTTAAATAAATATTTATTTAAATATTAAAATTAAAAGTATAGCACTGCTTGCGAGCATTTAAAAGTGCGATTTATAAAATTGTTAGCTCATTTTTTTTTTTTTTTTTTTTTTGTATAGGGGGGAAAGCATTAAAAGCCTGAGTCTGGGACTTTCACCCAGTAAAACCACCCCTACTCTCCGCTTCCCTCTCGTGGCATCACCGCTAGGTATTACTTCGCGAGGGGGAGGTGGCATGAAGGCCGTCACTAGATCCTATCTAGGATTTAAACTACGATTGCGCTGTCTTTCAGCGCGACGCAGCTCATTATGTGGAACTGTGTGCGTTCAAGTTCATTTACCCAATCCAATATAACCCCAGAGCTTCTGCACTCTCAATTTAGCTTATAGGTCTGCTCAACAATGCTGTTTTGTCAATTGGAGGCAGATTGCACTGCTTGCTTAATGGAATGCAAATGAGAATGCTAATTAATGCCGAATTGTGCTCTATAATTTATTTGCTTACTACAACAAAAGTCACAAATTGCATTTAAAGTCTATTTCTTACTCTGGCTTCGTCTTCCCGGGCTGTACGCGTACATAGGTGTTGATATAGAACTTGGTAAACATAACCAACATGACACTGGCCTGTGTCAAGAGCAGCATTATAATACTTTTGGGGTATCGGCAGCCAGTACTTGAGTAGACCATAAGCACATAGGCGCTGTATGCCACCAGCATAACAAACTGAATGATCTGTATGATGGTGATGTACTTCTTCCACCAGAGGCTCGCCTTGACGCCAGGATATAGGGCGGATAGGAAGTAGTAGAAGTACATGACGACATGCACAAATGAGTTGAGCAGTCCCAGGGCACACAAGTGTCCTCCAAGCCCGTAGAATCGACCTACCATATAGGCGCCAAGGACCATCATTACGTGATGGTAGACATGCAGCAGGGTTATCTGTTTGTAGCTCTTGCGCAGCACAAAGAATACGGTATCCAATAGATCTGTGATCTTGTTGATGTAATACAAGTAGGGAATATATCTCTCAAGAGTCCTGTATTTATGCCCTGGTGGCAACATTTCCATGCAGTGTAGATTAAGCATCCGTTTGTGTATGATGTAATAATACGTCTAGAATAAAAATCATAGATCAGAACTCTCGATGTTCGTCTACGGTTTCACTTACATAACTGAAAAACACTCCATTATATACAACCTGGGCGATATTGTAAACGAGAAGGACTTTCCGCACTTCATAGGCATTGCGATTTTGCATAAAGATCTTGCCGTATTTCAGCACAAAGAACAAATATGTTGTGAGTATCAGGAATACTGGCCATGGCGAATTCGTCAATGGCAACGGCTGAGGATCTGTTCAGATAACTTGAATATATTAAGGGTATTCTGTTTTTTATGATATGCACTTGATACACTACCCGGTGGTGGTCTGCTGAAGATACCGAACATTTTTGCGAAGTTTTGCGCCCAAAATCTAATTTCTAAATGCCATCCAAATATTTGCGCTTTTTATATATGTATGCAGGTTCAAAAAGAATTTGAAAGTTCGCACAGGTTGCATTTTATATGCATGCAATTTCCGACTATGATTACGACTACTAAATATATGATGAAGACGGAAAGCGAGAGACAAAAATCAGAGAGACAACTCTTTTTGGCAGCCAAAAGCCAGCTCTTCAAAATACAAATTACCATATTGAACTCTAGTCGATAATCGGCGAGACTACAGTCGAATGCACTCGACTGAAGCAGTCGGCAAACAAAAATGCTGTATCTATTAGGCATACATTATAAGCCCACTTTGAATAGCTAAAGAACTGATATAAACAAAATATTTGAACTTGACGATAAGCGTGTTTGATTCATTAAGTATTTCGTCAGATCAAAGTTCAAGGTTTTACTTTCAATTGCAGGTATGCAATATCTTTAATTAGTAAAATAAATAGAAAAATTTGTTGTACTTTATAAATCGTGTTTTATTAATCTTTTAAATTTGGAATCACAAGATTTTTGGAATACTTGCATTTGCGGTATTAACAGTGCTATTCGTTAAACAATTTTGGCATGTTATTGTTGTTGTTTCTGGGGCTTAGGTTTAATATAGTTGTTATAGTAAAAACTGCTAAACATATACAGAAAGAAAGTCGCCTGCACAAGAATCAACATTTGCAATTTCATTGGAAATTGACAAGATGGATTAAGGATAATAATTGACATGGCGTGGGTAAATATTAATATGAACTGAACGATTTGTATCAGTGTTATATACTTTTTCCACCAGATGCTGCCCTTCATGTCCGTCTTTATCGCAGACATCAGATAATAGATGTACATGACAACATGCACAAACGTGTTCAGGAATCCGACTATGGCAAATTGCGAACCAAATCCATAGAAGCGCACCACGGCATAGCTCACATAGACCATAAAGAAATGATGATAGACGTGCAGGAAGGTAATCTGTTTATAGCTCTTTCGCAGCACAAAGAATATAGTATCTGCCAGATCGAGAATTTTGTTCATGTAATACAGACTAGTCAGATATCGTTCGGCATTCTTGTTGGGATCGTCCATGGGCAGCGTCTCCATGCAACGGAAATCGTACAGCGGAGCTATGAACAAGTATTTAACTGCAAGAAAAAAATTGGATTATAATAATATCATTAATATGTCGTATATATACTTACATATCTGAGCAAACATATAGCAATTATAGATGACCTGAATTGAGTTGTAAATGATCAAAACTCGCTTTAGATCGTAGGGTTGACGATTTGCCATGAACATTTTGCCAATTTTGAAAACGAAGAGCTTATAACATATTAGTATCAACGTAACGGGCCAAGCAGATCCCAGTAACGGCCAATTTGCCGCCTCAGGATCTATTCCAAACATTTAAAACTGATAATATCCATTGAAGTATCGATGATATCGCTGCTTACCAGCTGGAGGTCTGTTAAACACATCTATTATATTCGCAAACATGCTGACGTCCAAAGTGGGAACCGTTCCAAATACAACTAGAATTCCGTGTTGACTTACGACAACAATTCACCTCGTTTTTGTTTTTCCTTTTGAATTTACAATTTTTTAGAATGCCGAATAATGCATATTAAATTACCTGAGGTTCATAGCTTCAAAGGTATTTACGAAGTCTGCTTTTTTGTCACGTAATCTTATAATTACGTAACCAAATTATATCTAAAGAAATTTAAATGGTATAAACTCAAATTGATTTAATTTCTGTCATAATTGAAGCCATTTAATTATAATTGAAGCCATTAATAAATAAATTAACGACGAAACTAATGTTATTTGGGTTTACGAGTAATTGAAACCATTTAAGTATTTGAAATAAAAGACAAATAAATTTCAATCAATTTTCGAAGTTATTGGAGTTTATTGGCTTTCTGCTTGCGCTTGGGTCTTATATAAGTTTGGTAATAAAATTGACCAAACATTTTGATCATCACTGCGGACTGAACTAGCTGCACGAACTGCATTAACTTGGGATATTTACAATCAGACTTAAAGATTAGCATAAGGACTGCTTGTACCAACAATATTATAAACTGTGCCAGCTGTAGTATCGTGATGTACTTTTTCCACCAGATGCTGCCTTTGAGGCTGGGATACATTGCCGAGATGAAGTAGTAGAAATACATGACGACATGAACCAAACTATTTAGTGTTCCCAGTGTTACGAGTTGTCCTCCGGTGCCATATACTTGTATGATCCAATAGCCGGCATACATCATCGATATATGATGATAAACATGTAGGAATGTTATCTGTTTGTAGCTCTTGCGAAGCACAATGAACACCGTATCCAGTAGATCTATGACTTTGTTTAGGAAATATATATATGTGGCATAGCGCTCAATATACTTCTTGGGATGGTCCAGCGGTAGAGATGTCATGCATGTCCAGTCATATTCATGGTTGATGATCACTTCTCTAATGCCCTAAAATATATTCTAGTTATAGCAACTCATATATGGTTTAGTTAAAGAGCATTTCATACTTACAAGGTAGAACATAAACAAGTTGTAGAGGACTTGAAAGATATTATAGCACATAAGTATCTTCTTCAAATTGTATGGCCTACGATTTGCCATAAAGATCTTGCCCAACTTGAAGACGAACAATAAATATACCAGTATTATCCATGTCACTGGCCAGGGTGACCTCAGAAGAGGCCAAGTGCTAATTTCCGCATCTACACGATTTTCAGGTATTACTCTCAGTTAATTACTTTCAGTCAATTGGTATAATTTGTTTTTACTTTACCTGACATTACAAATTAGAAGCTCGTCCGTTTTAGCAACCATGCAAAGTACGACTGAGTAAATAAGTACGCTTACCACACGAACACACTAGCTGGCAACCTTCAAATAAAACTGAAATGTAAATATGTACTTGATACGAAATTGTAATAGGCATTATGGGTCAATACTTTGCAACCGTATAGCTAATGAACCCGGCGAGACAGAGTACACAAGAAAACTGCAACTACTAATAAAGCTCTGAAGAGCGCATCAGTAGGACGGAAGTCGACAGTCGGACGTAACCGATTGTATAACTCTTGCTGCTTAACTATCGCTTGTCTAACTCTCGCTGGCCGAACTCTCGCTGGCCGAACTCTCATTGGCCGATATTCAGTCAAATGAAATTGGTAAAGAGCAAACTATGGAATTATATAGATGTATCAATATTAAATGCAATATTACACATAAGGTTTGTTTTAAATTGTATAATTTATAATTTAGACCCTGATCAAGAATATATATAATTTGTTAGGTCTACCATGCCTCCTTTTGGCTCCAAGCTGCAGGTGGCATCCGTCTGAGATACTGTATTTTAAATGCACTACAGGGTATGTGAAATGTGTGTGTTTTTATGGTTCACTTGAAATTTTTCATTCCACTGATTTGAGCTGTAAAATTTGACATTTGTCTCTCTTTGGTTTGATTGCAGCTGCAAGTGGCAGTTGCCGCAACACGACGTGCTGAATGTGGCAGCAAGGAAAACATTAACGACAACAATGAACCGAGCACGTGGACAATACAACAATTGCCGCAGTGACAGCAGCAATAACAGCAGCAACAGCAACAACTGTTTTCAATGGGTGCGGGTGTTGATGTTGTGGCAAGTCCTGGTGGCAACTTAAACATGGCCATGTGGCATAGCAGTTGGTATATAAAGTGAGCTCGTTTAGCATCAACAAAACCAAGCAAAACAACAACAAATCTAATTACACAGCAACAATAAGCAATGTGTTGTTGCTGATTATGATAATGACAATGACGATGATGATGATGATGATGAGGAGTTTCCGCTTTGATTTTTGGGGCCAACAGGAAATGAGCAGCGCTTTGTGGCTTAAAGCCAAAGTATTGCTGCCACAGTAGCAACTCTCTCAACAAGTGCAGTTTTATAGAGAATTTCATTGCGGCTCATCTGTGTACATAAATCAGTTGCAACTGCAACTGCAACAACAACAACAACAACAACATCAACAGCAACAACAGCAGCAACAACTTCAGCGGCAACTGCATTTATTGCCGCTTTTACCTTTCAATTTTGTAATCGTAAGCGAGCCGCAAGTGCAACAACCTAGAGCGCATTGCAAGTGTCGGGGGGCGGGGGCGTGGCAGTGCTACGTGCAACTCGTGCACTGGCCAATTAGTCGCCGCCATCAACGTTGCTGGCGGTTATAATTTTGGCCCACATTGAACGTCAGCCCAGAGTGCTGTCCCTGCACTGATGACTGCCGCCAAGCGACGTGCAGCAGGCGGCAGCAGCAGCAGCAACAGTAGCAGCAGCAGCAGCGGCAACACCAACAACAACAACACCAGTAACAACAGCAACAGCAATGAGCAGCAGACACTGCAACAGCAGCAACAACAGCAGGATGCACAGCATCAGGAATACCAACAGCTGCTGCAGCATCAACACCATCCCTACACACATCCGCACCATCACCCGCAGCAATATCACCAGCGACAGCAGCAATATACGACATTCTCACAGCAACAGCAGCACCAGCAGCAGCAACATACAACAGCTGCAACAACAACAGCAACATCGACACTTCGCGATTGTTCCGTCAAATTGCCGCTGGACATTCTGTGAGTAGCATACAATGAATATATATAGCATATATATAGCCTTCCATATCAGATCATGTGCCAAAAAGACAGGCTCTTAGGGGTTGTGGGTAGGTGCAGTCCTGGCGACCCTACGTCTATGTATTCCCCTTGGAATTCGCGGCTCGTTTGTCCAGTCACAGGAGACGCTGGGGAAATTCTGGGTATATGCCTGATAGGGGTTATGTTTGGCATACAGATTAAATTATTAAACAACAAATAAGTATAAATTCTATAGAATATTTCAGGAATACATTTAATTTTAACAAACAAAAATATAAGATGGAGAATTCTATTTTTTTAAATCCTTTTTTATATTTTTTTTAATTGTAAGTTAGAGCAAATTTATAGAGATCATTGAATCGCACATTAGAAAATTAAACATCTCCATATAGCTTGATTTTTAATAAAAATAAATCCTCTTTTTAAAAAGAAGAAAAATTACAGGGTATTTTGTTGGAGCTGTCTGCTTATGTTTTGCTCAAACAGAGAAAAGCTGAAACGTGTAATGTTTTAATAAAATTTACATTTTAAACGATTCAAATGAAAATTGCGTTCATGTTAATGTTCCAGAAAAGCTTTCGCATTCGATTCGAGTGCTAGCAGAATATATATGTATATATATAGAGTGTACATGGGTAATACATATGTACATGTCTTGTATAGTACATAATATTGTCGTAGTCTGTTTGGCAGTTTACGTGCAGAATGAAACATTTAATTGAAATATGGAAACTGATTTGCTTTATTGATATTGAAGGCATGCAGTTTGATTCGATTAGAGAATGCAGCATAATTTAATTATTTAGCTTGACAGTTTAATTTAATTTCAAAATGGTTGAAAGAGACAGAAATACATATAGATAGATAGATAAACATTTATACAGAAATTGCAATTTTATTTATTTTATGTTGATTAAGAACAATTAACAAAGCAAATGAATAGACCAACTAAAATTATGCATTACATTCAAATGATAATTTAAAGTAAGTGAAATGTAAATTTAATCAAGGAATACAAAATAATTAAATAGCTTAATAAATTAGAGTGAATTCTATATTTCTAAATTATTTGCCGCTCTGCTCATTAGCTCTTTAGTTAATCTATTTTTTATTGGTTTAGAACATTATGTTTAGCTCTTGCATATTGTCTAGATTTAAGCTCATTTTAAGCTGGCCTGCGGGGCCGCAGCAAAGCGGGCCGACGCTGTCAACCTGAGTGCGTGACGGCATGAAGCAAGAAGCAAGGGGCGAAGGAGGGGGCGGGAGGCGGTAGGAGTGGCCAGGTGGAGTACTACAATAACAACTGGCGTAACATAGTCAAAGGGAGCGTGCTGCGTTTATGCAGATGCCCCAAGTCAAGTCAAGTGGCATGCCTGCATGTCGCCTCTCCTGTGGGGCACATGAAATGAGGCCAGCTGCAAATAGAAAAACTTGCCACACATACGAGAGTATGTGTGTATGTGTGTGTGTGAAGTGACTGGCTTGAGTTCTCTAAGCTCTCTCTCTGTCTCTCTTTCTCTCTCAGCTCTGCTTTGCTCCTTTCACGCTGTGTCGTTACTTTTAACGAGGTGTCGCATGTGAAAGTCGGCCAAACAGGATGGCGCACCAAGCTGCCAACTGCCTGTTGCCACATGCTATATGGCTGCCCACCCCTTCCCCTACCCCCGTCCCACTGACAACCATCTTGCTACACCTGAGTATATATGAAAATGCACTTAGATGACGGCGTCTGCTTTGGCTTTTGCTGTTGCTTTTGCTTTTGCTGTTGCCGTTGTCGCTGCTATTGCGGCATGCTGCAAATGAAGTCATCCATTAGACGACGACGATGGCGACAACGACTATGGCTAAAAAGGCGGCATTACGTATACGCCATGTTTGCTGCAGCTCATAATGCGAGCCATGTTTCAGCAGCGGTTTAAGCGGAAACGTTTATAATGGAATTCGCTTAAGCAAAGAGCGATTCATGTCGACACCACAATGCACAGTGTCGTCTTGCTAATTTCTCCAACAGTTTTATGGCCACTGTTTTCACTCGGCCACAAGGCCAGAGAGGGGTAGGGTGAGGGGCAGAGCAGAAGTAAAAGTGGAACTTCGCTTTAATTACTTCAACGGCAGTCGAAGCGGCAATCTAATTAGCCTGCTGAAAGCCGAAAGCTGAAAACTGAAAGAGCCGACTGCTGGCTGTCCATTACATTAATTGAGCACCGACAAAAAGGACTAACTATGCACTGAGAGAAAAAAGGGTTATAACAGGCAAATAGGAAAAAAGTTGGCAGAGTAGTGAAAAGAATTGATTGAAGAACTTGGTTTTAAGTTGCGAATTATGAGGATTTATTTTTGAATATTAATATTATATTGAATCAAAAAAAAAAATTTTTCTTAAATTTAAAAAGGTAGAAATAGAATTTTTTTATTTGTTTAAGTGTCGACTAAGACAATCTTTAACGTAATCGATAATGAACTATAACAAATGCAAATAAATTACAATATTTTATACTGCCTTTATCTCATTTATTGTTATATCTGCCGCAACTCCATTGCAATTTCTTGCAGTGTACCTTATCTCTGTGACCTTTATCACGCTCTGTTTCGTTTTTTTGTTGCTTCATTATAGTTGGCTACCGAAATCGGCCATGCGACCCGTTGGCGCCGATGCCTCGCACACGGACTGCATTCTCGTCGTCGGCGTCTCCCGTCCAAAGCTGGCCGTTGTCTTTCTAACGGTCATGTTAATCTCGTTGTTTCTCACCTTCCACGTGCTCTACGACAGCGCCGTCTACAATATCCAAGCAGCTCAAGCCGTACACGAGCGCCATCGTCTCTCATTGGCCGCCTCAGCCTCGGCGGCAGCGGCAGCTGCGGCAGCTGCGGCATCTGCACCCTATGCGGCACATCCTAATCATTTGCCGGTGTTCGTAAAGCCTGTGGCAAGCTCTAATCAGCTGAGTCATCCCATGGTCTTCCCCTCGAGTCGTGTGCACTTCCCCAAGACGAGTCGTCGCCTGCCGCAGGTGAGTACTGTACTTGGAATGGAACGAATCAAAATCGATAATCAAACACACTCAGTACATAATCGAATCAACTTTGATATGCATTATTTAATATACCAAATGACCTTTAACTGTTGTAAAACTAACATGAAAATTTGATCAGCAGAGTTGATTAACAACTTAATTTCATAAATCGACAATTGTTATTATAAATTCATTTAGTATCAATATATCGATTTAAATCTCAATAGGAACATTTAATTTAAATTTAAATAATGAATTAAAAGCGTATTCCAGCTTCGTCTAAACTCATGCACATTGTCTACTCAAACAAGTTTTTAGTTGAAGTTTCAAGTTTCATGTTGTCGGTAATTGCCTGCAATTTGCAATTTGCAATTAAAGCAATTTACATTTCCCATTTTCCATTTTCAGGCACTGATAATTGGTGTTCGCAAGTGTGGCACGAGAGCGCTGCTGGAGATGCTCTATCTGCATCCGCGCATCCAGAAGGCCGGCGGGGAGGTGCACTTCTTCGACAGGGATGAGAATTATCTCAAAGGATTGGAATGGTACCGCAAGAAGATGCCACATTCATTTCGTGGTCAAATTACCATCGAGAAGAGTCCCAGTTACTTTGTGTCGCCGGAGGTGAGAAACTAGACTCCAGGGAGCAACAGAAATGAGAGGGAGAATCAGAGAAAGAGAGAAGAGGGAGAGCGATGAAGAGCATACTTTCGAAACTCTCTAGACTATTATAAATTTAACGTACGCGCCTTTGATGTCGTAATTGGCAATTAGGCTCGCTTCGCGTTGCACATGGATAACCCTAATTATTAATTAACTGTCCACTGAATATACATATATATATCTATATAGACAGTCCATGTCTATCAAATTATAGTCTCTTTCAGACACTATCTGTGGCAATTTCCGCGCTGCAGCTCGCCGTGTTCTGTGTTCGGTATCCCCAACCAATTTTGGCAACGGAAATGTTTGCAAATTCATTTGCCAAACGGCATCATCTAACACATGTTCTGCCCCCCGTCCGCTACCCTACAGCTCGTTTGTCAACTGCCTAGGTTTTTGCTTGCCAATTAAGTGATATACCCTGTAAATTAGCAAAACAGATTTGTTCTTAAAAATTGTATTCCCTTTGACAACATTTAGATATTTTTGTTTATGACTCTAAATTTTGCATTTAAATATTTTATGCTACAGGGTAGCTGCTAGTCGAGTACAGCTTCTAAGTGCCTGCCTTTTAATGTTTTAATTGTTTTGGTCTGCTTTATTAAGTTGCAAGATAATAATTGTTTTATTGGCATAGGGTATTTGCTAGTCGAGGCATTACATATTAAAAGCTTAGCCTAAATAATTTTGAAAAATTATTGCTGGCAATTAAACTGCAGTTTCTTTTTGCTGGGTAACTGGCAGTCTGACACGCCCCACAAGCTGCATTTATTGTTGAATTTTTTGCTGTTCCTTTGCCGCCTGTTGCCCGCAGGGTTGCCACCTGCTGTTGCTGTTGCTGTTGCTGTTGGTGTTGCCATTGCCGTTGCTGCTTGATGCAATTTGCTGGTAGAGCCGGAAGTTGCATGTGTCAGTGAAATTGAAGCCTTCAGGTGGCAGTGTTGGGAAATTGGGAAATGGACAAATGGGGCATGGGGCATGGCAAGTGGAGAATAAAAAGGAAACAACAAAAAGGAGTATCCAGAGTTGGCAACTCTAACGAGTTGCGGTGTCATGGCAAATGCAATAATTCATATGGATTTCATTTTTTTTCGTATTTTGTTTTCAATGTTTGCGGTTAAATTGCAGTTTTTCAACTGCTGCTGCGGCAATACAGTGAGTGCAAACAAGCAGCAGCCGCTTCATTCTTCCGTTTGTTAAATCTTCATTAATGTCATTATTAATATTTATTGCCAGACGAAATGCGAAGAGCGGCATTAAGGGAAAGCGGGAAGGACGGCTTGCCCTAGGGATAACGTGACATTTCTGACCAGTTCTCGTATAATCGCATTTTATTTAAATTTTGCGCAAATTTAATATTAAAATTTTTGCCCGGTCCTTGGCTCCGTTTGAGGTACAGTTTACCCCGCTTCGAATTAGCCATGCGTTCATAAATAAAGCAGCTCCCAAAGGTGTGCTTGGCGCTGGCCAGAAGCAATGCAGAAAGACCGTACGAGAGAGAATGAAAAAACGCCGTATTATATGGTTAATATAGTAAAAATTGTTGTTATATAAACACAATAGAGGCTTCGACAACGTTGGCTAGCTTTTTCGCTTCTCTTTTTCTCATTTTATTTATTTATTTATTTTTTTTTCTTTTTTGCCATTTTTTTTAGTTCATCAAGCTGTAAGTTTTGCACAGTCGCTTGCACTTGTTGCTTGGTGTATGTTACGGCGCCCTCATTGAAATTGATTAACTTTATTTAGCCTCGCCTCGTTTGGCTTATTTGCATACCCTGTGCACTTGCAATGAGCTGTGGGATATGCCAAATTAGCAAAGGGATGCTGCCTAAGGAAAGCGCCCAAAATGCCAGGCTTCAATGGTGAAACCTTTTGTTTTGAATATTCTTAAAGAGACTGCTAAAGTTCGATGATGTGGAGTTGAATAGTTTAGACTGATAATACCCTATAAAATATATATAAATTTTTACCGAAAACGGGCAAAACTGTCTATTAATTCTAAAAAAGATTTTAAAAAGTAACCTTACATTTTTACCTAATTGTTTATATTAAATGTTTTAGCTTAAAAGCTAGATATACCCTAGATTTGTTAGAATTTATAGCTCAAAAGTGACCTATTATTTTTTTACGTTTTTGAATTATTTGTATAATTATTTTGTATAACTGTAATTGCTAAAAGTGTGACTTTAGTTTGATTTTTTGCATAGCAATTACAGGGTATGTGAGTTGTTCATCGCCGCCAATATTTTCTGCTTCGATGGCGCGGCTCGTCAGCGTCATTGTCGGCAGTGCAGCGTGTTGCCATATTTTCCGTTTAAATGGAATTTCGTTTCAGTGCACAGACTGTTTGGCTGTACTGTGTGTGGGTGGCAGCATACTGCTGCAGCCGACTGTAAATTCATTAGCTGTTTGTCTCGGAGGAGGCGGCATGCATAAGTTCATACTCACCGTGTGCTCTCATTGCTTTGCAGGTGCCGGAACGTGTGCGTGCCATGAATGCCAGCATCAAGCTGCTGCTGATTGTCCGAGAGCCCGTGACCCGTGCCATATCCGACTACACCCAGCTGAGGAGTCATGCAGCCACGGCGATGCTGCCACTGGCAGAGAATGCGCCTGCAGCAGCAACAGCTCCAACTGCAACTGCAACTGCAGCTGGCTCTGGCTATGGGGCACGCATGCCGACACAATCAACACTCTACGGCAAGCTGCGGGCGGCGCACGGGTTTGACAATGCCTTGGGCAGCGGAGCGGGGGGCAAGGAGACGGCGGTGGGCAGCGCGGGCGGAAGAAGAGCAGCAGCGACAACCACGCCCACGCCCACACCGAGTGCCGCCCAACTGGCAGCCAAGTAAGTGCAGTTCAAATGAAATGCAAACTGCAAATGAAACCGGTCCGCAAACAAGCTAGCAAAAATTGCTAAAAAGAAAAATTCGGAAAGGCTACAGTCAGATGCCTTCGACAGAAGAATACCCTATACCTTACTATACTTATTATTTAGGATAGACAAATATGTTTAAAGAGAACATATTTTTTATATGACAGCCTACTGGGTTCCAAATTGTGAAAGCTACATGAAGTTTATGGATTTGTGCGCGAAGTGGGCGTGGCATCAACAATTTGAAGTAAACTTTTATTGGGTATGGTGTACAACTATCTGCACCTAAAATTTAGCAACTTTAACTCTTGTAGTTCCCGAGATCGATGCGTTAATGTAGACCAGAGATGCCCACTCCATAGCTCTCGCTACTCTTTAGCATATGGGGAGAGCTCTTGCTTATGGGGAGAGCCTCTCCGTTAGGACACCACTGATTTAAACAGACAGATAGACAAACATGTCTAAATCATCTTAAGTGGTCGTTCTGATCAGGAATCTACATTTCTACATACAGTTCTCATCAGGAACATACATTTGCACAAAGTAGCTATACCCTTTTTCACACATTCAATGATTACAGGGCATACAAATCTGTGAAAATGCTGATGAGAAAGCTCAACTTTTTTGAAGCGTGGTTCATTTGCAGTTGCCACTTGCCACCTTTTGATTATTCACACTTGCTTCTCCCCCTAGCAGATCCTTTGAGGAACTGGCCATATTCCCCAACGGCACGGTCAATGAGGCTTATCGTCCACTCAGCATCTCCATGTACCACATACACCTGCATCGCTGGCTGGAGGTGTTCCCACGGGAGCAGCTGCTGGTTGTCAATGGGGATCGTCTGATTGAGGATCCGCTCTCCCAGCTGCGACGCATCGAGGCGTTTCTAGGTGAGCAGTTCTGTTAATTCTAAATTTAAATAAAGTTTAACAAATTCGCTGCGCTTTCCACAGGCATTGAGCATCGGGTGAGAAGCGAGCACTTTTACTTTAATGAGACCAAGGGATTCTACTGCCTGCGCTATGACAACGGCGATCGATGCCTGCGGGAGACGAAGGGGCGCAAGCATCCGCATGTGGATCCTCTGGTGGTATCCAGACTCCGTAAGTTCTTTGCCGAGTATAATCAGCGCTTCTACGAGCTGGTGGGCGAGGATCTGGGCTGGCCGGAGGAGTAAGCAGCGAGAGGAGCGAGAGGCGTGAGAGCTGAGAAAAATGGACTGATTGAAATATACTATATATGTATATATATACTCGTATCGTAGGAGAGGGAGACAAGTAACTGCAATTGCAATTGCAACACAATTTTCCACTTTGTTTGCTGCAGCATTTAATTAAAGAGGAAAACAAACAAACATTTCGATGCTGCGTGCAAAAGGATTTTCCCCAGCAGCAGTAAAGAGTTTCCCATATATCTCTCCGACTGTCTGGCTGTCTGTCTGTCTGTCTGACAGTTCAATTATGCGAACTTTTTGGTGGCAGCCCCTCCAATACCCCAATACCCCCCTACCTACAGCACAGTTAAACCATACAAAAAAAATATAAATAAAAAGCAAAGTAAAAGGAACAGGAAAATCTCTGCCATGCCCGCTTTGGTGTGTGTGCAAAAGTCCATGAAAATCTATGGGAAAAATCGCTGGAAAAAAACCAAAAAGCAATATCTACATGAGATACGAACTCTGTGCACAGTTAGTATGTATGTATGTGTGTGTGAGAGATAGAGCGAGAGAGAAAGTGTGTGTGAACGAGAGAGAGCGTGCATGTTTGTTGTAAGCATAAAAATTAATTAAGCAACTAAATGTGATTTTATAGCAAATAAGCAAATCGATAATGGAAACAAATTGAAACTGTAATTGAAATGAATGCGAGGGGCCGTCGGAAATATATTTTCAAATATATCAATCCAGGGGCAATACTCAAACATGTATTTATTGACACAAGTTTTATGTCGGCTGAATTCAAAGTGTGCATACCAAAAGAAAAAGGAAAAACCAAAATACACAAGGCAAAAACAAATGGAAATTTAAATTTAAATTCATTGAGCGTTTTTCGGCAATTCGAAAAGTATTATTCTATATGCTTGCCTATTGAAATTGAGGAAAATAATCGAAACAATTTGCAGGCGTGTAAAATAATGTACGAAATTCTTATATCTAACATATCGCTTACATATCAGAACTACTCAAATTATATTCGATAAATTAGATTAGTTGGATGAAAAAGTGAAAAACGGAAAAACTTAATTAAGGTTCAGGTGAACAATGCATATCAAAAGCAAAGTGAAAGCAGAAGAACGGCAACCATGAAACTCAAAACATATCAGCAAATGAAACTAAATTTAAATGCAATTCTTAGCCAATAAGCCTAACTTTTATGATATACAAATAGTGTTATTTATATAAAGATAAGAAAATCCAAATAGTTTACAACAATTGTTATATGATTTAGCAGAATTTGCACTTTATGTTTGGCCTAAGTTCCAACTTAGCGTAAACGTCCTTTACACAAATGAATCTAGTTAATTGCACTGCCTAAATATATAATATTGTGCACACCCCGATGAGAATATTACCATTTGACATGTAAGTTTTTTAAGGCATTTTTTAGCAAAAGACAAAACGTAATTCCTAGTGGTAAATTAAGCTTAAACTTAGAATAAATGAACTAAACTACATACCAAACATATCAAAGGGTTTAACTACGTGTATGACTCAAATTTACTTTCGAAATACCAAAAAAGCTAATGAATGCATATCAACTCAATGTGAGCAATTTAACTTAGGCTAAAGCAATGAAACTATACCTAAATATATATATGTCTGTGTAATATCCTAACTTGATAAACATGTTACAAGATAACAAGATGACAAGATGACCCCAACGTTATTACTGATTAGCACTTTTGGTTCTCCGATTCTCATACTACAAATAGCTCGTAGGGATCTTCAGCGCAGAACTCAGACAAGAAATACCAACTAATAGTATATAGAAATGATCTTGAAACGAATGCATATCAATTTATCCAAAGCAATATCAATTCAAAGTAAATCCAAACAAAGCAAAGACTGAAGGTCCTCCGCAGAATGTTTCTTCAATGATTTAAATCATTTTTTAAATACAGTATATATATATTATACCTAAAGAAAGGAATACCAATCAACCAATATATTAAGTAGCATGAGACAACGAACATTTTTAATTTGTTATATTTTTATACAAGAAGACCTAAGTGTAAAGCGAATGCAGACCCGTATAGAAAATACCAATTTGTTTCGTATGCTGAATTTTATTCTACGAATATCATTAATATATAGAGTTAAAATTTTGTTCTCTTCAACTACGCCAATTACAAATACATACATATCTCTATATATATAAAGTGAAACGATAAGGATACATATCAAACTGTTTACATTCAACTTTAACGCCTCCATTGACATATTGATATTGATATACATATTGATGTATTGTCTAACTTACATTTAATGTATTGTACGTATTTTAATGCAAAGATCCATTGCTAATCTATAATGTACCTTAACAAATAAAACCAAAACAAAACAAAACCAAAAAACTATATGTATATTTCTTAAAAACTCTCTCTTGAATCTTTAAGCTCTTATTCAAAATTTTCAATGTACATGACATGACATAACAGCAACACGAATACGAGAAAACGATCATTGAACATGAATTGTATGAAAAGCAAAAACCCCAAAAAATCAACATTTTAAACTCTAAAACAATTTTAAGCATGCAGTGAATAAATGTATTGAAAAGTAAAAATTAATGTTTATTTTTTAGATAACAGCAAATATGGGTTTTAGGTGTCCTCTAGTTTGGTAATACAAATACTACCTTAATTCATTCGCTATGGCAGATACTGAGAAAAACATATACGGAGATACAGATCTACAGAGAAATATTTACAAAAAAAAAGAGATATGGAGATGCAGAGATACAGGTACAGAAAGGATTTTATTTTTATACTCTGTACCCATTGATTTTATTTATTTATTTTTTATTATTTAGTTATTGCTCTGATAATGCTGCTGCTGAATATCATGGATATATCAATCAATATTTTTTCATCTTGCCATTTACCTATTAGTTATATGATTTTAGGTAGTCTTACCGTTTTTGTAGGGTTAAATATGTTGCAGGAAGCTCGCAGCCAAGACACAAACCAATACGCAGAGCTTTTTGCTGTAAAAGCCCTGAGCTTTTCGACATTACAAACGTCTGATTATCGTAAACTACATAAACAATTCAGTTGCGCTTAATTGAGGAAAGCCAGCGGTTGCTTAAGCGGCCCATCCACGGCACATTTGTTTGGCAATCCGTGATTGATAAAAGAGAAGACAGTTTGCCACCAACGAGGGCAAATATTCTTTCAAACATCATTCGCAAATAATTCTCGTCCGCTCAACATGTCTACGGATGATGACACTGTGATTGCCTTAATGTTATTTTCAAGAAAAAACAAGAGCAAAAATCATTAATTTTGATATTCCATAGCGCCGGCTTATTTTCCATGCCACATATAAATTTAAGCAGCACTTTTTTGGCCATTTTCACCACATGTTTACGCTAGCGCAACTTTTCACAAATGATGTTTGACTGAACTCCACCATCCACGGTCAAATTTTTTTTTCAAACACGCGCAAGATAGAAACCTTTCTATCTTGCGCAAACAAGTTGCCAATCACGAAATTTGTTTGTGAGCAACGCCATCCACGAGAAATTTTTCGTCAAATCAAACACGGTTTGCCAAACATATGTGCCATGGATGGGCCGCTTTAGCTGCTAATGAATACGCAGTAGTTTCAATATAGTATAGGAATATATTTTCGCTTCTGTGTGCCCTACAAAATAATCAGGCAAAGGTTGTAATGTGGCCGCATAGAAACAAGCTAGCTGCAGTCCGACTTTTGTCTACGGGCCGGGAACTGGGGCAGCAGGTGAGTACGACAGCTGAGTGCAATGGATAGCAAAAAAAAATGAGAGAAAGAGACGAGTAGAGAGAGCAAGAGTGAGATAGAGAGCAAACAAGTGCTCATTGTTTACAAGCAATCATGCCCTGTTGGAAATTGTATTTTATGACAGAGACAATTCCATGATTTACTGGATGCATCGCCGCCACGCGTTGATGCAGATTGGTTGAAGGCAAAACCCTATGCGGAGATGCCGGGACCTAGCGTTATGCGTATTATATCCTACTTTATGCCAGGCGGTAAGTGGTTAAAATCTCGATATTTGATAGTACATAACTGAATACATAACTGAATGCCAGGCAAACTGCATAATATGAATCTGATACAATTGAATCGTCGCTTACGTAAAATGTACGGCGATATCTGTCGCTTTCCGGGCATGATGGGCAAACCGGATACCATATTCACGTACAACCCGAAGGATTTTGAAACCACCTACAGACACGAGGGGATTTGGCCCGTGCGCATAGGACTGGAGAGCTTTACGTACTATCGCAAGGTGCACCGTCCGGATATCTTTGGCGGAGTTGGTGGACTGGTATCAGAGTAAGTTATTTGATATCGGTAACAATTATAGATAATACTCTGTCTTCCAGACAGGGCAAGGCCTGGGCAGACATACGCAACAAAGTTAATCCGGTGCTGATGAAGCTGCAGAACGTGCGTCAGAATTTGCCACAAATCGATCAAATCACGCAAGAGTTTATGGCGAAGTAAGTGCAAATTTATATTAATTTAAGTAAATTTAAGTTATATTCGCAGATTGGAAGTGCTACGCACTGCGGATGCTAATAAACTCGAGTCCGATTTCTATGAGGAGCTCAAGATGTGGGCCTTTGAGGCTATTAGCTACGTGGCTCTCAACACACGCCTGGGTTTGCTGAGTCAGCAGCCTGATCCCAATGCTGCACTCTTGGCCAGGCATATGAGGGATTTCTTCAACTACAGTTTTAAGTACGATGTGCAGCCTTCGATCTGGCCTTATTACAAGACTCCGGGATTTAAGAAATTCCTGCAGACCTACGATGACATCACGGAGATCACCACAAATTATATAGAGGCGGCCATCAAACGCTTCAATCAGCAACAGCATCAGAGCAATGAGAACAAATGTGTGCTGGAGCAGTTGCTGCATTTAAACAAACAGATCGCTGTGGTTATGGCCATGGATATGCTGATGGCAGGCATTGATACGGTGGGAATTAAGCTCTGAATTTAGCATAATTCTAATAACAAACTCTTGCAGACCTCTTCGGCTTTTGTGACCATACTCTATCACCTCTCAATGAATCCCTCGAAGCAGGCGAAGCTGCGTCTGGAGCTGCAGCAGTTGCTGCCCGTTGCCTCTGATCCTCTCACCGAGGAGAATACCAAGAATCTGCCTTATCTGCGCGCCTGCATCAAGGAGGGTCTCAGAATCACCTCCATAACGCCAGGCAACTTTCGCATAACCACCAAGGATGTGGTGCTGTCGGGTTATCAGGTGCCACGTGGCACCGGCGTGCTCATGGGCGTCATGGAGCTGTCCAATTGCGACGCCTACTTTCCACAGAGTGCGCAATTCATGCCCGAACGTTGGCTCAAACAGAACGCAGCCGATGGCTGTCCTGAGGCACGTTCCCGTAATCCCTTCGTCTATCTGCCCTTTGGCTTTGGGCCCCGCACCTGCATAGGCAAGCGCATCGCGGAACTGGAAATTGAGACTTTGCTGATTAGACTGCTCAGAAGCTATAGGGTCAGCTGGTTGAGCTCATCGCCACTGCAATATGAGAGCAGCATAATCCTCTCGCCAACTGGCGATATACGCTTTAAGTTCGAGCCGATATGAGTGGGAATTACAACTAGTTTGTATATCGAATATACATCTGAACCTCGCTTAAAAAGCGGTGTGCTTTTTACAAAACCTATGTTACGTTCTTATATTTACAGTAAGTAGTTTTTAAAATTTAAATGGCAAGCAATTAAGTGAGGCTTAGAGAGAATTTTGGTTTCTTTTTAGACGAATGTATATTGAATATAAAATGTATATAGCATATAAAGAGTGTGCAGTTTTTGGGCACTTTAACGCCGATTACGACCACGGTAACGCTGCTGATGATGGTATTGCCGGTGCTGCTGCTGCTGTTGTTGTTGCTGTTGCTGCTTGGAGGGTTGCGGTATGGCAGAGGGCATGTCTTCCACGCGCGAATGAGCTTGTGACAAGCTCAGCCTGATTGCCTCCTCCAGCTCAGCGTTGGGGGACAGCGTGCTCTCAGCATCCGAACTGGGCGTGGAATAGGCTATGGAAAAGAGTTCAAAGGTCGCTTAACATAAGTTTATTTAACTTTTGTATCAACTGTACTTACCGGCAATCGAATTGGTTGTAGAATTGGCTATGGAAAACAGCAGAAATAAGTCATTTGATATATGCAAGTGCATAGCTTTTGTATCAACTGTACTTACCGGCAGGCGAGCTGTTGTTGATATGGTGTGTGGGCAAACAGTTAAAAATATTGGGCGAACCTGTGAATTGGCAGAAAGAATTTGATTAAGTTGCATGGAAATATTTTAGTTACGCAAGTTTCATGTCTGTCAACACTGAATAACTTAAAATAGACCTAATTACAGATAATACGGTGTCAAATTTTAAAGTTATTCAATGTTTACCGACTTGGCGATGGCGCAGCTTGTAGTTATAAAAGCTTTAATGTTTCTTAAATATTTAAAAACAAACCGATAGGACTGTAAAAGATATCCTCCGAGGAGGTAGCAGGAGTTAGGGTGTCAATGGTGGCAGTTGGTAATTCAGTTAGCGTTAGGGGCTGGCAAACAGTGATGATGCTGCTAGTGTCGGTATCGCTATCCGACTCGGGAGTTAGATCGGGAATGGGATCAAAAACAGGAACGGGAACGGAAACAGGATAATGGTTGGATGCTGCTTGCTGTTGTTCAGTGTTGGCTATTTTGTTTGAACACATGCACAGAGTAACAGAAACAAAGGCAAAATACTAACGTTAAAATTGGTTAATGTCGAATTAGAAATCCGACTAGGATTATAACTGGAATTACCTGCAGCAGCTGTATTATTAAAGTAGGGTTTATTCATCATGGCAGCTATCGTAGCACTCGCTTCCTTCGGTTCCTCCTCCGGCTTGACAGTCACGCGCTGTGCTGTGTTGGGGGTTTTGATAGCAGAGACAGATAGTGGAGCAGAGGGGAGGGAGAGAGTAAGAGAAAGAGGGAGAGAAGAGAGAAAGAAAGAAAGTGTGCGTCAGGGGCAGATACAAGGCCAAAAACTCACGAAATTCCTCTGAATTTCGATATAAGAATTTAGAATTTCAGTTATTTGTTGTTATTTGTTTGTTGTAGTAAGCAAATGCATAGCTTTGGGTTTGTGTTTAAAGCTCAAGTGTTTTCTCTGTATTTCAGTATTTCGGTTTCAACTACTTCAATCTTAAATCGCTTAATTCGTTAATCGATACTTTCAAGTTTAATCTAAGAACTTAGACTTAGTTATCTCTCAAATTCTTCTTCTTTCTCTGCTACTTTACGTAGTTCATAGTACGTGCATTTAACATGTTCAATGTCCATTACCAACTTCAGTCTGCTCCTTGTCGTTGTCGTTGCTGTTGCCGTTGTTGCCATTGCTCGTCGTCATCGGCTCATGATGATGATCCTTCTTTGGATGATGCTCCTCCTTGCCGTTCTTCAGACCCGCAGTCAGCATAGTTTTATACTGAAATGCAATACAAACATAATTAATATTTAGTTATCAGTTTGTATATCAATTATTTATTATGAGTACTGCTCACCTCATCTAGAATATCCTTTTGCTCATCGTGGTCTATTTCCTCGCTGCTGTTAGTCTCGCTTTCGCTGGTACTGTCGGTTTCACTGCCATCACTCGAGCCCTCTGTGTTGGGCATAAACTCGGAATCGTCCTCAGAGTTCTCATTTGCGTACGCGTTGAGCATTTCATCGATTGTCAAATTCTGTTCCGCATTTGAGTCCTCGTCCCTGGCACGTTTCGACAGACTCTGATTCAGCTTGGCCTGAACAAATTACGGCTCAATTAATCATTGTCCTCAGTTGGGCTCATTGTCCTCACCTGTTGCTGCTGCTGTGACTGTTGCTCCGGATTTTGATGATTACACAGAGGCCCGTTGTCGGCACTCTGCACACCTGGACGGCAAATGGCACGGGAGAACCATTGACTTAGCTGCTGGGTTATGGACTTTTGGCCAGACACAGAGCTCGACTCCTGCTGGCGATGACGCATCTCACGCAGTCCATGCAACCGGATGGCCCGCAGTTTTCTGCGACGTGTCTGTATGAAATAAATCATATCCTTTGGCGAAACTGGCCCATTGCCAATCATCAAAGCACCCAGCGATAACCAGATGCGCACCACACGCAGCATCACAATCAGCAGCAGAAAGGGCACCCAGGGTAGCGGACGCTCGAGGTCAATGACATTCGCATTTTTCTCTGTGTACAAATAGGAATAATTTAACATATTTTAGAGTCAGAATTAATTGTAAAATTACAAATTCAATATCAAGAAATGCATAAAACAAAAATTTAATTTCTTTTCATTCCATTTTCAACCGAACTCCCGTTGGCCGAACGCTCGCTGGCCGAACTCTCACTAATAAGATATGTGAGAATTAAAAGTTGAATAAAAATAAGTAAGGACGAAGCAGATCAGCTGTACGGAGAGCACCGTAGGTCATTTTCTCTCCCCCCACTCAACCAAGTCAAGTTAATTGCCTGTTGCATATCTTCGCTCTTTCTTTCATTTGATTAAGTATTTTGTTTGTGCTCTTTTGCTTTCGCAACTGACTCACCCTGCGGTAAACTCCATCCGGTGGTTGTTTCGATCAGTTGCAGGGCTCCATCCGCCCGTCGGATAGCGAACTGTCCCAGGCGGGTGCTGGCAAAACGCTCCGCCTGCTCACGCACCTTGTGATAGAAGCTGGACGAGTGCTGAGGCAGTTCGCTGACATCGACAGCTTCTATGTGGCCTTGCTGCTGCGTATGTTGGTCCTTGACCTGCGTTTCGGTGTCTTGTGCCATGCTTGTTGATTGATAAATAGGCAAATGCTTTGTGTACATAAACAAACATAAATTTTATTTATTATTTAAATATTAAGATTGTTCTAAATATAATATAGGTGTATTTTAATTTTTATTTTGTTTTCTTGATTGGCATTATTTTGTTTATCAATAGCAGAAAAGGTGCACTCAACGTGATTGTGGCATGTACAACCCGCAGGGATCTTTTAAATGACTATAAGTAGAGCTGACACCGTCTGACACCATCCACCTAGACGAATTATCAACTCAAATCATTCCGTAGACTTAGTTTTGGAATCGTTATTCTGTCTGGCAAAACTTATATTAGAACTTTGATATTCGTTTTTGTTGCTTTTCGCCGCTGTGACTAACTAAAAAAAAAATTAATTAAAAATCAAAACAAATTAGTTAATATGAACAGAGGCGCAGACAGATATAGCCGAAGCTCTTGAACTTTGTTCTCTGTCTATAGGAAATACTATGAATAGTTTTCAAAGTATTTTTCTAAGTGATAAGCAATTTGCATATAGACAGAAATCCAGTCATTAGCCGAGCTGAACTTTATAGACTTGTAGCTAAGCCTATTTTTAATTTTGCGTGTGAGATAATAGCATTCCAAATATTACACTCTAGTTTTGATTTATTTTGAAATATGTACATGGTCAATATAATAATTAGGTATTTTGTAATTGCATTCAAATCGTTTCAGTTTTCCGCTATATAATTTGTTTCTGCATTCTGACCATCAAAACATTTACAACAGAATATTAACATTTTTATTATAAACATTTGCATACCCGCATTTAATTTGATATTTATAGCGCTTATTGCATCGTGCCAAAAAGAAAAAAAAAAGACAACAAGAAAAAATATAAATGAATGAAAAACGAAATAATAAAATTATCAAAATTTATTGGCGGGATCAAAGTGTATCGAGAGTGCGCACACATGTAGAGCATAAAGAGAAGAAAAAGGTGCAAAGGGAAGAGCAAGAAATAGCGGCAGAATATGCTGGATGATGGATGCTGGAAGACGAAGGCGTGCAAGTGGAAAGCGAAGAGCGAATAAATTAAAAAAAAGGAGCTAGATGTAAAAGTGAACTGCGTCATTGACCCCAAGAAGAGGCCCATGCAAAGGCAGAGAAAGAGCAACAACCCAGCGGGATTATTTCATTGCAGGTTGAAAAAAGTATTGGGTTAATAAAAAAAAATGCATGCAAGAACTATTTAAATAATGCTGAACTAATCAAAAGTTTAATTTAAAATATCTATTTATTTAAATAAATTTAAATACAATTTTTCCATTTTAAAGTAAGCACACTTTCGTGCTGTGTGGTCCGATTGGGTTGTGCCCATCGCTTACCGCCTACACACCGAGATAACGGTTCTTGCTGACTATATTAAATGGCGCACGAAGGAACAAAAAAAGGCGCAGAGCCGATTAAAGCTTGACTTACCGGTCTTTCTTTTTGCACTTTTGCTATTCTTGGTATCTCCTTTATTGCTACAAGCAGTTTGGAGTGTTATATGTGAATATAAAAGTTAACTGATTTAAAATAATTGCAAACACTTTAAATCCAAACAGCGCTCACAGCTGACACCACCGACCGGCTACACAACTCCCGACAGACTGACCGACCGAACAAAGAGCTTGGACGAAAGGCCTGGCTTCGATTTTCGTTATCAGCTGTAATCGAAAGAGCGCGCCAGATCCAGAGTTAGGCGTAAAGAGAGCGCAGCAGCCACGCGACGTTCGCTTGCTGCGATCCCTGGCAAAGAAAGCTTAGAGCAGAGGTGCCCACTGCATAGCTCTCGCTGCTCTTTAGCATATGGGGAGAGCCTCTCCGTTTGGGCACTACTGGCTTAGAGCGTCAGAACCAAGGCAGTGATGAGAGAAGTTTGGTTTCAACGTAGAAATTATGAAAAGCGGCTTAAATAAATGATTTCAAATTAATTCAACATAGAATATTAGTAATATTACGCAATTAAAAAAAAATAATAATAAATATATATTTTCTAACATCTGTATGATAAGCTTAAGTATAATTCTGAAACTAATAGCCTTTGCAAAAAAAAGTGTCAAGATCTAGCCACAAACTTACCACTGATCTAGAGTTAGGCCTTTTCAATCAGAGCTTTCACTGAGAGAAAGAGAGAGCGCGCACTCATTAAATGCTAATTAAAACAAATCTCACATTTTCATGTTACACCCAAAATGAAAAGAATTTATAAATGCCGATTATAGTATAATTATAGTATATTAACCAAGACACAGTCAAGGCTTTGACTTGCCGCATTGCCTGACATTCAAGGAGGTGTTGGAATTATTGGAGCGTTCTGGCCTCTTGGGGCCCGAGTGCAAAGCGTTTAGCTGGAGAGGATGCTTGAGCTGAGCGCAACACTTTGCCGGCATTCGAGCGATGGAAATAAGTCTGCAAATAAAATTAAGCTAAAGACATTACAGGAAATGCTGATATAGTAAAGAAATTCAACTCAATTACAGCTTTTGCTGTCACATTCGATGACTTTAGCGAAACTTTTAATGCGATTTTCGGCGGCTGTAATGCCGTTTGTCAAGGGCATAAGCTTTCTGGGTCGCTGTTGTTGTTGTTGTTGTTGTTGTTGTTGCTGTTGTTGCTATTGTTGCTGCGACAGGTCAATTATGGCGCTCGATCCGGCGCTCTCTTGAACTTGCCAACTTGTTAGCTCCTGCTCAATGCCAGCAGTTGGCAGCACCGCAGCCAAAACTATTAACAGCCATCGCTCCGCGCTCTCTCTCTCTCTTTCTCAGCAACTCACCCACTAGCAACAACAACAAGTGCGCACGAGAGAGCTTTCGACGAAGCGCGCCAGCGAAAGCTTCCCAAGTCGCTTCAGTTGCGCAAAAACTTTACACGCGAACGGACGCAGCGTACGCAAGCTCAAAGCGAAACGTAACGTAACGGAACGTAACGGAACGGAACGGAACGACGCGTAACGAAACGCAGAGCGCCCATTCATCTCGCGTTTTAGCTGCAGCAAACAGGGCGCAGAGGCAGCGCAGTTGCCCTTACCAACTGCCCAACTGCCGTTGCAGGTGTGTGTGTGTGATGTGCGCGTGTGTGAGTGCAATTACGAGTATTTATTTTGTGGCCAGCATACAATATTCAAGCTGTGAAAAGTGAGTGAGCAGCAGCAGCAGCAGCAGCAGCAGCAGCAGCAGCAACAACAGCAGTGGGCACGAAATGTAACCAGCAGCAACGGCACAAACGGAGCTGCCTGCCACATGCCTCCAAAATCATAAGGCATTTGTATTGGTGTCCGTGTCACACACACACACGCACACACCTCAGCCTCACACGTGTGCACTAATATGCGTAAGTAACACACACACACATGCTCATTAATTCTAATACATCCGTTGCTATAAAAACATAATGTTGATAAAGCTGTCGACACCGCTAAATCCGCTAAAATCGCCTAAATCTAACCAACGCCTCCGTCCCGCTCTTCGCCCATCCATTCTCCTTCCACTCCTTAGGGATGCTCTATAAACAGAACGTTTGTCGTATTTTTACTCAGCTTTATTCCATATACCGCTCGTCATTCGTTATCCGTTATCCTTTGGCACTTGCCACAGTCGGGGCAACACTTGACTTGACTTGCCTTGGACCCCGTGGAACTCTCGTAGTCCTGCCCAAGCCCCCACTTGTGCGCCTCTTTAGCATATATGACCAACGTTTTCAATGGGCTATTTTTACATACCCTACGCTCTACGCTAGACTCTGCTCTGCTTTTTACACAAATTAGTTCGCGCATAAATTTACGTTGTCGAGGGTTCTCGCAACAGTTTGTGTAATCGATAACGTAATGGGGCAAGCATTTTTAAAGTTTTAAAAAATATATAGTTTCCTGATATAATCAAATGTGAACAGCGAACAAATACTTAAGGGAAAGCGGAAAATTCGTTTAAAAATTTAATGTAGTCCTGCTGTGGAACATAATTGACAAGGAGAAATAGGATAAATATCAGAAAAACTTGGCCTTGAATTCTTATAGCTTTGCGCACATTTTATCCGAAATATTACCGATTTATATTAAAAAAAATTTTAAATGAAATGTTTCTTAATATGTTCCAAATTTTATTTAAACTTTTTGCTCAACCCTCGCCGTTTTTTTGGCGCCTTCTAAGCAAGGGGTTAGCCGCACTGGCGATGCCACGCATACGGATGTGATTCGTCATGGGGTTATGGCGTCTAAGCATGCCGCTGCGCTTCCGGCACACCCACACACACACACACACACACACACACACATGGAGACCCACACACACACACATACGCTCGCTTACTACCAGAAGGCGATTGAATGAATTTTTGTGGTCTGGGCTGTGGCACACGCAACAATTTTTGTATTGCGCGGCTAATAACAAATTATTTGCACTCCCCTCGCCTCGCCGATGTTGCGTGTCATTTGGTTTTGATATTTTTTAATTATTGCCCGGCAGAGAGCTTTGCGCCCATTTGTCGCGCTGTGCCACAAGCCGAGCAGATAAATTGCGGCATTAGTTTGACGACTTGTTTCCCTACTTTTTTTCTGCATTTTTTCTGCTGTCTGCTTTTTTGTGTCTATTTATGTGCTCATTTGACTTGTCAGCAATTGGGGCAAGAGTGTGGGCAAAATGTGTCGCCAGCCCTGGCCTTGAGACTAACATTTGGCTACGTTCTGTATGATGCGCAGCATGCCACATGGGCTCTATGAACTTGCCACATGAACCGGCTGGCTTGATTGAAATTGCCTTTCGAATTGCGCATGTAAATGACAAAATTTGTGCACAAAAAACGAATGTTGTCATAGGGACTACGGCTGCAGCAACCCGACTCCCTTAGGCGCCACAAAATGTGGCACGCAATCGGAGTAGCAGGCCAACACATACAGTATGTTATTGTATCAGTTGGCAGCTTCCGGTTGCTTGAAACTTTTAATTATACTTGTGTCCTCTGACATTTGCCCCAAAATGTGGCAAAGAGTTAATTAAATTAAGTGTCTTGTCCTATCGTGCAACACCACTGACATTCAGACTCATATGTCTCCCTAGCAGCTCATAAACTTTGCCATCAGCCGTCGCTGGCGTCGTTAAAGAAATCCTTTTAACTCTGCATCATTATCCTGGGCACTCGCAGCTAATTAAGCCCGTAATGCCGCAACCTTGAGCTTTAATTCGCTTTCATTGTCCGCCATTTTTGCCTGCTTTATGCTCCACCAAAGTCAGAACTTAATTAACTTGCAATTGACCAAACAATATGGCGGAATTTGTGGCTTTTATGTGCACATGCAACTTTAATGCGGAGGCTTTGGTTCGCAGCTTTTATTATGTGATTATAGAAAATGATGTTGCGGCTTTTATCTCCATTAACAGCTTAAGTGTATTAAGAGATTGAACGGCTATAGTGAAGCATATTAAAGCTTACTTAAAACTTGCTGTATAGAGCTTCTACAAGTGTAGCAGTCCAGGGTCATAAGCTTTAGCTAAATTTCATGTGCTTTTGAAGCTGCTTTAATTATTTTTAACAAGTTTAAAATACGCAAAGTAAGGAAATTAATTATGTTAATTGTTAATAATGAATTATTAATTAATATAAAGTAGTTACAAAATTCCCCTATCAAATCTAGAAGCTTTTATTAGCTTTTAAGTACCTTAGCTTACGTAATTCGCCCTGTTTTTCAACTATGCAAATATAGCTTGGATTACAGTTTACGACATTCATTTTCAGCTGTCTAACTACATTTGATTAAGCTCGTTTTGCGGTACATTTGCAGTTGTTCACTTGACCAGAATAGAATGCACGCGAGCTGTAATATTACGTATACGCCACGTGCAACTTTCTTGCCATACAATTGCAGTCAACACGCAAAGCCACGCCCACAATTCGCACAATTCGCCGAAACACCAAATACAAGAAGTTCTATGTGGAAGAGGCAAATACTTGTTATTTTGTTAGGGAATAAATAAGCTGTGCATAAATGATTCCTTGCGTAAACAAGTATAAAGTGTCTCCAGTTGCGTTTTGGGCAGAGATGTTGAATTATTCAAACGAATCGGCGAGGCAGAAGGGAAAATCATTTACGCAGCACTTGACAGCAAAAGTGGGAAAATGCCAACAGCTGAGCTGAGCTAAGCAGAGGAAAGCAGAGCGAAAGCAGAGGGAAAATTCGCTGAAGTTCATGTGCTGTTTGTTTGTTCTTTGCAGAAAGTGAAAAACGAAATGTGTTAATTTATCTGGCATCATAAATATGTATGGAATAACAAAACAACCATATGGCATACAGCTGCAAGAAAATTTGCAAAAATCATTTAAAGAATTGCTCGCTTAACAATTTCATTAAATTTACTGCGCCTTTTTTGTGCTTTAAATGTATGCAAAACCTCAAGCTTCATAAATGTTTTCAGCTGATAAGAGTGCCCCCAAATTGGTTTGCGTGTTGGTCGAACATGAAAATTAAAACACCAGCAATAATAATAACAATAGCAACGATAAACTCCAACAACCATAACAATAGTGTGCTTAGATCGAGAGGTTCTGGGTTGCAGGCATAGCCGTTGAATATGCCGTAATTTATGGGCTAAATTGTTGTAAAATTTATGATAAATTTATGTATGCTTAACAATTGAGTGTTTAAGTTGCCAGACCTTATTAAAATATTTATAGAAATACTTCAAATAAAATGCCATAAATATTAGAGAAGCAGTATGGGGTCATTAATTTTTAATAGCTCAATAAGCAAGCTGAAAACTTGCACGGCTAAATTTAAACTTAATAACAAATTTACTACAAGTTTTCATTCATTCATTTTTCTATACATTATACCCTAGCTCAGTCTAGTTCATAGGGTATAAACTGAAAACGTTTGCAGCACCCACAACTCGGTGGAAATACCGACAAAGTTAACTGCTTGTCGCGCCGGATGGGCAACATGACGCCAGTGCGACTCGCTCTTTGGGGGCAACAACAATGGGGCACAATCACAGACGAACGATGACGTCACCCGCCCCTCATTGGCTGCCCCGGGCAACAACAACAGCAACAATAAACAAACTCGAAGCATATGAAAAGGGCAGATAAACAGCCAGAAGCTAACATAAAATAATACAACAAAAAACAGAAAACAAAAATAACCGGCAAACAAAAGAAACTAAACAGGCAGGCAAGCAAGCCGCACCACCGCACCACCGTACCACCGCACCACCCAACTAGTGCATTGAACCAGAAGTAAACAAACACAAAACAAAATGACGGCAAAGTGCACGACATTGGTCTCAACAGGTGAGCGACAAGACAACCAAATGCCTTAGAATAAACACGGTATCAAAAGCGAAAAAAGCGAAAAAATACGTTTTGGCGCAAAGAATAAATGAAAGTAAATGCCTCATATGCCACACACACACGTCCACACGCCCACTCACCCGCCTACCGCTTCAGCTGCTAAATAATTGAATATTGACCTCGAGCTTGATTTATTGGCTAAACTAACAACCGAAAGTAGAAAAAATATATATATGTTTGATGCCCAGAACATTTGCTCTGGCATATTGCATATGCATAATTGATGTGCTACATGTGGCAAGTTGTCGTGGCATTGCATTACCTGATTGCTTTGACAACGTTTTCGATTTAGATACGGAGCTCTACCCAAATTACAATAATTATATTGATATCCTTTATGTGCCCCATAAAAATGCAAATGGCCATTTTATACTCGTTTCATTTATGCACTCAGCTCAAATCAAACCAAATGAAATGAAAGCCCATAAAAAAGAGGCAAGTCATTAAATTCATTCATGCACCAAATGTTGCCAGAGTGGTCATAAAGCCGCCATTTTGGCAAAAGTCATGCTGGCTGCTGGCTGCTGGCTAACGTGACGTATACGTGTTATCCGCCCTAAAAGTTTGCTATCAAACTTTTAACTGCCAACTGCAACTGTCGAATCATGGCTAAAGTTGACTAATTTGTGTTAGCATTTTTAGAAAGAAAATTCAACTGCTAAATGATGAACGTGTAGACACTATAAAATAAGCTCTGTTGAATGTCTAACTAGAAAATTGGGGGCATAAGAAAAGACTAACTAAAGTAAATTTTTTTCACATCAAGTTGTAATTGAATAAAAATTGAAAAAAACCTCCTAAAAGTATGCTATATTTATTTATTCAACTGCCTACACTGTGTTCCTAAAATATTCGGACATGTGTTCAAGTCAGAGCAACAAACAACGCATGCAAAGCGTTCGACAAACTTGTCAGCTTCTCAAATATTAATGCTCTTTAAACGCTTTCCAACACTTGTTGGGCCAAAGTGCTCCCTGGTGTCAGCGGTTAGCTTCGGGGAGCACTTAAGTCACAGGCTAAAAATAATAATTATCATAAGTACATGTTTATAACACGCTTACACACCCAAGCCTCCTCACATGCCCCCCCTCGCACCTTTGTCTCCCTCAAAGGCGCCACCTTTTGGCATTAGATTAATTAAAAAAACTGTTATGGTAAAAGAATTTATATTTGTACATTTATTTGCTGCTTTTTCATGTTTAAATAATGCGCTTCTCGGCTGGTCTTTCGTTCTTGTTTATGTTTACTAAATATGCCTGTACTTGGCAGTTTGTGGTTTGGGCATGCCATATATTTATGCAAATGTGCTGCCAACATAAATGTAATATGACAGCATGACAGCTGAGTGAGCCGCCAGTCGAGTGTGCGCGACTTTAACACGAAAATGTTACGCATAACTAATACACAACACAATGTAGAGAGATACAGGGCATATTATAATTAATATAATTATAATTAATGACTTTACTCTACCTTTAATATTGTTGCACTAAACAGCATACCCCTTTCAAGTTATGCATATTGCAGGGTATTCAAAACTCCCAGCGGCAAATATAAAATGCTGTAAAAGCCACAAAAATATTTTCAAACGATATTCATTCATAAGAAAAATCGCTGCAGGCTGCGACTGGAGTGCGTAATGTTAACAAAATGAAAATGTATTTGTGTGTGAGTGTCTCTCTCTCTCTCTCTCTCCCTCTCTCTTTCGTCTCTCTCTGTCTCTGTCTTTTTGCCTCTCTCTTTGAGTGCTGTCTACTTTTGCATTTTATGGCTGACAAGCCAGGCGCTTTTCCAATTTGTGTGAAGGCAAAAGTTGCAGCATCACCAGCAACAAAGCATTAATAATGCAGCAACAAAGCGCCGCAAAAAATCACACACACACATATATATCTTCACATACACATGCACATACCAGCTGAGCCTACATACAGCTGCACTATGGGGAAATTTGACCTGTTGTCGTGTCAATAATAAACAAATTAAAATTTGTATAATTTAATGAATTTGTTTTATAGAATAATCGAAGAAGCATTGATATAGTGATAAGTCCCGCCAATTAAAAGTGACTTAATCAAATTTTGATAAACAAATGCCACAAAATCTAGTGTTTTTCACCATAGTGCAGCTGTATTAACACACACCTATACAGGCACAACAAGAGCTCGCATTCAATGCCAAACAACAACACGCCCACTCGCGTTTCGCCCACTTCAGAGCAACACAATGTATCTGTATGTGTGTCTGTATGTTAGTGTACTTGTCTGTCTGTCTGTGTGTGTGACCTAACAATAACAAATGCCAAGTTTCATAGCGCAAAAAAAGTGGGAACCGTAGCAGTCTTTTAGGAGCAGCGCTGCTGTGCAGTTCAGCTCAGTTCGGTTCAATTCGGTCGAGTTTAATTCAACGCCGTGTTTCAACTTTGTATCTTAATATGCAGCATCCGAGAGTTCCGAGTTATGCAAAACATTGCGATGCATAATTTTAGTTGCTGCGACTAACAGCAACGCTGCAGATAAATGCAAATTGTGTGCCAAGGAAGAGCAGAAGATTGCATGCTGCAGCTGACTTGCTTTTCTCTCTGCTTCGCATTTGTGTTTTAGTTAAGCTTTAATCTAGTTGATTTACTTAGTTTTAATCAAAATAACTGCAGCCTAAATGTCATGCAATCAAAGCTGCAGCTCAAAAAGTCAAAAACCACATTTTCACTCTGCCACAAGTTTAACAAAATCTTTCCAGCTGCAGGTAAAGTGTGTTTGTTTTTCTTTTAAGTATTTTTATTAGTTTATTTTGTGTTTTATTTGTGCGCATACTTTTCAAGTGCACTGTACCCACTGTGTGTGTGTGCTAAACCGCTGTGATATGTGCCAGCTGTCCGTCACAGTGGCCCGAGTAGGCACTTAAGTGCACAGATATATAGTATGCTGAGAAGAAACATATTTCACAAAAGAAAATGTTCAGCTTTCGGACAGGCTGCGGCATTGTAATACTCTAGATTATGCCTAGAGTTTGGGGTATAATAATTGTCAGCTTTAAATATACGTAGAATGGCATTATCTTATGAAGATCGTTTCATAAATAAGGAAATATAATTTAATTCCCTTTCAATATGTAATAGATATCCTCGTTATTTATTAATAAAATAGTTTTAAATTGTTCTTTAGAATTATATTCAAATAAAATTAGAATTTCGAAAAAATCTATTTTGAAAAAAATCTTTATAATAATTAAAGGACACATATCTTTAGTAGAAATTTGTAAATTGTATAATAAATTTACAGTTTGAAGAAAAGCATATTCTGAAATAATTTAATACATCAATAAAGTAAAACATTTTCTTTACGGGATTGCAATAGAAGTTTGTACATTCATAACTGCTTTTCTATTGCGCCAACCCTACAGATCCTTTCCAGTTTTTAACTATGCTGCTTTAATAACTGATATTGATTTCGTAGTCCTCTTGGGCTTATGCCAAGCGAAAAGCAGACTCAGGCAATGCATACATATTATGGTATCTGCATTAGCTTTTCAAATTTGCTGCAAGCCAACTTTAAGCTGGCATTTGCTTGGCTTATAATTTATGCAATTTTATTGCATCTCTCTCTAGATTAGTTGTTAGTCCAATAACCTTTTAGTCTATTTTATAAGTTTACTTTAGAGTAGTTGGCGAACTTTGCAATTCCGCCAAGCCAGCTTACATCCTTTAACAAATTGTAGTAGTTAAGGTCATTTGCTAAAGGTCATTGCTTGGCACACGCACCGACACAGCTTTTCGTGCAGTGTATGCGTAGGTGGTGTCATATGTGGGGCAAGCGAGTCGATCTGTTAAGCAATTGGTTGTTAAATCGATTACATATTGAGTTGCCACGCAAATTGCGTGACACGCGCGTACACTAAAAAAAAAAACAAGTTATAAAAGTAAATTTAAATTATTAAAAAATTATTTTAAAAAAACTATTGAAAATAAATAAAATAAAATAAATAAACAAAACAAATTGAAGTTTATAAATTCACTAAGAATTCACAGAATACCTGGTTTTTTTCCCGCTGTGTACACACATACCGCCTACATTTATTTTCGATGCTCCCCTCTCGAACTCTCTCACCTTCCCACTCTCATTCTCCCTGTTGCAGCTCGCATACATTACGTGGAGCGTGAGGAGCGTCCTGGCAGCAGCAACAGCAGCCGCTTGGCCGCCGCCGGGAGCGTCGATGTCAGCGCCAACGCCTCGCCTCCCAGTGGAGTAGGCATCTCGCCACAGGGCTCGCCGCAGCTGCAACAGCGCCTGGGCAAGCATCTGAGCAAATCCGCAACCGAGTTGAACGGTCACGACTGCCACGGCAACGAGTCGCCACACATATCGCCGAAGAGAGCCAAGAGCGCCGCCTCGCAGCAGCTGGTGGGCGTTGCGGCGGTCGCTGGGGGCAGCGGCAGCGGCAGCAGCGGGGGCGTGGCCGGCGGTGTGGGCGTGCTGCAGAAGACGCACGGATTCTTTAACAATCTGCGGCATCGCTGGAGCCGCGCGAAGAGCAAAGATCGCCTAGGTCGCAAGTCGCCCAGCGATTTCCTCGAGGAGAGCACGGACTATGCCGCCGACTACAGCTCGGAGAGCAGTTCCGTAACGCAGAGTCCCCGGCATCGGTCCACCACCATCGGTGGTTCACCATTGGCTCGCGATCTGCGTGCCACGGCCAAGATGGCGCAGGTCATACAACGGTTCGGTGGCTCCATGGAGGGTCGCATCGATGAGCAGCCGGAGAACGGTCATTGTCATGGTGTGGGCGTGCTTTCCACGGATGCGCTGCAGGTGAGTGTGGGGCAGTTGCAAGAAGGCTTTTTCTTTGTGCTCTTTGGTTTCATTTTGATTTTAATTTCGAATAATTTTCTTTTGCTTGAATTGGATGTTTATGTTTCGTTTTAACTTGACTAAAGGTTTTTCGAAAATATTCGAAATTTTCTTTACGCTTCTTTTCCGCACGCTATGTAAACAACTGGCATTTTATCGATAACACGCGCCTATCGATAAACGATAACAAATGCGCTAACTGCAGGCCGATGAGTTGCGTCGCAAACGTGAGGCACAATTACGACAATTCGTCTTCTTTCAGCTGCGCGTTCATCTTAAATCTGGCTGCGACCTCGTCGCCATGGACAAGAACGGTAAGAACGCCCCCACCCTCTCACATCCCCCTAACCTTCCGGCTTACTTATAAGCGTATGTCTATCGGCAGGACTGAGCGATCCCTACGTCAAGTTCAAGGTGGGCGGACGCCTGCTGCACAAGTCACGCACCATACACCGCGACCTCAACCCCATGTGGGACGAGGTCTTCATCGTGCCCGTCGAGGATCCCTTCCAGCCGATTATTGTCAAGGTAAGCGAGGGTTGCTCTTAAGAAATCTATATATAAAATTATAGTTATTATTATTTCATTATAGTTTGTATTATTTCAACAACAATATATTAAGGTTAAATAAGATTAGCTTACCTGGGGTATGTTTTAAGCTTTAAGTGCATGAAACTTTAATTTGTTTTAGAGCTTTTAACAATTTGACACAAATATTTGAAACTCTGGCTATATTATCTAAATTTATACTATATCTTTCTTGTGCAGACTTTTTAAGAACAATTCACTTGAGAATTTATAAAATAATTAAAGGAGAACCCTTTTATGTCCAAATATTTTACTGAAGCTTCAAAACATTTGCTGGCAATTAATCCTGCCTTAGCTTTAATCGGTTAAGATGGGTTTTACGTATTTTTAATAGTTTGGAATTATAATTTTTGCGTATTTTTTTAAAAATGTAGTCATTGGTCACTTTTTTTATAATCACCTTGCTTTTAATTACTTTGTTAATAGCCCAAGATAAATGAAAAATTTTTATAATGAAACTATAAGCTTTAAACTACCAATAATTTGAATAAATAAAATAAAATTGCCACAATTAAATTCCAGTTTAATATCTTGCAAGACTTCGCTGCTCCAATTTGGAGCTTAGTTTAAGATGATTTGTGCTCTCGCAAACGAAACGTATAGTAACTAAATAAACCTACCTCGTTAGCTAAGCCCAAAATCAATTTTCGCAATACCTGCGCAAAACAGAAATTATTGGTCACAACATGACATTCAATTTGGCAAATTGCTTTGGATTGGAATGGATGGAATGCAAACAGTGTTAACCGAAAGTCAATTTCCGTTTGGTTACAGGTATTCGACTACGACTGGGGACTGCAGGATGATTTCATGGGCTCGGCCAAAATCGATCTCGCCCAACTGGAGCTAGGCAAAGCGGAAGATATCAATCTGCAGCTGAGCGATACGAATAACGGTGAGCCGGGTCTCAGCATGGGCGAGATACTCATCAATCTGACGCTCTGGCCACGCAGTCAGGAGGACAAGGAAATGGTGAGTTGCCATGGCGCAAATATAAGTCTATTTGTATGCATAAATTCCACATTCAATTTGCTAGACGAGCGGAAGTCAGATGTCAAGCAAAATGTATCTCATAGATACGCCAGCCGACATCTGCTTCCGAGCTGAAGTGTGCCTTTCGCTCTCAGCCAAATTGCGATTTACATAAGCTCTTTGTTTACCCAAATTGGCATTATATGTAGTTCAGTTCAGTTCAGTTCAGTTTATTTATGGCAAGGGCCAAATCTCTCAATTAGCGCTCTAAGCTCAAGCTCAAGCTGAAGCTGAAGCCAACTTCCTGAGCCGAACCCCGACCTGCCTCACACACCCAACGACTGTCTGAGCTTCATGTCGAGTTGCCATTGTTTTTAAGCCGCGGTCTATCGCTTTTGATCGCTGCTTTTCGAGTGCTTATTACACTTACACTCGCACACAGATACACAGATACAAAGACACACAAAGCGCTCAAGTTAGCCAACAATCACAACAAACTACACAACAGCAACAACATCTAGTCAATGACAAAGGGAAAATACCCCGAAATAAGCACACAATGCAAACAACGCTTAAAAATACACAAAAAGCTAAATTACCAGACAGCACAACGAATTTTGTATACTCTTTCAATAGAAAAACAATTATTAAAAAACCAAATTTAATAAATTTTTCATTTATCTTGTCATTTATTTATTTATTATATATTTATCTTAATTAAGATTGCACTTAAATGGTTATTGTAAAATAAGTTTATTTACTTTGACTTTGCTCTGTTTTATTTGGGTATTCTAAAAAACGTTTATTGCCAGAGCTCTGTTTATTTAACTTTGAATGAGCATAACTTTACCAAAACTCAACCAATTTTTTATTATTATTTTCATTACTTTTTTTACAACTTTATATTACATCGTGTAAAGTTTGTTAAGAACAACAAAAAGTTAAAGCAATTTTAACTGCAAGCTCTTTCTAAATGACTTTTATTTTCAAACTGGCAATTAAAACAAAATGCTAACTCATGCTTAGCTCTAGACAAAAGTGTTTTAACGCCATAAAATTAGCAGAATAATAGCGGTAATGAATAGAGCTCGCACTTTGCTATATACTCTATTTAAATGAAACAAAAAACCAAAATAAACCAAAATAATGCTGTCGATTCGCACAGTTTGTTTCAGTCGCAGTTTAGCGCTTATCAGGAAGACTCTGAAATGACAAATAGACACAAACAACTACAGAGCGATAGTGTAGAGTGTGTTGAGTGTAGTCTATACCCGGCTCAGGGTTATCAAACCAATTGACACAACGAGTGCAACGCCAACAAATTCGCTTCAGTTACTTTGACGTATCGAAGTCGGCTTGTTGGGTCTTTGGGTGTTATGTGTGGGGTATTATGGACTGGCCCGGTCCAATTTATCGCGTTATGCCGCGCATGTTGCTCAAGCATTTGAGGGAACAGCAGAGGGAGCTGCGCGAACAGCTGGAACAGAGCTGCGAGGAGCTTAAAGAGGTCGACTTGAGCTTACTTCAAATTGCAATATTGTTTAATTTGATTCGAATCCAAGCTCAATTTCCAATTGCTTACAGCACTTTCAACGCAACTCCAAATTGGCCGAGTCATCGAAGCGCTTGAAGTCCCAGATCTGGAGCTCTGTGGTGACAATACTGCTGGTCAAGGCCAAAGATTTGCCGCTGGCCGAGGATGGCAACAAGCTGATTGATACCCACTTTAAATTTAGGTAAATCCATGCCTACGATATGATATTGCATACCAAATTACTTAATAGGGTTCAAACTCCAATCAGATTTACAGTTTATCGAAGAAATTTATAAACTTGATGGCAAAACTATCTAAACATTTGCCTAGAAAACATAAAATATAATAAATTTAATACCCTACATTTTGATCTATTTGAGAAAGAAATTAAAAAACGCTACTTAGTATTTATACCAATTTCTGAGAGTTTTTTTTAGCCTTTTACTCTTTCTATTAATTGCAAGTTAGTAAGACAAACAGTTTTATAATTAGATTAGGCAAATTTAATTTTCTAGATTTATTTTTAGATTTTTTTATTTAATATTTTCTTATCAAATTGATAGCATATGTTAGACAAGTTCTTTTAAGAAGTTTTACAGTCAGTCAGGCCAAAGCGTTTTATATGATCAATATATAATAAATAAATATAATCTTCCACTCACAGATTGGGCAACGAGAAGTACAAGACAAAGTCTTCCTGGACCGAGCGCTGGCTGGAACAGTTCGATTTGCATCTGTTCGATGAGGATCAGAATCTGGAGCTGGCGCTATGGAATCGCAATACGCTGTATGGCAAGGCCAACATAGATCTGAGCGTGTTCCAACGCGAGAACACCCATGGCATCTGGAAGCAGCTGGAAGACTGCTCCGGTGAGGTTTTCCTCATGCTCACCATCAGCGGCACCACAGCGCTGGAAACCATCAGCGATCTGAAGGCCTTCAAGGAGGATCCACGCGAGACGCAGTTGCTCAGGGATCGCTATGGCTTTTTGCGCAGCTTTCAGAACCTACGGGACGTAGGGCATCTGACAGTCAAGGTGTTTGGCGCCTCAGGACTGGCGGCTGCGGATATAGGAGGCAAATCCGATCCATTCTGTGTGCTGGAGCTGGGCAATGCGCGTCTGCAGACACAGACGGAGTACAAGACGCTGACACCCAACTGGAATAAGATCTTTACCTTGTAAGCTCAATAGAAATGAAAGTGTAAGCGATTAGGCGAACATCTCCATCTATTTTAGCAATATCAAGGACATCACTCAGGTGCTGGAGGTCACTGTCTACGACGAGGATCGCGATCATCGCGTGGAGTTTCTTGGCAAACTCGTCATTCCCCTGTTGCGCATCAAGAGCGGCGTCAAGCGCTGGTACACGCTCAAGGATAAGAATCTGTGCGTGCGCGCCAAAGGCAATTCTCCCCAGATACAGCTGGAGCTGATTGTGGTCTGGAACGAGGTGAGAGCTGTGTGCCGTGCCCTGCAGCCCAAGGAGGAGAAACTCATACAGCAGGAGGCGAAGTTCAAGCGTCAACTGTTTCTGCGCAA